>OZ012554.1:15398485-16648485 GCA_963935595.1 Schoenobius gigantellus | reverse complement strand
TTTTAGGAGATTATCAACATCTTTTTTTTTTATTAGCACTTAAAACATTTTGAACTGCCTCCATACTATCCATACTCAAGGCGTGTCTCTTTCCTCTTTTTAGAGCAGACTCTGCTTCACCACCATCGTCAAATCTGTACAATTCTGAGGATTTTACTTTGTAGTCTGCCACGTTTCCTCTTTTTGGTTTATTTTTTTTTATAATGATACTCTTCTGTTTTTGTAGACAATGTAAAATAGATGTAACCATACTAAATAAAAGGAATACTTGGTGTGACATGATACTAAAATGTCCATCTACTTCTGAGGCCGACCGTACATATTTGCTAAAGTAAAATGTCATACACACCATATTTGGTCAACACTATCACGCCGAAACCTACCCAGCATAGTCATATAAAAGTTATAGCGTCATATGAAATTTGAAATTGTAAAATTAATTTTCTTATCCCCATACAACAAGCTGGGTCTGTGAAAAAATGTATGGGGAATAAGAATATGATTTTACAATTTCGAATTTTCAATGACACCATACTTTTTATATGACAATGTTAAGATTTCGGCTTGATAGGGTATTGACCAAACACCTTTATACAGGGTAATTTGTAAACCATCAACAACCTCCCAGGGGCTGATTCTAGTGCTCAGGTGCAACAACTTTTTGTATGGGACCAACATCGAAATCGCAACGTTCCGGCAACTCTGTATATTGGAATAAATTATATTATTTTTGGCATGCACATGCACTTGCAATTTACAAAAAATACCATTCAACGTCACAAAACATCAATTTAGAATTTTAGACGGAAAATACCAACATCACAAAACATCCAACATCTTTCCATAGCAACCGTTCACATTTCTCGTCCAATCAACTTTGCCATAAAAGCGGCAACAGGAAACATCTGTGATTGTTCGACGAATGTCAAAGACGCAACATGACATGACCAAACAACAAAGGAAAAGACATTCAAATTGGATTCAAACGGTGAAGGTGATTTCAAAACGCAAAGGTAAATAAGGTTCCGTTCCGCTCAACAACAGTCTTGTATTCGGAAAGTGTTAATTATATCATTACACATTTTATTCGATTCAAAAGAGTATTATTGTTTTGATTTGTAACTATTTTGAATTGTATTGAATTTTGTAATATTAAATTTAAAAAAAAGCTAGATGTAAGATGATAAGTCAATATATTTTATTATTTTAAATTCGAGTATTGACAATTGGCAATACAGTAAAGTATAGAAATTTATTTCTAAAACATTGAAAGAACTTTTTTGTAATAACATAAAGCTTTAAATTTGGACTTGGGAGACTTGATGATTATGAGTCAATGATGGACGCTGATAAATAATTGCGCATTCATAATACAAGATGCCTAAAATAATCAAAATGATTTCACTGTTTCTTCAAAAATTTTGAAGGAATACAATAGTTTGAAAAGGAAGTACGTAAATGTGTTTGGTCACATTTTAATCGTTTCTTTTTTGTAATATTCTGATTGTTAAAATTTTCTGCATTATTTTTTTTGTGTATCATAGATTACGAGGAAAATAAAATCATGATAGTAAATCACGAATAGATGAGAAATCTTTCAGTCAGTCAGTCATTTTACTTGTTAAACACGTTTATCTAATAATAATTTATTATCTGCCATATAATTATAACTTGAAATACATAATGTAATAAGGAAGATTTATTCACGTGTCACTTATAACAAAAGCGCTTCACAGTGGTCTATCTTTCAATAAAATAATTTATTACAGTTTCATAAACTTACATAAAGGATCTCCCATCCAGAATAATCATCTATAACAATGCTTCAGCTTACCTATATTAAACCGGTACTGGGAAACCCAACACAATTAGATCCAAGGCCAATGGGCCCTTAGTCCTTTAACAATATAAACTTAATGTTGCTTTCTCATCTTACTTTGACCTCGAAAGCTTTATTGTCAGCGCTTTACCGTAATGATCAAACACATTTCAAGCTCTTTGAATAAAATTTACGTAAGGGTCTTTTAAGCCATAACTTGAAATCGAAACAAAACCTTCTGCCAAACGATGATCTCCTAGAAAGTCTTAAATTTGGGCACCGACTTCAATATAGAAGTGTGATGTCTGTACCTATTCTTATATTATTTTTAACTTTTCAGTGTTTTTGAAGTCGGTTTTTATTTTTTGTAAAATATTTTTTATTTTTAACTTTTTAGTGAATGAATTAGCGTTTCCCTCGATTTTTATGGGATCCCATCATCAAATCCTGACTTTGGTGACCTTGGGACCACCCTAGGAGTATACTCTATCGAAAACAAAAAAAAATTGAAAATCGGTCCACAGCTGGCGGCGTAATCGCGTAACATACACACAAAAAAAAAACATACGCATCGAATTGAGAACCTCCTCCTTTTTTGAAGTCGGTTAAAAATGGTTATAAGTCAGAAGATATTGTTCTGAGGGTTATAATATGTCAAGAAATGCAACCCAGCTACCCAGCTGACCTAATAATATTGTCATAATATAAACTTCTTTCATGCACCTAACGCAAATGTTTGAACTATCCCCAAATATGATTTCTCCTAATTAGAATTCTTAAAACGTTATAAAGCCAAGAGATGAACTTTAGTACTTTAAAAGCACATCCCAATTTGCAACCACCAAACTCTATAATAAACTCAGACCATCTTATTACAAAACATGGTCTTAGCCCTTTTTTGGTCTAAGCTTATTCGTGGTTTAAGCCTGACGCTCTCTGTATCTATTCTTTTCAACACAAGTGAAAGAGCATTATATTTAAACTAAGACTAAGTTATAACCACATTTTGTATTAAGACCGTTTGTCTTCGAATAAACAAAAGTATAATTTTACGACTACTAATCATTGTCAAACATCACCCTGTAGCCAAACCGAAACGCAGAATCACATCACGAAAACTCGACTGCCGTTATCAAGTTGACGTAATTAAAAAGTGGAAGTCCCCTTTACCCTCATTTGGAAAGAATGTCCCGAATGAAATTCGATTATAAAGAGAAAGTTATTAATTGAAGTTTTTAACGGGAAACGGGTCAATGAATTTCACGGCCCGGCGGACTGAACTCGAGCAGTCAAGCTATCTAGGAACCGGCAACGGCATACGATGGCTATTATTAGCATATCCAAAGAGATTTTTAGTATTTAGAGCTTTTTATACATTTAAGTTTGCCAAGCAGACTAGGAAAGTGGCTACATTCACCTAATAGTTCAGTCGACTACAAAAAAAAGGCATGGTTAAAGTCACAAAAATTTGTATATACTTACACGACTTTATTGACGTAACATTAATGTAGAGTATACATATTTTTGTAAATTTGACCGTATCAATCTCTTTGTAGGCGACTGTACATGTAGCTACTGTAAGACTTGTAAATATACAAACCCTGCAAGGACGCCAATGTACTTTGCCAACTTGTGACATAAGATGTCAAGTCACAGTATCCAGTAATAAACCGGAAATATTCAAATCAAGTATAGGTAAGATAGAGGTACCCATTTAGGCGACTGTGGATCATAGTCTCCCTCTGGTAAATAAATTACTATAGTCTATTCAGGATAAGATGATTCCCATGACAGGTCGAAGTTTTTCCACTTCATGCATACCTACTACTCGTTATTTTTATGAAAAATACAATAATTGATTCCACATCAAATAGAAACAAGAATATCAGTCCAGTTAAATAAAATAAATAATTCTGAATAAATATTTGTTTGAATTTTAAAAATAAAATATTCGTGTAAAGTGAATGTAATTAAATCGTTCCGTTTCACGATTCAAATTGTACATACTTACCTACTAAACAAATATATTTTCAGAATTATGAATAATTATTTTTAACTGGACCTATATTCTTGTTTCTATTTAATGTGGAATTAATAACGGCATTTTTCATAAAAATAACCTAAAGAGATAAGTAATATTTTTTAAACATAATATTTTTAATCATGGAAACTAGTATGCATGAAACAGAAAACTTCTACCTGTCACAAGAGTGTTCTTGTCCTGAATATAATATAGTAGGTATATTTAAGTAAATAGCGATTTCGGTAGAGATTTTAATCTATACAACTATCCTATAATATAGACAAGATTATTCGTATAGATATTATGCTTTTTAATTTGAATAATATCCGAACTAAATTTAAGGATGAAATCGTTTACATTCAAGCGTTTATACTTATCATGTAATAACATCTTTTCACATATACTCTACTGACATGAACAAGAAATGAAAGTGACAATCTTATGAACGGCAAAAACAAAGGATTACCATATCTACGACTAGCTGCGTCCATAGGTTTTACCCGCGTATGTGTTGATCCCGTGGGAATGGCAAGATAAAATGGAGTGCCTATATTGTAGTTAGGCCCATGTGATGATAAAATGAACATTTCAGGCATTCTTTATTTAAAAGCTGATCTTGCGAAACTTGCGATATCTAAGTAGGTATTTTCTATGCATTTTATACCCACAAATAATCTTTTGTGAGTAAATATAGCATTGTAAAAGAATGTTTGCTTACAGTTTGCGAAATCTTCAAAGAGCTTAAAATATATGGACCACACAATTTACGCAAAAGCAATATCAAATAAAAATTCTATAAAAACACAAGGAATGAACCCAACCCACCCAAAATATTCATGTTCATTGGAACCTTATAGTAGTAGTCGTTATACGTAGATATTAGTTAAAAAACAGATTATAAATTTTATGACATTTCATTAAAAAAATATTTATACTTACTTTATACTTTTTCATCACCCCAAAAAAATTAAGGGACGCTTCAGGACACATCCATTATTACATAAAAATAATTATAAAATAAAAAATCTTTAAAAGTACTGCACTAAACTAGTGCAGTATCTATTGTATGGATATTTTAGAACATTAATATAAAATTTCATATGTACATTTGTCTGACGCTCCTACGGTGAAGGAAAACATCGTGAGGCAACCTGCATACATCTGCGAAGAAATTCAATGATGTATGTGAAGTCGACCAATCCGCACTGGGCCAGCGTGGTTGACTAAGGCCTAATCACCCTAATATAGGGTAGGCTTGAGCCCCTCGGTGGGGACGTATATGGGCTGTGATGATGATGAATATAAAATTAAAAAGGTGAGTTATTTTTTTATAAATTCTTAAATCATTCTACTACCGTGTCCTGAAGCGGCCCTTAAATTTTCCAGGGTGTTCAAAAGTGAACCTGTATATGCTAATAAAAAACTATTGAAGAAAAACTATTATTGGGCTTCATTTGGCAAATGAGGACGAGGAACAAAAGGCTGAACAAAATAAACAAATGCATTGAGTAAATATGCAACTATGACGGCAAAGTTGCGTCGCCTATCATCAAAAATTTTGCATAGGTAAACTTTCATGTCCGCCCAGTAACGAACCTCGTCAGATGCATTGTGAACTCCTGCTTTGTTGGACCAGGCAATGCGCAATGCTGCCAACCACAGACCACAGAAAAACTTGTTACTGCGTGTTCTGTGCTGCCACCTTAAACTATCGTGTTGTATAACTATGGTATCTAGAATACCTATTTTATACAGAATTTGTAGTAAAGTTAGAACTTATTACAAAAGCTCTTCTTATAAATCTCTTCTTATAAAGTATAATTTAATGATTTTCTCAATTGATAGGCATGCAAAATTGATAGGTATCTGAACCAATGAAATGTCATGAACAGTTTTAACTTAACAATAACATTTTATTCGGTTTATTATGAAATTTAATATATGCAATTACGATATTAAAGTTATATGCCTAAAACGGTGTTCAAGAAGTTACAGATATGTAAATTTGCTCACCAAAATAAATAAGGCGTTTGTCGTATTGAGTCACGTAAGTACCTGAAACAAGAAAAAAAGTTCATTATCTTAATGTTTATTAAGAAATTTTTTAGGCATTCAAATATTATAAAAATGTTTGAAATGAACATACTCGCACTGGCATTGGGTCTGGACACCCCCATTGAAAATCAACATACACTAGGCAAAAGTATTAATCTGGACAATCCCCCCCCCCCCCCCCCCCCATCGAAAAGTTATACATACGCCTATGCATACTCGTACAAAGTAAATAAAACTTATTAGGATTAACATTTGTTTTAAAGCCAGCGACACAAATAATTTAATTTTTTTCAAAATTCTAACTTAATTTGTTATAAACCGACAATCATTAAAACGCACCAGTTGTCATTAGCGTGATGGCCGACTTCGCACAACGAAATGTATTGAGATGAAAACGTAATGCCAAGATTACAGACAAAGGGATAATTTTGTTTAAAATGTTCGCCGTCAAAGCTGGTGCTCGAAATTAGACCTTACAATTCATGAAAACCCTTAAAACGTAATCCAGGATTGCTCCCATGGGAAATTATGGACTTAACACCTGACAAGGCTCAAATTTTAATGTCAGCCTGCCCCCAGTGGCTTTTACACCCGGAATAAATTAACTAGTTTTGTACCGTTTTCTCTGAGTGTTCTAGTGTAGACGTTATTTTTTTATATTATCGTTAAGTTAACAAAAAATACAAGTTTGGACTTAACTTCTCGAAGGGATTTCCTCCGGATAATGCACCCTACAATAAATAATTTTACTTACAAATCATTATCGAAAAATCACATAATAAAGTTAATAATGTTATCTAACGAATTTTTTAAGTTTTGATGCAGAAAGGTTTCCGCAGTGTATATACACTTACATATAATAAACACTACATACAATAAAATCTACATATGTAGATTTTAACATAATTGGAACACAGGAATATGAATGGGTTTAGAGAACACTTATCCTATATCCTTTCTTGAAAGTTCTTTCCCCGATGCACTGAAAATCTCAATCATAAAACCCCTACATAAAAAGGGAGTTAAAACTGACTGTAACAACTATCGCCCTGTTGCTCTCCTCCCTACATTCGCAAAAATTTATGAAAGTGCTATGTCCAGTCGCCTCTATTCTTACTGCGAAAAATATAATATTTTTAGCGAACACCAAAACGGGTTTCGAAAACAAAAGTCCACAACATTAGCTGTTTTTAAATATATAGACATCATACTAAATATAATTAATAAAAAAAAGTATGCAGTGGGAATTCTACTCGACATGAGCAAGGCGTACGATAGAGTTCACTTTAATATACTCCTCCAAAAACTTTATGGAATAGGTGTAAGGGGACCCGTCTACAATTGGTTTGTTTCATATTTAAAAAATCGCAAACAATACGTTGAGATTGAACACTTTGAGAATGAAACAGGAAACATAACCCATGTCAAATCACAACTTGCTCACGTCTCAGGGTCAATACCGCAAGGCAGTGTTCTCGGATGCGTCTTATTCTTAATATACATTAACGACCTGCCTAAAATCGTGGACACTGCTTGCACTCTATTTGCAGATGATATATCTTTGGTGATTCCATGTGAGAACAGTATTGACTTGAATAATTCATTAGATAGTGTAATGCATAAAGTAACTAGCTGGCTTAAAGATCATAATTTAAAAATTAACTTTACAAAAACTAAAATAATCCAATTTAAGCCCTACCAAAAGCATCCTTTAGATATAAACTATAGCTACCAAAACACAAAAATTGAAAATGTAAACTCATACCCACTTTTAGGCATAAATATTGACTCCAGTCTGAACTGGAAAGATCACATTAAGAAAATACATACTAAATTATCCCGCTTTACCTATGCATTGTATAATCTTAAAAGATCGTCAGACGCCAAAACAGCCACATGCGCATACTATGCATATGCACATTCATGGCTTCAATACGGAATATTGCTATGGGGCAATAGTACTGATGCATATAAGTTATTTATATTACAAAAGCAATGCCTCCGAATAATTGTAAATATAGATAATATGGTTAGTTGCCGATTATATTTCAAAAGTCAAAAAATTTTAACTCTCACAGGTTTATATATTTTGGAGGCTTGTATATTTGTTAGAAGGAATAAAAACCTTTTCCCACTATATACTAGGCCTCCTAATTTACGAGCCCAGATCAAACTAGCTCCGCCGAATACTCAATTACAAATTGTAAAATCAGGCCCATTCGGCATGGCTGTCAAAATTTATAATAATATCCCACATGACATAAAAACACAAGAGAACGAAAATAAATTTAGAAATAGCCTTAAGACATATTTAATAGATAAATGTTTTTATTCCCTATCAGAATTTTTCAATATTAAATAATTCAGGATTAAATAATATTGTATTGTATTGTATAATAATAATTTAATCAAGTCCTTAATTTATATAATTTTTATCAAATATTAAATTTTCTATAATTGTAATATAATTTTATTGACATTTAAAAATTAAATTTGTATAATCAAAATATTTAATAATTTAAAATTAATGTATTTTATTAATAGTCGATCGACTGAGTCGTAAATAATGTTTTTATTTATATAGATTATAATTTTAATTATCATTGCTGTGCCCTAACAGGGTTCATGTGTACTGTTCTCTATATTTTTAAGACCTGTAAATTCACATGAATGCAATAAATTTGATTTGATTTGATTTGATTTATCGTATTACACGGTAACACAATAATAAAATATATTATTTTCAATATAGGAATATTTTCTAATAAATTAATTAATTCTTGAACATAAAAAATATGGTTAAAAGAATTTAAATTCAAATATTAAACCACCACGAGAATTAATAAATTAATACTCTACGAGAAAGACCGACAAAAATTGTAAGAAATGACTGCGAAATGTTGGATAAATACTTGCCATTTTTCTTAATGTAATTGAATACATTTATGTTTGTTAGTAAAGAACATGTTCCAGCCAATATAATGTATACGTAGGTTACAGTTATGAAGTTTGTTTAATATGAAGGGTCGACTCGGCCAGAGGTGCCTCTCAACATACGGTTATAGTATTAAAGTTTTACCACGTAGCAAGCAGCAGTTTATGAACAAACTCTCAAATTATTTGTGTATGTGGTGCCAAGACTGCCCAGACCTACAGTGTGTATCTAAAAGGACGAGCATGATAGCACAAGATAATTACCTACTCTGTCCATGAAGTTAGAATTTAACGTTTTATGCATAGTATTAAAATTTTAACAAACTATTTATTTTTCTCAGCAAAAATTAAGTACCTACGATATTGATTTAGTGGATTAAAGGGAATTCATACCTAAATGTAAAGAAAATTGCGATTATTCGGTTTAGGACAGATTCTGTATTTTTTTAATACGAAAATATTAAAACTAGTAACGAATTACGTACGAATCCCTAATCACCAAATGGTAAATTCTACTATTGTGAAATAAAATGTGTCGTCCAAAAATGGTCGCAACTTAAACTTTCAACTTAACGTTCTTTTGAAAGGAACTGTCTGAATATTTTCGGCCTAAAGTTCACAAATGCTCGTTAGGGAAAGTTTGCGTAGGAACATGTAAAGTAACTTCGTTTAGTATGTCTGTCTGGAGAAATGTCACATTTCAATGGATGTCGACAACCTTAAGTATTTCTTGGCAGAACTTAGTTTCTTTTTATGTCATGAAAAATCTTATACTTATCTTATACACGTTGCATACTTGCTATTATATTTCCAAAAAAAAAATAGCTAACGTGGTAAAATTAAGTTTTTTTTCAAAGATAGAGAATATAGAGTTGTCATTGAACTCATTTATAATCAATTCACAGATGAGTGAGCTCACCTTAAATAAAACACACCATTTTAACATTTTTATATTTCCTAAAATAATTTTCTTATGAAACCAACAAATGTTAAAATGCGAAAATATTATACGATTGAAGGAAGCTGCAGCGCTCTATGAATAAAATATAAGAGCAGATGTTCACAAGCATGTTTTGGATTTTAACTAATTTGTAACCTACTGCAACCAACACGATATACCTTCTTTCAAATTGGTTCTAAAAATATCAATATCAATGCAAAATATTATTACAATCATATACTTTTTAGTGTTCCGTAGCCAAATGGCAAAAAATGGAACCCTTATGGATTCGTCATGTCTGTCTGTCTGTCTGTCCGTCCGTATGTCACAGCCACTTTTTTCCGAAACTATAAGAACTATACTGTTAAAACTTGGTAAGTAGATGTATTCTGTGAACCGCATTAAGATTTTCACACAAAAATAGAAAAATAACAATAAATGTTAGGGGTTCCCCATACCTACTTAGAACTGAAACGCAAAAAATTTTTTTCATCAAATTTACCTCTATTACCTCGTGTCTTCAAAAATGATATTGAGGTTTCTAATATTTTTTTTTCTTAACTGAATAGTTTGCGCGAGAGACACTTCCAAAGTGGTAAAATGTGTGTAACTTCTAAAATAAGAGAATGATAAAAATAAAAAAAATATATGATGTACATTACCATGCAAACTTCCACCGAAAATTGGTTTGAACAAGATCTAGTAAGTAGTTATTTTTAATACGTCATAAATCGTAAACCGCAATTTACCTTTCACTCAATCAACTCAAATATAAAAATAAAAAAAAAACATTTCATTTCATAAACATAAACCACATAAGTTACAACGAACTACTAGAACTTTTATATTATTTTACTTGCTGCTACAGATCCCTTCATGGGCGAGTCCGACTCGCACTTGGCCGGTTTTTAATATTATTATGTCAAGCATCTTCATTTTATATTTGTTAAGTATTTCAAAGGACATTTCAGAGGAACTTATTTCTATTTTGAATATACACGGTTATTTTTTTATCACCCTGGAAAATTTTAGGGATGCTTCAGGACACATCCAATATTATATAAAAAATAAAAAAAATGAAATAAAAAAAATATAAAAAATCCCTAAAATGCTGCTCTCAACTAGTGCAGCATTTTTTGAATTTTTAAAAATGTTATATAAAATTAAGTAAGCGATTTTTTTTTATTTATATTTAAATCATTCTAATATCATGCCGTGAAGCGTCCCTTAAATTTTCGGTCTCGCGCCCACTCATAACCAGAAACTCATAACTGGAATAAAATGTAGCAACTCATAACTGACTTGAGGACCCTCTCATAACCATGGTTATGAAATGAATTTTAAACTTATAAAATATTTAATTTAGAGGAGTAACTCATAACCGAACATAAAAAAAGCAAATACCTAAACTTTGAAGTACATTTGAGACCAATAGTGCTTGCTTACTATTATATACTTGCATACTAATTTTAAATTAGGTACTTTTTGTTTTTTTTTATTTCATACTACAAAGAAATATTTAGTTACAGTACAAACGGCAACACAGTCTTAACTGTCATTTCAAGACGCAATACACAAAAAATCCAGTGCTTACCCGTGCTACTACTCACGTGTCCGGTAGTACTACGGGTGATTAATTTTGCCTGTAGTACTACTTATTATCTTTGACAATCAAAGAACACAATGTGGGTAACTATTGGTTTTAATTTTTATATTATTTTGAAGAAATTAAGGAACGCTTTAATAAAACTATTTTAAAAGCAACTTTAACGCAGCTTTCAATTGCGAGTCATTTCACTTTTTCACCGACTTCACAAAAAGGGGGACTTTATCATTTCCATTGTATGTTCTTTTTTTACGTTTGCTACCTTTGCTAACTCTGTCATTTATTAACTGATTTGGAAAATATTTTTTTTATTTGAGGGGGTGTAGTTCTCGATTAGTCTCATTGTCACCAAATCCGGGATCGGGCAACAAAAAATACCCGTAGTACTATACTAACCGTAGTACCAACGGTAGAACCACGGGTAAGCACTAAACAAATCTTAGTGCGAGGAATACATGAATAGTTTCTCTCCGTGACATCTTCAACAAAAATAACAATATTGAGAAGTGATTGAGAATTAGTTTGTCCTGATAGCTATATCTCATCGACTCTTTCAAGCGCCGCATTTGAGAATACTATCTATACAAGTCTTAATTATGATACGAGTATATAAAAATTTAATAATATTCATATTATTTGTGTAATAGGTATTTCTTCATATTTTTTATTTAGTATGTTATATAGTATGGTTTTATGTACAAGCTTTTATTTAACTTGCAATGTAAGTATGTATGTTCGGGTGAAATCTTGCAACTCAATTTTGAAGCAGATATCTTTAACCGATTGAGCTGAAATGTATACACATTCAGTTTGGATGACAATGCATGGTTGACTGTGTGACGTCATTCTAAATCCAAGATGGCGGCATACCCAAGATGGCGGACCAATTATTTTTAATGCATCCCTACAATATGGGTATTAAATAAATGGTCTTGCTAAAAGTAACTCGAAAAATAATATGACGTCACTATTAATCCAATATGGCGGACTTCTAAAGCTTGAAAATCAATTTAGAAGTAGATATCTTTAACCGATTAAGCTGAAATTTTGTATACTAAATTTCAGCTTACGTAATATAATTTAAGTAACTACTTACTACACACAAGTAAATTTCGCGACAAGCCTTTTATTTCATATAAATTGTGTCAAATATGAAATGACGTTATAAGTAAAAGTTTTAGTGTAAAAGTTATTTTTTTCTTTTTAGCGCATTTAGATAAAAGCTTGTTTTTAAAAAGGTTTTTTTACGTTTAATTTTATATATTTTTTTACTATTTGATCGCCTTCTAAGCTGCTATACACGCAAATTCTAATATATGACAATTTCTCCTTTCGTAGGTCTGCTGGAAGAAATTTAATTTATGAAATTAGCAGATCCTTTTTAACGGACTTAAAAAAATAGATACAGTCGAACATAAAACCTCTTCCTTTTTCAAAGTCGGTTAAAAAAGAAGGTTTTCAGTTTGACCTGTATGTTTGTATGTATGTTTGTCCGCGATTATCTCGCGTTTGGCTGAATCGATTTTGATGCGGTTTTCTTAAAAGTATTTGTTACATTTAGGATAAGGTTTTGGTATTTTATGGTTCTGAATTTTTTTTTACAAAAAATAAAACCGACTTCAATAACACCAAAAAGTCATAAATAATATAAGAATACAAACAACATCACAGTTTTATATTATAGTCGGTGCCAAGCAATAATCACCTGGAAAATCTTAAAAAATATATATACTATATACTAGTTAAAATTTGCCACGCACTTCAATATAAAACTATGATGTACTGTATTATTATATTTTTATAACATTTTGGTGTTTTTGAAGTCGGTTTAATTTTTTGTTAAATAAAAATTTCATTTTGTCTTCTGTATTGTTTGTGCTGTCTAATTTTAATGCGGGAGAGAGATTACACATCGCAATAGCCACCCTCACTTTGCCGACCTGCAAGATGCCTCTTTGCACCTCTTTTATACCAAGCTTTTTACTTTGATTTAAAATATTATTCACCCGTTTTGTTAATGTTGTTAATAATTATTAAAGCGACTGTACATAATTGTGTAGTTGTGTTGGTTATGAGTTTCGTCTTCTCACATCAGCAGTTATGAGTGGGACCTTTGCGTATTGGTTATGAGATTTTTGGTTATGAGTGGGCACGAGACCAAATTTTCCGGGGTGATAAAAAAATAACCGTGTATACTTGTAGTAAATTAATTGTTATTAACTTTATGTTTAATATAAGAAATAACTTGTTGTTTACTTAACAGTGAATTGAAAGATGTAATTTTAGACATTACTGTGATTTTTACTTTTAAAAGTGATTTTCTACTAAATCCGAGCAAGATAATTCACTAACTCTATATTCAATCAGTGTAAGTACACGTTTAAAAAAACTTGCACTCGTAAATAACACGCAACAATTGAACACGGAGTGTAACGTCCCATCCATGCGACGCCCGTGCTTTAGAGCAGTTGTAAAAGCTAAAACATCGTCCTTTGCTGGGTGTAATCCACTTAAACTGGCGTCTGTTGTATACATAGAGCAGTGTACCATCGCTTTGACAAAAAGAAACTAGACCGCGTTGGGAACATAAGTGTTCTTAAATGAAAAAAAAAATACAATGATACTTGTCAACAACATCACTTCAGCCGCTGACGCGTTAAAACATAAAGGTGAATTACACTTCACGGAGTTAAACGCTTTATCTGCTTTTTCGTTACTATGCAAGTCTGTTTTAAAATTTCGTTTTCGTTCTCGAAAAGGGATTTAGTTTAAAAATCTATATCTCTATAGTATTTTCAATATAACATAGAGGTGAATTAAACACCAAGGGGTGAAACGACGGCTTTTTCGGGATTATCCAAGTCTCTTATAAAATGTCTGTTTTTTTACGAAATTTGAAAAGGGATATAGCTAAAAACATCTGTACCCAGTATTTTCATTAATACTTTATTTATATGCTGTACGTGAGGACAATTTACCATAAAAATTATTTAAGATGACTTTATTAACTAATACATTTATATAATACAGTGTTCTTCAATGCAAAAACATATCTTTTTTAATACAACTAAGTTGGCAAACAAGCATACTACCCACGTAATGGTAAGTGGTAACAGTGGTAACAGTCACCTATAGCACCTACACATGATTCCTGTGAGATTCGCAACAAATCTGCGACCCCCATAAAAACCACAGCGTTCGTTGCCAACTTGTGATGTAAGCTGTAAAGTCACGGTACCCACTACTTTCATTGCCATATCTTACCCTTCAAACCGGAACACAGCAATGCAAGCACTGCTGCTTGGAGGCAGAAATAGGTAAGATGGAGGTACTCAAGCAGGCGACCCTGGTACAGAGTCTTCCTCCGGTACAATTATCATATCTAAAATCTATCATATTTAAAAAACGGAGGACAAAGTTTAAATCATCTTATAAAACTAAATGCTAATTAAACCCAAATCCATTCTGTCTCTAATCTGAGTAAAAAGCTATGCTAAAATAAAAATTGTCTTATTTATAATTATCCTAATTCAGCAGCTGCAGCTCCTTAATCCTAAAGCGAACTAAGCAATTAGCAGCAACAAATATATTAAGTGTCTTATTTACATAAACGTCGAGGTGTGAGGTGTCAATCAATAAATTTAATTACACTCCTCCTCACATCATACTGTAAGCGGAATCCCCACAACCAAATACTTGTAGCACTAGTGTGTCCCGCAGACGAGGGTGGCTGGCTCCCCATTAATATTGTATGAATGCAACGTGTACTGTTTAAACTCTGGGGTCCCGGGATGGTTTATTTTTGAACAAGCTCAGGATTTGAACATGAAACACAAACGCTGTTAAATGGTTTTAGCCTTCAACTAAAAATATGCATATTAGATAAAGGACCATAGAAAAAAAGGTTTCCATTATATCATATTCTAGATCAGTGGTTCTTAACCGTTGGTCCGCGGACCACTGGTAGTCCCTGTTAGCACCCGAAGTGGTCCCCGAAGCCATCTAAAAATAGTATAGGTAACACAACCCTTTATTTATTTATTGTGTGGTAATTGGTCCAAATAGTTGATGGTCCATGGTTAGACAAATATATTGTGGAATAGTCCCTCATCACTAAAAGGTTATGAACCACTGTTCTAGATCATAGAAAATTTTATCAAAACCACGCACGGTGTGTTAGTACATTTTTTAATGAAATGGTGAATTTTGAACACGTTTACAATAATGAGCAACACGCCACTGAGCACGATCCGAGGCTTTAGCCTTCAACTAAAAAGCTTTTGCCAGCCACCTTGCGAAGATCGTCGCTCCACCTAGTCTGAGGGCGTCCTACACTTCGCTTGCCGACGTATGGTGTCCACTCTAGCACTAATTTTCTCCAACGGTTGTCGGTTCTGCGGTTGATGTGGCCAGCCCATTGCCACTTCAGCTTGCTTATTCGGTGAGCTATGTCGATAACCTTCGTTCTCTGTCGGATCACCTCGTTCCGTATCTGATCCTTCAGAGAGACTCCGAGCATAGCCCTTTCCATGGCTCGCTGAGCGACTTTTAATTTGTGGACTAGCCCTACCGTGAGTGGCTATCCGTATGACATGACATTTCGGCTCCGTATGACACGACAGGTAGGACGCACTGATTAAAGACTTTCGTCTTGAGACATTGTGGTATAGGCGAAGTAAAGACCCGACGTAATTTCGAATACGCTGCCCAGCCCAGCTGTTGATCTCTTTCTCGAAGTTGTTTCTACCAAACTGCACAATTTGCCCAAGGTAGACATACTCCCTAACAACTTCGAGAAGACTGCCTTGTACTGCGATCGGTTCCGGGATGACATGCTCGTTGAACATAATCTTGGTTTTATCCAAATTTATCCGGAGACCGATGCATTGAGAAGAGGCAGCTAGACCGTTCAGCATATTTTCTAAGTCCATTTTTTTCAGTGACCATTATTCGAAAAGTAATCATTATTTGTTCCACGACGTTCTAAACGAAAGTGTAAAAATGTTCTTTTCGTAGCTGTTTCCTTATTTTTTTTCTACGTTAAGGAATACTTATATACCATGGATTATCAAAAAACAAAACATAATAAAATACCGAAACGTTAAGATTGCAAAGCTTATACAATAACAATGTTTACATTCACTTTTGATTATGATAACAGTATTTCGTAACAAATTATTTGTTTATTATAAATGTAAAGTCATTAAAATTACACGGCAAAGACTTTCTACAAACACGGAACAGCCAACGCGCAGGAACACTTGCGACGACATCTTAAGGAGCTTTTGGAGCTTTTGTAAAATCATAAATTCCCTTTACATCTTGTCAGGGAACGTTTCTTAGCACGAATACCTCCTCATTAGAATGTCTGAGTGGTTTGCGTCCAAAATGTGTGTTCTTTACCATCCCTCTCGAAACCTGGGTAAATAAATTGTGCAAAATGTGTGCACCGATTCCCCGGAGGGCCTCGGAGCCACCGGCTCGTATATTTTATTTATAAAACGTCACAAATTGGTGTGAATTTCATTTAAAGTGCATCGAGATAGGAGTGCGTGACCAACGTGGACTTTTGTGAGCGTCTGCTAAGCTGTTCCAAAAGCAAACGGAAACTCACGTTTCAAAATTAACAAAGTTTCGAAAACACTCATTAGTTTGACTGTTAGTGTGTAAAAAATAAATTGATCGCTATCGTGAAATTTTTGTAAACAATTTGAGTTAATATCGTTTTTTCAATATTTAACTCATTACAATAAACGTGTACGTAACACCAGAGTTCTTTATCTGTCTCCCAATTAAAAACTGTTTCATATTACGCCTAAGATTTCAACCTTATATGCGACTCTCTAAGTCCAGAAAAAATGTTAAATTTTCAAATTCGGCTTTCATTCCTACGTGTTGTGACGAACGCCACCAAAGCGTGTATGCTCGCGCCTCGCTCTACAGCTAACTTCAAGATCGAAACTTTGATAAAGGACTTGGAGAGTAACCCTCTTGATACGTCAAGTTGCGTGGACTGCCATCGCCAGATGACAAACGAGCCGTTTAGATTAGAGTACCGCGGCCAGGCACCAAAAAAAGCTGCAGATAGCCCGCAGGCACTACACAATAAAACGAAAACGTAGCATCAGTGCGCGCAGTCCGCTCTACCCCTGTGTTGAGTTAATCCGATTCTATTCCCCCATATTAGCTTCCGCATTTCGCAACAGAAACACTAGGCGATGGGGCAGTCTCCAATCTAATTATCAACTAGAGAGGCCACGTCAGCAGGAAGAGGGAAAAGAATACAAAATAACAATCGCCCCAGCTTCTAAATGATTATACACCTTAAGATAGGAACCCTGAAATTACACAGAGATTTTGAAGCAACGACATTTTTTTAGTTACCTTAAAATCATCATCATCATCACAGCCCATATACGTCCCCACCGAGGGGCTCGAGCCTACCCTATGTTAGGGTGATTAGGCCTTAGTCAACCACGCTGGCCCAGTGCGGATTGGTCGACTTCACATACATCATTGAATTTCTTCGCAGATGTATGCAGGTTGCCTCACGATGTTTTCCTTCACCGTAGGAGCGTCAGACAAATGTACACATGAAATTCGAAACGAAAAACACATTGGTACATGGCGGGTCTCGAACCCCGACCCCCCGATTAGAAGGCAAGTGCCGAGTCCACTGCGCCACCGACGCTCTACCTTAAAATAATATTTCCTAATTCAAACAGTTAAAGATAATATAAAGTTGTATCGGTATCGTATCTGGTGTTCGTGGAACTTATCTTTCCAGAAGTTTAACGTTCTGTATTCTTAAACCGCGCTCAGACAATTTTCATAGGATCATAGTTGAGAAGAGCTTAAATGTACTCCTAACTATTTACTGAGAAACTAGTAGGTAGTCTGTTGTTACTGGGACAATTTATAATGTAGCATACGATTAGTTTGGATATTTCTTTGACTACAACATAAACATTGATTAACAAATCTCGACTTATGTTCAATGTATAAATCGCTTATCCCACACGCGCAACAGCGGCGCCCATTCGTGACATCAAATAAAGAATTCATATTTACACACACAAAATCTACTACTGTACACACAGTGAGCACTCGATATTTTGATACATTCGTATTACGGCGGACGGCTGGAATCCACCCCTAGTCACCCCGTGCCCAGGGCGACGTATCGGTACACAGGCGCATGAAATTACGTAAGCTCCACGGCGCCGGCACGATTTTTCAATCGCGCACACATAGCTTTGAGCGAAAACGTTTCGAGAAATTGAGGTTGTTCAGTGATAATTTTGAGGCGATAAATCGCTTACCGCTTTGGGGTTGGGATATGTTTGAGTATACCGGCCTCACTTGTTACGCTGCCGTAGATTTGTTGAAGGATAAATAACTCGACGTCGTAGTCCGACTATCGGTGGATGTCTGATTTTAGGAACTTAAGATACAGGTCTATTTTTACAGATCACGATCTGTTGTGATGTCTGATCCAAAGACGAGGTAGTGCAGCGGAAACAGACTTAAAAGTATTTATTTAAGAACTAGTTTTCGAACCGTTTTTTTCCTTGTGGAAATTATATATTTTCGTGGTTTATACGATCCAGGCTATATAAAACAATAACTTTTATTTTAAAGTCTCGTTAAAATATTTTGAATAGTTTTAGTAGCATACTCAAACCTCCTTTTCACCAATTTAAGGGTAAGTTTTGTAAGTTTTACAAAAACTCTGAAATATATGTAAACTCGTTTCTATATTTTATCCTCGTAAATACATGCGACACCAATTTCACCTAATTTACGCACTTTCTTGTACGACTCGTCAAAATTGAATTAATCATAGTTTCCCAAAACCTGTTGAATTCTAGGTTATATAAAAGTCAAGGTGACTATACACACAGGTTTATTTGTTAATAAAATCAATTAAAAATAATGAAGTAACGCAATTATGACAACAATTTTAATACATAAAACAATGGATCTCTGAACACAAACCGCTTATTGAAAATCAAAACATTATTTCAATGTTTGCATGATAAACTTGTTCGCCAAATAATAAGCCTTGAGTTAACTACAAAAGGCTAACTTTATCGTGTATATTTTGTGACCCTTTCAGAGCGTATACTTAACATCAGCAATAGTTTGTTCAGCGTTAATGATGTTCTGCAAACTATACTGGTTTTTTGCTTTGGCTCTATTCATGAATTTCGGGAGCTTTTATTCAACTAACTTAGGTTTATTCAACTAATTCAGGTATTTAGCTTCTGGTAATTCTATTACATTGATTGATATGTGTTAATATTATTTCTCCTATTTTGTTATGAAAATTCTATTTTTTGTATACATTTTGTATACTATAATAAAAAATATCTATTATGTTATATTATGGTTAAATAAATAACATAAAAAACCACAATATTGTATTATACTTACTGTGTTTATTTTGAATCACTTATTTTTTATGTGTTACTCGTTGAATGCTTATACATAGGTTTATCAGTGCAAGCAATTCAAAGGATTGCTAATTTTAATATCGCACTAAAACGGCACTATATTAGAATGGCAACAATTTGAACGTAACATCGCCCTACAAAATATCCCCACCTCAGATTTATTGTTGGAACAGACCGTTTATTTATAAACAAATGATAATTTACATAATGGCCACCCCATTTTTCGCAGTCTTAATTTCCCAGCCCCACCGTCGCGGCCTGAGACAAAAGATTGATATATTCTTCGTTTTCATTAGGTTAAAAATGATTAATTCTACCAGCAGCGCGCGCCCCACGCTCGGTGGCGCGCACTAATGTATTTCGACGTAATTGTTGAGTTCACAATAATTATACAGTAGGAGGTTTTTTGCTTTTTAACGAAAAAGTTTTTTTATATATATATTATTTCAGTTAACAAATGTAATGAATTCATAAATAAATTGCACGGCTAATTTTATATGCGTCCAACAAGATCCAGTAGTATATGAACTAAATACAACTGACGAGAATCCTTTATTCCAAAACTGTACATTAGCGATGGGCGATTGTGAGTAAAAAGAAAATCGAATGAATCGACAATTGTACAATTGCGTATTCGATTGTCGATTCATTCGCCGTCGCCAAAAAACAATCGAATGAAAATTAACAATCGAATAACAATTACGAGCAGGACGATATCATCGGCGCGCGGGCAGATCAATTAGCGGGGGTGATGTTCGATTAGAACTCTAGTAGCTCTCAGTCAATTGTAGATCAAGGTTGCGTTGCGTGCACGCAACAGTATATTGTGTGTTACGCGTGAATTTTAAAATAATTATGAATAATAACTTTAAAGCATCAATAGTTTGGAACTTTTTTGAAAAATTTAAGGAAGACGGTCGTGAAAAACCAAGTGTAAATTATGTAACCATAGTGCCAATTACCATAAAAACTAATTTATCAATTTAACGTTATAATCAATCGCCCTATCTATCCATCCATCCATATTCCATATAGGTTAACTTATAGGTAATGATGTATTTATGGATGTAAATTGAATCACAAGTCAATCGTTTGTAAACAATTGCGCAAACACAACTATACATATACTTACCTATTTATTTTTTCGAGTGAATTTCGCCTCACGCGCTATACTAAATTACCAATAGACTAAGCATTGATTATCACAGAATTGTTATATTCGAATGAATTGTTGTAAGCCGCGCGCCCGGCCAGTCCGCGCCTACGACCGACAATCGACGCAACAATCAAATAACACCGATAGTTAATCGAATGCATTCGAATAAACACAACAGTCGAATAATTCGATTGTTTTTAGTAACAATCCCCCATCGCTACTGTACATGATAATTATGTGTGTAAAAATAAATAAGTAAAATAAAGTAAAAATTCATCATCATCATCACAGCTCATATACGTCCCCACCGAGGGGTTCGAGCCTACCCTATGTTAGGGTGATTAGGCCTTAGTCAACCACGCTGGCCCAGTGCGGATTGGTCGACTTCACATACACCATTGAATTTCTTCGCAGATGTATGCAGGTTGCCTCACGATGTTTTCCTTCACCGTAGGAGTGTCAGACAAATGTACATATGAAATTCGATACGAAAAACACATTGGTACATGGCGGGTCTCGAACCCCGACCTCCCGATTGGAAGGCAAGTGCCGAGTCCACAGCGCCACCGACGCTCAAATAATGCTAAAGTAAAAATTATAAGAAAGGAAAGCTTAAAATAACTTTTTATTTATCATTATACACGGTTATTTTTTTATCACCCTGGAAAATTTTAGGGACGCTTCAGGACACATCCAAGATTATATAAAAAATAAAAAAAATGAAATAAAAAAATAAAAATAAAAAATAAAAAAAAATAAAAAATCTCTAAAAATGCTGTTCTCAACTAGTGCAACATTTTTTGTATTTTTTAAAAAAAATATATAAAATTAAGGATGGGGGGTTTTTTTTTTATTTATATTTAAATCATTCTAATACCATGCCGTGAAGCGTCCCTTAAAATTTCCAGGGTGATAAAAAAATAACCGTGTATATAGAGATTATCACAAGCATTTTGTAAGTTGTAGCTGTAATGAAACCACGGACACGTGACAACAAGTGACATTTATTAGCCGGAACCACAATGGCGCTAACACATGTTTTTTTTATACAGCACTAGACTTTAAAAATAATATCTACATCACATCATCATCTACTCACGAAGTATGTCAGTTTCGTGAGTATAGCTGTGATGTAGATATTATTTTTAAGTATGTCTCACGATAGTTTTAACAAGTTAAGCACTAGACTTTGTTAGTTAAGCGATTATTCTGCAGTAGCAACATCATCAGCCTACTTTTCAAGAAAAGTCTATACCCAGAGTGAATATTTTTTGAAAAACTTTTCATAGTTAAAAATATGACCAATAACCAACCAATCGGGTAATAATATTTTATATAGTATTTTGAAGCTTACTTCAATTACACAATAGCAGTTTCGGGAATATTATTAATAGGAGCACGGAATTTACGGTACTATAATAAATAATAATAATAACTATTCATAATTATAAAGTTTGTATCACAACATCCTAAGAACAATAATTTGTTCCTGTCTTCATTATTACGTTTTCCCATTCACGAGAGTCTCCTTTATTCCTGGTCGTTCAATATTGGGCGGCTCGATTTCAATTGATTGCCAAACAGGAATAATTGGCACAATCAGTTCAGTGACGGACTGCCGTCCCGGGGGAGTTTCGGAACCCTGGCCGGGTGTGAAGCCGATTTCTATGCAATCGTTTTCTGATTCAAATTAGCATTATTTATTACAGCTGTCATACTTAATGTTATTTAAAATCAAATAGGTACGCTATCGATATACTGTAGGTACAGGGGTAATATAGGTACACTATAAATTCAGAGCGTCGGTGACGTTGTGGCCTCGGCACTGGACTGTGCCCCGAGTAAAATCGAGGGCCCGCATTCTATCCTGCCATGTACCAATGTGTTTTTCGTTTCACGAATTTGATATGTACATTTATCTGACGCTCCTACGGTGAAGGAAAACATCACGAGGAAACCTGCATAGCACACACCTGCGAAGTAATTCAAAGGTGTATGTGAAGTCAACCAATCCGCACTGGGCCAGCGTGGTTTGACTAAGGCCTAATTGCCCTAACATAACAGTTAGGGTCGGCCCGTGCCTTTCGGTGGGGACGAATATGAGCTGTGAGGATGATGATGATGATAAGGAACACTATTCTTGTGTAATTATTTGCGTTTTAAGACCATGTACTGAACGCATGCTTTGTTTCATGAACAATGCTTATAATCAGAATAGCAATGAAATATCAGCTTCAGTTAGATAACAATATATTTACTGCAATGTGCAAAATAGCAAAGAACATTGCTCTGCGTCCATACATTGTTCGCCCCAATACCAATAGCAGTGAAAAAATGCTTTTCGTATAATTAGACATTAGTAAATACTGTACGTCCACATCAATTACTACGGACAAGCTTCGAAATCGAATTACATATAAAATGAATCAGATTTTGAGGTTAGTCAAAGTAACATTTTATTTCGTTAGAGCAATACACATAGTCCATACAATAATTAAAATAATTATTATTGCAATCAATCAAATAACGTTATTATAGCCACGTAGTAAAGATCAAGAAATATCAAAATTATAAAGCAAGTCAAAAACACAACGAACCATCAACGATCTAACAAGCGACACCGCGTGAGTAGCCAATTGACGTATGTTTTAATTTAATTTACGTTGTAAATTGTGAAAGAAGTTATGAAAAATATAGTTTATACAAATAAATAAATGTCCGTACCTACATAAAATCGACTCAATTCTATTTAGTCGTGCAAAGGTAACAATAACCATTCGTATTGGTTTGGTTTTGTTTCTGAAAGTACTTTTATAAATTTTTGATTTGTCCGTCAAATACATTAATTTGTTATGAGTGTTATAAATTATGCATATAATTATGACGTAAATGAAATCTTTGTTGGTCATGGGGCGATTTTCGACATTGTCCTTTAATACTATTTTCAATTAATTGCTCATAAATATAGAGTCCCTTCACAAGGTGGACTTACGATCTGGTGAATGTCGCGAAAACCTTTCGCCCAATCTTTTTGGGATCCTTTCAGGTGGCATATTATGTCCAACAGTGAGCGTGTATTGGCTGAAATTATGATGATGGCAAGATATAGAGAGACATCACGTCTGGTGTCTGGGAAATATCTTTAAAAAGAATGTTGTTTGGGGAAAAATACATCAATTTACATCTTTGTATAACTTTGTTAATATCCAGTGCCGTTGAATATTAAACACTTGTGGCTACGTCTAATACTCACCTAAGTTATGATGAGTATCCTTCAATCTTTACACGTGTCCTAAATTACTTTTGATTAGAAATAGATGCAATTAATTGCAGTCGACATAACTACCTACTGCAAATGTCTTCATCGATATAGTAAAATCAAACAGTATTTTAATTATTGAATGAATGAATGAATAAATTCTTTATTGCTCATAGAAGACGCATATTATTCGCAATTATGTACAAACAATCAAGAATTAACAAAAGGTGGTCTTATTGCCTAGGTGGCAATCTCTGCCAGGCAACCTATAGGTAGAGGAAAGTTGATATATCAAATGAGAGATAATTGTAATTTTTCAGTCCTCATTTGTTACTTTGACCTTTATAGAGTCACAAATAGTACTCTAATTGACATAAATGAATCATCAAAAGGCCAATCAACCACCTGATTCCCTCTAACTAGCCATAAAACCCCAACAAGTTGGCGGTAATAGAGTTTTCGCGTCGCATCCAGCTGTTCGGCGCCAATCAAATTAGGAACCATTATCGGCCTATCAGGATCTCACTTTGAGCGATCGCGGCCAATCGATGGATTAAATTCTTTCGCAGGAACTGCGAGCAACCATTTCCTTTAATCTGAGTGAAACGCCGGCTCAGATGACGTTCTGCGACGGAATTTCCGTCTGCACAATAAGTGGATATCTAAGTGGTTATTTAGGTGTCAGTTTCAGCACAAATTAACTAAGCATCATTATTATTAAAGTACAAAATAATTAAAATTATGATTTGTGCGCTGATAGAATGTGTGTGTTTAGTAGTGGTGTGGGCGGTGTCAGTCGATAAAAAAATTGAAAATGTCAAACCAACGTTGGACAGCTGATAAAAATAAAAGTCTTCTTTTAATTTTATACAATAATATCTGTATGACAACATTTTGCAATGCAAAATAAAGCTTTGATGTTGGCGGAGCCATGAACACAGACATACTGTGGATTTCACGACACTATTATTTTCACAGGTACTGAAAATAGTGTCATGAAATTAATCATGCATAAAACTTGTTTCGTAATGTAAATTCGGCTTTAGAAAACTTAAGAAACTTACGGTTTGAGCGTACAAATCCAAGAAGCTTAATACAAGCTATGTATTAGAAGTGAAAGCTTATTGTACAAATCCATCACAAGGAAAACATTTGTATTTAATCGACGAAAAGGTGAATTTGCCAAAGGTAAATTTATGTAAACTTTAAAAAATCGTATCGTAATGATAATGCGCAAAAGCGTTGAAGAAAACATAAATCAAAAGAAAAATTCTCGTTAACATTTCCACTGAGACTAAGTATTTTAAAATATTCTTGGAGTAGAAACAACTTTTTAATTGTAATAAGTTACTTTATGAATGTTTAGCTTTCTATAGCAAGGCCTAATTGATTCTATAGATTGGGTAAGGTTTGAGTAGACACTATACAAATGCAAGAACAATAAATCACTTAAACATCAAAACTGTGTCAACGTTAATAAGCATTTATGAAAGATTTTCATAAACAGCAATAAGCCTTTATTGCAATTTATGAAAATCTAGTAAATGACTACAATTTTTTTTATACAAAAAAGTTGGCAAACAGCATACTGCTCACCTGATAGTAGGTGGTAACAGTCATTATACACGTGGCTCTTTTGGTTTTGAGCTTCGCGGCAAATCTGCAACCCCCGCAAAAACAACGGTGTGCGTTGCAAACTTTTGACATACTCGTAAGATGTAAAGTCACGGTACCCAGTAATATACATAACATAGCAATGGAAAATAGCCAACAAAAACACCAAAATGTCAGAAATATCACAAGAATACATAGACCAGGTACAACCCCAAATTTTAATATTGAAGTTGGTGCGAAATTTCAACTAACTACGTTAGATAGTTTTTATTTTTTTTTAAGACTTTTCAGCAGATCATCGCTTGGTGAGTGTGGAAATCGACTTCAATATCAAAATGTGGGGTTGTATGTTTTCTTATATTGTTTTTGAGTTTTGGTGTTTTTTAAACCTTTTTTTATTTTTTGTAAAATATTTTATTTGAATCTTTTACTAAATTTAATATGTGACTAGTAGGATTTCACACGAAGCAAGCATCAGTATACTCGTAACATAAAATAAAGCAACTTACGGTTCAAATAATATTAAAATAATTATCCTCAAGCTCGAAACAACCTAATTATTAAGGAGTTAAACTTTTTACTATCAGTTTACCTGAATTACTTAAAATTCTCATTATTAAAAAAAACTAACTTTTAACTACAAGAAACCTTCTATCACCAGCACAATAACATGAGATGATAACTACCAGACGCAAATACCTGAATAGCTTTAGAAAAAAAAATACATAAATCGCGTTCGACGTGCCTGTGAAATTTCAGGGTTTCCCTCGGTTTGCCTGGAACCCTATTACCAGATCCTAACTTAGTGATAATGGAATACCTCAGGAGTATACGAGTACTCTTTTGAGATCGAAACTTTTTAGTTTTTGTGATCGAAACTTTTTTTAGTTTTTAGGCACTTTTTAGTTATTTTAATACATGCTTATTAGAATTTGAGCAAGGCAAACAGCAGAATAACTTAAAACGTCTTTCGCTGTAAACAGTTTTGAAAGAACTATCTCCTTACCTCTAACCCACCAAAAATTCCACATTCCACCCTCCATCATCAGCTCAGTATCATAATATGATGACTACTAGATGCAAAAACTCGAATATCTTCAACAAAAGCATGAAACACGTTGGACGTGCCCATGAAATTTAAGAATTTCTCTCGATTATCCGGGATCCCATCAGATCATCGTGGCAGTGAGATCACCACGGGAGTATACTCTTTCGATTACAAATAGAATTTTGAAAATCAGCTCACAATTGGCGGAGTAATCGGTGAACATACATAAAAAATAGATGCAGTCGAACATAGAACCTCCTCCTTTTTCGAAGTTGGTTAAAAAGTAGTTAATGTGTCAGCTTCGTGGGCTGGACATGGACACGATGATTGCTATTTTAACCTATGCCTATGGATGCATATCCAGAGATGTTGCTATTGAAGTGGTTGTTTTCCACTCACCAGTTATAAAGATATGAAAAAATTCGGTTATAACCTAAAATGCTACCGACGAGAGCCCACATTTCAAATGTTTTTGAAACAGTCGCAAAAATATCAAATACCGAATTTTAAATTCTTCAATTCGAAAATGTTTAACAATACAACTGAAATCTGTAGAAGTTCGTTAGTACCTATATAATTTACAAAGGGTCATAAATTCCTAGTGCCAATATGAACAGTAGGAGAATAAGGTTAGGTTCAGAGGTGATTGTAAATCACTCCAGGCGCACTTATCAATCAACGTCTGGTACACCTGAAATGGTTCGTTGCGAATACATTAAACTAGATGCGATGCGATAGGCCATTAGCAGTAGAACACTGATTTAATCGAAGTACCCTCGTAATACTGCAAACCCATTATTAATTATGTTGTACAAATTTTACAGCCAATTTAACAGCCTTTTCGTTAAAAGAATATGCAATTTATGTTACAAATTTAACATTATGATTTTCGAGTACCTACATTTAATAACACTATATAATCATGCCTATTAACATCATATCAAAATTTAAAGTGGTGATTATGCATATCTTTTTTAAATTGGGTCGCTTTAATTTGACTAAGACTTTTTTTCTATTTAAATACAACTAGCTCTTCATCTGCACGGGAGCGAAGGTTATACGAGAATCTACTTTAAGCTACATATTCAGTGACCTGATAAATTGAAAATACGAAAATATGAAACAAGGGCCATCAAAATCTCATATTCGTTTCAATCAGTGATTCGCTTTATCTCCTTTAGAATGATAAATATAAACAGGCTATTCATTTTACATTAAATATTGTTTAACTCAATCCAGGTAATGACATTTATATATATAATGTACTAATGCGCAGCTACATATTCTCCTAAGCAGACATAATCTATTTATCATCTCATTTCGATTTTATAACTTTCACATTGAATCTTTGATCCGTAGCCGAAGTAGAAAAAATTACTCGGTTAAGTGAAAGCTGTAATATATTTTCAGTTTTATGTATATTATCTACATAGTGTACTTAAGTTTTCCTTTATAGGGAGACCATACTCGAAAATATAAATAAATATAAACATACTTACATAATAAGTTCCACCGTGGGACTTACTATGTAAGTATTTTCAGTATTAATTAATTTATTTTTTAAGGTTAAGGTTCACTGAGAGATTGAACACCATCATCATGTTTTGGCGACATTCCACGATTCCACCCAATTGATTCACTGTGGTTGAAAGATGCAGAAATGAATGACAGTGCTGTTGAAACGTCTATACACGTGAACGTGTGTATTAACAGCGTCTCAAATGCCAATGAAGAATTGACATCGAGTGAATCATTCAATTCTTGTGTTTACACGATCAACTCTACTCCACCTTTCTTCGATAATTATGATGAACAGCAAAAGTGAAAATATGGAGCGAGCTCAATTCATTCAACGCGACTGAATGTGAGTGAACAATCATATTGACTGATTCACATTTGTGTTTGCATGTTTCAATTTGGTTACTTCATGCAAACTGAGCTTCAGACCCTCATCCATCCATTGGCTCGGGGTGCTCTTCGAGTAAGTGAGGTTGGTTGAGTCTGGTAAGATGTTATTAGAAACCCTTTACATCCTTTAACTTGAATTATACGACAATAGCCAAAATTTACGTAGCATGTCCAGGTCAGGACAATTTAGTCGACATATGCGTCTTCAACACTATCGTAGGACTGTCGTTTCAATTTGAACGGTCTAACTTGATAATCACCACTCTGAGCACTGTGTCCCTGTAATTAGTCACAATTATTGGTGTCCGGAGCACGTGTGGTGGCCGTCCCGTTAATACCCGCTATATCACCGGTGCACGTTTTATTTGATCATTACTCGCATTAATTGCTTTTCCAGGAGTATTCATTAAAGGGCGGACTGTGGATTTCGGACGTAATAAGTTACCGCAAATATAATAACCCTAGACCAACAAATGGTAAAACGTGAAATATTTCATAAAAATATCTCATATTGCTTTGTAAGCATTTAAATTTGATAAGTTCATTTAAGAAAACATAGGCAGACATAAGAATAAAGAAAATGACGTAACATTCAAATCTTTAAGATCATCGCTGTATGTTTGTTGAAATAATAGATAAATGACGTAGTTATGTGCTCTACAAATTGCCTTGATATTAAAATTTCCTTCTAGATATGTTTATATAATTATTTACAATAAAGGCTTTATTAAATTATAAGCATTAATGCTGAGTTATTTTAGTAACATTTTCTATTAGGTATGTACATAAAAATACCAAATTAACTCTGCTCTTCAGGAAAGCAAGTATATACAATATAATTTTTCTATAGTTTGCCATTTTCTTGTAAGGATTATAAACTATGTAAGTCTGGAGGCTCTTCAGAAGGTGACTGTCTACGCCTGAACTCAAATGTGTCCGTTACGAGAGCTCTTATCTCCCATTCGGAGACTCGAGACGACGCTTAAGTATTCAACTGTGGTGAGCAATCACTGCAAGAGTCTTTTGAGACTTCAAATTGACGGCTACATGCGGTAGTTGCCATTAGTAGAACTCACAATCCACTAAAAGATATCTATGATGTGAAGGAAAAGAAGACTTTGTGCAAATGCTACATTTATTTTGCAAACTTGACGATTTTATGAGGATATATTAACGAGGGATGTTAGCGGAGTTACTATATACTTTAAATAAATACTTCGGAAAACACTACGAAAAAAAGTTTAAACGGCTAAATAACTGCTGGCCAATGCAAATCATAAAAAGGAAAGATTAGGTAACTCGGAAATGCAGCGCTCACTATACCAATGCATGTCTTGTAATCGTGCATTGTGTATTTTGTTACTTTACATATAATCTTTGTTCACCTAGACAATTGAGCAGAATTGACATTTGCCATCTCTACAAAAAAAATATAGCATCTTCCGATAACATGAATGACATATACTTTTGCGCCACCTTGTATTTTAGAAAAGTAACGTCAAGCATTACCGTGCGTCAAGTATGACCAACAAGAAATTTAAAGCGTCTGTGCTCAAAATCATTGAGCACTCCAATAGAAGTAACTAACAATCCGTATTTAATTTTGAAGCTTTATTTCTTTAGAAAGCTTTGAGGTCAGGGGCTCGGTTCAACCCTCGCTAATCAGGTCACGAGTGAGTCATACTCGTATTTTTATTATTGGCTTGTTATATTCGAACTACTCATATCGAAGCTTCTGACGACCTTTGAAGTAATGGCATTATTACAATCATTACAATCTATTTTACCAGTTATATAAATATGAGGTTTTGTATTTTTGTAACTAACAAAGCATACATTTATTTATATAACGGATTACAATAGCGACGCATAAGACATATTTAAGGATTGTTTATTTCATTTCAATTTCATGAAGGATATAACATCGGGGAATAAGTAGTCTTCATCATATTTAATGTTTTTAATCATTCATTCAGTTTTTGACATCTTGTAGGGTTTAAAGTAAATAATCTTAGTAATTAGAGGACAATTAAGCCTCACTAAAACACGAATCCAAAATCTTTATTCCTAGCAGTTCCAAATGACAAGCTCCATATGGAACTTTTGTACCTTTTAGATATTGAACGAAATCGAATGTTAATAAATTATTTGGATATTTGGCACATGAAATATTTCGATTACCACATGGACAACCTATTCATACGTGGGGAAATGCATTACGCATTTACGCAAGGGAAACCGCGAGGTTATGTCGGATTTTCCGCGGTCACTGGAGGCAGGGTGCTATCCAGACCACGGCCTAAACGACTAAAACCCAACGATGCCCCCCCCCCCCCCACCCCCACCTTAGAGCATTCAAGCCTGAGCATGTCTATAACCGCAATGTCCCTCCATCGTCAGATGAGGAAGACACGCCGAGAAAAGACGGAACTCGGATGAACACTTCCACGATCACTTCATATTTCGTCAGACGATTCTTCATCGATATTGAAAGGGGAGATACAACGCTGGAGACATGTGATATTGAAAAAGACCTAGTAAAGCTTTAATCGTTTAGAAATTTTAACTATATAGATTTATTTCCCCTTCAGATTTTATCGAAATCAACACAAAATTCAAAATAAACTAAAAAGGTTAAAAGCTTTAAGTCAATGTAGCCGATAGTAAGTCAGCGCGTTCGGGTTACTTAGTCTTAGAATGTTGTCCTATATGTCCTATATAGTAGTTACTTTATCAGATCATCTAATGACGGATTATCCTTACAGTAAAATAACCACCAAATTTGTACATTAAAAGAAATATGCTATTCTAATCGCATAAGATTCGTAAAACGCAAAACATCTCACATCGCTCCTTACTTTGCCACAACAAACAAGAAGCATTGCTGTCATCCCGAAAATTCAAATTCGATGAAAGCCAGCGATGGTTCGTTAACCTGAGATAAAATGGTATAGGACAAGTTAATTTATGTAAAGTATCAGGTTACGTAGTCCTCCTCGATACACAAAACGTGATCGCAATGTTGATTTAAATTGACAGCGACTTGAGAACCCAAGCACATTTATATTGAAGGCTTGAATTTCAGCACAATTTTCCGTTCTTAAATTCGGAATGCAAAGTAGCTGACAACTGAGTCCTCTAGATTGTTTGTATTTGTAATGTGAATAAAACTACCACAAAAAATGGGTTCCATTATTCTGTTCTCACGTTTGTGTATTTAAAGAAAATAATAGGTTTGTAATGTTCTTATATTTAGGACACCATAAATATCAACCTGTGGAGCATCATACAAATTCAACGAATTCATAACTCAAGTCATGCATGAACTAACAACTGAGATAAACTGACACAGACATTGTAAACAGAGCCACTGACTTACCTTAAATGTACTATACACTTACAATTGTTCAGTCAGGTAGATGCACAAATGAACATAGACAAAAACTCAGTAAATCACAAGAAATCACTGTCTATTGTTAACAGTTCAAGGCACGTTTGTTTTTGTGCAAGAGCCACGAACGCGAGATAACCCTGCGGCCGCTCGAGGGTGACTGTTAGTGTCACTGAGACCAACGGGCTCACCCCGATGACGTCATCCTAGACCAATGGGGTGAGATTTCGAACGCATGCGCGTCTCTTCAGCCGACGCGGCGCCTCTAGCAAATCCCAACACTATGTGTACATCGTAGCTTTGCTTATTTTCTCTACATTGCTTCTCCAACTACCCGCGGCAGCTTCGCAAATTTACAGCACATCAATGTATACATTTCAGAGTATTCTGTCGTCTCGAAATGTTAACGCTTGTAGTGAGAGCCCTTCTGGGGGTGACAGCTTTGAGAGCTCCCCCGATGGGCCTTTCAAAGGACCAGCGTCACCATTCTTTTTGTGACTCCGCTCGCACCACACACCGCGCGTTTCAAATAATTGAGACGCTCGCTATATGATTTAATTTGCCCTTTTGCGGAATGAATGTTTTTACCGGGCGAGGGTAGTATTTTTGTGTACGGTAGCAAAAAACTCCCATTCAGTGGAAGGATTACGCCGGCGTGCTCTTTTTGGGCTTACTGAATTAAAATCATTTTAGTGGTACGCGCTAATTGGAAATACTGCACAGGCTTATTTTTTACTTTGCGCCCGCAATAATAAAAAGTAATAAAATTTTACTGTAAATTCGTCAGCTCTCAAACAAAGGGACTTTTTTTACATGTGAAGGTATTAATTAGCTGCAATGTCACTCGTAATAACGAAGATTTTCGCAATGTAAACGTAAAGTTTGACGTATTGCTGACTGTTAACACACCAGTACGCCAGACTTTACGTATTGACTTTGAAACCGGTCTTATATCGCTCGTAACAGCGAAAACATTCGTAATGCAAATGTAAAGCTTGATGTCAGGTCGACTCACCATCACCAAAACTTCCCTTTGCTGGGCACGGGTCACTGCTTAGACGAGGAGGAATTAGCCTACTACATAAAGCTAGACAAAGGGAGTAGGGTAGTAGGTAAGTAAGTGTAGGGTTTTGTTTAGAGTACTTACTTCCTCTCTTCACAGTTGTGTACTTGCGGTATACTCCCTTGGTCAGCTCCTACGTCTTCCACGGGAAAAAAGGAAGCGTAAACACATGTATTCTAACGACCAGTTTCAATATCCTATCTATCTCTGGATTTGTTTACTGGTGATAGAATTTTGACGTATTTTGTATGGATAGTCAAATACGTATTGCTAGTAACCAAATCATTAAATCTGTCACCGCAAGCAGGCTGCCCACCGCCCCATTTCATCATCTCCGATAGGTGCAACAATTGTCAAAAATATATATGAAATATATTATGACAATTGTAGCACCTGACAGATATGGTAAGTGGCTACAGTCGCCTATTGACTATAGTACAGTCGGCCAAAAAATTGGTTTACGTTGAAAGGTTCAGAGGTTTACGTTACTAAGGTCGAAATTCAGTTTTATGTCATAAAACAACAAAGTTGACTTTCCTTTGTAATAACATACTGACAGCTGCCAAGATTGCCAAGATTACCGATTGCCAAGTTATTTTGTTGATACGCGAATTTTTGTCAAAACTGGTACACCACTTTCTTGGCTGACCGTACACTCGGGTACAGATTGATCGATATTGTCAAAGTAACAAAAATATGTATACTCTACCCTCAGAAGAATAACTAATTATTGTTCTGAGACTCTACCAACTCTACCTTAATGTTAAGTCAATAAAGTCTGTCAATCGATGAATACATATTTTTGCAACTTTGACAGTATCGATCATTTTGTAGTCGAATGTAGGGTATCGTGGGCAACAGTGAACCAGTGGTACACAGTGAGTCACCAAACGTGTGTACTAGACTATTTGTCGACCGGATGCAACCAGCGATGCCAAAGAACGTGTTTTATGCTGTCCCCAGCACTTCCCGGTCAAGAGCGAGCGTTGGCTAGTATACGTGCGGTCAGTTATTTTGTGTTTTTTTCTTCAGAAAAAGTAAAAAATAGGTGAGTTACGTTTTTTCTCCTCCAATTCGCATTTTTCACGAATTCTCTTAGCGCATTTGTTATTCTTGTAAAGTGGTACAGTCTCCCTGGTGACTCTGATTAAAGATATGTCATACTATGTAATTTCTTTACTCAAGAAAACACAACGATTTATAAGTATGTGTACTACAATATGTGCTACATTATTGTATTTATATACCAGTTTTTAAATGTATGAGAAAGCTATAGCAAACAAAGCAAAGGGATAAGAAATAATTAAAATCTTAAAATATAATAAATAAATACCAAGGATATCATTTGCATCACTGTATACCGCTGAACACTTAATACATTTATTTGCAATAACTGCTCCCAATAGTTTCTCAAGCAATCTTGAATCCAATACAAGATTTGACACATTTGTATAAAAGGCGATCACTCGATACTAATCTGGTGTCAGCCAGAGATGGATAGCGCGCCAAATCTGCGATCGAGTAATCCTGCAGCCGCTTTTTCATACTCAATCACGTCCCAACGCCATCTTTAATTTGCCATCCGTCTTGCAACAACAGATTTTCTTACTCCCTCAAAGGGAGAATGCAATCTGGTCTTGCATTGTGTTCGCTTCTGTAATATTCGAAGTCAGACTATTTCTTGCTGAACTCTTATATTATTTTTTTCTAAGAAGTTTGTCGTCGCAAAGTTTTATACTAACACAAGCTGTTTCCCGCGACTTCGTCCGCATGAAATTCAGTTACGTCGCGAGTTCGGTTTTATAACTCGTTCCCTAGGGAACTCAGAAATAAATAAATAAAAAGCCTTTTGTTAATGCATTTACATCGAATGAAATTTTTACAATTGAAATGAAAAGATTGTTATGATTGAGAAAAACATTCCATTCAAATTGATTTGATATTCAATATAATTAGACAAATTTAAATTCTACAATAAGTTTAATTATAAAATATATTTCTAAAAAGAAATATTTTATTTAATACTAGTGGGCCCGGCAGACGTTGTCCTGCTCGATTACAGCGTCACCTACCGGGTCCAACTGTACGTTTAAACCTTCCTTGGGCCTATTCAAACACACACAGAAAATTTCGTAAGAATCGGTCTAGCCGTCTGAGAGTTTTTGCGAGACTAACACACAGCGTTTCATTTTTATATATAAGAACAAGAAGAAGAAGAAGAAGAAAGAAGAGTTAATTTGATTTGTATAATAATTTCAGGAGCTCGGTGGCGCAGTAAGTTAGCGCCTCAGCCTGCGATCGTTGCGGTTAAGCAATTGTTCGCAAATACCGGTCACAGGTTGGGGCCCAAAAAATTATCATCTCGAGCTCCTCCGTACTTCGGATCGGAAGGCACGTTAAGCCATTGGTCCCTGCTGCATCTGTAGTCTCAACCATCCAGAAAGAAACCCCTGCAGTGGGGACATAAAATAGCTGTGTTGATGATGATATAATAATTTTAAAAAAGTTTGTATATAAATCGATTTTTTGAAGTATTTTTAATTAGATACTCAATAATAAAAATAGCTAGCTAATACATAAAATATAGCTTTCTAGCGAGCCTATAACTTTCCATGGTGCTTAGCTATCTAAATTTCATCTAAATATACTTACCAAATTTCATTAAAATTGGTTCAGTGGTTTATGCCGTTTATAATTTTCCGATAGTTTATAAGCTACCTCGGCAATTGATTAACTTAGAAAGTTGTAGTTTTCAAATCTGTGTTACGTTTTAAGTTGAGATAATAGCGCGTTATATCTTGAAATTATAAATGAAACACACAAGTGGGCTAGAAAACCTATCAATGATAATATTGCTCAAAAATTGATTACATAACGAATCATTTACATAACCAATGTACCATAAATGTACCAATACTTATCACATTATATTAATGAGAGAAATAAGCAATCAAACACATATGACTGAAAAACAGATTGACTATTACTGTATTTTTTTATAATAAAAAGAAATTGAATCGCTTAAAACACATACAACTTATAACTTGCTAAGTATCTTCGATATTACGTAATGGTACAGCATAAGTTTCCCAAATATAAAAGAGGTCATTACCGATAATGTTCAGCTGCTGAAGATTGCTCTACCTAAAACTCTTTGTAGTGCAGGAGATAATTTTCATTAAAAAAATATAAGATATAAACTACAAAGATTTACGAATCTTTAACTGTTAAATAAAACAAATAAAGTTAAAACTTTTATTTTTTTATATATTTAAACCAACGATTACCAAATTATATTAAACTGCGTTTTTATCCCGCCTAAACTGTCATTTCAGGACGAAGAATCCAATATGATACAAAACAAGAAATACATTAATTGATTTAAGCCGATAAATTGGGAATTTTTTATAACAGCATAAATCTTTTTTAAAAATACCGCTAGAGCATCTATGTACACATTTATGAACAACAACAAGTTAGATGATTTCTATAATAATAATAATAAATTCTTTATTTGCACATGTATATGTATAGGTTACAGCTGACACTTGATGGAATATATAAAAATAGATCACCATCATCTGCCTTTCAGCGTGCAAAGTTTAGGTAGGTACATAATTTTAATACAACATTAAACATAATCAAAGTTAAAAAACATACATCTGAGCATAAAAACGTTAAAATTCTTGCAAATTTGAAATATCTTCTTGAAAATATAACAACACAGTCAAACCAAAATAAATTTAAAGTCAAACTCACAAATAATAACAAAGATTAGTATCTGCTACCAAAGCATATTATAAAAGTTACCTCCGTTTAACGGTTAAATTAATATTACCAATTTAGAGATACAATAGTGGCAGTGAATTTAAGTTCAACGTCAATCAGATATTAGATTTCTATCTACAATATTAACCATGTACCCATTATTTAAACACAGACACGTACATACATTACAGAGCTAAATCCTTAGTAATACTGCGGCGACACGTGTAAGCTATCCGCACACTGTCCTCTGGACTAGGCTCATCCGTGATTTATCTGCAAGATTGCTGACGTCGACGTCATAACTCATACTCTGAGCACTAGCTGCCAGCAGGAACGAGAGTGAGATGTAAACGTTATATCGTAGGATTATATACAAACTCTTGTAAGAATGCGCTTGCTGCAGTGTAGCCAACTTAGCTCTTTTAGAGTTAATTTCGTCAACTTAGCTCTTTTGGAGTTATATTCGTCTCTATTTACAATGTACTAGTTCTAAAGTATTGTGATTAGCTCTACACTATGCTCTTTTTGTGGCACTATTCTTAAACATAAAATACTTATTTTTTAGGACTTTTATGCGTAAACTATTCTATAATTTTATTTTTATTATTTCCTTGCCACAGTCTAACGCCAAAACTGAAAAAGTGTTTGGCCAGCTAAATATTTTAAGTATTTTTTAATTTTGAAAGTTTAATCCGGGTTTTGTTCTTAATAATAAGAACAAATCTCGGAATTACAAATGCAATTCTAATCATCATCATAATTACGACGATAAAAAAATGCTGCCACAACTAGGAGCTCCTACACGATTTGTTAAAAAAATATCGGGATTATGGCAAGCTACGGAAACCCGGAGTCTCCTATGTATGATTTTTCTCTATAATCCCCTGGATCAAGTGGTGATGAAGAAGAATCAAGCACAAGTGGAGTTGTTATAATTTTGGATAATGATAATAAATTTATCTAAGTAAAATGCCTTTGATTGCACCTATTTATTATATCGCTAGAGTTATAGATTAAAACAGTTGTTGCTTTTATAAGCTTTTTTAGTTAGTTACTTTAAGTTTAAGTTAACGTTTCATAATTTCTTAAATATACCATTCACTCATTTTAGTATCATAAATTACCGGAGGGAGACTCTGTATCAGAGTGGACTATTTGGATACCTCTGTCTTACCTATTTCTGCCGCAAAGCAGCAGTGCTTGCATTGCTGTGTTCCGGCTTGAAAGGGATATGTCAGTGAAATCACCGGGTATCCGTGACATTACATCTTATGTCACAAGATAGCAACGTACATTGTGGTTCTTGTGGGGGTTGCAAATTTGCTGCTAATGTCACGAGAACCACATGTACTTATAGGTGACGGTTACCACTTAACATCATGTGGGTATAGTTTACTTGTTTGCCAACTTTATCGTATAAAAAAGCTAGCTCTAATAATTTAGATTGAGGTTTTTGCTGTTGACACGTTTTATGCGGCCCAGTGTACACATAACACTGCCCTTATGTCACTTTATAACAGCGAAGACTTTCGTAATGCAAATGTAAAGTCAACCAAGTAAGTAGTTTACCAATTTTGAACGTATTTCGCGTATAGTCAAAACATCGTTAGGGTCACCTTAGTAACTGTCAGTATGTAATTGCAAAGGAAAATTGACTATATTGTTTTATAACGAAAACTGAATTTCAAACTTAAGGTGGTAAACCACTTTATTGGTCGACTATACAGCTTAACGTGTTGCTGACTGTACATATATACTACTTTTCATTCCAAATTAGCAATAAACCGGCTCACTTAAAATCGTTGGTTATATTACATGTTAGAGGATAAGATATAAGAGCTGAGATAGCCAGTTCAGTTGTCGAGGAGTCCAGGCGAAGCTCGCTCGTCTGTTGGCTTTGCTTAATTTTATTATTAGCATTATGTTTATTAGTTTACACTTCGTATGTATGGGCTTTGTACACTGATGCTCTTCTGTTGTGTTCATCAATTCACGGGGTCATGTTAATAATAGTAAAATATCTATACTAGTTTTTTTATCAACATAAACCATCACTATGGATTGAGACTTTACACAATACTAATCGGTTAAGAAAAGGAATCGAATATATTGAAAAACTATAAAAACATAAATAAAAGCAAAAAATATTCAAAGAACTCTATGACGCAAACAGTCAAATATTTCACCCTTAATATATTATTCAAATTGGAGTTGAAACGTCAAATCCATGACGAAATAAAGTTCAATTAAAATTTGTGATTTTTTTCGCTCTGTAGATATAATTTGTAAGAATGTTAATTTAATAGGACTAAAGCACCAGTCACAGTCACATGTGCAGAACCTTTAAGATTCCAAACTCAAATCCGCAAACTCTGCAAGGACCACAGTATATGCTGTGGTCCTTGTGATTTGATATAATTATATAATAGTAATAGCCATAGTACTCAGTTTTTACACCGCCCGCCCGCTTTCCGACAGAAACAAGTAAAAGGTACGCAGACAACTGAGCACCGAGTTTACTCGTAATAGACCGAATTTAATTTCGCAATTCCCCAACCAACTACGAACAATGTCGAATAATCATGAACATAGTAAATGAAAAGAACACCACCGAAGCACTCTACGCGTAACGTAAAAAGCGCGCAACAAAAAGGGAATTAATCAAATAATCAAACGCAAATAAAAAGGTATCGCGTCGGGGGCTGGCGACGGAGTGTATGGCGCTCTAATCCCGGGCCGACAGGTAAGCTGCGCTAATTTATCATCCCGAAACAATGGGGAGTACATAGGGTACACGACAATCGAAATTGGGGGACTTATGCGTCGCGACTGTATTTGGTATAGAGCAAGCCGTCACACATCAGGATATGGCTGCTTGAGTAATTGATGATCAATCCTTTGACATGCCTTCAAACTGCGTAGTAAACAAGGCTTTGAGTTTACTATGCTACAGAATCTTGCACAAAATGTGAAATGAAAATTAACGAATAGATTAGAATGACGGTACTACAAAAAAAACCTTACCTCTAGAGCTAAACCACAAGGATATGTCTTCTTCATATAATCATCTTCTAACTGCCGACCTTAAGTCGGCATTAATTAGCCATCTTTGAGTTATTACAGCAAGGCATTTCAGTTTAGTTATGTTGGCGGCTCTCAAGACGCTAACAATGCATAGAGTAATACTTCATCGATTTATTTTTATACTACTACTAGCTGTGCCGGCAAACTACGTGTCGCCATAATAAAAATAGTTTACGACCTATTCTCAGACCTACCGAATATGCACAAAAAAAATCATAAAGATCGGTCAAGCCGTTTCGGAGGAGTTCGGTAACAAACACTGTGACACGAGAATTTTGTATACTACTATGGTGGCAAACAGGTGTACAGCGCTCCTAGTGGTAAGACATTACTATTAGGAGTGTTACAGACATTCACATCCGCATCCGCATCGGCAAATGCGAAACATTCGCATTAATTCACACATCTTCATCCGCGTTTACATCCGCATCAATTAATGCGGAGCTTTTACGAATTACGAAATTCATATCTGCAATTACCGACATGTAAAGAAAGTTGGCGGAACCAGCCATGTTTGTAGTTGTAAAAACTGTTTTAATGTTGTTCTCAAAATATGATTAAAAAAACATATTAAAATAAAATCGATTTTCTTATATTTGAGTGCTTAAAATAGATATATCTTTAAAAAAACACTAAAATCCGCATCCGTTATTAGAGGTTCCGATGTGAACCACTAAATATTTGCATACGCATCCGCGTTCGCGGATGTCAAAATGTTTGCATCCGTAACAACCATTTTTACCATAGTAGCCCATGCATGCCTTATGCAACATCAGGTGCTAAAAATTACTATTCTTATTTAAGAACCTCATGCTGTAGTCTAAGAAAACCTCCCCAGGTACTTCATTTGATAACCTAAACGTGTGCGAAAATAAATTTATTGGAAAGCATTCAATATTTAGATTCTAAGGTGTATGGGAGAATTTCCTGTCGATGGCGAGCGGTACGATGGTCGAAAGTAGTCACGGACAGAAATGTAGACATTTAATTGAGAAAATCGTCAACTTATCTATTGTTTTTCAATCGATAGCACCAGTCCACAATCAAACAATTGATTTCATGATGCCCTAATTCTCAAAACCAATCACAGTTTTAAAATTTGGCAATACACATACTCTTGTACTTTACTTGTACAATCAATTGTAATGAAAATATCTGCTTTGCAAGAGCGATAAGTAAATTCTTCGTTACAAAGCTTTAAAACAATTTGATAAAGCTTCTATAAGTTTAATAAAACTGAAATTGAATATAAATCAGTGATGAAAACGGGTCAAAGGCGAGAGAAGCAGTAAAGGTAGAATTTTCAACTGAATTTTTATATAGCGTTCAAACCTGCTTCTGAAAGTAAAATAGACTTAGCTTTTCTTTTTACTGTGAAAAGAATCACTTAAAAACTTATTTTACGTGTAAAGCGGGAAGGCCAATCTTAATCATAGTGTTTATAAATGTTATTCAAGCCGTTTTAGGTTTCCATTTTTAGGTTTTGATCTAAATCTGTCATTTAACTCAATTACCAAAATGTATATTTGTTTTCCAGAAAATAACAATATAGTATATTTAAGCCATTAAATTATTCAATTTATAGCGGTTATACCTTCAAGCTGATAGCACAGAATAACCAACACTGTACGGTTAAATAAAAACATATAATAGGGTAGTTGACTCATATCAAAATTTATTTAAATATTGTTTATTTCTAACAGTATTTGGCATAAGGTTCCACAATATACCGATTTTAATAAATAACAATGAATGATTGCTGTAAAATTTTAATTTGAAAATGCTAGAAATATTTTTTTTTATCTCACGCCGTAAACGCTTTGATATCCTGTGGTCAGGGCCGTGACGTCAATCATATAGTAAACAAAGAAATGTCAAATTTGATTCAACAACTCGTCGATTTGCAATATTCTTTCCTAAAACTGGCAAAAAATCGTCCAAGTCTCCGTTATTATATTTGTAAATATCGTAAATTATTTGTATTAATAGCAAAATCAACCATTGATGTTGGATTTGTGAGAGCAGATAGTACAAATCTTCCGAAAATAGACAGATTGATGGTCAGGAGATTCTTTGTGTATCGCTCTAAACAATATAAGTACAGTTTCAATACTGTTATAATGAAGAACGGTTACAAGTGTACTTGTTAAGATTGTCACGCGGCAGAAGAGAGTTGCAAACATGCATTTTTAGTGTGGTTGCACCATCACAGTGAGGAGCTATTTTGTACAGCAGTTGAATGCTATTGGATAGAATTCTATCTCTCAAAAGTCAAATAAACACTAAAAATATTTACTTCAAGAGAAATGTTGAAAAGAAAACATCAGGATCATGTGTCAAATACCAGTGTAGTACTGCAAGAATTTGTAAATGAACATAAAAAGAGAAAGATTGGCAGTTGTTCATTTGTCAAGCATGAAGAAAATTACTGGGAGGAAAAATATATAAACATTCACAGACAGATTGTGACATATTTCTTAAAAAATAAAAGACCTCTTCAATGAAGAAAGAATAAAGTGCATAGAAAACTAAACCACGAATCATCAATACAGAAGTGCTCTTTAGTTCGAGCTTCGTTATAAACAATAACAGCTTCCATGTGCTATAAAGTCAGCCAGTGCATAACACATGATGGTTCTTTTGTTGAGAAGATTTTTGGTGGGAAATCTTGCAGACACCTACGAGTATAATGAAATGTGGATAAAAGTTGAAAGATGAAGATTTGGGTTCAAATTTGCAAAATATGACCTCATTTCTGATTAATACCCTGTAATAGTCTATTCAACAATAGAATAGAATAGATAGATTAATACAAAATTGTCATGCTCTTTTACTGAAGATAATGTTAATTATCAAAGACGGAAAACTGTGAACAGTATGCTTAACTCAAGTATAGATGCAGATGTTTTGTGCTAAAGCAAACAAAACTTATATACTTTTGTGTTGCTAGCAGTATGTCATTTTGAAAACACTCAAAAGGTGACAATATTAGCTATAATAGGTATTTGTTCTAACAATCTGAATGTCAAAAAACTTATTGATCAAATAGTGTCATTTTGGAAACTATACTACATTTTTCCTAAATTATATGAAAGTATTACTTCATAATAAATCACTTTACTATTATTTTGACTTTTATTACCTGCGACCTTAAGGCAATATATACAAATTAATAAATTTGATCTAACTCTATTCAACCTATTTGTACTTTTGGAACATAATATACTATATTTGAGTAACAATGATAAAAATGAGCAACAAACCTATAAAATATTATAAATCTTTTAAGGTGTAACAGAAAAATAAAACACATGCATTTCAAATTAAAATATTTTGATTCAACTTAAACCTTTAAAAGTCATTATTGTCAAATAAACATAGAACATTTTTTTTTGTGAAGAACATAATGACTAATGTAGTACAAAAATTTATTATGTCATTTTAAGGTGTTAGTTATGTATAAAGTAAAGAAAAAAAAATTCTTTATATATTATTTATTTAATAAGAAGGGTCTTGTAAATTAAGAAGAGCACAGGCTGACAACACAGCAATCACATTTAATATATTTGTTTTAAAATGCTTTAAAATGGATAACTTGCATATTCTTGCGTAAGCTGTTCTGAAATTTACCAGCCATGGTTGCCAGCAGGTTTAATCAGTGAAGATATAACATCTTTCAGTTTTACCAAACTGGACCTATTTACTTCTATGGTTCTTTGGTATATGAATACTTGAGTTATTTTGTTGACATAATGTTGTTCTAGTTGACGGGTCACATTTTGATGTTGTGGCTGAGCATGCACTGCTTTGTATTATGTTGCACAACTTTTACTGCCTTATCAATCTCGTTGTCAAGAGGAGAACAGGTTAGTACACAATAGTTCTCATTAATTAACCACTGAAAGCAACAAATTTAAATTAGGTACTCAGTAAATTCAAGTAAAAGTTGTTTAGATAAATATATTCATTATGAAACGTTGATATTTTTGTTTGTATTACATACTTTTTAATTAATATTCAATTACATCATTATTCAATTGGACATAAGTACATATTCTTTTCCTTGAAACATCATCTAGTGTCTGTGTATAACTTAGATTAAATCAAAAAGGCGTAAATGGTCAAGTTTTCTCTCAGTTTTCTGGTCAAGTTAAAATTTGGTTGGTCGGCTGCAGTCAGTTTTCATTCTAACTGAAAGATAAAAATTTAATTAATTTACATACAGATTTGATTTTACATACAACCTAAAAACTTCTATTTTGTTTAAGTTGAAACTGAAGTACCTACACAGATTGAGTTATTCAGTTATAGTACTTACATTAATGTGATTTTCGCAAAAATACATTTGAGTTTCAGTAGATAGTTACAGAATTTCTTTAAGCGAGTGTTAACCAAATATTTCGCATGTCTATATCACTGGGTACGTCTAATCCACAGATTTCCTGGAGTCTTTGAAGAGGTATTTCTATATTACTGTTCTATTGTCCCGTTCCATATACAGTTTTACTATATTTTGTGATATTTAATAGAAAGCATTGTTTTTGTGAGGTTATTTCGCCCCCGTGCTTTGTTTACTATAAGACTGACGTCATTGCCACAGATAATGAACAGACTATCATGGCTGACCGTGTTTTCGGTCCAAAATTGAAAATCTTAATTTAAAATAGATTTTTTGCACTTTTTAGCCATCGAAAAAAATAATATTCATGTGCTATGGTCTAATACAACAATTATGAACATTTTAAGCCCTACTTTAAAAAAGGGTCAACTAGCCTATTCTAATAAAATGTATATGTTAACGGAAATGTATGTAATCAGATATTGTATACAATTCCTAGGAAATGTATGTAATTCCTAAAATCACCTTGTAATAACCTTTTAACCTAACCTACAGTCTAAGCCAATGAATTTATTTTTCAAGCAGTTTGATGTTGGTCTGTATGGTCACAATATCTAACCTTTTTTTTTACAAGAGGGAAAATACAGTCTTTACGGTATTCGACAAGGGAATTGAGCTGACTAGGCCACCCCAAGGATATGCAGGACTCGGGTAGAAGACCCACTACCGGCTAAAAACCCTCTAGATACTTCTACCTCCGTGGAGACACAATCGGGATCGGCGTTGGCCATTCCCCGATTGCACAATATCTAACCTAACATACAGTTTAATCCTATAACTCCTCTTTATTTTTCCTTTCGGGGGGCTTCCGCCCCCCGACCCCCCACTGCTCCCCTTGCTCCCAGCTGCTAGGAAATGTATACCTTTACCAGGATATGTATGTATTAAATAATTTTAAAACAATATTTTATACATTTCCTAAATAGCTTCGAAATAGTATACATTTCCTAGGAATTATATACAATTCCTGAATTTCATACATTTCCAGTAACATATACATACATACACAATCCTTTATTGCATGACACATAATTTACATAACACAGCGAATAACATAGAAACAAAATCAATAGGCGGCCTTATTATGGCACAGCAATCTCTTCCGGGCAACCATAGAAAATGAATAATAAAACGAAGAAAGACAGAAGAAGGTGGAATAGTGCACGATTTTTTTATGTTCTTAATAGGTATCAGGTGGAGATATTCAAATAAACATAATGTATAAGGAATAAAGTTATGAATAAGGATGTAGAATATATAAATATCATAGGTTAAACATGTAGTGCTTCTTCACCAGGACCTTGAAAGATGTTAATATACGCGCCCTGCGTATATATTTTATTGCACCTGCACAGAAAAGGAGTAGAAAAGGAATTTATATCCGTTTGATAGAATGAATCTCGTATTTTACTATAATAAGAATAACCTTTTAAGGATAATACATAATACGTTAGCTACGAAATATTTACGTAGCTGATAGGTATGCTACGATGGCGATATGCCGCTGCATGCTCATGCATTCGACGATTACAGCAGCGACGTTACGGAGTACTATTATATCTTCTGTGGTTACGTTTTCATAGTCACGTGGTATTAGCAATTAGCCACGATGCAAGGAAGTGCTGCCTCTAATAAGTCACCCACCACCCTTACAAGACAACTTCTCCTCACAGAGCTGTAAGGTTTTAATTACAGGCGGAATGTTTTCATTTTTTCAACATTACTGGAACATTATTCATCGGCATCCGAACAATTATTCAAACATAGTTGAATACAAGTAAAATTATTTAAAAAAAACTGTTTTTAAATACAAGCTTATATCATCATAATATTGCATTGTCACGCGATTTACATATGCATGCAAAAGTTCATCTCAATCAGAGACCGGGAAGTGGTTCAAATTTAACTTGCAAGATTTCATTACAGTCACCGCGACAGGTGAAAGTAAATAAAAGCTTGTAATAATTAAGAAAACTTCAGAAAATAAAAATTATAAAACTACGCCACAAGTCAATATCTTTCATGATATCGTCATTGCAGCTCATGGAAGTTTCATTAATCTGCACCCCTTTTTCAAATACACATATAACTTTCATGATATCGTCATTGCAGCTCATGGAAGTTTCATTAATCTGCACCCCTTTTTCAAATACACATATAACTACGTTTACGTTTCATAGACGTAGGCAGGATGTAGATTGTAGGTACGCAGGAATCTATAAAATCACTACCATATTACACCGGTAAATCTCTTCATTCATTGGATATTCCGATATCAGCTTTGATGTTGGCGTAATAGCCGGCAGGTCGTTAGTATTCAGGTTTTAATGAAATTTTCGATATCATCGCCTCATGCCGAAAAGCACTATCAAGTACTTAGCTTAGTGAAAATTAATCCTTTAATAGCCGTATTTCGACTATATTGCACTCAAATTTTGACTTTATTACACAATAGCTTTCTATTAATTTTGACTTTTTTACTTGAATGGGTGGTAGATAAGATTTAAATTAATTTTTAATTTGGGCGGTTCAAAAGAGCTTTCTAATAATTAATATTTGAATAAAAAATATTTTGTTTTCAACTACAAAATATACTAAAATTCGAATGAATGAATATAAATGGAGAATCGGTGACACTGTAGATTCGGCACTGGTCTTCTAATCAGGAGGTCTGGGGTTCAATCCTGCCATGTACCAATGTGTTTTCGTCCGACACGCTCCTACGTTGAAGGATATCACCGTGAGACAACCTGCATATATCTGCGAAGAAGCTCAAAGACGTACGTGAAGACGACCGATCCGCACGGGCCAGCCATAGGCGTATATAGAGAGGGGCCGGGTGGCCCGTGCCCACCTAAGAATTATCTAGTGCCCACCCCAGGATGTTAGGCTACCGTTTCAAAATGCTATGATGGACGCCAAACAGTGATAACTTCAAACAAAAATTAAGGGCCAGGCCCACCCCAGAAAAAAACTATAGATACGCTACTGGGGCCAGCTTGGTTGACTAAGGCCTAAACACCCCTACTTAGTTAGGGTAGGCTCAAGCCCCTCGGCGGGGACGAATATGAGCTTTGATGATAATTCTGAGGTGATGAAAAATTATAAAAAAACACAGTAATAAATAGCGATGAAAAAAGATTCATAGGGGTTATTTGCGTTTGTTTTCCGTGGTACCATGACATAGTACCATCAATGGTACCACCACAGTTTAACTATCATACAGTTACGAAACGAACGTGTTTGCGCAGAGCAACGGCGGGGAACTCACGGGGAAGCGGGCGGCGCGGTCCGTGGCCTACAAACTCGCCGAGTTTGTTTACTCGAACGCTGAGGGTTGAAGGAAACGACTGTGTGTGACTGTGTGATACGTCAGCGAAATTTGCATTGGTTTTTTAAGTGAATTGTTTATTACATTATTTATAATGGTGCACACTTGTTCTGTATACAGATGTTTCTCAAACGCAAAATACAATAAGGAATTAAGATTCCTTAGATTTCCCCGCGACGCGAGGTATATTTATTTCTATAATTTCTTATTACTATTTAACTAAATTGGTATCGTCTGGTACTATTATTTATTTTGTATACACTATTTATAGCCGTCGTATAGTGATATATACTAGTAAAAAGGTTAAAGCATAACTTCAAGATTTAAAAAGTTACAATCTGCATCTATGCACTATGAGAGTTTAGTGCAATAATAATAAATCGTTGCTAGTTAATTCTCAACTATATTTGAATAAACTCTAGAATAAATGTGTCGCCGCTACCTAATTTCCCGTGGATGTTGAAAAAAACGACAAATAGTTGAGTGTAATTTAAAATATAGTTTATAGTTAATTCTGAACTATGAATAAACTCTGTAATACATGTATCGTCGCTACCTAGGTATCTTCCCGTGGATGTCGGAAGAGACGACAAAAAAGTTTAATGCATTTTTTTTACTTTGTAGACATTTGTATACCTTTAAAATGAACTTGGGTAGGTATTCGATGTCTGTACTTTAATTTACCTACTACGAGCACCGATCACCTACCTGACATAGCTACCTAATGGCCCGTATACACTTTGTTTGGTCAAATGCTTAGTGTTTAGTACACTGTTTAGTGTTAAGTGATTAGTAGGTGCTGTCCCTACACTGTTTAGTAAACGGTGTTTAGTTAATTTGTTCATTATATGCACTAAACACTAAACAGATCTGTCCAAACCTGTTTAGTGAGTGTTTAGCTGCAAGTGAGGGGTGAAGGCGGGAGCGCGGGAGGGGCGTCTCGCAGAAAAAATAGAACGCGTTCTATTCGCTAAACACTTAACACTAAACACTAATCATATAATACTAAACAGAAGCTGTCCGTACGTGTTTTTTACTAAGCACTAAACACTAAACAAGCCACTCGTACTAAACACTAAACAAAGTGTGTACCGGCCATAACATATGTAAATGTAGTTAGGTATATGGGTACTTCTTATAAATAAATTACATTATAATCGCATTTAAATTATTTTTCTTTTTTGACAACCCTTACACATTTGCGAGTGACAGCGTAAGTTCCCACGCTGCCGGCGGCATCGTCCAACATCAAACGCGTTTCTAAACTGTATGATTGTTAAACTGTGGTACCACGGAAAATTTTATTTGCCATGGTTCCTTTAATGAATGGTACCACGGGTAATATTACTTTATTACAGATATATATAAAAACAATATGCTACTATATACCTAATATTGTAAAATATTTGTGTGATTAAAGGGTTTATTAGCGGGCCTTGAAAAAATTAAAATTATTTATTCTTTACTTCTGCATATTAGCATATTGTATGTACAAACGGTATCTAAAATTGTAATTACGTTATCTGGTATACTCGTAGCATATGTTATTTGTTGTAAATTCATAATATGTACAGTAAGAGAACCGTTTAATTATACTATTTGACCTTTAGATTGCTCTTATGTAGCTCGTAACAGGGGTGGTTTTCGTAGTGCAAACCTCAAGCTTGCCCTGGCGCTTACTGTATGGTAATTTAAGTATTCAAACGTACTGATGTAATCCTGAAAAAACAAAAAACAATCCTTTGCGTAAAGAAATAATTGCAAATAATATAACACACTTATCTTGTCAAGGAAATAAACCCAGAAATATTATAATTATTTGTAGGCTTTTTTGCTAATTACGCAAAACCACGAAAAAGGCTCTCTCATTTCAACGCTCTTTAGGGAGTTAAAGAACTAGAGTATATTGAATTAATTCAAGATTATTTATGTTTCGCTCATTGGCCTGCGATATACATATATGTGAAAATACGCTTAAACGATATATTCTTCCCTAAATTTCAATTCCGCTTCGATCGAACACAAAGAGCCGGCCGAAATTCGCTCGATCAACGTTATTCCAAATCTTGAGGCCACAGCTTATCCTTGAAACTTTGTGACGAGATCCCTGGTCGTAAACCGGTCCTGGAATCTAGGAAAAGGATATCTAAACCAAATGGGATGCTATCATCTTGACCTTGCCTTGTGTTGGCTCAGTCGCCGAGGGAACTTGTTATCTTCGTGGCGAGTTTTATTTTCTGGCAAGAAAGCTTTATTCGAACTTTCAATTTAGCGCAGTGGCATGCAGATGTTTCATTGATTATTATTGTATTTGTAATACGGGTGGCCCAAAAAAAGGTTGACAAAGATTTTTTGAAATAATTTTTAATACCTTCAAGTTTATTACAAAATGAAATTTTAAATAAGAACGTCATTCATTAAACAATAAAAAACACGAACTATCTTCAAAATATCCTCCTTTGGCTTTGATACACAGACGCAAACGTTTGCTAAAATTATCCACAATATGCCGCAGCTCCTCCAACGTTATTTTTGCCCACTCTTTCGTAAGGGTTGCTTTCAGAGCGTCAACACTTGTATGTTTAGTGGCACAGGCCCCAATCTCTAAAATTGACCACAAATTATAATCCATTGAATTTAAACCAGGCCACTCTTTTGAGCTTATGAATCCAGGAAAATTGTTTTTGCACCATTGCACTGTGGGACATCCATAGGTCATAAATCTTAAAAACCTGCTTTCTTGTTTTACATTTTATTCCTTGTCGTTACATTGGATAGTTGCGGTACCTTCTGAAACTATAAATAGGTCAGTAATTAGAGTGCGCCTTCATTATCTATTGTGCATTCAAAGAGAGCGCATCGCCAATCGTAAATACTGTTATCAGTGAGTCATTAAAAAGCGTGACGTCATTTGTTGTCATTGCGGGACCTGTGAGTGCTGTGTGAGTTTTTTCTGAAATGGATATCCAAGAACAGGGTATGTAATAATTAATATTTTTATTTTAATTGTATCTTAGTATATATTTTCTTTAGTATGTCATTGCTACGAGGCGACTTTTCTTGGAGTATTATATTTTAATATTCAAAGTTTGAATAAACTTTTAAATATGTTCCCACTCGCTCCGACTATGGAGGTATATTGCACCATAATCTTTAGACTTTCTTATCTTAGGAAAATTAAAACTTGGCTGCCCTTATCTGCCCTTTTGGCGATGACAAGGGTGCTACGGTTGCCAGATTATCTCGTAGCATTTGCTACGAAATTAGTTTATTTAGTCTTAGTGCTTTGTGTAGGTTTTGTGACTGAATTTTAACCGTTTTTTTTTTGTTTTAGGTAATTTATATATATGCTCGTTTTCAAGAATGCATATTCTTGAAATATGGCTAACTGTCAATACCGATAATGACTCGGAAAAGTGTCGTCAAGTCCTACAAAGTTTGTTGACTACTCTGAACGACGATGCTGAGAACATTGATATTCATTATTTAGAGAAAATTGTTAATAATTTATGTAAAGCTATTGCTCGATTCTGGAAAAAATGTAATAGGGATAAAACCAAGCTTTTATATAAGAATTCCGATTGGTTTAATGTTATTGAAAAAATTCAACTTGTGAAAAACAATAAGCAATGTACTCCGTCTGAAACGTCGCCGTGTCATTCACGTGGTCGTCCTCGAAAACCTTTTACGCAATGTAGTAAAAGGACTAAACGTCGGAGAGTAGCTGATTTGTCAAAGTCTGATGATTCTACTGTGAGTGCATTGCTTGATGTTTCAGACTGTTCATTCGATTCGTGTATATCTAGAGTTAGCACTGATGATGTCTTGTCACTTGTAACTGATGCTCAGTTGACAAAACATCAGTATTTATTAATTAAAAACTTTGTTAATAGTAAGATTTCTCCTAATGTATTACCATGTTATTAACAAATTACTAAAGCGAAACAGAGATGTTACCCTTCTAATATAACTGTTTCCGAGTCTTCAGCTGAAGTTGAATTACAAAGTCTTTTTGATCACACAGCTTCTCGAATCCTTGATTCTCAAAAAGAGGTCTTAGATCAGATTCCTGATGATTGTTTGTCTAATATCTCTTTACTTGGGAAATGGGGATTCGATGGCAGCACTGGACATAGTGAATACAAACAATTTTTTTCAGATTCAACTTTAGAAGATAGTAGTTTGTTTGTAACATCTTATGTACCCCTTCAAATTATTGTAAAATTAGCTGAAGATAATTGTAAAATTTTATGGAAAAATCCTCGACCCTCTTCCACTAGGTACTGCCGTCCTATTCGATTTCAATTTTTGAAAGAAAGCACAGCAGTGTCTTTGCAAGAGGAAGCTTATTTTAAGGATAAAATTGAAAGTTTGCAACCTACTTTTATTCAGATCGACAATCGTGAATTGGTCGTTTCTCATAAGTTGCAGCTTTCAATGGTAGATGGTAAAATTTGTAGTGCTTTAAGTGAAACATCTACAAGTAGATGTTATATATGTAATGCTACCCCTAAAGAGATGAATAAAATAGACGAATGTTTACAAAAACCTGTAATAGAAAGTAGATACCAATTTGGATTATCACCACTACATTCTTGGATACGTTTCTTCGAATATTTTATTCATCTTTCATATAGATTAGACATAAAAAAATGGCAAGTTAGGCTAGATAGTGATAAACAATTGTTATCAAATAAAAAACAATATGTACAGTCCCAGTTTAGGGAACGATTAGGTTTAATAGTTGACAAGCCGCGTAGTGGTGGAAGCGGGACGTCTAACGACGGAAACACGGCCAGGAAGTTTTTTTTTGGAATCAGCTGTATCTGCTGAAATTACAGGTTTGAATAAGTATCTCATAGATCGTTGTTGTGTAATATTACAAACGTTATCTTCTGGACATAAAATTAATGAATGCAAGTTTAAAGACTATGCATTACAAACAGCATACAGCCTGGTCGAGGAATATCCGTGGTATAGTCTTCCTGCTTCTGTCCACAAGGTGCTCGTACATGGATCAGATATTATAAGTTATGCATTGTTATCTATAGGAGAACTTTCCGAAGAAGCTGCTGAAGCGACAAATAAGTATATCAAAATTTATAGACGAAGTCACACTCGAAAAATGTCACGTGAAGTTACCAATCAAGATTTAATACAACGACTATTATTACATTCAGATCCTTATATTACAAGTCTTCGGAAACTTCCCCCTAAAAAGAAAAATACTCTGTCACAAAGTGTAATAGAATTGTTACATGTTTAATATTGTTAGAATAAGAATAATTTATTTGTATTTTGTTAGTTGTTTTGTTTTTTTGTATTTAATTAATTTTAATTTATTTATTTCTATTATTTTATTATAATTAAATAATGTTATCAATGTTTTGACTCTTATTTTATTTAAAATATATGTTTTACATTCCAATTTTTAAGTGTTTGTTCATGATAAATTTAGGTAAAAGTATGTTATTGTTTATATTTGTTTTTTACTGAAGTAAACGTTTTTTATTCCGTAAATACATGTACTTCTTTCATTTTAATGTTCCTAAAACACTTTTACAACTATAAGTCACTAAAATAATACAATGTATTGATAGTAACAGGACTTTAACTATTTATGACCGCCCTTGTATGGAGCGTGTCCCTCTGTGCATTGCTGCAAACTAAGAGCATTGTAAGATGGAGCAGAGTCCTGCCGGAATATCCAATGTTGGTTACCAAAATGTTGCTGACTCCAGGGAAGAACTACGGCTTCAAGAATATCTCTTTTATAGATTTCCTGATTCATTTCTCACCATTGAAGTCGGTGCCAAACGATGATCTCCTATAAAGTCTAAAAATTTGTCACCGACTTCAATATAGAAGTGTGATGTTGTCTGTATCTATTCTTACGAGTATATTATTTTTAACTTTTTAGTGTTTTTGAAGTCGGTTTTTATTTTATTTTTAACTTTTTAGTGACTGAAACCAGCTCACTTTAATACCATTAAATTAGCGTTTCCCTTGATTTTCATGGGATCTCATCATTAGATTCTGACTTTGGTGGACCACCCTAGGAGTATACTCTATCGAATACAAAAAGAATTTTGAAAAACGGTCCACAATTGGCGGAGTAATCGCGTAACATACGCACTAAACACGTTGGACACACCTTAAAATTTAAGGGTTTTCCTCGATTTTCATGGGATTCCATCATCAGATCCTGACTTTGGTGACCATGGGACCATCCTTGGAGTACAGGTACTCTATCGAATACAAAAAAAAATTGAAAATCGGTCCACAATTGGCGACGTAATCGCGTAACATACACAAAAAAACCAAAAATAAACACGCATCGAATTGAGAACCTCCTCCTTTTTTGAAGTCGGTCAAAAACCGTTTTCAATTAGGTAAAACAATTATGACTCCAAGCTACTTAAATGAAACTAGAGTTTTGAGACAACAGAAGCTCTTGGCCTCAATTTTAATTAAAGTAAATAGTAACTATAAAAATAAGAGCTTTTATTATTGGAAATTGATGTATTTGATTTGAATAACTGTTCCAATCACTCCGATAGGCAATTCTATATACAATGTGTTTGGTACAGTCGAGTACAAATTGATCGATACGGTCAAAGTTACATAAATATGTATACTTACATTGATGGACAGACTTTATAGACTTTATTGACTTAATATTAAGGTAGAGTTGGTAGAGTATTTTTGTATCGGTCGTTTTGTACTTGAGTGCACATACCCTATCAAGCCGCAACCTACCCATGCTAAGGTTATCGTATAAAACTTATGGTGTAATTAAACATTCAGAATTGTAAAATTAATGTTGAAATCGCATATAAATTGCTGGGTCAGTGAAAAATATTAATGGGGACTTGGAAAAGAAATTTTACATAGAGAAATACTATTTTTGTAATGTTGGCAAAAGAGGAGACAAAAATTTTGATCTTCCGACTTTCTCGTCTGTTCTTCTCAAAAATACTTCCAATTTCCGAACACGTATAGAGTCTTTTTTTTAATTTACTTGTGTTTGCATACATATTAATTATTGTTGTGGTGAATCTAAGAAACTAAGATATATATAATTTATTATTTAAGCCTTGTATCTTACAATCAGATTTGAGTTTTGTTTGACGTCAATAAGGGCCTATAAAGGTCTATACTGAATAAAGATTTTATGAGTTTGAGATTGAATTAATAAGAACCCCCACTTAAATCCATATACGATCGATCATAAGAAGCATTTTTGACGGTTAATGTATGTTTTCTTGAGATGCAATCATTAATACGAGCCTAAATCCATTACCCCCAAGAAACATAAAGACACAACAATGCTTATTTGAATTGTTGTTATGGACTTAAAAGCCCAACCATGTTGCAAACGGAACATATCATTTCGAGCAACAAACCCTGGATCGACAGAGCTCAACCTCTAGATCACAGAATTTACGATAACAATAAGGAATCCATCTTAATTGCGTTAATAGATACAAGATATTCACAAATTCAATAATTCAACAGAATAAGATTAATCGTCACGCACTTAACAAAACAATGAACCATAAATGCTCATAATAGTATAACCGTTAACACTCCTACATTAATCAATTTATCATTTCGAAGTGGATTTGTTTAAAAAATTATCACGATGAAAGCAGCAAATGTAAATTATCAAGTGTTAAAACGTTCTATGCTTACCAAATATATCATGTCACTGGCACATGAAAACAAACAAACTGGTGACTTATAGAAAAAGTGGAAACGTGAAAAATAATAAATGGCGTGACATCGTGATCATATTATGTTAATGGTTTTCTAATTTATTATTTTTAAATTTACATTAAAATGCAAACAAACTACGTATGCTCGTTCAATGACTCAAAATGAATAAGCGCTAAGGATATTATAGATGAATATTTCTTGAAAGAATAAAAAATATTTAGACATCTATTTTATAGAAACACCAGCGACAGTTTATAAAACAAACTATTCCATATTCTGTTTTGTTCTCACTAGTATTAAAATAAGATATATAATCTTCTTCTCTTATATATAAAAATGAAACGCTGTGTGTTTGTCTCGCTAAAACTCAAAAACGGCTCGACAGATTCTTACGAAATTTTCTGTGTGTGTTTGAATAGGTCCATATAGGTGATATGCTTTCCTTGGGAGCTATACATTGCTATGCAGACGACAGTACAGTGCATGGGGGATATCACGGAGCCTCGGGGGCTGCTCGTGGTGATATTGGTAGGGAAAGGCAGAATCTTATCATTGAGCTCAACAGGACGCTGGACCTCGTCTCCGAATGGGGCTCCAACAATCTTGTTGAGTTCAATGCTAAGAAAACACAGGTGTGCGTGTTCTCGGCGAAAAGGTCACCTTTCCTCCCCCTTCCTTCTCTTCAGGGCACAACCCTTCACACACAGAGCAACATCACCTTGCTCGGAATGAACATTCGCTGCGATCTGAACCCCAGAGACTACATCGAATCCGTCATAACTACTGCCTCACGGAAACTCGGTGTCCTGAACAAGGTGCGTAGGTATTTTGCGCCGGACCAACTATGCTTGTTGTATAAAACTCAGGTTAGGTCTTGCGTGGAATATTGCTCGCACCTTTGGGACGGCTCCGCTCAGTACCTCCTCGATGCTCTGGACAGATTGCAGCGTCGCGCTATTCGCATAATTGGCGATGTAGAGGCAACTAACACCCTCGAGCCTCTACAACTTCGTCGTGACATCGCCTCTCTTAGCGCCTTTTACCGAATGTTCCATGGGGAATGCTCTGAGGAGCTCTTTAACCTTATCCCTCCCTCTCCATTCCTTAACAGAAACACGCGTAAGGGCCTTCGGAGTCATCCGTACACTGTGTCCTCCTTTTCACACCGTACCAAGAAATTCCAAGATTCCTTCTTCTGTCGTTCATCCCACACTTGGAATTCTCTACCTGCGCACGTGTTTCCTCCATCCTACAACATGGGTTCCTTCAAAAGAGGCGTGAAAAAGCATCTTTTGGGCCGGCAAGGGGCGGGCAGGTAGGAGAGTGGATGTCGTCCCTACTCTATCTGTCAACTCATTTGGGCCTCTTTCACCGCTTAACATCAGGCGGGAGGAGGTCATTTGCCGGGCCATCCATAAAAAAAAAAAAAAAAAAAAAAAAAAAAAAAGGGAAGGTTTATATATACGCAATAATCGGGCAGGACAACGTCTGCCGGGCCCATTAGTATAAGATTAAAAAAATAAAATACGAAATAGCTAAATCAGAAATTAGCCTCGATCCAAGGAATAAAATTATTTATAACGCAGATATATTTTTCATAAGCTAATAAGTTTTTTACTAATAAGCTTCCAAACACTCAGCCTACATAATGAATGACACACTGTCCCTTCTCTGGCTAATTCAATGTTCTGTTACCCTAATCAACTCTATTATAATTGAAATATCAAAAACTTCTTTGTGTTTAAAAGACTTCTTTTATACTTTGTCAATTCAAAGAGTTTCAGCTGTGGTCGGATGCCACTTTGCACTAAAGCTTACATCTTAATATATTTATCATCGCTTACATCTTAGAATGTATTATTTTTAAGGTCATTAATTTCTTGTTTAGTTATAGGGGGTTTGCACTTAATTTTTATTCTATTAAGGTTATAATTTCTTTATTTATTTATAAAGTAATCGCAGACCTACCTAATGTAAATTTTTTACCCTTTTAGAAATTATTCCCAATTAACGGGTGCTTTCAAGCAAAGCTAGCACATTAAGTATATATTTTTAAAATAGCTAATAAAGCTCTACTTTTTTATTTTATTTTCAAATATCAGTTTATACCAAACACTGTTTACTTAGTTTTGCACACTTATTTAATTTTACATACTTATTAACAAATGACTTTATGCCCTCTAAATGGTGACATATACGAGTACAATTGAATGTGACGTCACATAATTTATAACCAGCAACGCTTCTAATGATAACTCATTTGTTAAATTATGATAACTACTTGCAGCAGTGCAGCAGTGCTTGAATTGCTGTGTTCCGGTTTAAAGGGTAAGATATGGCAGTGAAATTACTGGGTACCGTGACTTTACATCTGATGTCACAAGTTAGCAACGTAACACTGTGGTTCTTGTGGGGTTTGCAGTGTTGCTGCGAATCTCGCAGGAGCCACATGTATTATAGATGACTGTTACCACTTACCATCGGGTGGGCAGTTTGCTTGTTTGCCAACTTATCGCAATAAAAATAAATCGCAAAAAAAGTAGTTACAAATTATAGGGACAAAAGGTTAACATACTCGTACACATACATACGTATTTACCGCTCAAAATCATACCCCTTTTTTGCTTTCACATAGTCCAGTGAAAGGAACAAACATAGTGTCATTTTATTAATAGATAGTACGCGTTTACATTAATATATACAGTCATAGAGCCAAGTCACAATGACAAGATATAGCCATCTTCTCATTCGATCACAACTCTTGACGTACAAATACATAATCAAGTGATCCATCTACTTAACAAATAATAATCCACATCTTGTGGAACAGCAAATTTAAACAAATAAACATTCCACAATGTGGCTGATAAACATTGAATTTGCAGTGTCATTCAAATAAGTTCAACCTGCATTGGTGCGGTTGATAATGACGCTATGATTGTATGGAAACCATTTTTACTTTTGTGTTATTAATTTCAAGTAATCAAATTCATTTTGCTTTTTTATTTGTGTTTTAAGTTGCTCTTAAAGCCTTGAAAAATATGTACTACTATTTAAGGATATTCCATAGCCTGTACCATAACCATGACTCTGTGAGTCGTCTGAGTGGTTACCTCTATCTTACTTATTTCTGCTGCCAAGCAGCGGTGCTTACATTACTGTGTTCCGTAAAACAGACAGTGACAGTACTGTGACTTGACAGTTGGTGTTCACGGAGGCGGGTAGCTGTGACTATATTTTTCCACTATGAAGATTATTCCTTCTCGTTACAAAAACGAAATACTTATTCTGGTTTAAGCTTATGCTAAAACCTTTACTTGTTCAGTTTTATTTCTGTAAAAACTACGATTTTTGACAAAAACTGCAAACTTTCACCGTGCTTCAACTTTGAGGGTACATATAAAATTCTAACTGCAACTATTGTTAAAAGGACAAGCGAATTTGTTGCTTGTGTTATTCTCTATACAAAACAGTGATTTTTATATGTTTATGTTCTTCGGGTGACTCATAATTAGCAGTTAAGTGGGGCCTCCGTAAAAGTTCTGTAAAGCTCCGGCAAAGTTGGCCGCCATTTTTAAAATCCAAAATGAGTGAGCGGTTAAGTCACAAACTTAGCAACGTACATTGACGTCCTCGTAGGGGTTGTAGATTTGCGCAAGTCTTACTAAAGCAATCACAGATACTATATGCGACTTACCATCAGGTGGGTAGCCTGCTTGTTTACCAACTTGGTTGTGTATTAAAAAAATAGATCTTTAATGTAAAAAGCCGAAACTATAACAGGACGAGTGTAATACTTACATCAGACAATTCAAATTCAAGCTTTCCGTTATTTATTTTGCGCAGTGCTATCTCCGTTTAGAATTCGTAAGAATTTCTTTATTTTTATTAAGATACTGCCATTGTCTGTTTTTACTACCTATTTATGAAAAAATGGATGAAAGGAATTTTCGAGATAGCTAGTATAACAATAGCTGAGGCTTAGCAGATAATACAGTACGCTGAAACTTTTATACATGATAATTTTCCAAGATCCGGATTTAAAACCTTGGAAAATTATAAGCCATAACTAGGCACACGGTGTTCTGCACTTATTTCTATCGTCAACTGAAGGAGGACAACGCCGTAAGACGCCTCATTGCCCCTTCCAACACGGCAACGGATGACGAGATCAAAGACCAAAATGAAAAGATGGCGTTCAGAGCCCTTACACGGGCAGCAATCTAGGTGCAAGACCAGCCACCAATAAACATATCATCCCGAACCCCATCCGGAACTAGTCCTATCAGTAGATTGTAATATATGAATAGTATTATATATAGTTAGTATAATAATGCACGATTACATAGATTATCTTTATATAAGCAACTATAAAATTGTAAATGCGCAACTCAACCTAGATTAAGTGAAGAGTACTTAGTAGTAAGCGTTTTAGAAAAATATAAATACACTCATTTGCAAAAAAAACGGGCGGTTTTGATTTTCATTCATCTTTAAAAAGATAAAATACAAAAAAGGTTTCAATCGTTTGTACACGTTACTGGCCGGTTTTAAAAATACCGTGGTATTTAAAAAGTACGTTCTAAATTCAAATTTTCATTTGATGCTCATTTTTACAGAAAACCCCTTTTTATCCTACATTTTTGGCGCGAAGTTCCAGAAGTTAACATCGACTTTCATAACTTTTATTCAATTTTCATCGATTAATTTCATATCCTTGACTGTCAAAGCTTTATTTATTGCTGTTTGGCTGTATCAAAAATGGTAGATAAAGTGGTAAAAGCTACCAAAATTATCGCGCTGATTGAAGAGGGTTGCAGCCAATGCTTCGTGGCTAGGAGGCTAAATGTTAGTCGCTCGACGGTCCAAAGGACCTGGCAGCGATATCAGGAGACTGGTTCCGTCGAGAGAAGGCCTGGTTCTGGAAGAAAACCGTGTACCCAACCACGGGATGAGCGTTTTCTTATGAGTCGCGCATTGAGAAATCGCAAATCTTCGTATGTGGATCTTAAGAACATCCTCCAAGAAGTAAGAAATGTGCATATTAGTCTATGGACGGTCAGGAGGAGGCTTCTCGCTGCCAATATACGCAGTCACCGCCCGGCCCGCGGCCCCAAATTACTCCGTGAGCACCGAGTTCACAGGCTTAGGTTCGCTAGAAATTGTGAAACATGGACTCAAGAAGATTGGAATAGGGTTTTGTTCTCTGATTCTCAGTAAATTCGATTTCACTGGAAGTCAATAATATTACAGTTAATTCGGACATTGCAGTTGCCAATGTATTCGAAGACTTTTTCTCCCATATACCCATAGAAACTACAAGTAGTCTCAACTCGTGCCCCGATGCAGCTGTGGCCCTCTTGTCACAGAGTGTAGAAAAGTGCAACAATGGCTTCACATTCTGTCACATTGACGCCGACACTATCTTGAAAACATTCCGCATGATCAGTACAAAAAACACTGAAGACCTTTGGGGTATTTCGACCAACATGATCAAATCTGTGATTAAGGAACTTGCTCCCCAACTCGCGTTTATATTCAATAAATGTATTGATGAAGGTATCTTCCCTGACCTTATGAAGAATAGCAAATTAATACCTTTATTTAAATCGGGAAATAAAAACGATCCTTCAAATTATCGACCAATTTCAATTTTACCAGCTCTTAGTAAAATATTTGAAAAAATTATGTCTAATCAGCTAACAGGTTATTTTTCAAGTAACAACATATTACATATGAATCAGTTTGGTTTTACTAAAGGTCGTTGCACTCCAGATGCTGGAGTTGCCCTTCTTAAACACATTTTTGCTGCTTGGGAGCATAAACAGGATGTGATTGGTATATTTTGTGACCTATCGAAGGCTTTTGACTGCGTTGGTCACCAGACTCTTTTAAATAAACTCAAATATTATGGTGTCTCTGAAGAAGCAATTAGACTTATTGAGTCTTATTTGTCCAGTAGAGTCCAGAAAGTTGTCATTAACAAATCTAAGTCTGCTGGTGCACCCATAATTATGGGTGTGCCTCAGGGCTCGATATTGGGACCTTTGCTTTTCTTAATTTACATTAACGACCTCCCACACTTCACTAATAGTTTGTGCGATACGGTGCTATTTGCAGATGATACTTCTTTAATATTTAAGGTTGACAGAGGAAACGGAAATACTGACGTTGTAAATAGTACTTTCTCTAAAGTATTGCATTGGTTCACCATAAATAATTTATCATTAAATTCAAGTAAAACTAAATGTATTAAATTCTCATTGCCAAATGTAAGAAAAGTTGATACTATTGTGCAAATGAACAACCAAATTGTTGAATTCGTCGATTCTACAAAATTTTTGGGTATTACTTTAGATTCTAGATTGCAGTGGGATCCACATATTGAGTCCTTGGCAAACAGACTTAGTTCTGCAGCATATGCAGTAAAAAAAATAAGACAACTTACTGATGTTGAAACGGCAAGATTAATTTACTTTAGTTATTTTCATAGCATCATGTCATATGGAATACTTCTGTGGGGATCAGCTGCTAGTATAGAAAGTATTTTTGTACTTCAAAAAAGAGCGGTTCGCGCTATTTATAATTTAAAAGCAAGAGACTCTCTTAGAGATTTATTTAGAGAAATTAACATATTGACTTTAGCAGGACAGTACATTTATGAAAATTTGATTTATGTCTATATAAATTATAATATATTTGAAACCAATTTCCAACTTCACCATTTAAACACAAGAAATAAAAATAAACTTGCCGTTCCAACGTACAGGCTCCAAAAAACTAGAAGCTCATTTATGGGGAAATGTATAACTTTTTACAACAAAGTCCCACAAAATGTAACTGACTTGCCTTTTGATAAGTTTAAAGCGCATGTAAAAAAGACTCTGATGAGTAAAGGATATTATAAAGTCAACGATTATTTACAAGATGTCAATGCCTGATGTTAATTTGAAGAAATTATTAATGATAATAATGTAAATAATCGTGTTGTTGTGTATAACTATTCATTAAGTAGTATTGGTAACGTTGTACTAAGAAGAGAACTGACAAATCTACATTTGTTATGGAAGTTGAGCTCAAATTTTTGCCTTGAGGTCAGCTTCCAATTGACGACTCTGTAACAATACAGGGAGAAAAAAATAGCCCTTGCTGGTTTTCTTGCTGGTTCTTTCCAGTACAAGGTCTCCCGCCGTAGACTTGTGAACCATTGGCGTAGCTTCCTTGACTTTTAAAAGAGATTGTAAAATCCAAGTTGAATAAAATATTTTGATTTTGATTTTGATTTTGATGAAGCCAGGATATCTCTGTTCGGTGAAGATCGACGTCGGCGAGTGCTAAGAAGACAAGGAGAACGCTTTGCAGAGGCATGTTTCGAAGAAATCACACCTTATGGTGGGGGCTCTGTTATGTTTTGGGCAGGAATAAATTCAATGGATCGTACAGAGTTAGTCTTCATTGAAAACGGCTCACTGACTGGGCATCGATACATAACGGAAGTTCTAATCCCTCATGCACAACCCGCATTGGCCGCTCCAGATAAAGACTCGATTTTTATGGACGACAATGCTCGCGCCCACCGATCTCGCGTTGTTAAACGTATGTGCAAGAGGTCGGCATTCGTCGTTTAGATTGGCCAGCTCGAAGTCCCGACCTCAATTCCATAGAGACGACTGGAGATGTCTGGGACGTTCTGAAACGGCGTGTGAGATCAGTACAACCAGCTCCGCAGACCATCAGAGAGAGAGCTGAAGAATGTGATTACTGCGGAGTGGGAACGTATTCCGCAAGCAAGTATCCGGGATATACTCGCTAGCATGCCCAGACGAATTCAAGCTGTGATTTTAGCTAAAGGGGGTCACACTCGATACTAAGCATTTATCTGATTTTACTTTATTAAAGAAAAACAAACAAAAAAACTTTTTTATTTTTACTTCATGAGCATATGCACTACTAGCGAAAATACACTACTAGTGAGGTTTAGCATTATTTCCCATAAATTGTATCAAAATTTTATGAAATACTGATGAAAACGATTATTTTCTTATTAATTTACCAAATTGTGAGGATAAAACTACCTATAATTATCAAACAAAGCAATATTAACATTTGAAATGGTTCATTGCTTAGGTGCCCGTTTTTTTTTGCAAATGAGTTTATATAGATCACATAATATTGTACCCAAGAATTCAGAAGGCACGGACCACGAGTCTGTGTAGTTTTAAATAAACTAAAAAAAAATATAAGCCTTATAAATTAAATAAATGTTATTTAATTCATTCAAAACCCACTGCGACTATTTGTGAAGAAATACTAAAATTCCTTAAGAAATTAACTAAATCCACCGAGACCTGGGAAAAATGGAAACGTTAGGAAATTCCCAGCTGTAACAACAAAAGAAAAAATCAACAAACTTTTATTTACCGACACACAAGATAAATATGCAAGTTTCATCAGATTCTAAATCCAAATCGAAATTCCGTACCTTTCCGTAATATTTAGCACCGTATAAATATAATTTATTGCCATACAATCACAATAGGAGTGTTGCTCATTGACAAAAGTGCCGGCATCATTATAATGCATTGTGCACGTTCAGGCACGTTGCGCGAAGGATACGCATCTTTATAGGGAGTGACTTTTGAACATTTGATGGAGATATGCCATATATTCCGCTTTGTCATCAGATGGGCCTATTTAGCAAAACTGACGCAATCCAAACTGGATTATATGCAAATTGCATCTTACTTGTCCATCATTCGTCCATTGGCAAATCATATAGCAAAGGAATAAAAGGACATAGGTATCAATCATTATTATTTACGATCTGTTGTCTCGATTGCAAACATCTGAGTTAAAAACCATTTCAAAGAATTATGATTCATATTATTAGTTTATTTAATACTTGATATCGTAACGAGGTCCAGGAGATGGACGTAATGCCATTAGGCATTACCATTGACGTATACGTAACCGTTACGTATACCTCAATGGGCATTACGTACCAATTAACCTAAGCATAATATTGTAAAAATATTGTAGTTGATACACATAATATTGAATTCATTTTGATAAATTTAGCAAAACCCATAAATTCAATAATACAAGTACATAAAGACACCGGGACAGGTGCAAGTAAATAAAAGCTTTTAAAAATAACACATTTTTAAATTTAAAAAAAAAACATTTTCTTACACAAGACAGCATTTTTACAGATCCTTTTTTTTTCGGGGGGAATCCTCATGGATACCCTGCACTGGGGGGTACAGGGTTATGTTGGACTCCGGACAAGAAGGTGACTCGCCGACCTACCAACTAAACCACCGCGGGGTTCAGCAGCTCGCCAGGTAGGTGGGGAAGGGGGAGTTGCACGCTGGTGCATTTACCCCCGCCAAACCCCGCCCGGCGTTCGCCCGCAGGCACACCGCTCTCTGTCTGTCAGAGGCATGGGGGGTCCGGAACACCCCACGGAGCACCCCCACCGGCGCAGGAACCTGTGCAATGCAGGCAGCCGTCAGCCCACGGACAACTACCCGCAGGCTCCCACTAGGGCAGCGAAGTCTGGTGGAACCACCTTCTCCGTCGCCCTGTCCTCCGACGCCTTCTCGCATCTGCGAGAGGATCCTCCTCCCTCCTACGTTCGGCTGTCTCCTTCTGCGCGACAACAGATTCGCAGAAGTCGACCATTGCCTGCCACGATCTTCTGTGGACCAGCATCTCCCTGATGACGGTTAGGAGAGCTACGTCATCGCCTATCATCGCCCGGAGAAGCTCCCTCTCTTCGGTCCAGGCGGGGCAATCGCATAATGTGTGCTGTGCAGTGTCGTCTGCACTCCCGCAAGCGTTGCAGATCGGGCTCACTTCCCTACCGGGGATTTGGTACAGGTACTTATCGAAGCAGCCGTGGCCGGACAAGACCTGCACCAGACGGTAGGTAAGTGAGCCCGACCTTCGCTCAACCCATCCTTCTAGTACCGGCTGGATTGCCGCAATGGTCCAGTGGCCAGCCGACGGACTGCGCAGCGTCTCTTTCCACTTTTCAACTATTACCCCAAAAACAAATAATAAATAAATTGTAAGTGCTAATTGCGACTCTCTTTATAATCGATGGGTCACTGATTTAATAAAACCTCTTACATTTGCATGCTGATATTGTTATCTGCTAAATAAGTTAGAATTATAAGATGTCTAAAAACGCAATTTAACCATGTTTATAGCAAATAAATGATTTGATTTAATGGTAAGTGACGATAAGGCCAGAGTTGGAAGCAAGCTTCGCCTGTACTTCTCACTAATCGAGAAACTGACCTATCCTATCTTACCTCAAATTAACCCAATGCGATTGAAATGAAGGATGTTCAAATACTTTATACAAGATTAAATTTCGCTCAGGAGAATCACAATAACAGCTTCAGCTAATTTTCGTGCTCTACAGTACGACGTATTCCATAGCATCTGCAGGTAGCTTTTCGTAACCGTGGCATTGCCGCATCCCAGCGTATTTATTTTAAATTTAACCCAATTTCAAATCATAGTCAAAAATGTTATTTCAACATAAACATATAAAGGCACTTTTTGACACGAAACAAAACACAAACATCTAAAAAAATTACTCTACCCCTATTCGAAAAGAGGGCTCTTTTTGAATAGGGGTAGAGTCATTTTTTTCTCATTTAGTGTATGTACGTACATACAAGAATTAAATTAATTCTTGACAGGTTCCTGGTTAATTGTAGATGTTTGTGTTTTGTTTCATGTCAATAGGCAAGAAGCTCGGAATGTCAAATTTTATCAAAAATGGAAAATAGTCATATAGATAACCAATCAAAGCTGCTTTTTTTACGAATACAAGTGTTAGTGAAGTTACTATAAAAAAATCTAAAGCTTCCTTCAAATCAAAGATGATATATTGCGACGACATTTTTACTGCTTAAATAAAATTAAAAAAATTATCATATCAAGAAGTTTAATGTCAGATTTTTTTTTGTTCAAAATTTGTGTCTTGTTTATAAACTTAATTCGCTAATTGCGACTTTGTAACACAAATACTTCTAGTGCTTAATAATTTAAGAGAAGCTATTACTATTTTTATGTAGTACAATGAAGCTCAATAAATAAAAAATATTAACACACGCACACAAAGAATAACTGATTCTCAGAAATATGCAGTGATAACAAATTAATAACAATAAAAATCATAAATTTTAATTCAAACTGCTCGCCACAACCAGAAATCAATAAATTGTTGACGCTCAACTCGAATTATGGCAACGCCTCTTAAGGCGAAGAAATTCTCGTTTTCATATTTTTAACATTTACTTACCCGAATTTATTTCAAACAACTTCTAAAAGCAATATCTTATTTAAACATATATTTCAAGACAAGAAAAAAAGAGATTTTTTTAAAATAACGCAGCGATTTCCTACACTTCTGAGTCGTAGTGTTCTGTAGCACAGGTATGTCCAAATATAGTCACCAGTCTATCCATCCAATACACGAGTGGAAAGAAAATAAATTAACTTAAATTTTAGATTTTAAGTTATGACAACTAATGATAGCATTGAGTGTGTCGTATAAGAGATAGGGCACAGCGTTTATCGCTCGTATCAACATCCTTAGTGGAGAAGTACATCCACTTTTTTTTATTATAAATTATCATAAAAAAATAATTTTCCAAGTTCACTCACACTCGTTATACAAATAATACCTTTTCTATAACATTATTAGCTCTGCCCGCGAACTAATAATAATTGTCCCAAAAAATTGTGAAGAGGGTCACCCGTATCACCTAGGGCTATATAAAATAACCGACAAGTACAACCTATTCTCAGACCTACCAAATAAATACAAAAAAATTATAAAAATCGATGAAACCGTTCCGGTGGAGTTCGATAACAAACACAGTGAGACGAGATTTTTATATATTAGACTAGCTGTGCCCACGAACTACGTTTCGCTTTAATAAAGCTCAACACTCAAAAATTTCTGGAAAAAGCCACCCTTATCAATCCTAGGGGTTAAAAAAATGGCGTAATGACCTTTTTTCAGACCTACGAGTACTAAATATAGATAATAAAAACATAAAAATCGGTCAAGCCGTTTCGGAGGAGTTCGAAAACAAACACTGTGACACGAGATTTTTAACATATAAAATTAGGCACAATTGTTCGACTTTACTATTCCCAAATGTAGCCATATTGTATTTTTGTGAGTATTCTTCCCCTTAACAGCTGTCATAATCTTACAAATAATAAGTTACACCCTAATTGCTGACGTAAGTCAACATGTAAATTATATGTTAGTGAACAAGGACATTCAACTTATGTTAAAGAGAATGCACTTGGGACTTTTTTATTTTATTCTGGAACGGTGTCTACTAAATATTTTCTTATGATGTCGCACCATTGCGACTGTGTCTATATTTGCCAGTAATTGAATTACTGGCATTATTTAATCGAAATATTATTATATTGTATCCCTCGGGTCATTTCAACGTATCAAATTCATTCACTATTGACAGATACTATACTTGCTTTAAGAAAAATAAATTCAAAACAATCATAATTGACATAAAGTGATATCATGTACCTTATCATCGTCATCACTTCAACCCTCTCTCTTTAGACGAGGGTAACTACGAGGCCTACTACCTCATGCTGCCTGGTCAGACGGGTTCAGCTATTCATCTTTTTCAAGGGGTTAGTCGACTCTTGCGACATCAACTAGAAAAAAGGGAGCAGCATGTATTTTTACTCCGGACAGTCAATATCATGTAAATCTTTTAATGTTCCCTTTACATTTTGCCTCACACAAATTATGTGTAAAATTATTAAGCCTATTATAAAGTGTTTGTCAAATTGTATAACTGTCAATTTCACAAAAGTGCGCCCGTATCAAATACTTACTCGATGCTATGAATAGGTTGCAGCAACGCCCAACACACATCATTAGCGATATAGAGGACGCCCAATAACCTAGAACCCTAGAATCACGTGCTTGCGTCACTAAGCTCGTTTAATCGCCTTTCACGCGGCGAGGTTCTGAAGTATTTTTTCCCTTATCCCACCTTCTCCTTTTAGGGAGTACACGTGCTGGCCTGCGTTGTCACCGTCTGTGACTACGATTCCAACGCCAACTAAGAAATGTGGCACTCATTTCTATATCGCACATTCAAAAATGGAACTCTCTGTCAGCACACGTGTTTCCTCCTTCTTACAATCCCGAGTCCTTTAAAAGAAGCGTGAACCACCATGCAGGTCCCTCCTGCGCTAGCTATGTTCGCATTTGGACTCCAAATCCACTTATCACTAGGTGAAATGGTGTCATTTGCATTGCCCGTTACAATAAAAAGTATGAGTAAACACCGTATCGCCCACGCTACGATACCATCCCAAACAATTTATTAAGCGGGAAACAATTCGTCTACAAAATTAATGGTATACTATATTTCTTGTGAGTCTATATATATTTTTCTACCCAATGTTAATGACTAATGTAAGAAATACAGTATTTTTTATTATATGGTTAATTCTGAGGCTTTAATTATAAAAATATATTAATATCTTTTATTCAATAAATTTTTTTTAACTCTGTATTTAAAAGAATATCTCACTTGTGAGTGAGGTGTTGTATGGGGATAAACGCAGCGCACGCAAACAATTATTTAAAAAAACATGATGTTTTGATGACATAATATACTATGCCCTGCATTGAATAAAAATAGACTATGCATACTGTCAAACTGTCAATCTACAAGGGCATCTTTCATGTTTAAGCCCACAACATCATTATCATAGGCTAACATATGGGGGTTCCGTGCCGGCCGTGCCAGTGTTCACCCGCGTCCACTCCAGTACGGAACGCCTGAAAAAAATTATTAGCAATTTGCTATAATTTTTCGGTTTTTTGTTTATAATTTGCTTGGTTTTTGATATTTCTCTCTTTTTGTTGTCTCGAAAAATAGTGCATTTTTGTTTGTTCTTTTGACTATATAATTAGATTTTTATTTTAATATTTGCTATTTTTAGTTAAGGTTTTTCTGTTTTTTCGGCACCTGAAAACCGAATTAGCAATATTTTGTTTTTCCTTAATAACTTTTTTGTTTTTATAGTTTATCGTTTTTTGTCTGTGGTAAAAAATTTTAGATTTTTTGCCGCATCTTTTAGTTTAGGTGGCATTTGGCCTGATTTTTGTTTTGTATTTTTTATTCTTGTTTTTCCGTTTTACAATTTGCGTAAGTGCGTCTTTTTATTCTGGTTTTTGTTTTTTGCAAATATCTCGGGATATACGAGTTGCAGGACTTCCGAGTTTTCTGCAACTTTGTATATCTCCCCAAGACGCGTCTTTTGGTACCACTTGTAAAGTCCTAGTGGCTCTGCAAGTGGGTCAAATTTTGTGTTAGGGAATTTTTGGACCGGAATTTGGGCTTCCCTACATCACCTCGGTGCTGTGGGTGGCACAATTTTGGGTCCAAGAATCCGTATTTAGGATAGGATTTTTATTGTTTTTATAGTTTTATAATTGTTTTTAGGTAGCTATAGGTTATTTTAGAGATTGAGGTAAGCTCTAGGTAGTGTATTTCTTATCTTGTTTTTCAAAATTTTGTTTCGACGATTTCGTCTTTTGTGCTCTCATTCACCATCCTCCGCAGAGAAGAAATCGTCTAGATAAACATTTGTAGGTTAGGTTAGGTTTTAGATCTTTTTATTTTGTTTTTACTGTGTTTTGTTGCGAAAATAGCTTCTTAGGGTGTTTTCGCCAACAAATTCACTGCTGGGCTGGGCCCAGAATTGGAGCATGTCCGACTCGGACATGCCGTCCGAAACGGACACTGCTGGTGAGGGGGGTCCCAATAGGGACCCGATTAAACTTGTTTTCCCGGGGCAATCCGGGAATGTGAAGACCCGCAGGCCGGCCAAAGGTGGTGCGGAGAAAGTGGCTACAGGGGCGGTGTCCCCCGTATTATCAGTGAAGAGCGGAGGTGGGGGTGCGCCCCGCCCAAGCGTGGATAGCGTGCCCGTGACTCGCCCTGAATACAGGGAGATAGAGCGGTTGAAGGAGGTCGTGGCGAGGAAGCGGTCGGCACTGGGCCGCTTCTTCCAAGATCCTTTGGTGACGGACTTGGAGGCCACAACCGAGGCGGAGGAAGTGACCGCGCCGTATGCCCCTAAGGTTCCCCGAACCAGAAAGGGCAGGGGCGGCCTATCCCATAGTGTTGGACTCTCCCAGGCTCGGCGGGAGTTCCAGCAACTGGAAGACGACACCGACTCTGACCAGGAGCTGGAGGTCGATGCGGCCCCTATTAAGGGCAAAGGGAGGAAGAAGCGCTCCCCGGAACCCTCGGCTGAACTCCTGTGCAACAGGGCAGAGGCAAGAGCCAAGGCGCTGACAGAGGTTGCACGCAAGTCCAAAAACATGAAGGGGACTTGCGTGAGGGAAATCAGAGAGTCCTCAGACTCTCTGCTCGAGATCGTCCGGGCTCTGGCGTCCAAGAATGACTCGGAAGAGGTGCGTCGGCTTCGGGCCGATAACAAACGACTCCGGGGTCAGTTGGACGTCATAACGAGCGAATTAAAGGCTCTTCGTCGGGCCTTCTCAGAGCGGGGGGCGGAACACCCAGAGGGCCGTCGTGTCGTAGCGACCCCCCCTTCCGAAACTGTGGAGCGGGCAGAGTCGGAGGCTGTTACTTCTGACGATGCCATGGAGGAGGAGCTGCCTGAGGTGCCGCTCCCGACAGTCCAACCGGCGAAGGACGCTCCCGCTGAGGCACTCTCCAGAGTGGAATTCCTGGAGAGTATGGAGTTCATGCAGCGTGAGTTGCTGGCCCAGGTGGGCTTTATGGTTTCGGCCCGCCTCGAGGGCCTGGAGGTGGATGGGCGGCTTATGCCAGCCCAGGTTCGGAGACCATCTTTGGCAGCAGACCGCGCTAATCAGCTGCAGCCGCAGCCACTGCAGCAGCGGCCAGTTAAAGCCGTAACGGGCAATACCACTCTTGCCCCGCCGGCTAATTTGCCAAAAGCGGCAAGAGTGGTCAAGAGGAGGACGGCGCTCCCAACACCTGCGGCGGTCCCCTCCTCGTCGGAAGTCACGGTACCGGACGAGGGCTCCTGGTCCGTGGTCGTACGGCGCGGCCGCAAGAAGCCGGCAACAGACGGAGCGTTGCCCATGAACGCTGGAGCCCCTGGGGCCACCGCAGCGCAGAAGGCGCCGAAACTGCCCAAGGTACCGCGCTCCCTAGCGGTAGTGGTGGCCTTAAAACCTGAGGCAGTGGCGAAAGGCCTCACATACGGTGAGGCCATTGCTAAAGCCAAAGCATCGGTTAGTCTCAGCGCCCTTGGCATTGGGCCAGCGAAGTTCCGGACAGGGATAACCGGGGCCCGAATTATAGAGCTCCCGAAGGAGACATCCCCGTCCCAGGCGGACACGCTGGCTGCAAGGCTAGGGGAGGTTCTTGGCGACGAGGCCAAGGTGTCCCGTCCGGTGAAAACGGCGGATATCCGGATCATAGGCATCGATGACTCGGTGTCCGCCGAGGAGCTCTGCCAGGTCCTGGCACAGGCCGGTGGCTGCCCGGCCCACCACATAAAGGTGGGCCGCGTCCATACGGGGGTGCGTGGCGTTGGGGCGGCCTTCGCCTCAGTGCCAGTGGAGACCGCAAAACGTCTGGCTGATGCCGGGCGCATTGAAGTTGGATGGAGTTCTGCCTCCATCCAACTTCTAGAGCAGAGGCCCATGCGGTGTTTCCGCTGTATGGGCATGGGCCACCCTATACAGCGGTGCCCCTCTGCTAAGGACCGCAGCGGCCTCTGTTTCCGCTGCGGGTCGGAGGGCCACAAGGCGGTCGACTGCTCGGCGGAGCTAAAATGCGCCGTCTGTACAGATGCAAAGCGACCGGCCAACCACCGCATGGGGGGTATGAACTGCAGCCCCCCGCCAGTCAGAGGCCGCTTGGCCCCGACACGAGTGACTGTGGCCCCGAGGAGCCCGGCATCACCAGCCCCTCAGACAGCACCGGTCGCAGCGGCGGCCCAGGAGGAGCCAATGGAGACCACTAATGCCTAGTGGTCCCATAAAGCTCCTCCAGGCGAATATTAACCACTGCGCCGCGGCACAGGACCTCTTATGTCAGTCCGCGGCGCAGTGGGGTGTGGGTTTGGCGATTGTGTCGGAGCCGTATTACGTTCCGCCGCAATCGCCCAACTGGTTGGTGGCGGCGGATGGTTCCGCCGCCTTAATGCGGGCGGCGCGTGGTACAGCCCCCTCTCTTGTTTTAAGAGAGAGGGGTACTGGCTACGTGGCCGCCATGTGGGGGGGAATGTTAGTCGTGTCGACTTACTTCTCCCCCAATCGCAGCCGGGCGGACTTCGCGGTCTTCCTGGCTGCGCTAGAAGGGGTCGTCCGGAGGACGGCCCCGGTACCGGTGCTGATCGCGGGGGATCTCAATGCGTGGTCTATTGCGTGGGGGTCCTCCAGAACCAGCCCAAGGGGTGGAGATTTGGAATCCTGGGTTCTGTCCCTGGGGCTCCAGATCCTGAATAGGGGCTCAACCCCTACCTGCGTCCGGGTGCAAGGCACGTCCATAGTGGACGTAACCTTCGCCACCCCCTCACTCGCCCGTCGAATTAACGACTGGCGAGTAGAGGAACAAGTGGAGACCCTGTCGGACCATTTATATGTTCGATATGAGGTCTCCTCGGCATCCCAAGAAGCCCTGAACCGCAGGGGCTCTGCAGTGAGCGCCTTTCCAAGGTGGGCGCTCACCAAGCTCCGCCCGGATGTGGCGGAGGAGGCGGCGATGGTGCGGGCGTGGGCAGAAGTGCCACCCAACCTCGCCGGGGATGTCGACGGTATGGCGGAGCTCTTCGCAGATGACATGAAGGTTGTCTGCCAAGCCGCCATGCCAAGGGCGCAGGCCTGCCCCGATAGGGGGCAGGTGTACTGGTGGACGCAGGAGATAGCGGACCTGCGTACCACCAGTATGAGGGCCAGGCGCGCCTACGTGCGATGTCGAAGGCGCGCCAGAACTGCACCCGACGAGGAAGCTGAACTTCGTCGGGTGTATGCGGCAGCCAAGAAGGCCCTGCGGAACGAAATCTGCAGGGCCAAGGAGGAGTCCAGGGAGCAATTCATACGGCTCCTGGACGACGATCCGTGGGGGCGTCCGTACCAGGTGGTGAGGGGTAAGTTTAAAGCTTCCGCTCCCCCCACCTCCGCTATGGACAGCGGGCTGCTGGACCGGGTGCTGGGGACTCTGTTCCCCGATCCCGGTCCGTTCCAGCCTCCCAGAATGGTCCCCCCGGACACTCCTCCGGAGGAAGTGGCTGTCGCCATCCCTCCCGTGTCGAACGTGGAATTCGACACGGTGAGGGATAGGTTCCGGCGCAAAAGGAAGGCGCCGGGACCGGACGGTGTCCCAAGCAGGGTTCTGGCCCTGGCCCTGGGGCACCTCGAGGAGCGGTTCCGGGCGGTGCTAGACTTGAGCATCGCCTCGGGCCGCTTCCCCAGTCGGTGGAAAGTGGGCAGGCTCTGCCTATTGAGAAAAGAGAGTCGCCCTGCGGATTCCCCGGCAGGGTACCGGCCGGTGGTGCTGCTTGACGAGGCTGGGAAGTTCCTGGAAAAAATTCTAGCTTCCCGCATCGTCAAGCACCTAGAGGACAGGGGGCCGGACTTGGCGAACAACCAGTTCGGCTTCCGCACCGGCCGGTCCACGATGGACGCGGTGGCCCTCCTCAAGAGGTGGACTGAGGGGGCCACAGCTCGTGGAGAGGTTGTTGTTGCGGTGTCTCTTGACATCCGCAATGCCTTCAACAGCTTGCCCCACGAGTGCATAAAGGAGGCACTCCGTTTCCACCGGGTGCCTCCGTACCTCCGCGCCCTCGTGGAGAGCTACCTGGACGATAGGTCAGTTCTCTACGAGGGACCGGACGGTCGCGTCCATACGTGGGCAATGGCAGCAGGTGTGCCCCAGGGCTCCGTACTAGGTCCCCTACTCTGGAACCTGGGGTACAATTGGGTCCTGCGAGGCGGCCTCCTGCCACGAACGGAGGTCGTCTGCTTCGCTGACGATACGCTCATCGCGGCGAGAGCTAAAACGGGGGAGGAGGCGGTCCACCTTGCGTCGGTCTGCACCTCTTTGGTTGTCCGACGCATCCGCCTCCTGGGCCTGGACGTGGCCCTCGATAAAACGAGGGCCATGAGTTTCCACGCCCCCCGTCGCAGGATCCCACCGGGGCTCCGAGTCCGAGCAGAGGGGGTCCGTATACCGGTCGAGTCGCACCTAAAGTACCTCGGCCTAGTTCTGGACCCCCGATGGAGTTTCGAGGAGCACTTCAAGCTCCTCACTCCACGGCTGTGTGCTGCCGCAGCCGCACTCGGACGGGTCCTCCCTAACGTGGGAGGGCCAGGATCGGCGTGCCGTCGACTGTATCACGGGGTGATACGGTCGATGGCACTCTACGGAGCCCCGGTATGGGCGGAGTGCCTCTCCCCCCGAACGGTGGCCCTCTTGCGACGTCCGCAGAGGGTCATAGCAACCCGGGCCGTGCGAGCTTATCGCACGGTCAGCCACGGCGCGGCCTGCGTGCTTGCGGGTCAAACGCCGTGGGATGTCGATGCACGCGTCCATGCGGAGGTGTATCGACATCGGGTTGCCGTTAGAGTGCGGGGGGGACGATCCGCTCCTGAGGAAGTGGAGCGGGTTCGTACCCAGGCGCAGAGGGAGGCTCTGCGTCGATGGGGCGAGGCACTCGCCTTCCCAGCTGCCGGCCACCGGACGATAGAAGCGATACGTCCGGTGTTGGAGGAGTGGGTAGGGCGCCGGCAGGGCAGTCTCTCATTCCGCATGGTGCAGGTACTGACCGGACATGGTTGTTTTGGTCACTACTTGCACCGGGTCGCGCGTCGGGAGGAAACGCCGCAGTGTCATCACTGCGACGCTCCCGACGACACTGCCGAGCACACCCTTTTGGTGTGCCCGGCCTGGCGACGCCAGCGCAGCGAACTCAATGCTGCGCTGGGAGACGGAGACCTCTCGCTGCCGAGCATGGTCGTGGCCATGCTCCGTGGCGAGGCGGAGTGGGGGGCTGTCGCCTCCTTTTGCGAAAACGTCATCTCGCAGAAGGAGGCCGCGGAGAGGGAGCGGGAGAATGATCCTCAAGCCGCTCCCATCCGCCGTAGACGGACAGGCAGGCGAAGGCGGGCATTCGCACAAGCGATGCCCGTCTAATGACCCTGCCGTGGAGGCCTGCGTGCACGGTTGGCCCCGTGCACGCCGCCGTAAGGCCCTCCGTCTGGGGATTGCCCTGGTGTTCTCGGGCAATCCCCCTTTGGCGATAGCCTGACCAGTTGGTCAGGCTTGCCCGGGCGCGTGGGTAGTGGAGTCGCAGTGTGGACCTTACCTAGCGCGCCCATAAGGGCAGGAAGAACACCGGGGGGTTTTAGTGGGTAGGCTTGGCACTCTGCCGAGAGAGCCCCACACACGCTCGCCGTCTAGCCAACGGCGGGTACGGTGCGGTTACGCATTTCCCCCCGAAAAAAAAAAAAAAAAAAAAAAAAAAAAGGCTAACATATGGCAATTGCATTGACATGTTTCCTACACAGTTTCGTTAAGTTTCATTAAATAGTGAATAAATAGGTAGGTAGTAACTCTTTACGTTCTTATTATATTGCCTGTTAAAGACTCTTTCTTAGTTTATTTTATATTCCTTATCATTGACTATGTCCGGATCGATTTTACTTTGATTATCTGTTTACAATGTTATAACTTCTTTTGTAAATATATAACGTTTTTACTGGGAGTTTAGAATTTTTTTAACCTTACTTCTGCGTACAGCAGTAGTTAAATCAGTTACAACACAAAATTGAACAATTTATTTAGTTTTAATCTCGCAAAGAAACAAAACAAACCAAAATTCTACTTCCCAAATAAAAAGCACTGCAGAATTTATTCAGGGCTTGTCGCGAGCCACAAGAACATGCACACACATTTCGTAGAATGTCATCAAATATATCTTTCAAAAACACAAGAACTACTTTCGTGCTAAACTCCACGTCGTTTATGTAAAAGAACTAAGCAACGTCTGGCCTACATTTACGTGGATATGTAAATCAAACGGAAACTCCCCAGACTGATAGTGGCCGGGTAGCATAGCGTTTTATTACGTAACTATCAAAGGACATTTCGTCTTCAAATCGTTTGCATTAATTGTCGCTTTGATTTAACGGTACCTTAAGCGTCATCGGTACACTCAAATTAGCATACGTTTTGCGTAAATTTGAAGAACGAAACATGTCAATAAAGCCTGAGAAGTATATAGTCAACAATCTTAGGATGCTAATTTAATGAAACATAGAAGAAACAGAAGCTTAGAAATACATACACCGTGTTGTATATCAAGCCAAAATATACCTATATTAACATAGGCTAATCTACGTTATGTCGTCATTTAAAGTTCGAATTTTGAAATCCAAATACACTGACCATAAGTAAGTACTACACTTTTAAAATTAAATTGTTCCCTAAACTACAAAAGATAAAGGATTTAAACAAAAAAACATTTTCAGCTCATTTCGTCAGGTTTCTCGGAAGTTATAGTTTTTTTTATACATTAGTCTTTTTAATACTTTTTATTTTGAAAATATATTTTACCTACTTTAAAAGATATTGCAGTTTTAAAAGTGTGATACTTACTTTTGCAGGCTAGTGTAGTTGGGTCTCTGAAAAAAATGTATTCGGAATTCCAAATTAATTTTACAATTTCGAGGTTTCATTGACGCCATAACTTTATATGACTATGTTGACATGGGTAAGTTTCGGCTTGATACGGTTTTGACCAAACACCTTGTATAAAATATAGAGTCAGTTGCCGACAAGATTTCGTCAGCGCCAGCCAAACATAACAAACTATTACTAAGACAAAAACTATCCAGGGAATTTGTCAATCCATGTTTTAAGCTGTTTGTGAAAATTCAACATAATGTTATAACTTTTAGAATCACTAGCTTTCCGCTCGCGGCTTCGCCCGCATTATTACCAGATTTAGGAAATGAAACTCCAAAAGCACTAAGTTCTGATGAGTCTTTTTAGTTGTTTCTATACTTTTTGTAAATAAGTCTAAATTTGGGGTAGCTATAATCTTTTTGGGATTCATATTCATGGATACCAGATGATCCGCTTTATTATAAGAATTTTAATAAAGTGGCCTAGGCGATATGAAGTTCGCGGGCTAAAGCTATATTACATTAAAACAAAGTCCCCCGCTACCTCTATCTGTCTGTATGTCAGCGATGAGCTTTTCATGCCGTTATCGCTATTAGTTAGATAATTTATTTTGATGGTATATATATATATATATATAAACCTCATAAAGTTTTTTAAATTAATATATAATAATAATATGTTGCAACCAAGTCGTTGGAAAATGAACTTAAATGTTTCGCGCAGACCAATCCATAGGAGATACCTAAAATGATATACCTACTAGAGAATTGTAGTTCCTCCAAAATTCTAAAGAATCCGCGACGGCAGAGATCTGTATCACTGGCTCTATTTACCACTCCACAGAGTCACTTACTCATCATTGTCCTAATCTAGTCAGTTTCCTCACTCGTCAGTTTGATAACATTCGTTTACTCGTCATTTTCCTTGGTTGACTAACAATAATACCATTTCTTTGTTTAAACCTTTGGTTTACAGAACATACATTAAAAATACTGCAGGTACACTACCTGCAGTATTCCTAATATATAACATATAAATCTATTTGATACATGCCGCAACAAAACAATTCTCAAATGTTGGCATATGCTCTACTGCCCGTGCGAAGCCGGGACGAGCCACTAGTCCATGTATCTCTCAGATGATTCTTAAACTAATCTGTTGTGTAACCAATTTTTAGCTCTGATCTCACGCGATCCCATAAAAATTAGAAATAATGGCCCAGAAAGTTTATTAACCTCGTACACGGGCAGGGGTTTTTTCGGAAAGGCGAAATGTTTTGTTTCCTTTTGAATTTTTTCAAAGGAATATATTTATACTTTTCTTTTTTATCCTGGCCAAGGATTATTCAAGAGAATGTTGTTATTTACACTAACGAAATAATGTTTGAAATCGAGCACACACCGTTGCACGAGTTTATTGAATTTTTTGGTTAGATAGATTTTTTAATACATTTTATTTCACAGAAAACAATGAAAACAATTACGTGAATTTACGGTTAAAATTTAGGCTTGAATGTCAGAATTGTAGAAGTAATAATGTACCGTACGTTGTTCACTTTGCTGTACACCAACATTCAGAAAGAATATAATAAATACAAAATAACTTTAAAATACAATTCAAATCAAACTATAAATAAATTCTATAAAATTGTATTACCACTTTACCACACTACTTTACATTAACACATTCATAAAGTTTCATTCATATTTTATTTCTTCTTTATTATTCATACTTTATTTGAATATACTCCAATCTCGTACCTCAAATCCAGAATTAGCACGTCTGCTATTATTGTAATAGTGCGAGGGCAACGTTAAAAAGTAGCCGATGGTGATATGAAAAATGTAGTGACTCATCACAGAGGTCACTACTCTCGGAAACCAGTCGAGTATTCGCTATATATTTAAAGAGCTGACATCTGACATGTTTTTAGTCTAAAATATTGTGTTCCCAGAACCCCTGACGGATGTGATGGCATCTTCGCTATGGCGTTTACTTGAAATGGTCGGTCTAACAAAGAGATGTTATTTTGTTATTATACATAATAATTAAAGTCAAAAGCCAACAAATTCTAGTCACGTCAGTGACAAATTACAAGAACATAAGAGCCTCCTTCCGTGATGAACAACGAGAGATCATGGCCTATTCTGACTTGTAGAGCAACTAGCTGATTACGTTATGCTCTTTTTGGCAAGAAAAATCTAGAAAATAATCAAACCTTTGTCTCCAAATCCTTTTAGAAAATCACCCTGATACAAACTCTCTAGAAATCACTATCCCATACAGTGGAGCTACCGCGGAGTATTGACAAAACGTTTGCAACAACGCCTACCAAAGCTACAAACATTTGGGATATTGTCAGTTTGCTGTTATATCGAAACAAACGAAACTAACGAGTAAGATTGATAAAAAAAATAAATAAGCGAATTGAACTAAACAATATCGTGCTAAATAAACTGCTTTATCATCCAAAACAAAACATACACAAACGAAAAAGTGTTAAGGCACAAGATAGTTTCAAACAAACAAGTAAGTAAACACTCACTTGTACCCAATACTTAAAAAAAAGAGATAAATATGTTATAAGCGCACACGTAGTGAAGTCTCGAAAACATCCTATTTGGAGCTTTTTATCTTCAGTCCGTATCAAAATAATCAGGCAATAGGACGAGTCTGCATTGTAATATTGATAGTATAAGACTACAAAAAACTATTTTGTGTGTTCAAAACGTTTACCAGCCAATTTTTATACTTCAATAATTTTCTTAATATATTAATATATAATTGTATAATATCCACCAAACATTAAAAAGAGATAGTATAAATTTACCATGCATGAGCGCGATAACGACACGTAAATTGGGTGACATTTGGTTATATTTACGTCAGACTAACAAGCACTAGCTGTCTTCTTTTCCATATTACTTTAATTACTAATCCATCATTTCTGCAAAGAGGCTCCCACTGTTAAACAAAGGCCTCCCCCAGGGATCTCCGAACCGATGGGTCCTGTGCATCTCGCATCCAGCGGCTTCCCGCGACCTTCGCCAGATCATCGGTCCACCTTACCGGGGCCTACCAACGTTGCGTCTCCCGGTTCACGGCCGCCAGTCGAGAACCTTTCCGTCCCAACGACAATCAGTCCTGTGAGCGATCTGTCCTGCCCACTGCTACTTAAGGTTTGGCCATGTCGGTGACACTAGTTCTACTACGGATCTCAGTGTCCTGCCCACTGCTACTTAAGGTTTGGCCATGTCGGTGACACTAGTTCTACTACGGATCTCAGTGTCCTGCCCACTGCTACTTAAGGTTTGGCCATGTCGGTGACACTAGTTCTACTACGTATCTCAGTGTCCTGCCCACTGCTACTTAAGGTTTGGCCATGTCGGTGACACTAGTTCTACTACGGATCTCAGTGTCCTGCCCACTGCTACTGCGGTTTGGCCATATCGGTGACACTAGTTCTACTACGGATCTCATCATTTCCGGTACGTAGAAACCAAAATACTAATTGCTTTGCTGAAAATATCATTGTTTGTTCATATACTCCCGAGCCCTATTAAAACTTACCGTCATCTGTGACGCACTCTTACTACTAGATCCATAATATTTACTCGAACTTCAGTGCACAGTGTCTGACTGTTTTATATCTTCGAGAGTAGATAGAAAACTCAATTCGAATAGGTTGTTGGACTTGCTGGTTTGATAAAAACAAAAATCTCAATGCCCTTTTGATTTCAATCGTTGATTATGAGTGATTTTAACTTTCGACTACTAATCTGTTAATAACATTTATTGATTGGTGGCTTGTTATTCGTGTAACATTATTCGTATAATATATTACGTATTTTTAAGGTTATTCAATATTTTTTTACAACTGTCCAAATATTTTTAGAAACGCTTATATAATATAAATAAGTAATATTTTTTAAAAACCATAAAATCTTGAATTGTGTTTTTATTTAAAGAACACAATTAACGATTTTATGGTTTTCCTACCCTAAAATCAAATCCCACAATCAAAGGCATATCTCCATCGCACGCCAAAATGCAGACCATGGGAGGTTATTAAATAGAGGTTATCTGCAGCAACACATTGCAAAATAAATCATGTCATGGCACCCTTGTTATTTTTATCGGAGGTATTGAGCATGCCGCGGGTTCGTTTAGGAGTTAATTATGATATTATCCCTTGGGATTTCAACGGTGTTTGCTTACAAACGCAGACGGGTTCAGACTACGTTAGTGTTACGACCCGTGCGATTTATTATTCAGAATGTTAATTGATACAGTTCAATTTTGTTAAAAAACATATTTGTTAATCACTTGTAGCCATAAACTGCTAATTTTACTGCTACTTACTGCTATTTTTTCAGTAGATTTAGCGTTTTGTATGATACAGTTAAGAATCATCAAAAATTGTAAGAGTATAAAAAATAATTAATAAATACCAGGTAAGCTATACCACTATCCACAAGAACGATCGATATACATAAGTAAATTTGTATACGGGATATATACAGGTAGTTTTATGTCAATGTCATTGAATTAGGAAATTTTATGAGGAAAAAATAGTGCAAGCACTTAAGTCAATATAATTTGTACACAGATTTGGCACTTCGCCTCGCGTTAAAATCCGACAGATGGCTCTTAGTAACCGTACAACAAATTGAGGATTTTTTAAAATAAATAAATAAACTTAATTCGTCATAATTTAAAGATAAAGATACTTTATTAAACGAAAAAAACATCAGTAATTACGTTACACCTACTACCAGGGGCTACAAACTCAACATAACAACAACTAAACTTTATAAGAAGCAATTTGATTAATTCTGATACAGCGATGACATCGAGCATTCGAATGAAACCTAATTAAATCGATTAATCGCTAATCAAAACGATACATGATGCTTAATTTGGAAAGGACTCCGTGCCACACCCTTTCTGACCGCAACATAAGTCACCTGTCACTTTCTGTTATCTTCACGCATTCATCATCAGTTGATATGGACGCTAATGGAGCTTTGCGAATTTTTCTTCCAACCCATTATTGCATGAGACATGCAATTTTTAACAGAATTAAATCGACCATAAGTTTTCTATAAATCAAGATGTTGCGCCTTCAAATAATTTAAAACTTTTAATAAAAATTGAGTAGCATACGACTCCAGAAATTGGGAATCGAGAAATTTAACACACATAAACTTGAGAGCAAACCTTATATTACTCACGATTTTTTAGTTTAAGTCGTTTTCACCAGATATACCCTGTTTTCACCCTTATTATATAAATGTTTAAAATATTTCTATTGTATATTTAATATAATATTTCTATAGTTTCCAAACAAGTTCTTAGAACATACGTCGTTGCTATGTATAAGGAATAAAATCCAAAAGATAGCAGATGTGTAAACAAAAGGACAGACAACGAGAGTGTGAACGAACGGCCACGTGGAGTACTGTTATCATTTGTGAGCGGGAGCACCAAAGTACTAGCTTGGACCTTATCTTATGGACGCAGTCCATCCCCGCTAGACAAATAACACACGCTAACTTTTCCACAGTCGTCCCGCAGAAAAATTGTATGAAGATGACATTAGCTGCAGAAAAAATAGCGTGAGGTTGTCGTAAGCTAATGTCATCTCCATACATTTTTGCTGCGGAACGATTACGGAAAAGTTAGCGTGTGGCATTTGTCTAGGGGGGTAGTCCAATGATGTGTGGTCGTAATTGGGATGATGACTTATTTCAAATTTTTACGTCTCGTCATTAAATATTAAAATACCGTGGAAAAAGATGCAGTCCTGTGAAATTAGAATTAAAATCGGCTTAGAAATACATTAGATATACAAGCATTTTAAGTTGTTAATTTGAAGGCGATTAGACAGAGAGATCCGACATCAACCGTGACGTCATTGTTGAGTACGGCCATATAAACTCCTTGTAAATTGCCGTTTTGCTAGAAAGAGATGGAGAAAAATCTTTAATACCTTATATCTTGGTTGTTTTTATAGTTATTAGAAAACCGATTTTTTCTATCTGTTTATTATATGAATGAGCTTTTATTAAAGCAAAAAAATTTTTTTTGTCATCTAGCCAATTGTCGGCGATCCCACTGTTACAGACGGTGTCGAACCCCTAGGAGAAACGTTGTACTGCTCGTCATCGAAAGGAAACTCAAGCTTATGCTTTAGAACCAAAATCGTCATGACGTGCTTTTCCATTAACATTAGGTACTATTAACAGTGAACAAAGTCAACCATGGCTTAACATAGTACAAAAGAGAGGTCCACACGTAGAAATTTCGTCAAGGCTGATAAGAACTCGGTGGTTCGGTGGTCGGGGCGTCAACATGGCGTGTTGAAGATTTTTTTATAGTGTTGATTTACAAATTGTTCAATTAATTACCTTCTTAATGAAAATGTAAAGTCAGAAATATAAAAACGGTTTTTCCGTGTGTGTGTGTATGCTCAGGTAACAGGTTGGGAAATGAGTATCCATTCTGAATTCTGATGTTTTTAGCATGGGGCTCTTCAAAAAAGGTATGAAGATATAATTAATTATATACAAGGATGGCAATGAGCGAGTGATCTAGGTACTGGTGTTGCAAGTGCCGATAGGTTGTGTTGATCGCTTAACATCTTCGTGTAAAAAAACATAAAACCTCCTTACAATTTCTAGATTCAATTTCGTAACATTTCTCTCCGAGATTTTCTCGATTTGAATCACTATAAGCGGGATCAGCTTCGCTCTTTCACTCCAAAGCTACAAAATTTCTTATTTACAATTGTACAAAGCTTAATATGCACATAATTATCACCGATTTTAAATACCTATCTTTTATCTATGTGGTAAATTTAATTGGTATGTACATAAACTTGAAAAGGTGTTTGCCGATAAATAACCAACGTTTCAAATGCGAAAATAGTTATAAAACTATCTACAGCAAGCAATGCATCTTTGGAAAATATCTCGATTCCATGATAAATATTTGGGCATTGCTATTGTAAAAGTTAAGTTCTATCGTGTTGCAACATGATCTATTTTCTTGAGAAAATTGCCAAGTGAAAAGTTGGAAGCTACCTCCCGTCATTCGTTACTTATAAAAGGATTATTCTTGCGGTTCGAGTGAAAAATGTGCAGGTATTTTTCTCCTTGAATGTTGTCTGCCACTTTAGTACTGAATTTGTCAGGATTATGCAGTAGGTAACGTAAAGTATTTGCGTTACTGCACATTCTTCATCGATTTATAGAGCCGTTATCTTTACGTTTTATTGTAAACACTATAATTATGGTTATTTTCTTTTTTTTTTCATGCACTGCACTTTAGCAGTCATATATTTTACTATGTAGTGATTTTTATGCATGTTAATATTTTTTTCAAAATTTTTGTACGCATCAATCTTACGAATACCGCTGTGATGTACGCCACTTAAATATTCCAAAAAATCCACAGACTTAACTCAGACGCACTGAGTTATTCATGGAATTATTTATTTGCACAACGGTAGTCCCTTAATATGGCATTCCTCATTCATTGTCAGAACAAATAAAACAATGTGTCGATGAGTATATTTTTTCAAACCGTTACCAAAACACGCAACAGGTGTCAAATTATATATCTGACGTTAAAATTCCAATACATTTTACAAGGTGCCTTTGATATGAAATCTCTTGCTCTTGGGAGTTAGTAGAGTTAGTAAACCGAAAGAGCTCTACCGAACTTCTAAAAGCAGCCACTATAATGATTCGCACTTCATCCAGTATATAGCATATGCAAATTTGATAATATTTTTAATTATTCCTTTGGATTCTAGATGAACCTGTGACATTTTTCTAATGAACTTATTTATCAACTTACAAAAAGAACTAATTGTTTCAAGAGGTTGATCAGTTTATCATAAACCTTATCAGATACTGACCCACAAAAAATAAAGGAATTGGTTCTTTCGTTCAAAAGTCACAATGAAAAGAGTCTTATGATTTTTTTGTATTTTTGTGCACATTTTTGTATCTTCTAAAGTATTTAGTATTTACCTATTTATTCACTCAATTAAGTGACGACACCAAAAAAGTAAAATGCAGTGCAATCCAGAAAAAAAGCAATAAGTAAGACCCATGTCCCAATACGAAAAGGCCGTCTTTACATTTCTAAATCATCAATCTAAAAAGACGCATTATTATTAAGATTATCTAGTTCAAAGCATCGGTATAATTGCTAAAAATTACTCACAAACTTAGGAAAATTAGGAAAATCATTGTTTATAATTAATTCAGGTTATATCGATTTATATTTACAATGGTGGGTAATGAACGCGTTCATTACCCTCATCGAGATTTGTTAAAATAATAAAAAAAGCAATTTGCGTTCGTTCTTGCGTTATATCAAAATTTACGCATAAAATAAATCGTTTGCGGAGACAATATTTCTTGTAACCACGTTCCATTCCGAGATAACTTAAGTAGGTAACTCAATAATGTCAAAGGCAGAGGAGTTACGAGTTATACGAAGAATAAGCCAAGTCACATGCTTTTGTTTCGAGAAATGTTTGTTCGTATTGTTAGATCCTATCGGAGTCTCGCCCTCCAATACTTCGCAATATTGTGCCAGCCGGGTATAATTTTTATTGTGTCAGATTTAGATTTAAATCTTTCCGCCAATTTATACTATATTTATATAGATATTTTACTGTATGCGATAAAAATTTAAAATATTGTTTTACATTTGACAGAACTAGTTACAAAAGTATTGTTAACTGACTTAACGTTGCGTTCGTATATACTGTAAGTATACGTTAACTTCAACAAATTTATAATTCCTTAGAAAGTGATTCAAATCTCACGATTTGTTTTAATTATCTTTTAATAAGTCACTATGCAACTTAGACATTATTAACGACACAGTATAATAATCACCCCCATCGGCTTTTTAAAACCATTTGCGTAGTAGAGTCACATCAAAATTTTCAGCAGTTTCCAAAAGTAAATCATTGGGCTCTTTGCCTTCACCGCTGTTTTATTACACAAGATACAAATTCACTTAACATGAGATATAGCACGAATTATGTGCAATCGACTACCTTATCTGGGGTAAATGTTTTGATGCTTAGAACACACACGCACTTTATTTATTTCATGCTCAATGCGATTTTTAATAATCACCTTTAGGTAAATAATATTTAAAAAATATACATACCTAAACCTAATAATATAACGTGTAACATTTACAAGGTGTATTGGTTAAATGATAGCATCAGATTTGTGATACTACGAGAACACAAATTTAAAACTATGATTTATAAGCTCAATGAAAAGCTCGAGTATTATATTACATGGGCGTTAGAATTAGTCACTAATAAATATGTAGCCGCCACAACTTGATGGTTATCTTGATGTCTTATTAGATCGAAGTTTTCTTATTAAGGTAATCATATTACATAGGTATGTTTATTCATAACAAAAATCACTCGCACTAGCTACGTCACGAACATCTTGTAAACTTTTGTAGGACATATGTTTAACAGTTTACTTCATACATTTTCCTCTAGTTCTCATAACTTCGCTGATTCTCAATTTACTTTATAATAGCTTTATCGTGTTGATATAAATGTTTACACCATTTAGTTCAAAAAACAAAATTCCAGAAATTAATCTTAATTAAATACCTGAAGCATTGAACTAAGATTTAATTTGTGTGTACCTAAGTAGACTTAATTTGGTCAAAAAAGTTGTGTTTCGCTATTCACACTTATGAATCGAACAAGTGATCTTAGGATTCATTAGATTTTAGATAGGTTTTGACGTTGCAAATAACATTTATTGTTAAATAACAATTTAATGATTTTAATGTATTCCCGCATTAACGTGTAAATTTTATACTAAAAAGTAACGACATAAGTAGGAACGATAACTTGAGGTAACTCATATAGCCATTCGTGTAATAATCTAAAGATTATTATTTTTCCCTATGATACGTGAAAAAATAGTAGATTGTTATACAAGGAAATAAATATAGCAAGCAACAAGGATGATACAAGTATTTCTCTTCTCCCTCTTACCCGAGTTGAGCACTCGTAAAGTGAATCTAATTTCACCGGTTTTAGAAACATAAAGCAGCTCATAAAATACGCGTGTGCTTCAACGAGAATAGTGCGGTTATAGGTCTACTATAAGCGCACTATTTGCGTTATAGCGTGAAATTCCGCCTCGTGAGTTATAACCAACATAATGCACTTATATCGTAATGTATAAACTAGTAATCGTAAAGTCATATATAAAAAAAAGCTATAATGATTATCATTCATTTTCTTAGCCTTGAAAAAGCAAAAAGATCTAAGCCTAAAAATAAAATTTATATACATATTTTTGGTTTATTTGTTAATTTATAAATGTGGTTGTATCACACTACGTCATTGAAAATACTTGACATAAGTGAAGTTAGTGACATGGAATAAATATAAAAAAAATATATACAAAAAATGAACAAGGTACACTAAACTAGTGCAGTATTTTTTTGGATATTTTTGAAAATTAATATAAAATTTAATAGGTGACATATATTTTATTAATGTTTGAATCATTCTACTACTGTGTCCTAAAGCGTCCCTTAAATTATCCGGGGTGATAAAAAGGAAACCTGTATAATTAAAACTATTTCTTTCCGTAGGGAGAGAAAGATATATTTTCCTTCCGATCTTCAGATCAAAATAACATGGCCAACTGTTCGAGCATAATGCAAAATAAAAAGCAATTTTTCCAAGCCCTTCATCAATGAGTAGAATTTTAAAAGCAAATACGCACGTGTTAACTTTTTCTGATTATTGGCCTAAATACAAATTATTATGCTATTCTAGGTTTTTCACTTCAAAAATAACGGTGCTCCATACAAATTATCCATTAAGGGTTAGGGTAGAATATCCAAAAAATAGATTCAGTCGAACATAGAACCTCCTCCACTTTAAACCTAAATATTTCCCTAAGCTTACGATTTTTCGTTATCTTCCGCACAATCGAGTGCGAGGTCATTGTATCGAGCGGCCGAGATGATGCCGGCTCGCATCCTCGCAGGATGTTTTCCTATAAAAATGTGGGGCGACCTCTCACGGTCACAGTGCCGAACAAGACGCCACAGCAGAAGGACCTCAACATGAAGCTGGTGAGTCCTTGGGAACTGCTTGCGCAAGTGAAAAAAAGCGATATGCAATTATAAATAAAAAATTTAAAAAAAGTTTTACCACAATTCGCATATCATACGGAAATCAGTGTTTTGCTAAACTATGATTCTAAACAACCCCCACAAAATAGTTTTCGTGAAAAGTGTTTACACCACGTACATTGAATAATTTAGTTGCACAAATTAAAAAGACGTAACTATTCTGTTACAGTTTTATATATGTGCTGCCGTTCTTGCCCTTGCGATTGCTGACGAAATCGAAGAAACCGCTGACTCAGAAGTAGCCGCAGCCACTACGTTTGAGTTTTTGAAGGAACCGAAAGAATCACTAGAACTTGCAGCCAGTGCCTACAATTACTCTCCGAGCAACACCAACGCCCAAGCCAACAGCATCCCAACACAGAACCGATGGACTGACACCCAAAACCCATCAAAATACTACGCCCCTACCAACCAAGTAGCAGCTAACACCAATTACTATCCTACCAACACAAATTACTATCCCAGCAACAACAATTACTACCCGCCCAACAATAACAACTATCCCACAAATAATAATTACTACCCATCGAACACCAACTACGTCCCTCCTAGCAATAACTACAATCCTCCTAGCAACAACTACAATACTCCTAGCAATAACAATCCCCCTAACAATAATTATGCCCCGAGCAATACCTGGGCCCCGCCTGCATACTATCCCTCTTCCAGCACAACTACACCGGTGCCTATAATCAAGAATGAAATTACATACGGAGACAACGGCAGCTACAAATATGAGTGAGTACTGTTTTTTTTTAATAACAGTCATTTCTTTAAAGCTACTTAAAAAATATTTACTCGGAATAAGATTGATCTTAGTCATCCTAAATTTCATTTTTTTATGAATAATTTCGCGGACCGAGTCAAAACTTTTAATAATGACCACATTTTTTAAAAATAGTTTAAAATGTTCATATGCACAAAATACGTAAATCACAGGAAACTACTCGCTACAAATCATAACCCCGAGACAGATATTGAGAAATCATGCAAATTTTTTTTTTTGCTGGAAACCAACAATCATAATGTTTTTGTGCTAACCGATTTGAAATTCATTTCGAGTCAATAAACTTTACCGATATCTAAAACGAGTCATCCCGTCTGGATTTAGGTCGTTATTAAATGTTGCAAATTTATGTAAAACGCGTCCCTAACGGTGCAAATGGCTATTGTATAATTTTTTTGAAAATCACAATAATCTGGTTGTCTTATCACAGTTAAGCAATTCAACGGACGATTGGTATTTTACCTTCGCATTGTAGACGCCGATTTCTGTAAAAGAAAAAACTCACCACCGGCCAAGGTTATAAGGTTCGCTTCTAAGGTTCTTGTTTCTTGTTTCTCCAAACTCGTTGAGGAGATATTCTTTGTTTTTGTTAATTAGTATACGTCCACATTCGATTCGAACTCTAATTACGCGGCTTTCGGCGTAAACGACACATCGTAATTGAATTCTGTACTGAAAACATCGGAATTATAGGGATTAGGGATCTTTTAATTTAATTTTGTGCTTGTTATTCAAATACTTATATATAGAAAAGTGCGTATATTTTAATTTCTCATGCTCCGAAAGTTTGAAAAACAGGGAGACAAAAAACAGTATTTCCCTCCCGGCGAAACAATTTTCCCTGCTGTCAAATTATTTAAAAAGACACATTCTATTTTGACATTCGTATTTCAGCTTTTAACTTATGAATATTACAATAATTGTATAACATACAATTTTACTGATTCATTTTTCACTATTACCTAAACTATTAGAGCTAAATATTTACCATCTTCGATGATAAAAATATTGGCTGGTAGATTTCCGCAGAAAAAAAACACAAAGAGGCGGGAAAGCGGCATTCGATCTAAGTTATTTGTCGAATACAAATTATTTAGTATTTCTCTCCCGGCGACACAATTTTTCCTGCTGTCAAATTATTTAAAAAGACACATTCTATTTTGATATTTGTATTCAGTCATGATTAAATTTTCTATACTTATAGATAATTGTTTGAGCTTTTAACTTATGAATATTATAATAAAAGTATTATGAACAATTGTATAACATAACATTTTACGGATTCATTTTTCACTATTACCTAAACTATTAGAGCTAAATATTTACCATCTTCGATGATAAAAATATTAGCTGGTAGATTTCCGCAAGAAAAAAACATAAAGAGGCGAGAAAGCGGCATTCGATCTAAGTTATTTTGTCGAGTGCAAATTATTTAGTATTTCCCCCTCGGCGAAACGAATTTCCCTGCTGTCAGATTATTTAAAAAACACATTCTATTTAACATTTCTATCAGCCATGTTAAAATGTTAATATTTGAGCTTTTGACTTATGAAAATTACTATAAAGAAGTAACAATTTTGTAACATGACTTATAACTCATTTTTAACTATTACCTAAATAGCTAAATTCTTACCATCTTCGATGTTGAAAAATACTGAGTGGTAGATTTCCGCAGAAAAAAAAGTGCATATTATTTACGTATAAAATAAAATTCATAAGATTCTGTTTAACTAATCAGGTTACTATATTCCTTATATTCGAAGTGAAAAGCAGAATGTTTCCCTCTAACGAAATACCTTTTTCGGTCTTTCCAAACCATCTCGGTTAGTAAATACTTTCCTTTCATCCCTAAGGTAACAATCTACTATTAAATATAACTCACGGTTCGTAACTTACGGTTAAATTAAATCTTAACAGTGTAGGTTATTTCGCATGAAAGATTAATTAGCTTGCCCCAGCCAATAAAATCTTTCCCAAATAAATCTTGAATAGGAAATTTATTGTAAATAAATCAATAAATGTCCATCTTAATTTGGCTTCCGCGACTGTGTGGTTTTCAAACTTGTTCCAAGATCGATGACAACAAGAGTCAAAAAAACAACAATTCTTGTTTATAAAACGTCCAATTAACAATGACACGCGTTGTGTATCGATGCAGACCGTATTAAATCGCATCGATAGAGCGTTGACCGCGAAATTATTGAATGGCCGAGCTTCGTATAGTACGCAGAATCAATAAACACATCTCCAGCCTCACTCCAATAATGCATCAGAAACTAAACAAGATTGCGATTAAGGGTTTGATTACTTGACATTAATTACTTGTAACAATAGTTTGAATAATAAATAGTTTCTCATGAACATCAACCGGATTAAATTTGAGGTTACAAAAATTGTTACAAGACAAGCTATTCGTAGCTAGGAGCTCAGTTTGACGTCTGGTCTGGGATCTAGGACTATAGATACCCACCGAATGCAGCTGAAGCAGTATAGGGATTTACTTTCCCGTTTTCTAACTTCGATCTAACAACTTCCATTTACTGTTTATAAGATAAATCTTCAAATATAAACACACAGCTCTCAAATTTATATATGATACTGTTGAACATATTATATTACCTAAACATTATTTTAGACAGAAAAGAATTTCAAAGATCACTGCTGAGGACTCGGCACTTGCTTTCCAATCGGGAAGTCCGGGGTTCGAAACCGCCATGTACCACGACGCTCGCTCCTACGGTGAAGGAAAACGTCGTGAGGCAACCTACATACATCTGCGAAGAAATTCAATGGTGTATGTGAAGTCGACCAATTCCCACTGGGCCGGCGTGGTTGACTAAGGCCTAAACATCCTAACTTAGGTTAGGCTCGAGCCCCTCGGTGGGGACGTATATGAGCTGTTATGATGATGACATAAAAGTTTTTCCAATAGACATGCATTTTTATTTATTAATTTCGTAATCCAGTTTTCCAAAGATAGAACGTAGTAAATAAACAGTAACCTTTCCTTAGATCACAATGCTTAAGCGACAAGAGGAGCTATGCAATTATCAACTATATTGCCTTGCAATAAAGCAACCGCCTTGCACAAGTATATTTCAACCTCAAATCTCACATTAACTTAATTTAACGTTAACCTCAATCACATACATATGCAATCGTCCATATGCAATCGTCCATAGTGCAATATTATTTTCCATCAATAATCTGTTTTTTTTTAGGTATGAAATCGGCGACGGGACTCACGTAGCCGAGGAGGGGTACTTCACCAACCCTAAGACCGAGGACGAGAGCATTGTCAAGAAGGGCTGGTACTCGTACCCTGGACCAGACGGCAAAGTCTACACGGTCACCTACTGGGCAGACCACACCGGCTTCCACGCCACCGGCGACCATCTCCCCACGCCACCGCCTATCCCGCCTGCGATTCAAGCGTAAGTTTTTTTATACATATAAGCTTTTGTCTTGCCCCCGTTTTTGATATATATCTAAAACTATAGGAAAAATTGATATGCAGTCGTGGGATTATTTAAAAATCAGGAGGATTGCAAAAATCCTAGGAAGATAGATCCTAGAAGATTAAGATACAAGAACGACACGGTTAGCGCAGAGGTCGAGTGATCGCCTACTGCGCAACGGGTTGCGGGTTCGATTCCCGCATGGGACAGATGTTTTGTATGGCCTACAGAAGTTTGTTCCGGTCTGGGCGTATGTGCATGTGATATTCTATGTTTGTAACTGCACCCACGATACAGGAGAAAATACTAGAGTGGGGCGACGTTTTTTTAAAAAAAAAACTTTTTTGTTTTATAAAAATTGTTTGTTTGAGTTCGGCTGATGACCAAACGCGTGCGCGCGAGCAAGTAAATAATAATAATATTGTTGTCGTGAATACCAATTGTAATGAATACAAACATTGTATTATTTTTTGTTATATAATATACAAAAAATAAAAACCGACTTCAAAACACTGAAAAGTTAAAAATATTATAGGTACAGGCAACATCTTATTTCTATATTGAAGTCTGTGCCAAGTTTAGTCTTTCGATTTTCGAACGATGATCTTCTGTCATCGTTTGAAGATCATTCTTATATTAATTTTAACTTTTCAGTATTTTTCTTACCCCATCGTTGGCTTAAAACAAAGCTCTATAACTAAATCTAATCGAGCGTTAGTTACGTCTATATTACTACGAAAATGCTGCTAAAATTGCGGATTTAAGTATGAAATAAAATATTAATGAAGTTTTGGTTAGTATATAAAATTTTGCAATGTCCTAGCGCACCAATTTATTAAAACTAATGCTTTTAAGCTTTTGCGGATTCTTATCATTAAGAGCCATTATTAAAATCCCGAAAAGTAATAAGCATAGTTAACGACACGGAAACCTTTTATTTCGTGGTTAATAAAAGTACAAAAAAGTAATTAGACTACATGTAAACGATATTATACTGTTAAAACAAATATCCATATTTTGCGTCATATAGTTCGTTACTTGTTTTTGTACAAATCCAATCGGCTGAAAGCTCGCCACACTTCGATAGCGGTTTTGTCATTTATTTATCGCCCACATATGAATTCATCTGTAAAGGGTTAAGGACAGCGATGCTCATATGTAACAAAAGGAACTCCAACAACACATCTATTGAGCGCTCTTCTGCAAGAAGACGATACAAAATGTTCAGTGAACAAGACAACCTACATGGATAAATGTTATTGTATCTTTACATACAGAAAGTAACAAATATCTTTAAAATAAAATGTCCTTAAATATTCACAAATTTACATCTAATGTTAATTATCATATAAGGTGAATGTAACATTAGTTTTTTACACAACTTGGACAAACAAGTTTATGGCCTATCAGATAATAAGTGGTTATAGACAGTTATAAGTGCCTATAGCAGCAACCGAAGAGATCACTTTATCGCCTCAACCCATATAAGCCCCACTGCTAGACACGGGAAAGTGCGACGTGGTAGAGTGCTTTCAGTACTACCCATAACTCCATGTTACCAACAACAACGACTCCCAGAGCCCAGCTGACTTCACTCACGTACAGAAACACACCATAACGTTGTTGGGTCGTCTATGAGGTGCAGGTACTTCCCTAGACGAGTCAGCAGCACTACGCCCTCTACTATTATGAATTTTCTCGTCAAAACCCACATTTTGGTGTTGGTCGCGTCATTAGGTCCATATAGGTTTACCCTAAACCGGATGTGGGATCAAAAATGTGTGATGCCAAGTTTAGATTTAGTTATTGTTGGCACTCTTTCGTCTTATTCTTCACATCGATGCAATGGTTTTCATGCTGAGGGCTCTCGATCTATCATCGCTTCCCGACGATAACTCAAGAGTTGCCTAAATCAAACTATATATCTAAAAAAAATGTGCAAAATATCCCGCATGGTAAGGTAAATTAATTAACGAACACAATAAAATAACATACTATTTGCGGAAGGAAAATATGACTCACCTTAATTCTGTACACAGTAAAGTGTTATATGCCAGTGCATGAATCAAGATTGTAATCGTACGGTTTAAGTGAGGTGTAACACATTTATCTAAGATAATGAAATTAACATAAATGGACGGCGCGACGCCTACAAAGAGTAAAAACATTACTGCGCTGACCTCTGTCTATGACTGTCATACTAATAATATGTTTATGTTAATGAGTTTTTTAACTCACAGTTTGGCGCAGTTAACGGGTGTCCCTTTTAAATGTTTTATCGTTCTTTGCGAAAACAACAACATTTTTAAAGCATTGAAATTGTGCGTATTATTTGTTACTCATTAAGAGAAAAAAAATGATAATGGTTAAATTTCATATGTTCATATGTTGAATTAATAACTCTCTAAGTTCATAAAAAGAATGATAGTAAGGAAAGAAAAGATTAATATAGAATTTCATAGAGAAAGATTATTAGAAAAATATATAATCCAAGTGAAAATTAGAAAAGGCCTATTTACACATATTAATAACTAAAGATTAGCACTGATTAACAATGTTAGTTTTAGTGGAAATGATTATAAGCCTTTACTTAAAGTGAGAAGTCTTGATTAAATTAATTATCTTATCAATTTCAATTTGGAAATTATTATAAGCCTATACTTTAAGTTAGAAACCTTGATAACATTAGTTATCTATTCATAATTCTAAAAATTAATATCACCTCTTCCAGTGCGCTCGATCAAAACGCGAAAGAAGAAGCTGCGAAAGCTGAAGCCGAGAAGAACAAGCCAACTCAAAGCTACTACCCAGCACCCACTGAAGCACCTAGCTACTACCCACCAGCAAACAATTACTACCCCCCTTCTAACAATTATTACCCCTCGCAGCCCACTTACTACCCATCTCAGACCCAGCAGACGTACTACCCACAGCAACAGCAGTCTTCATACGGAAAATAGGTTACGAGATTGGTAGTCGAATAGTGAATTTGATTTAATTGTCAAAGTCTTTTAACAAAACGCGAGTATTACTATTATATCTAATGTTAAAATACTGAATAAGAATTTGCAAATGAATCCAACTAGCTTGAATTAGGTAGTCCTATTTCATCATAAAACATAGGTTTAGAATCAAATCTAAATTATGTGAACTACTAACTTATTTGTTAGGCTTACTTTAAGAAGACTGAAGGTGAAGATTGCATACCTCTCAAGTATTATACGAGTATCATTACCTCTGAAAGTATTGATGTAAACGCAATTATCCAGTTCACGATTGTAAACTATTGTGAGCTTGATGACTGTGTCGATTTTTATGATTGTGATATTGTCACATCCAAGGCCAGTGATGATTATGTAATATAAAGATTTATAAATAGTACAATATTGTTATGATTTTTATCGAACCTCAAAACACAATCTCATCCAGTTATATTCCTAAACATAATTTTCATGGTAATAATTTGTTGTAAGTATATTTTTTACGAGGTACACAAAACGTATTTTAAAATTAAATAAAACGCTATGGTATATATCTATAAAAAGTTTCGTAGAGTCCTTTTTATCCTTGAAAGGGCAAAAAAATATGTAGTTATCCTCAGTTCTCTACATTACCACCAGAAGCAACACGTACCTGTAACAGAAAAAAAAACGAAGAGTTTAATACAATGCCAAGTATATCAGACACTGTTAATCTTAAAAATATTTAACAAAAAATAAAAACCGACTTCAAAAACACTGAAAAGTTAAAAATAATATAAGAATAGGTACAGACATCACACTTCTATATTGAAGTCGGTGCCAAAGGATGATCTCCTAGAAAGTCTTAAAATTTGGCACCGACTTCAATAAAGAAGTGTGATGTCTATACCTATTCTTATATTATTTTTAACTTTTCAGTTTTTTGAAGTCGGTTTTTATTTTTTGTAAAATATTTTTAAGATTAACAGTGTCTGATATACTTGGCATTGTATTAAACTCTTCGTTTTTTTTTCTGTTACAGGTACGTGTTGCTTCTGGTGGTAATATAGAGAACTGAGGATAACTACATATTTTTTTGCCCTTTCAAGGATAAAAAGGACTCTACGAAACTTTTTATAGATATACTCTATCGAACACAAAAAGAATTTTGAAAATCGGTCCACAACTGGCGGCGTAATCGCGTAACATACACACAAAAAAAACATGCGCATCGAATTGAGAACCTCCTCCTTTTTTGAAGTCGGTTAAAAATACAATTATAAATAACATGATTAATGTACATAGGTAAAATATTTTTATTTACATCCATTTTTAAATCATCACCGTCTAATTTAATCTAATCAGTACAAGCCATATTTCGAATGGAACCAGTACCATATTTGCTTTTTCGTCTTCCATTCATATTTCTATTCCAGAATGAGCCGTATCACTATCCATCCACCATCCATTCCTATTTGCCCATCTATAATCAGTTCCCTATTCTTCAACGTTTGACCATGAAATGAAGAAAGCTACAAGTAAGTATATTCTTATTAATGAACTCAACAAGGAGATAATCAACTAAGTATTGCTTAAAAATAAAAGTACGTCTTTTTTCCGAAGTGCAAGGGCGAACCGAAAATTCATAAACTGGTTATACGGGGCAATGACTTTGTCCGTAAGATTATTGCAAAGCTTGCATCACCGTACACAACTCGGGGTAAACTCACATTAAGGTTTATCGAAAAATCCTTCTTAATAAATAATCGGAATCTTTTTAGAATGACACCCATTAATTAACTGCTAAAAAGGTTCTCAATTATCTTGGCAAGCTGTTAGTTATCTTCACCAATAAAATACTAAAATATATATGTAAAAATTACTAAGGATATACCATAATTATTATACTAATATTATAAATGCGAAAGTGAATTTGTTTGTTTGTTTCGCTTTCGCACTGAACTTATTTTAATGATATTTGGTATTGGGGTAGCTTTGAAATAACAAAGGCTGCTTTTTATCCCGAATTTTAATGAGTTCCACTAGCTAATAGTATTAAATAAATTAATAAAAAATTCAACATAGTGGTTAACGATGAAAGTATTAACAACAACATCTGTTCATTGCATGTTTTGCTAAGTAAGGCAGAAAACGTTATTTCTTTAGAGGAGAAACCTTTACAGCGCTTAACTGATATCTTTCACGAATAACTGATCACAGCTACATTGCGTGCGTATAAATATATGCGGAATTCGTTTTCATGACCAGTCTATTTTCTACCAGTGTTTAAGTGTGTAGTGCAAGGTTTTACTTATTTTTATATCATAAGGAACAGAACAGCTTCGAAAATGAAGCTGGTAAGTGAGAAAGTGTTGTTTTTGAAGTGTAAACCATGGATTTGGATTTTAATTCATTGTCGTAAGTCATTATTAATTAACAATTTCTTTTTCAGATGATATTATTAACTTTGATTATTAAGTATACGGAGGGCGCTCATGACCAATTCTCGTTTCCTCCACAGTTCCAAAAACCTAACGCTGGAGATAACTCTATATTCTTACCACCAGAAGCATATACTCCAGTTCCTCATTTTCCAATCAAAAACATGAATAATTTGCCATATCCGTACTTGCCTCCAACAGGTACAAAAGCACCTACAATGTTTCCATCACCCTTTCCTGTCATATTGTCATCTACATTAGTGCCAATTTTTGACGATGACGATGATGAAGTTGAGAAAGAGAGTAGTCAAACTAATAATAAAATAAGGATATCATCACCCTTGCCTCATATGCTGCAAACAAAACCAAACAACACAGACAGTGATCGAATCCCACAAGCAGTGAAAAGAGAAATGAGGGCAACACCAAAAATGACAAATCACCAAAATCCAATTGACAGAATTGACATGAGAATGCCCACACAATTCTCGTTAGGGCCAACAACACCTAATTCAATGGGTCAAGCCGCAAGAAACATGATAATTGATACTCACAGACATGATTTTGGAATTGATCATATAAAATCCGGTTCAAATCAAAATCCTCATTACATAGCTGCACCGGGATTTTCTATATCATCAACAACTGAACCGGCAATACCTATAATTCGCCTGTCAAATGAAATGGATTTGGACGGGAGCTTTAGTTACGAGTAAGTTTTATATTTGTGACTTAGCATTTTCTTTAAAAATGACAATAATGAATGAATAAATTGTTGATACGTAGTTATTAACAATGAACAAAATCTACTTTGGCTTAACAATGTGCAAAAAGATATCACTCCAGTGGAAATTTCGTAATGGCGAGTAAGAGCTCGGTGACCTAGTAGTGGAGTCATCACAGTATGTTGAAGACGAGGATTCGATTTTCAAGACGACTTTTTTCTTGTATTCATTTTTTTCCATTTTTCGAGTTACGAGTAAGTTTAAAATAAAAACAAATACTTTAATATTACTGACTTTATTTAATTATGTTTCTACCATAGGGCTTTAGGTGCTGATCAGACCCACTACGTGCAACATAGTCACATGGAAAACATGGGTACTGATAAACAAGAACAAGTTGTAGAGGGGTCATACTCATATGTTGGTGATAATGGGCAGACTTACACGGTTCACTATATTGCAGACTCTAATGGTTTTAGAGCTAGCGGTGACCATTTACCAGTAGCACCACCCATTCCAGAAATTATTCAAAGGTAACTTCATATACACACAACGGCAAAATTTGCGTAATAAAAAAAACAATATTTTCTCATAATATTTCATAAGACTGGTTTTTTTAAACAGTTTTGTTACCTTTTTATTTAGAACATTGATTTAAAAATGGAATATAAGGCGTCAGTCATTTTTTCATCGATTTATTTGTTACCCGCTAATACTGATTTCGGTTTTCGGTTCGAGCCCAAATTTAATGAATCAATATTATTAGTAAAAGTTATTTTTTTCGTGTCAGTGGTAGGCACCTTAGGTGAAATAAACTAAAAATGCCGGATTTAATACCACCAGATTATTATGGCAGATCAAATGCGAAGAAATGGTCATACCTACAGATCTCGTTTTGCCTAGACTTCAGCAATCAATGTCAACGATTCATCACAGTATTCGCAGTACCGGTTGATTGATTCTCTTCTCTTGTGAGGAGGAGGGCCAAGGCAGAAAAAGGTGCACTTAAGGAAGGATAACCGTTTTCTACAACTTCGAGCTCGCAGGAACACGCGGGTAACGGCTGTGCGGGCCTGAAATGAGCTTGAAGTCGTGCGGGGAATGCGAGTGAACGAGCGTACAGTTCACAGAAGATTTGAAGAAGTGGGTATAGGTTCGAATGTACCGGCCAAATCTCCAAAACTTGAGAGATCCCTCCGTGTACATCGTTTAAACTTTGCACGCGAACATCGACTTTGGGAAATAAACCAATGGGGGGCAGGTACTTTTTACTGATGAGTGTGGAGTGCTCTTAAACCAGATCGATGGAAGGCAGAGAATATGGAGATGCAAAGGAGAACGATACATTCAGATTAATTTGAAAATGCGGTGGCATATGGGGGCAGCTCATTTATAGTGTAAGGAGAGATAACTCGCGGAGCTCGTACGGATTTTGTGATGATCTGTGGAGGGAATATGACTGCTGATTGATACATCATGGTTATTTTGAAAGAATACGTTGTGCCATTTGTCCCTTATAATGATGACGGCTTTATTCTGATGCAGGAATGCTTGGGCTTACAGTGCTCGCTTAGTCCAAGCATATCTAAACCATTTAGGTAGTGATGCAGTGGCCAAAAAAATCCCCGGATATGAATCCTATAGTGTGTTTGGGACTTGTTAAAGAGAAGCGTTAAATCCAAAATACCCTCTAACAACCTGAGAGAACTGCAAAATGAATTATTTGAAGAGTGGTAGAGCTTGTCCTAAGATATAATAAATAACATAATTCACATGCCCAGAAAAGTAAGTTAGAGCACGAGAGGGAAACAAGTTATTAGTCTTGCATTTATTTAAAGTTAAAATCTTAGTAATCTTTAATTCAACATTGTTTGTGTTCTCACAAAATAAAGAAAAAGGTGTTTTCTTTATTTTGATTATTTTAAATAAGATTTTATTAAAACTTCTTAAAGTCGATATTAAAAATCGTTCATCAGTTTGTTACTTCAGTCTGATTATTATTTATATGTTGCGCTGATTGTGCTGGTGTGTGTATTATCGTCTCTTTACCTATAGGTTTAATTAAATCTTAGCACTATTTTTTGGATAGAACATGTTAATAACATGTTCTATCCAAAATAAATAAGACTGCAATAACATGATGTTATTGCAGTCTTATTTATTTATTATATGTGGCTTTTTGAGGAGCTCGGTGGAGCATTGACACGTGCGCTCACCGAATGTTTGCTAAGGTTAATCAACGTTGGCTGTAGTCAATCCTATGATGGGTGACCAAAATACGAAATATCTCAAGCTACTCCGTGCTTCGGAAGGCACGTTAAACAATGGATCCTGCGCCTGATCCAGCGTCGGTCGTGTCAGCTAACGGTTCCATCGGACTAGGCGAGTGAAGGAGCAGAGAGTGCACTTGCCTTTGCGTAGTCACTTGTGCACTATAATATCTCCTGCGTAGATGACTAGTCTCTGCTTAGATTGGCCGCCATGACCGAATATCGGTTAGGAGGATATTATTTATTTATAGCTTTTTAATGTTGTTGAGGATCGGTTTTAAATATCAATAGATACTTATACTTAACTGAACAATTAAAAATTTCGTTGCATTTGTTACAGAGCGGTACAGTATAATTTGGCAGAAGAAGCAAAAAAGCCTCCTCATTTAAGAGATTGGCAAGAAAGTGACAGAGACTCGGATTTTAATGAAAAAGGACAATATTATCCAGTTCCACAACCAACAAGAAGCTTGTTCACAGGTCGAACACCTGAAGCATTTTCTTATGGTTTTTCTCAAGGTTCCAGTCATGAAAATAATTTTATCGGAGCATCCAGTTCACAGATACCAGCTAAAACCAATCCTGATTTTATTATCGACCAAACAAGACCAAAACCGAACAATGGACCGATTGCACCACAAATCACTTTTGTTGCTTCACAAGGTGCACATGTACCAGCCTCTAATCAACCAGCGCCGCAGCAATCAATATCAAGAGTTTTTGGTTCAGAGAAGGCTATGCCACAACTAGTCAATTATGAAGTAGGACATAAAGATATTGAACAAGACGGAAACAGAGGTTTGTGGCGCTGGCAGTATGGTTTAAATTCTAATAATCTTAGTCAAACACCAGAAAAAAACAGTATCTCAAGGTCATTTGGAGAGGGCGATGACATCATGATCAATTTTGGTGATATGACACAGGAACAATATACAAAAATGTTGCAATCACAATTTGAACCGCAACATAAACAAACGGAAATAGAAGAGCCATTAAATGTTTATAGCGTAAACAATCAAAATAGGCCATCTGAAATAAAATACGATGCACAAAATTATCCTGAAATGAATTACTACTCTACAGTAACAAATAACGTTCAAAGTAATCCTACGACAGTAAGTTCTTTAAAAACCAGCTCTACGCAGCGACCACCACAGCAACATAACGCGTTGCCTTATACCAACGAAGATCGTGATGATTATAATAAATATGATTATAATAAAGAAACTTTGTACGCAAATCAGGATACACCATATGAATTCAGGAGAATTAAAGGATTGAAAAAAGGTTATATTAGCAAACCTAATAATTATAACATAAATACCATTCCAACACAGAATGAAAATAAATCATCATACAATTTTTGGCCACATAAAAATATTGAGCAAAACGAACATAACGTACCAATAGTTTCCACTTCAACCGTAAGCACATCCGAACTTTTAAGAGCTGCTGAATTCAAAACTGATTTTAAGCCCATTATAAAACTTATCAATGAAGAAAAACAGGAAACAACTAGCATTGTGGCTGACACAACAACTGAAAACATGTTCAAATCAAATCTTTTCTTAAAAAGCTTGATCGAACCAAAGAAGCCAAGTCCCCAAAATTTTAACAAAAACATAGTCGATGAAACCAAAAAAACAACGCAAAATCACATTTTGGATGAACGAAAACATTATTCGCTGCAGAAATTAGATGCGGAACCAAAAGCAGATAAGCAACCTAAATATTTCTCATTGCCATTAAAACAATTTAACGACTTCAAAACTATAAGAAGTAAACCTGCAGATATATCTGAAGTAATTAATTACATAACAAACAAAAATGTATTCGAATCTAGTAAAATTACACCAAAAATTAATACATTACATTTCAACGGCTACGATCAAAGAAATGAAATGCGTACGTATCCATACTATGACGAAGACAGTAAAGATGACACCGATTACAGTGTTCATAAACAAACCAGTAATATTCACGGCAAAACCAACACAGTTCCAGAGCGGGAAGAATTGCGTGGTATTATCAAAAACTACAAAGTACTCCAACGTAACAACAATTTGAATAATAAGAATAATGAACAAAATCATCACAATCGAAAAGAAGTGACGCCTTTACGGCCACTGCAATCAGGTTTGCCACCTCTTGGCCGAGCCGGTCCTTCGATGAAGTCGTATCTGCCACCCATATACGTGTAATGGGTAATGTGATTTATTGTGAGCTATGTCTATTGTGAATACATTTTCTTAAGACTGCATTTACTAGATGTAAGAGAGAGCAAAAGTATTTTTAACGTGAAATAGTTTATAAGACAAATAAAAGTTAAAACTTAATCTTTATTTTTTTCTGTAGCAGCTATTAGAAAGTACTTATCTCTGACTTTGAAAGTAAGTACAGATTGCGTGCGCCTCCCCCGCTAATCATCTCGCTGTCCGCACTGAAAGCGTGACGAAAGAAATTCGAAGAATGTAGCGTGATGTCAAATTGGAATTAATTTGAATCATTCGTTTTAATTGCACGTTGCTATAATGAAAACTGATACAGAATAGGAGTAAGTATCAGTAGATTATTAACCAAGGGGATAAAGCTGTGTCTTATCTCACGGGTGTAAACTTGAATCGCGATCATAACGAAGGACTCTATGATTAATTTCCTAGTGCAGCGAGAGTGTTAAATTTTAAATCCTGGGCGTAGCGAGGGACTTAATACTAGAGTTCTGACTGTAGCGAAGGATTTATTGATTATGAATTAGGTCTATTTTCTCGCACCACCTGCGAGAAAATAGAAACAAATACGTAACAAAACAGCAATTATTTAGAATCATATTAATTTAATATAACATCATAAATTATTATATTATTTGAAAAATTCACGAAACTTCTTCTTCAACTATATATACAAAAGAAAGAAATGGCTGTTTGTGCTTAAATCCATTTGCTTTTTAAACTTGGAAAACTAAAATCTACATCTTATAGAAAACATGGCGAGATTAAATTTTTGTTTGATATTTTATATTTTAAACTATTTTTATATTTAAAGCTTTCGCTTAACAATATAATGGATTTCTTTCGAAATTTAAGTACTTTTTGTGTTCCAAATACAAATTAATTCAATCACTAAGAACATTTTGAAATTCAGTGCAATATTCTGTCCCTATTTTGAAATAAGTTACTTTAGTTAGGTTTACATGACCTACAACATATACTCGTACGAGTAAGTCTTGAGCAGATGGTGCGAAAAATAACACATTGTTCACCGCGGGATGAAAGGGACCGATTTCTAGCCAGGGAGCACTTAATATACTCAATAAATAATATACAATACTCCCGAGCTAGGTATCAGACTTTCTCACAAGTGCTACATAGTGCTTAATACTACACCTGTGAGGAACATTTAAAAACTTGTTTCACCGGCAATTGTTTATTGTTTGTATAGAATTATACTAGTTCAGCTAAATATTCATTAATTTAATCGCGGGTTCGATTCCCGTACGGGATAAATATTTTGTATGGCCTACAGAAATTTGTTCCGGTCTGGGCGTATGTGCATGTGAGATTCTATGTTTGTAACTGCACCCACGACACAGGAGAAAAATCCTAGTGTGGGGCGACGTTTTTTAAAAACAAATAAATAACAAAATTACTAGGGAGTATTTATAAGCGTATAGTGCCAATTTCTTAACCGCGTTGTAGGTTGTACCAAGCAGCGCCACCGGCGGCGGCTGCGGCGGCGGCGGCGGCGGCGTAGCGCAAAGTAGGTAATTAACATATTGCAATGATCGTTATAAGCTCTAGTAGTAGCCTCCATGTAGATTTCTCAGTTCAGTTTAGGTTATCAGAATTTGAATTTTCCATTTTCTCTTTTTGTTGTCAACTTGTGACATAAGATGTCAAGTTACAGTAATTTTAAGCCTGTCTGCCCTTCAAACCGGAACGCAGCAATTCAAGCATTGCTGCTTTACGACAGAAAAGGAGAGGATACTGCGCAGACGACATAGATGCAGCATCTCCCTCTGGAAACTATTTGTCGGTCGGTATGGTATAAAGATTATATCGTATTAAGTACCAAGTTCTTCAGAAATTAGGATAAGCTAAAAAGTGTGAAGAAAACAATGACACGATTCCTTATTACACGAGTTTTTATCAATTCCAACCAAACATTATACTAACACAAACTTTTAACTCCGGCTATACAAGTTGTTTGTACTTTTTTTATAGTAGGCCTAGCAAATGACTCCATTCCACCTGATGGCAAGTGGGAATGGGGTCCAAATGCGAAGATAGCTATTGCAGGAGACAGAATGCACGCTGCTAGCACGCTGCTAGCCACCCTCACCTTGCCGACCTGCAAGGTGCTTCTTCACGTCTCTTTTAAAGGAAACGGGATTTTAAGAGTGCACGTGTGCTGGCAGGAAATTCTCAACATACACTATCAAGCCGAAACCTATGTATTAACATCTCACATATAAAAATCTCGTGTCACAATGTTTGTTCTCCAACTCCTCCGAAACGGCTTGACCGATTTTAATGAAATTTTTTGTGTATATTTGGTGGGTCTGAGGATAGGTCGTAGAAATTTTTCTAATACCCCTAGGTGATAAGGGTCGCCCTCTCCAGCGTTTGAGTGTTAAGCTTTATTAAAACGAAACATAGTTCGCGGGCATAGCTAGAAGTCATGTAAAGTTATGGCGTCATGTAAAATCTGAATTGTAATGCCTAATATTGCGAAATACAAAATATAAAAAACAGACAGAAAAGGGGGGAGGAAAATATTACAAGCAAACACGAAGCTCGCACAATACACACGTCTGATTGCGTCGCGACGCCAGACTACGCAAATTATACTGCAAATTTGAGCAAACCTAGTTTACGCGACACCGTCTTCTAATCACGACGCAGCCCCAACTCTACGTAGTTATACTGCGCACTATGCTGTTAACGCTGCATTTAATCGTTCATAAACTATACGCTTAACTGAAGTTTAGCATCAGCTGTTGAACCACATAGTTTGAGGGAGTTAATAACGTCTTCCAGGCGAAGATAATAGACCACTTTAGAATCAATACTAGCTATAATAGATACCTACATTTCATCATACTCTAGGTAATTTAAAAAAATAACTTCTTGCACAAAAACACAAAAGCACATCTAACGTTTGACTTTTGGCTGTCTCATCCTAAGAAGTATTGTATAGTCATCATCACACAGTTGACGTAGTCGTTTAGTTTTATGTTACAACGAGCTGCGCCCACGAACTACGTTTTACTTCAGTTAAGCTCAACACTGTATTTTCCTTAATTTTTGGACGGGACAGCTTTCTGTAGGATATTTTTAAAATCCTTACGTAGTGGGCGCCTAAATTAGCCAACGACCCACTGTTGTGAATTTCATGCTTCTAGCTCCAGTAGTTTGGGTCTACGTTGGCTTCAGTCGGTCAGTCAACAAAGCGTTTTATAAAAATACAGAAAGGATACATTTTGGGAAGTTGTCGTTTTGGGAACTTGATTTCAAAAATTTACCATTTGGGAAAATGACGTTTTGACACAATTGTCGATTTGAACCTGAAGGGCTACAAATTATCCAAAAGGTGAGATTTACGATCGGTTTCAACATCCATTTCTGAATTTGTTTACCGGGGATAGAATTTTGACGTATTTAGTACGGAGCTAACGTCAAATTCTGAATTTGTTTACCAGAGATAGCCAAAGATAGAATTTTGATGTATTCTGTATGGAGCTAATGTCAAATAGCTATCGCTAGTAACCAAATCCATAGAAATATAGTATATTGCAACGGGCCGTTAGAATACATGTGTCGCCGACGGTCCCTTACCCTCTGCGACTTCTTGGAACGATACATTGGCGACTGGCCATGCGAACGCAATACAGTCGCTTTGCCACAATCACACCTATGCAAAGAAACGGATCTTGAAAAAACCTTTCACCAACCCGGCGATGGTCTGGCTAGCTCGAAGTAGTAGGCCTTCACATCTGAGGAAAGATCCATGCCCAGTGCGTATAAAGATACGATGCGTAGAAGATACAGAACCATTAGGTACTTTGAAAGCATTAAATCAAAAACATCATAAAGCATACTCACATCAATTTATTTCATTGTTTTACGGGGAACTTGAAATTGGACCCTTTTGACATTTCCTTTGAAAATACATTTTTCCATTGCATTAAAACAAGGAAACAGGAGAAGAATGCGGGGTGAACCCAGTTATCGGTGTGACATCGCAAACAAGATGTTTTACCGATGCCTATCGATCCTGCATAAGAAGAGCCACGGGTAGCACATCAAAGTGGGAACGCAAATATGAGCATATGAAAAATATGTAAATTCTAAAACCACGCGACGCGAGATCAAAGTCTAGAGGCGGCTGATTCTCGAATTGCATTGATATTGTGGCCCCTTACATTTTCTTTTCCATTTCCATTTACTCAGATGTTTTATATTTTAGTTTAATTTATTTCTGAGTTACAATGGCTCCTTGTGCTTTGTTTTGTCAAAAATCAAATAATGAAGGCAAGAGCTATACGTGCTTAGGGAAGTAATAAACCTATCGAACCACGCCATGTTTCTAGAACCAATTACGACTTCAGACACAAAGTGAAAAGAAAAAATTTTTGATGCTCCCTATTTTCTATAATATCAATCTCATAATGTATAAGAATCATTATTGTTCTCAAACGTAAATAAAAATGCTGTAACAGGTCCTCCTTTTCTATTCCTCCTATTCCCCTTATCCTATGGTTCGAAGATAACTTCCGTGCTTTGTTCCTCAAACAAACATCTAACAGATTGGGAGATGTTAGTAATTTTGTTTAGGTTTAAAATGAATTCTAAATTTTTTATTCCGTGTTTAGTCGAATTAACTTAAGCAATTGACGCTAGTATTAAAACTTAATTAACTTACTTATTCTGTCACTACCCATTTGACAGTTAATTTTATTTTTTGTATTTTGTATGTATGAATCGAATGTATTTTACAAGGGCGTAACCGGATTTTCATATTGTCATCTTTGATAACAGAATTGTCATTAATCATAATTTCAAATCATTGATTTACTACCAAACGTAGATAGAGTACTTCATACAAAAACGCGCTTGAAATCTGTCACCTAATCGACTATACATTTGTACGCTGTTAAATAGGTAGTTGAATATGCACACCCGAATTAAAATTACCATAAAGAAAGTACCGTATTTATCGAATTCAACCTTATTCTTTATTATTACGGCAACTATTTGAAGTACAACCCTATGCAGTTACATCATTTCATACCTAGCCACATTAAATTTGACGTTTTAGTAATTGCTACAAGAAAATATCAACATTATACTCTCAAACATAATGCTCAAAATTGCTTATCCAACGCATGGAAAAGAACTGCACGAGGCCCGATTGGGCAGTTCTTCACCGGCCCACTTTTCGAACGTTCATGCGTTATCTACGTTTGGTAGTAAATCAATGTTTCAAATTCTCAAAAATAAATATTACCTGTGGGTATTGTGTTGCGTATTAAATATACATATATCACATATTACCTGTATACAATCGATGAATGAAAAATTTTAAGCCCTACCTACCGTCATAATCATAAAGCTGCGATGTTTTGTCACATATCCATTCATTTATCTCTCATCTCAATGATGATAAATTGCCAACGACCGTATGTTTTGATATAAATAAACAATGAGCTGCAGGAAATAAATGTTTGAATAAAATCGTCAATCATGTAGCGAAATGACTTTATCGACTATATATATATTAATTTAAAATCAAACAAATTGTGTTAATTCTATAAAAATTTTGATATTGTGGCTCAATAGAATTACTCAGAATCGTATTGTCTGTGGCTTGGTCACAATGCAACTATTCATTCACTGTCGTGATTCACCGCAACCCATTTCTACTTTATAGGCTGTTAATAACATCCACGGGACGGCAAACGATCAAAGTTTGCCTATAAGTGAAAATACAAAAATTACACAATAGCCCGCTAAATGTCTGGTTGTCGTGCTGACTGAAATAAACCTCTAACATCCGCCCAGGAAATATTGTAATGGGTTACACGGATATATAATCAAACCTGTGATATATTTACGCACTTTATGAAACTTTACGTAAGTATTTGTTAATCGCATCAAAACATCTCAAATATATTGATATTTTGCAAGATTCTAAAAACAAAACAAATGCACAACAGTGCAGTTAGAGCATGTTAAACAACTGATTCAGAGAATCATGAGAAAAACAAATACTTAGTTACGTTTTTACATATTAAAGGAGGATGCCCGATTTTGCCCCACTATCAAGGTCGATGACCAATAAAACGGTATTTCTAATTAAATCTCACCCAAATAACATACGATGCTCGATGATGATGGTCAAAAATCTTAGAGCATTTACCCTATAAAAACTAAGTTGAATATGCTGTAAATCTGTACTTAGATGGAACGCGCCTAAAATAAGTCGCAATTCCCTTCGTTGCTTGTCACGTTGCGTTCTTTGCGATTATTGTTACACATTTGATTCCTTATTGTTGATAATACTGGATATCAATAGGTAAGTACATTGATAAGACATGGGCTCAAATTTGCGCTTAAAGATAAATTCACCGGAGCAGTCGATTATAAATAATTGTTTTCCTTGTGCTAATTTACATGAAATTATGCACAAAATATTTAACTACACATTTAGTAAGGATGATGAATTAATTATATTTATTGGAAATAGGGGTAATGTCAACAAAAAAAAGTTAACCTATTACTTTGAAAAATTAAAACAATTAGAGATTAAAAAAATTGTAATGTTTACATTCCCCTACATAAAAAATTTGCCAGATGCGGAAAATAATTATAGATTTAATTTAAATATGACTCTGAATTTCAGTCTTCATTGAATTGAAATTCAGTCAGTATAATAATAAATTCCTTGTAATTGACTCTAACAGTATTGTTAGTAAAAATGTATATACTTTGACTAAAGGTAGATATTACCTGCCTCAATATTATAAAGGACAGATAGCAAATTCACTATCATATTTTTTATTAACTTCAGCCAAGAACTTGGCTAAACAAACTGACTCTATTGAGCAGTATAATTTAAATAATAGTATGACAGTGGAATCTGTTCCAAGCTATTTAAATTAGATATAGAGACAAAAGAGGTATCCTCTTGCAAATATAAATACATAAATAATGATTTTAATATGACATTATCATTAGAGTCAAATAAAAAAAAATGTGTTCAAAAATGCCCTCAAAATAAATGTATTAATTTAAATAAAATAAAAAATATTAACCTGGTGCATCAAAATAGTAATGGACTATCAAAGGGCAAACAATTAGAGATGGAATTATTCATGAATTCAAAACAAATTGACATTTTGTGTATTACAGAACATTGGCTTAAGGGATGTGAACTCATGTTTAGTTTCAATAATCACCAGGTTGGTAGTTCATTCTGCAGAGTCAACACAGTACATGGGGGGTCACTGATTCTGTTAAACAAAAGCTTAAAATTTAAAGAACGGAAAGATATTGTGTCTCTCTCTGTAGAATGCATAATAGAACTATCATGTATAGAACTTGAGCAATTCATTGTGGTATGTGTATACAAACCTGGTTCCTCAGCCTATGATAGGTTTGAGGAAATCATGGATGAAGCCTTGAACAAATTGGGTAGATCTAAAAAATACTTGATTGTGTGTGGAGATTTTAATATTGATCTTCTTAAAAAGAACACTGAAACCTATAAAATCTTAAATTTATTTAAATCACACAATCTTTCCAACTTATTTATGGAGCCTACTAGATTCTGTAACACAACATCAACCTGTTTAGACAATATATATAGTAATCTAGTACCTGTAAGTAAGAAAATTATTACAAACTTAGATTCAGACCATTGCGGGCAATTAGCTTGCTTCAAAATTGACACAGAACAAGTCAATAAACGTAAAATTATATGTCGACCAGTAACTGCTGACAGATTGAAACGTATTGGAATTGAATTATGTTGTAAACTTCCTTTTTTATCACCGGATATGTCACCAAATGATATGTATAATTTATTTTTTGAGACATTTTGCAACCAATTTAACAAAATTTTCAAAACCAAAGAGATCACTGTTACTGTTAATCCAGTGTTTAGCGAATGGGCCACTGCAGGAATACACAAAAGTAGGCAAAAATTGTATGAGCTGTACTCAGAAAGACAGTTTAATAGAACTGAATCTTTTCAAAATTATGTTAAGTCGTACTCAAAAATTTTTAAGCAGGCTTGTCAAACTGCGAAAATTAAATATATTAGTGCTCAAATTTATAACAGTACAAACAAAGTCAAATCTACTTGGAAAATTATCAATGCAGAGACTGGCCAAACAAAAGCTTCAGCAAATAATTATAAACTTAAAATTGATGGTAAATTTATTAGCTCAGACTCGGATGTTGCTAATGAATTTGAGAAATTTTTTACTCGAATTCCTGTAGATTTGACAAGCACTTTAGGCTCTTCCACCCCCATTGCAGAATCCTTGTTGAAAGAAAATGTTCCTTATTGTAATACTGTATTTAAATTTAACCATATTAGTAAACGTGACATCATAGACACTTTCAAATCGTTGAACATTAAAAAAACTGCCGATCTCTGGGGAATATCTGTATATATGGTAAAGAATGTTATTGAAATAGTTGCTACACATTTAGCTTTAATTTTCAACAACTGTATTGATAGTGGTGTGTTTCCTGATTTGATGAAACTTAGCAAAATAACTCCATTGTTTAAATCTGGTAGTACTTCAGATCCTTCTAACTTTCGTCCTATATCCGTACTATCAACATTCAGTAAAATTTTTGAAAAAACCGCGCTTAAGCAATTACAGAAACATTTTAGTAATAATAACTTACTGCATATCAAACAATTTGGTTTTACCCGCGGACGGTCCACGACTGATGCTGGAATAAAATTGTTAGAGTGCATTTATGAGGCCTGGGAGGAGTCGCAGGATGCCTATGGTGTTTTTTGTGACTTATCGAAGGCTTTTGACTGTGTCCAACATCAGACGTTAATCAGGAAATTACACTATTACGGTATCCGTGGTACCGCTTTGGATTTTCTCACTTCTTACCTAAGTGACAGGATTCAAAAGGTGGTCATCAATGGAGAGCAGTCACCTGGATCATTTGTAAAAATGGGGGTGCCGCAGGGCTCAATATTAGGTCCATTTCTATTTCTGGTATATATTAATGACCTCCCTCACCTTGTAAGACACGACCATGAGATAGTCTTGTTTGCAGATGACACGTCTTTAGTATTTAAAGTTAAACGTGGACAAATTAATATTGACGAAGTAAACATTGCACTCTCCAAGGTCGTTCACTGGTTCGGCGCCAATAATTTGTTGTTAAATGAAAGTAAAACAAAATGCATTAGATTCACTATGCCAAATGTTCGATTAGTTAAAGCCAAAGTCAAGGTTAGGGATGAGGAAATAGAGCTGGCTAATCAAACTGTATTTCTGGGTATAACTTTAGATTCTAAGTTACAATGGGGTCCTCATATTGAATGCCTATCGAACAGACTAAGTTCTGCAGCATACGCCGTAAAAATGATTCGTCAAATAACAGATGTGAAAACTGCGCGGTTAGTCTATTTTAGCTACTTCCACAGTATTATGTCATACGGGATACTACTGTGGGGAAATGCCGCCGATATTGGCTGCATTTTTGTACTGCAGAAGAGGGCTGTTCGGGCGATCTATGGGATGGGCTCCCGAGAGTCTTTAAGAGAAAAATTCAAAGAAATTGATATTATGACTGTACATTCACAATATATTTATGAAAACTTACTGTATGCACACAAGAATAAAGATATCAAATTCAGTAAAAATAGTGACTATCATAATTTAAATTTAAGAAATAAAGACAAGCTAGCAATGCCCACATATAGGCTCCATAAAATAAGCAACTCTTTTGCAGGTCACTGTATACGAATGTACAACACGCTGCCATGTAACATGCATGACTTGTCAGTAAATAAATTTAAAATTTTAATTAAAGCTCAGTTAAGCAAAAAGGCTTATTACAGTGTTAAAGATTTTTTGAATGATAAGGCAGCGTGGCGGTAAAAGAAATGAATTGCTCGTTCTCTGAATAGTTTTGTAATATTCACAATTTGTAAGACATTTGGCGATTTTAAAAGAGTTTTGGCACATGAGTTTCTTGCCCGATTCTTCTCATGTTAGCCCCTACATTCGGAATCGGGTCGCTCTTGGCGATTACATGCGCGGCAACAACTCCGCGGATGTACTTGCCACTAGCGCACGGGTTAGCTTGATTTTAGTCGAATATTTTTTATGTTTTAATAATTTTGTAAAATGTGTAAAATTGACGATTTTAAGAGCCCGCAAGGGCCTATGAAATAAAGTACTTTTGATTTTGATTTTGATTTTGATTTTGATAGTATTATTGTAACTGATTTTTAATGATCGAAAGTTCAGCATAACTAGTTTGACGTCTTGCGACTATATAGGTCGCTTAGGTTAGGTTAGGAACATTTTTTATGGATATCTACGAAACTGCAGCTTTAATTAAAAAAACAATACTTGTTTTCTATTTAAGGACGAAAAACGTTTAAAATGAGCCTAGAGGTATTTCTGTTCATGGAAATTTGTAAGTGGGGCAAGTCTCTATATATACAAAAGTGGGCATCGTCCTTTACATATATTTACACGGCAATAAATAATAGGCTGATATCATATTTGACTGCAAATACTAGCTTAGATCGCGAAATACGTTTCGCTATAATTATTCTCAGAAAAAAATTCTGGAGAGGGCCACCACCCTTATCACCTAGGGGTATAAAAATAGCCTACGACCTATTCTCAGACTTACCGGATATACCTACACAAAAAAAATCATAAAAATCAGTCAAGCCGTTTCGGAGGAGTTTGGTTACAAACACTGTGACACGAGAATTTTGTATATTAAGATATATCATTTTTCTATAAGGGAATTACAAGAAATACCTACCATCTCAAAAACCTGGACAAAAAATTGACAGCATGAATAAGGCAGAATTCGTTGTAGTAGGTACCTACAGTAACGAGTTGAGTGAGATTAACGTAACCCCAAATCGATGATAATGCTAAGGGCAAGGTAATATAAATAATTAAATGAATATAAGATTTAGGTTGGATTGAATGTATCCACACACACTGAAATTCCGTCGAATTACTTCGCGAAGGCTTAGTCATGATTTAATACTGTGGTGATCGATTTTGCAATCGTATCATTAATTTGCCGTTCCGAATGATCAATGTCCCAAAATAAAAACTTTAGGTTCATGTTAATGACCTCTTTATACTTTGTTTGCAAATAAAAAAACTAGGACCTTTATAGTATAATATAAGACAGAAAGTATAGAAACATCATAATATGCCTATTTTATGTTCCTAAATTGTTGCTGTTGTATACTGTTATAATATACTCGTACTGTCATCACTGAATCATTTCGCTTTCGAGAATTTCCACGAAAACTACTTGATTTAATTACAAAAAGAAACTATTTTAGTTTCTTTTTGTAATTAATTTCAACGTACAGTATAATATGGCAGTAAAAACAGCCAGAATCTTATGAGATTAAAGACCTCTACAATAATAAATATCAAAGTTTATACCTACCATAACGCTAAGATGACAGAGATGTTACAACAACTATTGATTGATAAGAGATTATTGATCAAATCAAAATCTCTTTTCAAAAAATCCTTACTAATATTATAAACGCGAAAGTTTGTAAGTATGGATGTACGGATGTTTGTTACTCGTTCACGCAAAATCGACTGAATGTATTTGGATGCAATTACGAGCGACATGGATTAACATTTACTTAGGCTTCTTTTTATCCCGGAGAAGTAAGTAGTTCCCGCGGAAAAGTAATTTGGAGTTTTTTCTTTGAACTTTTAGGGCGAAACATAGTTCACGGGCACAACTAGTCTATACTAATATTATAAAGAGGAAAGATTTGATTGTTTGTTTGTTACTATTGAATAGGCGTCGAAACTACTGAACCGATTTTGATAAAAGTTGGTAGGTATAGGAATAGTTCGAGACCAGGGGAAGGACATAGGGTAATTTTCCAACGAGAAAAAAAATTCCCAGGAGAAAACAAAAATAACGCGGGCGAAGTCACGAGCGGAAAGCTACTAATACATAATGATATAACAGCAAAAGCCTTTTTTAATATATAATTATGTACTGCATATATCGTGGTGAAATATTTGAACCCTGTGAAAAGAGACAGGAAAAAAGTTAGTATTCCCCACCGCCGATGAAACCAATTTAGTTCAATTTAAATAACACCGTCTTCCAATAAGATTATCCGAAGTTACGGTTTGTTATATACGAGTACAATTTGACAAAACGAAACAGAGGGATAGGGGTGAGTTTCCCCTTAATACAGTACTTCGGAATACCCGGATTTGCTGACACAAACTTTGGCAATATCGTTCGAATCAATTTACACGATTTACTTAACTACCTTCTTACGTATACTAAATTTAAGCTAGGCTATTTTACTGTTTCTAGAATTTCCAGGAATCAGGGATCTCGGTTTCGAAACAAATGTTTCAAAAAAGTTTCAAGAACGTGATGTATTTCGGGAAACTCGATATACGTGATTCAACAATTGCTACCTATTGTACTGAAATATAATTTGTTTGAGGGCGATAATTTTGACAGGTCCAATGGGGAGCATGGTGGTGTATGATTGTTAATAAACCTACTCTATTATCGATTTATTAATTACATAGAACTCGAATCTATATCGCCATAATCTTAAGACTCATTTACACGATGACATTTTCTTTAACATACAGGAGCAATTCATTTTTTTTCATTCATCAACAGCTCATATACGTCCCCACCGAGGGGCTCGAGCCTGCCCTAAACTAGGGCCAATTTTGACAAAAAATAATTGCAAATATCTTTTGTTTACACCAATACAATTATGTCTAGGGAATTATTGCTTTCAAGTTTTGACATGTCTAAACAGAGACTTGTATGTGCGTCTACCATTTATTGGAGAGTTGCTTCAAGAATTGCACGTATTTGCGTTGGCGAATATTTATTGAAGTGTTGAACGTTTTAGAAGAGGGTTTGTGTATAAAAAAATATGAGTCGAAAAGTATTAAAATTTGGTTCTGCTGATTTAATTAAGTTCATCGAGATTTATCGCAATCATGAGTGTTTATGGGATACTGAAAATGTAAATTACAAGAATCGTGATGCACGTTATGCTGCACTACAGCATTTTGCACAGGAATTTGGAGTTGAAGGTTGCACTGGTCATTTTGCACTCATGTATGCAAATGACCAGTTGAATACAAGAATTGCTTAAGAAATTATTGTATGTGCTGTTTACATCAAGAAAAGTTTTGAAACGAAACTTGTATAACAGAGCAAGAATGTGACGTGCGGCTTAGACCATGCAAGTCATTTATTGCTTCAATTTTATTGTATGCAACAGGCAAGAAACTTGTATCGTGTAAATGGGCCTTTAGAGTACTGACCCATTTTTTTTATTCAGGTTTTGTGAATTTAAATAACACGTTGAAAATTGTTTTACGAACTTTCACAAAAAAATACCGGTAATACCCAATCCCTAATCCTTAATATATTTGTTCTGTCTGTCTGTCTGTATGTTATCACGCCTGAATCGCAGAACCAATTTTAATAATGTATTAAGTTTGGTATAATGATAGCTTATGCTTAAGCCCAGAGGAAGTACATATACCATTTTTATCCTGAATTTAATAATTCCCTAGGAAACGAGTGATATAACCGAGCTCGCAATATAATTGAGTTCTACGCAAACGAAGTCGCGGACAATAACTAGTAACTACGAGTAACTTAGTGATGGTATCATTTCCGCAATCAAATAATTGAGAAACAGAAATTGAAAATAATATTTTTAATACTTATTACACTTTTTTATAAAAGGTCAAGCAAATGACCCCATTGGCCCATTCCACCTGATGGTAAGTGGAAGTAGAGTCCAAATGCGAAGATAGCTAGTGCGGGAGAAAGGTTAAACGCCGCACTAGCCACCCTCACCTTGCCGACCTGCAAGGTGCTTCTTTACGCCTCTTTTAAAGGAGCCGGTATTACAGGAAGGAGAAAATTACACTTAGGTAGTTACCTAATCACCAAAATATTAAATTGTATAGATTCGATTTATTTCATTTCAAAATCGCTTTTCGATAGTCTGTGGTTGCTCGTTATCCGAGACGTTTCACTAAGAAGCGATACCCATATGTGAAGCACAGTATTTCCGGAAAATATATTAAACTTCATGGGCGTAATCTGTAAAAATTTACATCATATGTTAGATAACTTCTAAATATTTATTTGAAAATAATTATGGTAAGACAATACCTCAATGTCCTTACTATAGCTTATTATAGTGAAAAGCTGGATTTTGCTTATCTACATAACTTTATATTATTTTCAGTTTATTTTTACTTCCTAAAAATCGTAAACATTAAATTACTATACCTGCATATAAATAAATTCACACAGTAAAAGTCATTCATGAGCTGGCTACCGGTCACCTAACACTAAACCAAAAATCGTCGGCAAAACAACATAAAAACGCAGATACGATCTGGAAACGGCCGCCATAATAAATTGCGCCGTTTGAAAACGTACGGAACGAGGATCGTCGAGGTCGTAAAAATGACTGGAACAGACACTGCTTGACTTATGTCCAATTTTGAATTGCGAACAGATTACAAGCTTTTTCACAGCTACTCGTATGAATCGTATGTCTTCGTGTCTGGTCTCCGCGATTTTAATGGCAACATTAATTTATCTATACCTATGTAGACATAATATATACATATAAAAAACCATGACTGACTGACTGATCTGTCACAATAATACATTCGATCATGGCGGCCAAGCTCAACAGAGACTAGCCATCTGCGCATTTATAGTGCACAAGTGACTGCGCAAACGCAAGTGCACTCTCTGTTCCTTCATTCGCCTAGTCCGATGGGACGGACGGTTAGCCGACGCGACCGGGGCGAGACCAGGCGCAGCAGGACCCACTCTTTAACGTGCCTTCCGAAGCACGGAGGAACTTGAGATGTTTCTTATTTTGGTCACCCATCATATGACTGACCACAGCGAACTTTGCTTAACCTTAGCAATCGCTCGCTGAGCGCACGCGCCAATGCGCCACCAAGCAAAAGTGAAATATATTTTTACTGCCTTTAGTGAGATAACCCTTTTAAAATCTACAGGTTCAACTTTTTAGGGATGACAAAAAAAAATAAATGATTTCTAAGGATTTTATTAAGTTCAGCTTACTACTCTATCTAGACAAGAGACGAGAAATGTAGCTATTCTTCAGTTGGTGTTACATTGAATTAAAAATTAAATCCGCACAGTGAAACATTTTTCATACAATTTCTTACTTCATTTCAAATTTTAAAATGTAATATCACTCACTTATTGTGTCTATACCTCATGAGATATTCCTGGCGACCATTATATTTCCTACAGCCTACGGTAATAGCCTACCGTACAGCCTACGGTAAATACCAGAAACCGGAAGAAGACTCTATACCAGGAACAGGAGGAAGGAAGACTCTATACCAGGGTCGCCTATTTGGGCACCTTCGTCGTACCTATTTCTGCCGCAAAGCAGCAGTGCTTGCATTGCTGTGTTCCGGGTTGAAGGGTGAAATATGGCAGTGAAATTACTGGATACCGTGACTTTACATCTTATGTCACAAGTTGGCAACGTACACTGTGGTTCTTGTGGGGATTGCAGATTTGCTGCGAATTTCACAAGAGCCACATGTACCTACTATAGGTGACTGTCACCACTTACGATCTGTCACTTACTATAGGTGACTGTCACTTACTATAGGTGACTGTCACCACTTACGATCAGGTAGACAGTATGCTTGTTTACCAACTTATATAGTTGTATAAAAACCGACCAAGTGCCTGTCGGGTCACGCGCAGTGTAGGGTTCCGTAGTTGCAAATGCCAACTTGAGTTCACACTCACACCTCACAACATGTTGCTATTAAATTAGGCATTATTATTATTATTAAAGCTGCAATGATTTTATATTTCCTTCACTTCACGTGGTTCGTATATTTATATTCAGTACAAATTTTCAATGAAATTTAGTTTTCCGAGTACATTTTATAAGTTGGTCTTTTATAACTTTTTAGTTTGTACTTAGTACTCAACTCCGATAGTTTTCCTTTAAACTTCGTTATATATACTACTGTTGTAATTTTTTTCACGTGTCCATATATAACCGTTTAGCAGATAGAGGGGGGGACACTTACCTCTAACAAAAATGTGCACTTTAAAACCAAATATTTCAGAAACGGATCCCTAAATCGAAAAATGGTGGTCTGAACCTTAGATTATTTTTAAAGACCTATTCAACAATATCCCACACGATGGGTTAGTCGAGAAAAAAATTGACTCCCACTTTACTTGTATGGGAGCTAGCCTAAAAAAATTTTTTTTTCTGCCACTTTTTGTCATGAATAATATACATACCCATACAAAAATACAGCTTTCTAGTACTAATAGTCTCTGAGTAAAACTGCGGACAGACAGACAGACATGACGAAACTATAAGGGTTCCTTGTTTACTACGGCACCCTAAAAAAAGAAATTAATTCAGTCGACCCTTTCGACGCATGGTCTATGCGTCGGGCCCTATTTTTGAATCATTCGTATGGCATTGAGCGCTCGTCGAGCGCAGTTTGAACTCGATACCTGGTCTACTGATTTTCGTAAAATTTTTGATGAAAATCAACAAGGTATTATTTCGATTTTCATCGAAAACAATACGAAAATCAGTAGAAATCGGGCAAGCACGACGACGCCAGACGAATGGTTCAAAAATAGTGCCGCTGCTCAAAATGCAGAGCTACTAAGCGAATCGTGAAAAAGCGACTACGAAAATGATAGTCGCAAACGTCATTACGTTAACTCAGCCCCTCATTGCACACATTACGTTAACTCAACCTCTCAGTGCACTTGCAAAATGACACGCAGATCTTTGCGCCCGGGCGTACCCAGGGGCGGGGGAGCGTCATCACACCGATTAATTAGTGGAAAATGAACACCGGCACCGACATTTTCAATTACCACCCATGCCGTCCCGATTTCATGTGCCCGAAGGGCCAGCCCGGTTAATGCGAGACGTAACCAAGTTAAAACTACTCGTTCAGATAATGGCATGCATGCTGGTGGTCGTTAACAGGACGAGCGCAATTTGGAAAATCATCAGACAGACATTTTACGATTTGACTTTGCAGGGATAGTGATGGCTTTTTTTAAAACATTTACGGAATAATTACAACCAATCATCAAGGTGAGGGTGACTAGTTCAGCGTGTATTCTCTCTGCTGCACTAGCTATCTTCGCATTTGGACCCCACTTCCACTTACCATCAGGTGGAAAGGAGTCATTTGCTAGGACCACTATAAAAAAAACTGCTGATACGCATCAAGTACCGACGTACAAAGCACTCAATGTAAAACATAATAAACACAAAACAATTGTAAATTGTTCTTAAAAATATTTTTTTTTCAATCTCAAAATTATAAATTCAAACTAATAAAATGTTCATGCTTTCGTTAAAGTTATATGTCTGAAGCAGAAACATTGTTATAAATAAATATGTGTTTAAATAAATACGTGCCGAAAGAGACTAATCGTAATCGTGATTATATGATTATTTTATATTGACGGTTGTTTATTTTTCTGTGAATCAATTAATATTTATCAGGCATAGGACATAGTTAATAGAATGACAAATTATAACAGAAGAACAAAGACAAAAAGTCGTCTTGTTAATGAAGGTGTACTTTCTTCTGCGATACTGCAGTTTTATACATTGAAGTTACAATAATTTGTGCGCTTACTGAAGTGTAATCTTTTATCCACAATTACGTATAAATACGGAAAAAATATATAATTACTTAAACTTAGTCACTCTATCAAACACAAAAAATAAGTCTTTTATAGAAACCCTTAAGGTTCTGGGACTCTACCAACCTAAAAAAACTCATGCGTTAACATACTTTCCTAAAACCGATAAAAAATTAAATTTGATAATATAATATAGATTTTTGTTACCTACTTAATGTAGCTGAAAAGACGTTTCATGAATTCGCTTTACACATACTTGTAGATTACTTTTTATCTAAGTGTCACGGGGTCACGGTGTGGTCGCCATCCAAACCAAAGACAGACGAAGTTCTGGACAGTAGCTAGTAAAAAATAATAAAAGACAAGGGGATAAAAAGTTGAAATATAACACAACTTTTAGATTGAACGCTCACAGCTTAACAACGTTAGAAAAAGTTATTTTTCTGAGCACGCCCTCCCCATCTAGACAGGCAGACTCATAAGACTAGCAAAAGCATCTGGCGCTGCCCGCATTAGTATGTTGATGAGGCAATCGCGATCACTGCCGGGGATAACGTGATTTATATTACTTCAGGGCTGTCACAAATGAGCCGATATTTCACGTAATATATTTTCTTTATAACATATTTTATATTAGTTATATTATTAATTATTTGAGAGCCATACCTACTCTATCGATATTCGATGACCTTTTTTGTGTTATTTTTTATTTTTGTGCTATGGTTCTAAAGAGCCATTTAATGTGGTATTTATACTAAAAAAATACTACACTCATGAGATTATCCCAATCAACTAAAAATGTGCAAAAAAAACTAAAGAAGCAAAGGTCGTTTTAATAGTCTGAATGTAGTTGTAGTATATTCGATTTGAGAGTTGCCCTTTTTTCCTGCATTCACTGGGATATAAAATGTGTTTGATACATACTCTATCAAGCCGAAATCTACCAATGTTAACAAAGTCATATAAAAGTTATGGCGCCATTGAAAATTCAACATTGTAAAATTGATTGTTTTTTTTTTAATTTACCAAACATTTTATATATTTCATAAAAGACCGAATCATTGTTCAGAATATGACAAAAACAAAAAAAAATTAAATGAAATCGTTCTGACGAAGTATTTATCCCCCATTTTAACCCTGTAAGGAGGTATAATAATCTGCCAGCTTCTCAAATTTATTTTCGCAGGTAAAGTAGTTTCTTAGTAGAATTTCTCACGGCAATGCCACCTGCACGCATAGCACAAGGGCCCGAGATTAATATGACTATCATTAAATGTCACTTTCTCGACACCAAACAATAGCTATCTCATTCGCTACTGTCAAAAGTGACATTTCGGTGTAGAGAAATAGGCCGAGAAAATACTACCGCCATCCTTGTGCTACGCGTGCTGAAAGAAAAATACCTTAAATAATGAAATTAGAAATATTACTAAAAGAAGACTTCATTTTGATTTTACAAGCAATTCCGAACTGCATTTAAGGATTTTAAAATAATCGCCTCTCTTAACCGGAAATTGAATAAAATACAAATACTTATGAAATACTCAATTCCAAATCAAATAAACTCAAAACATGTACATATTCAAAAAATCAAGGAATAAGTAAAAAATTAAAGCTGCCGGATAAATTTTGAAATAAATACCAGATAACTAAATAGCTGGCAGCCCTATAGCCGAAGAATAAATTAGGGTCGTCTGTCAAATTTTTCGCGTATTTTCCTCGGATTGGTTGTCGGCGGTGACCACGCCGCTATAATTGATAGGACACGTGATATTAATGTCCTGCCCCTTCCACAATATGTGCACACAATTTATGCTGCAACACCGCACTTTTGGCCCCACTACAGATAATATCCAACTAACGGTATCGGTGAAATTTTGTGTCGTTTTATTTTAGAGCTCCATACAGTGAAGTGATATGTAGTATATGTACGAGTATGTTACGTACGGCTAAGGATTAGTAAAATTTTGCCAGCACAAAAGGTTTTAGAAAACTCGGTAGGTTGTGATACTATACTTTGTTTAAGTGACTCAAACCTTTGTGTAGGTATTTTTGGTTTTGGTACTTTGGTCTTTACCTCTAACATAATATGCATATTTTCTGTTATTATTTAGTCGTTTTATGATTGTTAGTATAATCGAACCCGAATTTATCATAATTTGATATTTTTTATTGTTTATATGTGTATCTACAATTTGTTAATTAAATAACGCAAAACCTCAAACTTACAAGTCAATAAATTACATTCTTTCTCTCCTCTATGTTCGCTGGTCGCACACCTGCGAATACGATGTTGCCACTTAGCCGTCGCGCTGGAATAAAAAAACCTAATGACGACAGAGCTATCTACAATATAAATAAAAATCTCGCATTACGATGTTTGTCCGGGATTAACTCCGCAACTACTTAACCGATTTTGATGAAATTTAGCTTACTGTATGTATGTAATTTGGTCCAATTTAAAAGTAAGGATAGTTTTTATGTCGATTAGTGACCTCAATACTTATAATTGTAAATTAAATTGTCTGTAATTATTTGTAAATTAATACAGGTGTGAAAATGTAGTGCTGACTCTCAGTATACTGAGAGAAACACCTACACACATACAAGATATAGATAAATCTGAAGTAATCAAGGGAATCGCAAAATTAAAACATTAAAAAATCCTAGATCCTGATAAAATAGCCAACGAAGCCCTGAAGGGCCCATGGCGCGAAAAATAGCAAAAAGGCCGTTGGCGTTTTTGATATTGTACGTAATCGTTCGAGTTAACTGACCGGGAAAAAATAAATTTAAGTTCTCAAATTATGTGTTTACACAATCACCGTCACCATTTTTCAAATTTACATGCTATTTCGTTAAAAAATAGCATCAATTTTACTTAAAATTTGGGTTACACCCATATACCGTTCGTGATTTTTAGCTTCATTAATTAACCCTATTGTATTTTACTTTAACAAATATATAGAACAAGGGTAAGCAAAACACTGACACCGTGGTATTCTTTTAAATTATCGTATATTGATTTTTATATGATTTTTTTAACATACATTTATCGATTTTCTCACAAATCTTGGCTCGGGCGCGTTGAAATTCAGTGTGCAATCGAGACTCGAAGTGAGAGCACGTCGCTTTGTGCTCGCTCCCGGCCACGTAATTATTTATTTTATGTATGTATACGACGCGAAGACCACCGGAGAAGTTGATAATTAACAATTTTATTTTTTGTGGCTGCAGTACGAAAAATCCAATCATTTAGTTAGCTTACTATGTTCTGGTATGTATGTTCGGGTCTAATCTTGCGAGTTCAATTTGACCTACTTCCCGGTTTCCGATTAAGCTGAAATTTTGCATTCATATGTATATATTATGACGACTTGGAGCTGATCTGATGCTGAAGCTGAAGGGTGGCCATAGGAACTCCGCAATAAAACGACACAGCCACATCGAGTTTGAGCTCGTTTGATTCGTTTTGACGAGAACATTGATCCTATGTGCTAATCAGGGTCTGATGCTGGAGCTGGAAGGTAGCCAAAGGAACTCCGCAATAAAACGACAGAACCCCATCGAGTTTGGGCTCGTTTGATTCATATTGACGAGTTCTTTGGTCCTATATGGTAACCAGGGTCTGATGCTGCAGCTGGAAGGTGGCCATAGGAACTCCACAATAAAACGACACAGCTCCATCGAGTTTGGGCTCGTTTGATTCATATTGACGAGTTCTTTGGTCCTATATGGTAACCAGGGTCTGATGCTGCAGCTGGAAGGTGACCATAGGAACTGCACAATAAAACGACACAGCCCCATCGAGTTTGGGCTCGTTTAATTCGTATTGACGAGTTCTTTGGTCCTATATGGTAACCAGGGTCTGATGCTGGAGCTGGAAGGTGGCCGTAGGAACTCCGCAATAAAACGACACAACCCCATCGAGTTTGAGCTCGTTTGATTCGTATTGACGAGTACTTTGGTCCTATATGGTAGTCAAGGTCTGATGCTGGAGCTGGAAGGTAACCAAAGGAACTCCGTAATAAAACGTCAGAACCCCATCGAGTTTGGGCTCGTTTGATTCGTATTGACGAGTACTTTGGTCCTATATGGTAACCAGGGTCTGATGCTGGAGCTGAAAGATGGCCATAGGAACTCTACAATAAAACGACACAACCCCATCGAGTTTGGGCTCGTTTGATTTATCTTGATGAGTACTTTAATCCTAGCCTAGATAATATCCGTATACAACCCCATCAATTTCTTTTGTGCGACCTTCCCCAATTTGAGTGTCAAATGAAAGAGCTTGAATTGTAGAATATAGTATATTATGAAAAATAATCAAATCCAAGATGGCCGCCGTCACAAATTGACATATTATTTTTATGTACAAACCCCACAATATGGGTATCAAATAAAAGTGCATGACTTTTAAAATACAGTACACCATGAAAAATTATAATAATTCTTTATTGTACATATAAACATTTAAATATACAGTGAGTACAAGGTATACAAGGGCGGACTTATCTCTGGGAGAGATTTCTTCCAGTGGCAGTGTAAGATGTTGTGTAAATGCGGGAACAAATTTTTCTACCTTTAATAAAACCCAAGTTGGCCGCTATCACAAAAGATTTTTAAAAACAAGCTTTTATTTTAATGCCCTATAAAGAGGAAAATAAACATTAATTTCTTTTTTCATTACAATTTAGCGAATGGCTTCAATGCACTAAAAAGTGCGTTGAACACAAGAAAATATTCATTTCAAGAAATATTGGTAATTCTAAGAAAAAATATTTGTTTTTATAAAATAGGTAAATCCTGTGGCAAGCTTTTATATTTTATAAAAAATGTATTATGTAATAAATTTAAGTTTATTTTCGTCTTATTAGGGCATTAAATAAAAGATTGTTTTTAAAAATCTTTTTACTATTATTTTATATTTTAATATTTTGTAATGGCGGCCATCTTGGGTTTTAGTTTTTTCATGGTGTTCTGTATTTTACAAGACAAGTACTTTAATTTATTACCCATATTGTACAAAAAAATAATTGTCATTTTGTGACGGCGGCCATCTTGGATTTAATGGTTTTTCAAAATATACTGTATTTTACAACTCATTCTACAATTCAAGCTCTCTCATTTGACATGCATAATGGGGAAGGTCGTACAAAAAAATTACGGGGTTGCATACGGATATTATCTAGGACCAAAATACTCATTAAGATGAATCACACGATTCACCCCTAGTTACCATATAGGTAGGATCAAAGTACTCGTCAATACGAATCAAACGAGCTCAAACTCAATGGGGTTGTGTCGTTTTATTGCGGAGTTCCTATGGCCATCTTCCAGCTCCAGGATCAGACCCTGGTTACCATATAGGACCAAAATACTCGTCAATACGAATCAAACGAGCCCAAACTCGATGGGGTTGTGTTGTTTTATTGCGGAGTTCCTATGGCCTCCTTCCAGCTGCAGCATCAGACCCTGGTTACCATATAGGACCAAAGTACTCGTCAATACGAATCAAACGAGCCCAAACTCGATGGGGCTGTGTCGTTTTATTGCGGAGTTCCTATGGCCACCTCCCAACTCCAGCATCAGACCCTGGTTATCACATAGGACCAAAGTACTCGTCAATGCGAATCAAACGAGCCCAAACTCGATGGGGCTGTGTCGTTTTATTGCGGAGTTCCTATGGCCACCTCCCAACTCCAGCATCAAACCCTGGTTACCACATAGGACCAAAGTACTCGTCAATACGAATCAAACGAGCTCAAACTCGATGGGGTTGTGTCGTTTTATTGCGGAGTTCCTATGGCTACCTTCCAGTTCCAGCATCAGATCCTGGTTACCACATAGGACCAAAGTACTCGTCAATACGAATCAAACGAGCCCAAACTCGATGAGGTTGTGTTGTTTTATTGCGGAATTCCTATGGCTTCCTTCCAGCTGCAGCATCAGACCCTGGTTACCATATAGGACCAAAGTACTCGTCAATACGAATCAAACAAGCCCAAATTCGATGGGGCTGTGTCGTTTTATTGCGGAGTTCCTATGGCCACCTCCCAACTCCAGCATCAGACCCTGGTTACCACATAGGACCAAAGTACACGTCAATACGAATCAAACGAGCTCAAACTCGATGGGGTTGTGTCGTTTTATTGCGGAGTTCCTATGGCTACCTTCCAGCTCCAGCATCAGACCCTGGTTACCACATAGGACCAAAGTACTCGTCAATACGAATCAAACGAGCTCAAACTCGATGGGGTTGTGTCGTTTTATTGCGGAGTTCCTATGGCCATCTTCCAGCTCCAGGATCAGACCCTGGTTACCATATAGGACCAAAATACTCGTCAATACGAATCAAACGAGCCCAAACTCGATGGGGTTGTGTTGTTTTATTGCGGAGTTCCTATGGCCTCCTTCCAGCTGCAGCATCAGACCCTGGTTACCATATAGGACCAAAGTACTCGTCAATACGAATCAAACGAGCCCAAACTCGATGGGGCTGTGTCGTTTTATTGCGGAGTTCCTATGGCCACCTCCCAACTCCAGCATCAGACCCTGGTTATCACATAGGACCAAAGTACTCGTCAATGCGAATCAAACGAGCCCAAACTCGATGGGGCTGTGTCGTTTTATTGCGGAGTTCCTATGGCCACCTCCCAACTCCAGCATCAAACCCTGGTTACCACATAGGACCAAAGTACTCGTCAATACGAATCAAACGAGCTCAAACTCGATGGGGTTGTGTCGTTTTATTGCGGAGTTCCTATGGCTACCTTCCAGTTCCAGCATCAGATCCTGGTTACCACATAGGACCAAAGTACTCGTCAATACGAATCAAACGAGCCCAAACTCGATGAGGTTGTGTTGTTTTATTGCGGAATTCCTATGGCTTCCTTCCAGCTGCAGCATCAGACCCTGGTTACCATATAGGACCAAAGTACTCGTCAATACGAATCAAACAAGCCCAAATTCGATGGGGCTGTGTCGTTTTATTGCGGAGTTCCTATGGCCACCTCCCAACTCCAGCATCAGACCCTGGTTACCACATAGGACCAAAGTACTCGTCAATACGAATCAAACGAGCTCAAACTCGATGGGGTTGTGTCGTTTTATTGCGGAGTTCCTATGGCTACCTTCCAGCTCCAGCATCAGACCCTGGTTACCACATAGGACCAAAGTACTCGTCAATACGAATCAAACGAGCTCAAACTCGATGGGGTTGTGTCGTTTTATTGCGGAGTTCCTATGGCTACCTTCCAGCTCCGGCATCAGACCCTGGTTACCACATAGGACCAAAGTACTCGTCAATACGAATCAAACGAGCCCAAACTCGATGGGGTTGCGTCGTTTTATTACGGAGTTCCTATGGCCACCGTCCAGTTCCTTCATCAGATCAGCTCCATGTTACCATAATATTGCATTATCACGCGATATACAAATGCATGCAAAATTTCAGCCCAAGCGGAAACCGGAAAGTGGTCAAATCTACATATACATACAGTGCAAGCTAAATAAAAGCTTATAAAAATAAAAGTTGATCAATCAAACACATGCCTGTATTTACTATAGTATAACACAGTAATAAACAACTATTAACATTTTCCAAAATTAACATTTAAGGTATATTGCTAGGCGACCGCACCGATTGCTCGACCGAGTGCGCTTGTGTGCGTGAGCGACGCACACAAACGGAGACTAGAGAAATTTACCTAAACTAGCTCGGGCTCGCGCGGATGGTAGGGCCTGAAAATAGGAAGTCTATCTCGAGGTGGCCCTCTAACACAGCTCTTTAACTTGGTACAGGAATAGGCAACCACACCAACTCACTGAACTGAATCAGATATTATCCTTCTGTATAAAAAGGGAGATCCATATACTTAATATTAGTAACTATCGACCAATAAGCCTACTGTCTTCAATATACACTCAGGGGCAAATTTAGGGGAACGATAAAAATTCACTCCTAGTTTTGATAACGTTGTGTATTTCAGCATACGAAACCATGTTTAGTTTTACCAGCTTTCTAGCCATCGGATTCGCTACAAAAAAAACATTCGACGCGGAAACCAGTTATATACAGATTGTGATAAAAAAGACCACCATTAAAAGTTGCCGTTCTTCTCCAGGTCACAAATAGGGGAATTTTGTCATTATCCGTTATGGCTTTGGTCATGAATCCTGGATAACAATCAAACAAACGCATTAAAGGTCAATCACACATCGATATGATGTTGTAAAAGTAGCTTGAATCTATGTAAAAAGTGTAGTGTTCCTCTAAATTTGCCGCTGAGTGTATAAACGTGAAATGCTATATGGCTGTAGAATAAAAGGTGTAGGTTCAGAATTTTTCTACTCTAGACCATATTATTCTATTGAATTAAGTACTCATAGATAAATATCAAAAATCTGACAAGCTTGCAGAATTCACGGAATGAATATTCAAAATTAGTGAATTTTGAAATTCGTATGTGAATCTTACGATTTCGAATTTGATTTCTGTTGTATCAAAAATGCATCTCCTGACCTAAAACACAAGCGAGCTGCAATCTATCTATATTATTATTGTATATAAAAGGAGATGTTCCCATCTATAGACGCACGCACAGCCGTAACCGCTAATGGTAGAAACGTGAAATTTGGACAGTTGTTTTAATTCAAAATGCGAACGCACACTAAGAAGGGATTTAAAAAAAATTTAACCCTAAAGGGATGCAAGGGTTGCAAGTTTGTATGGACTTTTTTTTTAAATTAGCAACGATTTTGATAAAACTTGGGATTCATGCTCTTAAAAACTTTTCATTGAACACGTGTTGGTTTATTGGAATTGGCTAGATGACTAAAAAATTTTTTTTGCTTTAATAGAAGCTCATTCATATAATAAACAGAAAGAAAAAATCGGTTTTCGAATAACTATAAAAACAACCAAGATATAAGGTATTAAAGAATTTTCTCCATCTCTTTCTAGCAAAACGGCAATTTACAAGGAGTTTATATCGCCGTACTCAACAGTGACGTCACGGTTGATGTCGGATCTCTCTGTCTAATCGCCTTCAAATTAACAACTTAAAATGCTTGTATCTAATGTATTTCTAAGCCGATTTTAATTCTAATTTCACAGGACTGCATATTTTTCCACGGTATTTTAATATTTAATGACGAGACGAAAAATTTGATTTCAGTCATCATCCCAATTCACCCCCTTAGGTTGCAAAATAGGGGTTGAAAGTTTCTATGGAAAATATTTGAAATCTGATTTAATTTCTATGACATTTATTACTCGAGATCCTAAATTATTATTTAACTATTATCTAATCTGTGATATAACTAACAGTGTTCTATATATAATAGGCTACAATAAAATTATTTTTTTTTAGCGTCGGTGGCGCAGTGGACTCGGCACCTGCCTTCCAATCGGGGGGTCGGGGTTCGAGACCCGCCATGTACCAATGTGTTTTTCGTTTCGAATTTCATATGTACATTTGTCTGACGCTCCTACGGTGAAGGAAAACATCGTGAGGCAACCTGCATACATCTGCGAAGAAATTCAATGATGTATGTGAAGTCGACCAATCCGCACTGGGCCAGCGTGGTTGACTAAGGCCTAATCACCCTAATATAAGGGTAGGCTCGAGCCCCTCGGTGGGGACGTATATGGGCTGTGATGATGATGATGATGAATATAATTTTACGGTAAAACAATAATAACGCGGGCGAAGCCGCGAGCGGAAAGCTAGCAATGATAAAGCTAGCAATGATAAACGCCCTGCACACCGCAAGGCAGACAAGGACAGGTAGACAAGGAAATTAACCGCGTAAAACCATAAAATATCGAACTCAAAAACCCAACAGTTTGTTGACACTTACATATGTCTGGGTATACATATATCTTCTTAAAAACAGAGAAACGAACATCAGATAGATAGGAGAATCTAAAATGCTTGGAATAATTTTTGGAGTCTAAAAAAAGTGATGGATACCTGTATACTGCCCTCATTGTCCTACGCCAGCCGAACTTGGAAGCTTACATAAAAAATAAGATATATCAAAGAGGTATGGAGAGAAGCTCTTTGCATATTAGAAGAATCCTTAAAATTGCATACAAAAATATAGGGAAAATAACAAAAGTTACCGATGCTTTACATAACTGTAAAAAAAAGTAAATGGCGCTGGGCGGGCCACATAACGAGATTGACTGACAATTGATGGACTCAAGTGGTTCTTGGAAAGGACCAACAAGCACTAGGAAGAGAGGTAGCTGCCCAGTTGGCAGACGATATTGTGAAAGTAGTTGGCGAACAATAGATGGGACACAGCGAAAAATAGGGAGGGATGGAGTTCTCTAGAGTAGTCTAGACTAGAGGAACCCTTCACCTTCGAGAACGAGGAGTAGTTACTAGCGCAGCCAAATTAATCTATTAGGTTGGGGAAAAAGTCTTTTCGCATTATAGTATGTATAAACTTGTAATAAAATCTCTTTGGCTATACTATTTGTATCTGGCTGGTTTTGGTATCATTGAAAGTTTAAATTTTAAAGAACATAATTCCAAATTCAAATTAGGAAAATGTGTGATTTTCATTTGTTTTTCGTACCGCCAAGATGAGTGAATCTAATGAAGAAATTCGATACATTTTAAAATTTTACTACAAAAAAGGTAAAAATGCAACGCAAGCCGCGAAAAAAATTTGCGATGTTTATGGACCTAGTGCAGTGTCTGTGAGAGTAGCACAAATTTGGTTTAAGCGTTTTCAATCCGGAAATTTTGATGTCAAAGATGCACGTCGCTCTGGTCGCCCTATTACAGATAAAATGGATGCCATTTTTGAAAAAGTGGAGCAAGATCGGCATGTCAGTAGTTACGACGTAGCTGAAGAACTGGGAATTGACCACAAAACAGTTTTGGCGCATTTGAAAAAAACTGGGTACACAAAAAAGCTCGACATTTGGGTACCTCACGAGCTCACTGAAAGAAACCTAATGAACCGTGTACTCATTTGTGATTCTTTATTACGACGTAATGAAACCGAACCATTTTTGAAGAAGCTGATAACTGGTGATGAAAAGTGGATCACGTACGACAAGAACGTGCGAAAAAGGTCGTGGTCAAAGGCCGGTCAGGCTTCACAGACTGTGGCGAAACCCGGGTTAACTCGCAACAAGGTGATGCTGTGTGTGTGGTGGGATTGGAAGGGCATTATTCATTATGAGCTGTTACCACCAGGCAGGACCATCGATTCTGAACTCTACTGCGAACAACTGATGAGATTAAAGCAAGAAGTTGAGAGAAAGCGGCCGGAATTAATCAACAGAAGGGGTGTGGTTTTTCATCATGATAACGCTAGACCTCACACATCTTTAGCCACTCAGCAAAAATTAAGAGAGTTTGGCTGGGAGGTGTTAATGCATCCGCCGTATAGTCCTGACCTTGCACCTTCAGATTTCCACCTGTTTCGGTCTCTTCAGAATTCTTTAGGCAGTGTCAGGTTAACATCACGAGAGGACTGCCAAAACCACTTGTCGCGGTATTTTGACCAGAAGTCCCAAAATTTCTATAGCAATGGGATCATGTCCCTACCTACAAGATGGCAAAAAGTTATCGAACAAAATGGTACCTACATACTTTAGTTAAATGTAAATAAACTATATTAAAAAATGTTTTGAATTTTCTTTAAAAATGCGAAGAAACTTTTTCCCCAACCTATTATACTAATATTATAAATCTGAAGTTTGTATGGTTGAACGCGCTAATCTCAGGAACTACGGATTCAAATTGAAAATATCTTTTTATGTTGGATAGTCCATTTATTGAGGAAGGCTATAGGTTATATTTACATCATCATCATCAACAGCTCCTATACGTCCCCACCGAGGGGCTCGAGCCTACCCTAAACTAGGGCGATTAGGCCTTAGTCAACCACGCTGGCCAAGTGCGGGTTGGTCGACTTCACACACAACCTGTAAAGAAATTCTTTCTTCACAGGTGTGTGCAGGATTCCTCACGATATTTTCCTTCGCCGTAAAAGCGTCGAATAAACGTACATATGAATTCAAAATTTGAAAACACATTGGTACGTGGCGGGGTTCGAACCGCTACCTCCCGATTGGTAGGCGACTGATTTACGCACAACGCCATCGACGCTTTACATCACTCTACGACTAAAAGGAGCTGAGCATCAATGAAAAATGTTGCAAAAACAGGAAAAAAATATATTATACATATATGGCGAAACGTAGTTCGCGGGCACAGCTAGTATATAGTTAATAGTACCTACTTAAGTGTTTATCATGATATTTTTTTGCGATTCCGCTGCACTATCATACGTATAAATGTTTTTGTTATGTTATGTTATTTTTTTTTATTTTAGAATTATTTGTTAATTCTAAATGTGTGAAAAAATGGCCTTGTTCTTTTCGCCATAATATTTTTTTCCCGTTTTTGTAACATTTTTCATTGATGCTCAGCTCCGATTGGTCGTAGCATGATATTATATAGCCTAAAGCCTTCCTCGATAAATGGACTATCCAAAAGAAAAAGATTTTTTTAATTTGATTCAGTAGTTCCTGAAATTAGCGCGTTCTACCAAATAAACAAACAACCAAACAAACTCTTCAGCTTTATAATATTAGTAAGTAAGTATAGATTTAATTTGACTACAGAATTTGAGTATAAATATTGATCCAACGTACTATAACTATACTAAGCCAATGCAACGCATGGCCGCGTCGATTACAAAAAAATACTTTCTCTCTTTTCTTTTTTCAGGAGACGCATTTTTGAAACAATAGAATTCAAATTCGCATTCGAAATCGTAAGATTCGCATACGAATTTCCGAATTCGCTATTTTTGAACATTCATTCCGTGAATTCTGCAACGAGTGGTCCTACCCACTCGTTTTTCATTTCTACTAGTAGAATATGCGCAATGTATAAACGTTCCGTTTTACATGCGATTCATCGCTGGTTTTTTAAATTAATGAGTTATTGCCATGTTATTGCGTACCGGATTTTATTTTTTCTGCGTGAAACGGTTTCTAATGTAGAATTTGTTTTTAATGACAATACTGAATTCGAGTGATTCAAAAATCTTTAAAATTGGAAGCAGTAGAAAATCATTTCGCATGTGATTTGTATTCGTGTTCGAATTCGAGATTCATTTCTAATGATTGAAAAATACGTGTCCAGGGACCCGATTCTCATGCAATAGAACTTTTCCGCATGGTAAATTCGTATGCGAATTTTACGATTCTACTGAAAAGTTCGAATGATTCGTATGAACCGTATTCTGGGGTACCCATAGAACAATATTACCAATCGAACTAGGAAGTCGGAAATAGCATTGACAATTTAATGTTTCGTACGACGTTCATGAGGCGTTTTTAAAAACGCTATGGCAACCACTATAATTTACATCTTAAAATAGTTCTTTTTGGTAAAAAAATATTACTAAATCTATTTTAACACAAAATATGTTTTTAAATGTGATCATAGTTTCTAAAAATAATACTTATATTACAAAATATAAAAGTTCAATTTTTAATATTTCATAAAGTACATTGATTGAAACGGAACGCTCCAGACAGCACATTCATAAGTTCTGACGTTAAATGTCATTAATTACAACAAAGTTTGTCTAAGATAAATATTGAATTGAGACTAATTCTTATTTTATTTATATAATAATCTGTTATGGAGCAAAATAATATATCCAAAAAATTTGCTAGTGCGGAGCAAAGGCTTCGTCTAGTATACATTTAGTAGAAGCCGATCCACAGCTGAAATGTGGCAAACTTTCAAGCTCATTCACTAAGAATGAAGCTAAAAGGCGGTGGATAAACATCAGTGAAGATATAAACTCCATCACAGGGGCTAAAAAAACTTGGGAGAAGTGGCGCAAGGTAAGTTTTTGAAGTTATCCTCGATGTTATGTGTATGTGGTTCGGCGCTTGCTACCTCTAATTCTTCCACCAAATTGGGGTAGAAGTTCACCAAAAACTCTTCCTCATTCATTTTTGAGACATTAATGAGACAAAACACAGAGGGAAAACACAGTTTGAGCCAGCTTCGCGGTTTGAGCTCATTTATATAAAAATGATCACAAACTCCTTGTATTTTTATAATTTTGAAACACTTTTGACAGCTAAATTCGTATACGAACATCAACTTCGTCTGGTCCATACCACTCGTTGCGTTCGAGTGATGTTCGTTCGAATTATTTCGATGGTGAAATTCCGAGAATACACAAACTTAACGAAGGTTCCTTCGAAAAAAATTCGAATTTCGATCATTTTTACGAATGTGAACTTTTTTCGAATGCATGAGAATCGTGTCCCAGGTCCGTGACTTGTAAGTTAAAAATATCAGAAGATATGACCGTTTAAATGTCACATATTTCCGCAAATTGATAAACATTAATATGATAACGCCCTTTAATTACACATATTGAAAGGCATCTATTAATGTTCGATTATGTGAAAATATATAGGTATATTTTTATATTAAAGTCAACAGTAATTAAAAATTAATCAAACTTGGTCTGTTATTTCATTTGCCTTTGTAGAAACGTATGATATGACGTCTTCTACAAAACAAAGAGGAATGTAAAACATTATTTTGCAACCCTCAAAAGCGCCATCTGCAAAACATCACTCAAACCAAAGCTAGAGAAACGTAAAGTACAACCATGTACAACGTACATTACGCTCTGACGTGACGTAGGTTTTGAGCGTCGAGCGGGCTTCCGTAGTTAATACAAGAAGCTGCGCTAGATGGCGCTTTTCGCAATTTTTGTATAGTGAATTGTCATGTTATTCCAACTGTAATATCATGTCATTCCAACAATTATTTGATATGTTTTCAAATATTCATCTATTTATATTGTGAATAAAATCTTGTTTTAAGCAAAACGTAGAGATGAGTGTTAAGTTCCCAGTTAGCTAACTTTATCTAATATTAATGCAGATTAATGAAGAGGAGTTTGGTTACAAAAAAACGAGAGATGTTATATATTAAGACTAGCTGTGCTCGCGAACTACGTTTCGCCATAATAATTATCAAAAAAATATCACCTAGGGGTAGAAAAAGTAGTTTACGACCTATTCTCAGACCTACCGAATATACACAAAAAATTTCATAAAGATCGGTCAAGCCGTTTCGGAGGAGTTTGATAACAAACACTGAGACACGAGGATTTTATATATTAGAAGATTATTATTTTCATGAATAAATACTTTTTCATTTCTCATATTAGGAAAGAAGTGTTGTTTTGATCTGATTATTGGGTGGAAAATGCTGCTTCCCTCCATAGGGAGGGAAAAACTCATACAAATTACTTCCCACCTAAGGGCCGGAATGAACTTTAAAAATAGAACTGCCGTCAGCTGTGAAGAGTTTTATGTAAAAAAAACTAATTAAAAAAAATGCTGCGGCCATGCGAGTTTCGAAACAGCCAGTGTGAACTTAGCGCAAACTTCTTTGAGCGGAATAAGCCGCAACAATTACGCGGTGAGTTCCCTATTTAAAATTTTAAAAACCGGCCAAGCGCGAGTCGGACTCGCCCATGAAGGGTTCCGTAGGATTTATGACGTATTAAAAATACTACTTACTAGATCTCGTTCAAACCAATTTTCGGTGGAAGTTTGCCTGGTAATGTACATCATATATTTTTTTTAGTTTTATCATTCTCTTATTTTAGAAGTTACAGGGGGGGAAGGGGCACACATGTTACCACTTTGGACGTGTCTCTCGCGCAAACTATTCAGTTTAGAAAAAAATGATATTAGAAACCTCAATATGATTTCAAAATTTTGAGTTTCAGTTCTATGTATGGGGAACCCCCAAAATTTATTGCTTTTTTCTATTTTTGTGTGAAAATCTTAATGCGGTTCACAGAATACATCTACTTACCAAGTTTCAACAGTGTAGTTCTTATAGTTTCGGAGAAAAGTGGCTGTGACATACGGACAGACAGACAGACATGACGAATCTATAAGGGTTCCGTTTTTTGCTATTTGTATACAGAACCCTAAAAAGTCGACATAAATTGGCGGGATACTAATCGGTTATGTATCTGTGACGGAATTCAAAACAATAGGTAATAATCTTTTATGCTAAGATTTGAATATCAAAAATGAGTTCAAGCGATTCTGAAATGTTGACAGCAGATTCGATTAAAGACGAGGCAAATTGTGTTATCGAAAATTATTTTCTACTGTTCTCAATTTTAACGATTTTTGAACCACTCGAATTCATTACTGTCAACTACTGTCATTGATAAGAAATTCTATATTAGAAACCGTTACACGCACAAAAAATAAATTTTAGTACGCAATAACATGGTAATAAGTCATTTACTTTAAAAATTTCGCATGTAAAACGTAACAATATTTAGTTACGTATATTCGACTAGTAGAAATCAAAAACGAATGGGTAGGACCACTCGTTGCAGAATTCACGGAATGAATATTCAAAAATAGTGAATTTGGAAATTCGTATGCGAATGTTACGATTTCGAATGCAAATTTTAATTCTATTGTTTCAAAAATGCGTCCCCTGGCCGATAATAAATTAACCAAATTAAAAAAGTATAAAATAAGCGGGGAATTCTTATTCGATTTTTTATTACTTTTTATCAAATTATTACAGACAATTTTAATTTGCTTTCCACAATAAAAGATTAGTTCTAGCAGTGAAAGTGAGATATTAACACCAGAAAGTGTAAAATTATTTTACAAAAAATAAAAACCGACTTCAAAAACACTGAAAAGATAAAAATAATTATATAAGAATAGGTACAGACAACATCACACTTCTATATTGAAGTCGGTGCCAAATTTTAAGACTTTCTAGGAGTTCATCGTTTGGCACCGGCTTAAATATAGAAGTGTGATGTTGTCTGTACCTATTCTTATATTATTATTTTAACTTTTCAGTGTTTATGAAGTCGGTTTTTATTTTTTGTAAAATAATTATTATTTTACAAAATCACCCTAACATAGGGTAGGCTCGAACCCCTCGGTGGGGGACGTATATGAGCTGTGATGATGATGATGATGAATTATTATTTTTTTCTTTTTAGTGAATGAAACCTTTTTAGTGAATTGAGAAACCCTAATTTAATACCTATTAAATTAGGGTTTAGGTATTAAATGAAGGTTTAGACACGCTCCGGCCGTTTGAAGCACGACCAGGGTGCAGAAGAGAGAAATAAAACAATTAGTTTTTGTACAGCGTATATTACTAGTCCTCAGGGGAGGTAGAACGGTTTCGCACAGTATGACTCGCAGAGATATAGGGAGTAGGAGTGGGCGATACAAATCGTATACAGATACAATATCTATGTACCGGCACAATATCTAATATCTATATATGGCTTGGCGCACAAACTATATATTGGATATCGCACGACTTCACCAACCGGCCATAACCAAGTAATAAACAATACGCATATACCCAAAAAATCTATGATACTCGGAAATCTGACTAAAAACATAGATACGACTGAGCCACAGTTTAACAATATATACGAGTACATGAGCGAGCGAGAAATATTGTTATGTTGGCAGAACGAATGAGCGTATCGTTTTAGTTTGAACGTTATTAGCAACAAAATAAGGTTTAATCTAAAGTTAATTATTTGCAAAAAAGTGTGGTATTTGACTCAAGTGTTCTGAAACTATTTATTTATTACCTATAATCTTTCAATGAATGTCAAATTAGTTTTAGACCTTATGTTTTGCAACGTAAATTCTCAGTGTCGACGGTCGAATTTCATAGATATCATAAACGACATACTACATTTATTCACAAAACCGAAATATTTAAAAACATGTGTACGATGTGACATTGTGTGGTATATCTAGGTTTCAGAGTACCGTAGATTCCGACCAATATATAAATATATAGTTTCAATATCTGATAATAAAAAACCGATATATAGATACGATACAATACAGCGAATATCCGATATTACCCATGCCTAATAGGGAGGTACTTAGCTTAGTTCTGCCTAGAGGAGGCAGAAGCTGAAGCGAAACGCGGAGGCCAGAAGCAGGTAGAGGAAGACCGGAGCAGACGTCGCGATCTTCACAGGGTCCGGATCAGACGCAGGCGGTCTTGATCTGGTAGGCAAGAACTTGTAATATAGGTACGCTGTACTAAAACTAATTGTTTTATTTCTATCTTCTGCACACTGGGTCGTGCTTCACACGGCCGGCCGGAGCGTGTCAGTGGCGCCCAACGTGGGGCCTCACTGACACGCTCTGGCGTATAATTTTATTTAAGATAGATATTTACTTATTTTAGACAAACAAAATGCCAAGCTAAATTCTACAATAAATATATAACGTAATTGAAAATAAATTTGAAAAATATACAGTAGGATATCAAAAAAGAAAGAAATATAAATGAACACCATACCTAAAATTTGCAATAATTGACGTCTCGAGTTCTCGACTACTTCCGAGCACTCGAAACAATACAAGCGACTTTCCATAAAGAAATGGCGAAGCTCAACATATTGTCCAGTGTTCTGATTGGCTGAACTCTGATTACGCTTGAGAAAAACCTCAAATTTGAACGTTTTTACGAATTGTGCGAGAATCAGCCTTGCATTAAAAGTAACCCTGAATAGCAACGCATAACAACGAATAACAACGTATTTAAAGAAAATGTGTAATGTCTTTATCGCTCAAAGAAGTTGTTTTAATATTAGTTTATATATAGCAACGGTCGGCATGTACGTAGTTTTAAGTGGGGTCCGGATAGTGTAGAAAAAATTTATCGAGGTCCAGAAAAAAACTGATTATGATTATTAAGTACTGTTTTTTTTATTTGAGTTTCAAAGTTGTTATATAAATATCAGTATTTTTATTGCCATAGAATTTACAAAAAATGTAAAAACATTTAAAATAGCAATAACAATGTTAACAGCCCGGGTGAGCTATAGATTTTTAATATTACAAACAACACAATACTCGTATCTGGTCAAAGCCAAGGGCTCCGCAGTTACAAAAGGCGCGGGGTGGAGTGAAACGCTCCCGCAAAATTTGCGTAATTTTGGAATTGTGTTCAGTGTATGGATGTTGAATATGTATTTATTAAAATATTTTTTTTATTATATAGGTATATTTTATAATATATCGCGGTCCAGGGTTTGACCTTCCGCGGTCCGGATGTTCCGCCTGTTGCCGACCGCTGATATATAGGAATACTTCCAAAAAAAACTCGAAAAACGTAAAGTTTTGAATCACTATAACAATGAACAAAAGATCTTTGTCATAGGCCCGGCTGAAAGCTATCTGAAATAAATGGTCACAGTAAAAGACAAACTTATTGTCTTCCACCTTTTGTGTCTGGAGCTCAAAGGAAAGATTCTCATTTTGTGTGAAATAAATTTCTTACTTCAAAGATACAGCATAACTAATTATACTCGTAGAAATACAATATCATAACTGTTCCATTTCAGAATGAAAATATTGCATAATATGGCTAGTAAAAGTTTTTTATAAATATGAATAAACAATTTGATATTCTGTAACATATACCAGGGGCCTAATTCCGCTAATCTTAACGTCGTTGTCGTGTCTCGATAGCGTTTCAATAAAACTGTTTTTGTCACTTTTATACGCATTTCCTGCTGCAATTTATTCGTACTATAATTTCTAGATAAGTCAATAGTCACAAATGTTTTAGTTAGTAATCGGTAAACCAACAATAACTGTCTCAAAAAGCTATGCTATTGAAGCATTATTGACACGCTACACATGCGCTAACGCTAGCAGAATAAGGTCCCAGCTTTTTTACAATAAATGGAAAAATATTTTTTTGTTTTCGTGTATTTATTCAACTCTATTTTTATTTTTAAATAAATAGAAGCCTATGTACTTCTGGATATTAGAGATTTCTAAAAGTGATAGATATTACAGCATTGTCGTGTTTCGACAATTAGCCAGGTAAAATAGCCAGTTCCTCAGTTGTTGAAGAGTCCACGTGAAGCTCGCTTCCACTTTCGGCCTTGGCATCACTTGCCATCAGATGAAATGACTACAGTGACTCATCAACGCCCAGCCGAAGCCCTTAGGCCTAGAAAGCTGATGTTTTCACAGGTTTTGTTTTTAAGACAAAAACAAACGAACGAATGAGTATGCAGAAATATGAACTTGACGAGTAGACAGTAAATACAAGGGTTTTCCATCACTTGACCAATATGCAGTTTTGACGAGTGTGTCATACATCGAAAAAAAGGTTTTTTGTAAAATTTAACCCTTAAGGTGATGAAAAAGGAGTTGAAAGTTCGTATGGAAGCCCGTCATTTTTTATGCTAGAAATGTACTATTACTCAACGTAAAACTCGAGAACGTGTAGACAGATTCAGCTCTTTTTTTTCATATATTTCTTAAGGCACTAAACAGGTTCTTACAGAGAAAAAACATAAAAATTGCGTGGGAAAATAGTAAAAACAACATTTTCTTTTCCCATACAAATCACAGAGTAAATATTTTTTTGTTCCGTTAGGCAGTTAGAAGATAGAAATAAAGAAAAACGTGTTTTAATATTTTTAAATTTCAGCCCTAAAGGAGAGAAACCCCAAACTAAGTTTGTTTGAATTAGGCTGAGGCGGATAAACTTAAAAGTAGTTTGATTTTACCAGAAATTTTATGAGCGCGAGACCGTGGAAAGAAGCTAGTTGATAACAGAAAGCATTACGTTCACATCAAAATATAATATTTCAAAACGCATTCCCAATACACCTCGAGCATTTCCATCTAGAAAACTTTTCAATATTCCCTAGGAGCTGTATGCCTACTCCAACGCGATTTTCCCGATATATTATACCGGCAGGCTTCTCAACACACGGTGCTTTTGCGGAAATCCTTTTCAGCTAGCCGGTAAAGTGGACTCTTTGTAGAATAGATGGCTCATCTAGATAAGAGGTTAACGCTTTCATAGAGCAGAGAGCTATATACCCATACAGCCAAGTCCTCAGACTGGCTCTATACAAAACGATTTTGCGGCGAAACTTCGGAGCCCCGGAGTCGAAATTAATTTTTATTGCGTCGATACGATTACGGGCGTAATCTGGGGGCATGAAATTTTAATCAAATCAGACCAGAGCGCCAAGGGTCTTCTGATTGACGCCTCTGGAAAAACACTCGCTTTTTTGCGGTTAAAACCAATATTTCGTTTTGGGCGTGATTCCCAGACTGCAAACCGAACATCATTTTTGATTTAGTTATTTTATTGTGTCGTCAACGTTTTTAACGACAGCTTTCCGGGAGTACTTACAAAAAGTTTCTATTCCTTTTAAGGTAAATCTTAATTAACTCAAATATACTTTTGGACAGATTTACACAACTATTTTATTATCAACGTCTATTCATCTATCAATTGTGTGTGAAAGCTTCAAACTCATTATTACACACAATCTCTGAATACTACGCGGTGTCAATGTCCACACGAAATTAACTAATACCTGCTAGACAAACATGAAAACATCATAGTGTCAGCGGGCTGTGAAAAGCTCGTAAGTCGCAAATGTGAAAACCTCTTTTAGTTGTTTTGTTGTCTGAGAAAACCTCGTAATACATGTCTACGTAAAACAAAACTTGGATTGGATAAAAATGGAAATGCACCTAATGTTTAACTTGGCTTCCTACAAAAATTTTCACTAAGGTTTTTTTCATCTCCCGTAGAATTTGGAGTAATACACATGCGAGGTTTTCACAGCCTGCCGACGATAGGTAACATGACCCTTTAGGTGGTGATCACGAAGTGCTCAAGAAGAGTAGGCGCACTTCACTGTAACCAAGATTACAATTTCAAATCTATTTCAAGAATTTAATTTCACAAGGTTGTCAGCGTGATTTACATATTATGAATAACCGAGTAAAATCGCGTCTGTTTATCTGTTATTTCCCACAGTGCTTACACAATTTACAGTAAAATTGAAATCAGTAGGCAGGCCCTCAAAATTGTATCGAAACAGAAATTTCTTGTCGCGCCTACCACACATCCACAAAATCACAACATATACAATGCGACTCTTTATCATGTGCACATATTAAAATGAGATAAACTGTGCTTAATTTTATCGACGGAAATGTATCAAAAAAATTCAAATGCAAGCATTGACGTATACGTCTATGAACGCAAGATCTCTACTGATCGCTACATAAACAAAACGATGTAAATAATTTTCATTCGTTGCCCGTGGTCCTACTGCGTAGTCCTACTGGTAGTACCACAGGCAATTTATTTTGTCCGTGGTTCTATCAGTAGGACTAGGGACAAGTATCATTGCCCATAGTTCTACTAGGAGTAATAAGAGTAGGTACTTTTTTCCTGGTTCTACTGTACAAAATTAAATAGTTCATAAGATTTGATTGTTTTTCATAATATACCGTATTCTACAATTCAAGCTCTTTCATTTGATACCCATATTGAGGAACCCCATCAAAAAGAATTGATGGGGTTGCATATTATCTAGGACCAACGGCAACCAACGACCAACTAGGATCAACGGTGAGTGCTCCGAGGAACTGTTAGACTTGGTACCAACGTCACCTTTTTATCACCGTACCACTCGGCACCGCAGTACAGTTCATCCTTACTACCTGGAAGCAATATCGTCTAGCACGGTTCGCTTACAGCGCTCTTTTTTACCACGTACGCTCCGGCTCTGGAATGAACTTCCTACTATTGTGTTTCCCGAGCGCTATAACATGTCTATTTTCAAGCGAGGTTTAAGAAGAGTATTGCATTCAAAGTAGGCAGCGGCTTGGCTGTCCATGATATTGACAAAGTCCACGGGCGGCGGTTACCACTTACCAACAGGTGGGCCGTTTGCTCGTCTACCTTCTAAAGCAATTTAAAAAAACCAAAGTACTCATCAAGACGAATCAAACGAGCCCAAACTTGATGGGTTTGTGTCGTTTTATTGCGGAATTCCTATGGTCACCTTCTAGCTTCAGCAACAGACCCTGTTTACCATACTGCTATTAATAAGGCTAGTATGTATGTTTTAAGAAATGGGGCTCTGGTAGGATAGCTCAGAACCAATAAACTCTAATGATATTGGCGATGACTGTACTATCCGAACAGTAGGTCCAATGCCCATGTAATGTAATTATTTTATTGCTTTAGTCCTACTGATAGAACCACGGGCAAAATAAAATACCCGTGGTACTACCAGTTGGACTACGTAGTTGGACCACGGGCAATGAATGATAATTTTAAACCAAACGATCTATTACGACGAAACAAACTCAGAAATAATTGAAAGTACCCAAGCTTTTGCATTAATTGAAAATTAAGGCATTTATTGACAAAGATCTGTTTCTTTTTTCGTCGCTTTTACTTATTTATTTATTAACTTATTTATTATGTTGAATCATACTACGAATTAGAGGCAGATAACAAAAAAAAATATTATAGCTGACATATTCATAATCAGCACATCAGATTGAACACGAATATGGCGGCTTCAAAACTGCATAAAAACTTTTTGGTTGTCCAAATACTCTTTAAAGTTATGGACGATATAATCCAAAGGTGCAAGGCGGATCGATTTATGTAACTCCCGGTTATTTCCGGGAAAAGAAATAAGATCAGGCACCTTCACCGAAATCTCATTTTGAGGTCGAAATTCACTAGAAACCTTTCATTAACGTAAAGTTTAAACTAAAAAAGATTCGAATTTGATTTGCTGATTAAACTATATAAGTGAAAGCTATATAAGATCAAATATTTAATACAAGAGCCTTCTTTGATATCTCATTTACTAATTGTTTATTCTTCAATAATTCTTTTTACTAACTTAAGGTTTTAAAAAAGCTTAACTACTCAAATTGCACAGTCATGTATTTTGATATCAAACATATAATATTAGAGATATTTAGATTTGTGTGTTACAAATGTGTGTTATTTTGGCATGGTCTCCTTTAAATATTCAATCATGTGTGAATATTTATGTGTTTACTGCCCGCCCCTATATTTCAGGATATTCGGGCGTAAATAGGCACATAAATTTTCTTTTATCGAATGACTCACTTATGGAAGGTTCTGGCAGTTAAACAGATATAATAAGTTTCGTCAACTCGCAGCACGAGAAAATGGGACATTTTGTTGTAATGGGCTATCAGATATAAGATATACTCGTACATACTGATAGTTAAAACGATAGCCAATATACCTATACAAATGCTAATATCATGACGAGGAAAGAGTTATCTGTAATCGTAATTGATCTATTTTTTTAATACAACTAAGTTGGTAAATAAGCAGGCTGCCCACCTGATGGTAAGTGGCTACAGTCGCCTATCTATAGTACATGTAGAGTTTGTAAATTTACAGCCTCTGCAAGGACGCCGATGTACTTTACCAACTTGTGACATGAGATGTCAAGTACAGTACCCACCCAGTAATTTCACTCCCTGTACTATCCTTCAAACCAGAACACATCGATGAAAGCACTGCTGCCTGGCAGAAATAACTAAGATAGAGGTAACCATGCAGACGACTCTGATACAGAGTCTCCCTCTGGTAAACAGCTGAACGATTTCGAAACAGTTATAATCCCTTCAATGTTAAAAACTACATGAAAATAGAGAAGATTAACCAGCAATGATTAATACAATAAGAGATGGTAAGTAAAAGTTAAAGGCAATTTCTCTCATAAGAAGATTTTTTTTTTTTTTTTTTATTTGGGGGGCTTACAGTATAAAAACTACTTAACACATAAATATATAACAGGAAACCAATAACAAGCCTCCACACCAATAACAAGATACTAACATTCGAATGAAAATTCGATATCTGTTGAAATCAGTCACATTTCTTTGTCAACTAGCATAAACTAGAATAAAATTCTTAGGTGGCATCAACAATTTTGATGCTCCCATTAAAGGATACTCTCCAATAACAAGTATTACACGATAGATTAAACAAAACGCTTATATAAGTTACTTCATTAATTTGATAACCAGGATCCGTTTTCTATTAATGTGTTATTTCATCAAAGTTATATAAAATCCTTTCTATGTTAATCCGAAAGAAGGTTTGTCTATCTGATTATTACATTCTCACCAAACCATTGCACCGATGTTGATGACTAATGGTTCAGAGATAGGTGGGATGGGACTTAGAGAAGAACAAATGCTATTTTAAAATTAAATCCAGTATTCTTGTAGAATGACATTGATAAATAGAATCCTTTGTTTAAACAATTTGAAGCAAGTATTAAAAAAATTGATTTGATTTCCTATATGAAATACACCGAACGACAAACGACAAGACCAACTTTTTGTATCTCACCCTGGCTTTAAAGCCAGACTATAGAAAGTCACTAGGACAGTTCGGAAGGAAGGAAGGATTTTTGCAATCTCCCACTAAACTTGACCGGTAATGAGTTACTGGGACGTTCCAGATAGATGTTTAGGTTTGTATTATTATTATCTAAGAAAAACCAATAAAAACCACAAAGGCGGAGGCGGACCACCACCACCACACAGAGGTGAAGAGAGGTGAAGCGAAGGTGGCTCGGGTCCCGTGAGGTCCTACATACAAATACATTGTCTCCTTAAAACTATCGATAGATTTTTTATATTTTCACAAATATTGTACATAAAAATAAAGGCACTATTTTTTAATAAATTTAAGACATCGCAACTTCATTATATTATTATTGTTTATTTCATAAACAGTATTGATGATAAAATATTTTTTTTTCAAATTGTGCCATCGCGACTTCTTGGCGTCTTGATGTCGGCAATAGAGTGACCGCAGAGAAAGAAAACAATTATGACGTACATGAAAATTTTAATGCAGCAAGAAGCGGGAATGATAGATACACAGACGGACAATATATGTTATTGTATACGCAGAGTAGACAAAGACAAGTTTAACCTCTGTATAAAGTGAGCTTTATTTGTGACATTTTCATAAAACACACAAATGCTACACAATTTGGTCCAAAAACAAACGTGGAATAGATAAGCGGTTACTCTAACGATAAATTTTGCAATGCCGGTCTATTTCCTACTAATCCACTAACTAAATCCGCTAGGGGATTCATTCACACTTATTTGAACACATCGGGATATCACGAATAAAACCCGATGTGCCCTTCCAATATAGGACGCGTCGTATTTAAGTCGTTGCTATAAAACAAATAATCTTTTCAAATCGGAAATCCAATTTGACTAAGCCAAAGACATTCTATTAATATTATGTTGTATAATGCAAAAACTTTTTGACCTTAGCCGATTTGTAAAAATGTATGACGAGACCTAGTTTATTATTAGTCCCAATAGCTAGATTACGCATACTAAAACCTAAACTACCCTTACTGACTGATCCTTGTAATGTTACTGAATTTTTAATAATTAATAGTGATGAATTACGTATATAATAAATTTTTTTATTACGTAGTAATATATCTTTACTGGAGGGAGACTTACCTATTTCTGCCGCAAAGCAGCAGTGCTTGCATTGCTGTGTTCCGGTTTGAAGGGTAAGCTATGGCAGTGAAATTACTGGGTACTGTGACTACATCTTGTGTCACAAGTTGGCAACGTACACTGTGGTTCTTGTGGGGGTTGCAGTTTTGCTGCGAATCTCACAAGAGCCACATGTATTATAGGTGACTGTTACCACTTACCATCAGGTGGACAGTTTGCTTGTTTGCCAACTTTCTGCAATAAAAAAATTATTTATTTCTTTAAGTTGCTTTATCAATAATAAAAAGGGTTAAATTTTTTGTTTTAGTTTTAAAATATGTATTGACTAGTCCTAGGTCTAACTTTGTATGGGGTGCGATGTCAGACAACCTCCTTGTGGTGCACCCTGGGCAACCCGGCAGATTCTCTGTCGCGGGCTAATAGTCTGACGAGAGGACCCCCATAGTAGGGGGGTGTGGGATGGCCGGGTTTAACCTGGCGGGCCACTTCGTGTGGCCACCCGCTTCATGCGGGGAAGGGTGAAGTTCCCTCTTCTTATGTTAAGAAGAGGTGTGGCTCTCGCTGGAAGCCGATTCCGGCGGCTACCTCTGGTGGTAGAGGGTCGAGGCGAGTTTTCCGCCGTGGCGTTTCGCGCCCGTTGGGGTTCTCCCCGAGTTTCGACTCACCCGCGCGGCGGTGGATTCAGTGGGGTCCGCCGTCGGGCAACCCGTTACCCGCACTGAGCAGACCGGGGGCCCGGCGCACTAAGCGTCGGACCGCGTGGAAGACAACCACAATAATAAACCAGTTTTGGGGTGTAGAGCGGCGCAATCACGCCGCTCCACAAAGTAGCAGAGCCAGGAGGGGAGTCCGGCAATGGACTTTTTAGTGGGTAGGCCCGGGCCATGTAAGGTCTGGGGAGTCCCACATATCCTCGTGGTTTGGCTCGACCACGAGGAATGCATTTTCCGCCCTCCCCAAAAAAAAAAAGGTCTAACTTTGTATGGAAATTTTCAAGTCCTTTCCTGTGAAAATCGTAGAAAGTCGTAAATGACTAATTGATTTTCTTTTCACTTGTAGCTGAAGTCATACATTCACACTACTCGTATATCACACCATAAACATAAATGTGAAAATGAGAACCAAATTCTATATTATATGTTGTGGTTGTCAACTTCACCGACGAAAGAATTGTGATCTAAGTGGGTGCCAAGTTCTTACAGTCCTGAAATTATATATTTTTTAAAGATCTATTGAATCTCAACATTTGACCTGCCTATGATGATAGATAAGGCCAAAATCGAACTACACATGGAACCCTTAAGCATAGTGGAACTGAATCTTACTTACATTCCTATTGAATTTCGACCACATCTCATCTTACCGTCGCGTCGTCAGCAATTGATGTGACTTTCCAACCGTCAACGCAGGAACCTTGAGGTTGTCTGCTATGTATTTGACACTCTTTTCAACCCTAAAGCTCCAACATACTCGTATCTGAAGTCATGACTTGAATTTCTTGCCCACACGTGATCGTGACCACCGCATCTGACAACCTCACCTTGAATGTTCCAATTCACCGCACCAACTTCTCCTTTTTGTTTATCAAAACTGCAATTCGCCTGTGCAATAATCTACCCTAACACATTCGTGCGACTCTAAAGCTCTCTAAAACTCACATTCAAAAGGCTGGTTCGTAAGCACTGTCTGAAGTCACTTGCATTAGACTAATCTCTCATGACAAAGTTTCGAGCTAAATGAATCTCTAAAATGATATACGTATATGTACGTTAATATATTTATGTATAATTAAATTATATTTATGTATATATATTTGTTGATATGTGATGACTGATTTATGTATGTATTAGTTTTATATATGAAATGTATGTATATAGGTAGTATATATTTTATACTAGTGGGCCCGGCAGACATTGTCTTGCCCGGCAATTACAGGACCACCTACTGGATCCAATTAAATTACTTTTAAACCTTTCTTGGACCTATACAAATACACACAGAAAATTTCGTAAAAATCTGTCGACCCGTTTTTGAGTTTTAGCAAAACTAACACACAGCGTTTCATTTTTATATATAAAGAAGAAAGAAGAAGATTTCTTAATTTAATTTTATCTTTGTATATGCCAAGCACTCGCATTATAACTTGCCGTCCGGTTGGCTAGTAGTGAATGCCTTGCCGTATTAAGTCAGCCCTTGGTACTTTGAATTAGTATAATGAAGTCTGAAATAAATTAATATTGGTATTACAGCCAGCTAAGCACCATCCAAAAGAACTTTAAAAAACAGAGTCATAGAACAGAAAATAGTCATACGTATCCTTACAAAATCCCCCGCCGCGTCTGTCTGTCTGTTCGCAATAAACTCAAAAACTACTGCACCGATTTTCAAGCGTGATTCTCGAGGAAAGTTTTAGTATATAATTTGTTAAGTTTTTGTATTTATTTCTGTGTACATTAACGATATTTGTTGAAGATGTCGGGAAAAAATAAATTAAGGCGATACGTAGTTCGCGGGCACAGCTAGTTATATAACAATCAACATAATGCTAAACTTAAAAAACTTTGAGGAAACTGTACAAGTGTATAAGACAACGAAACAGCTTGACTGGGACAAGTTGATATCTCCAAAGTAAATAGCGTTGTAGCAAATAATTAATGCAAATCGTGCAAGTAACAAGGCGCCACCACAAAGGAAACAACTTTAATGAAATTCACGTCTTTGTAAGGAATTTTGGCTATATCTCACAGAATCATTAGAATACCTACAGCTTTGGCACTTTCCATAATACTTTAAGAAAAGTTTTATGCTTCTTAGCAGAAATGTAAGAAATATTTGCTAGCAATTTTCTATGCAGCATACGTGAAAATTAGCTCTGAAATGTAAAAAAGTTCACTCTATCTTTATTTAGCCTTAGCATCTGATATTTGTAAATCAGTCGGCGATCCAAACTCGCTTACCAACACTTCCGAATTCCGCTAGTTTTCATTGTCAAAAAATAAGTGACGTTTGACGACCTTGGAATCTCGATCTAATAGTCTATTCTGTCCGTTTTAAGATTTGTTTCAGTTTATTTCTCCCATCTGCAGGCGTAGAACGGGCTGCCAAGACTGGGTTCGAGTCACGCATTATCTCACAATTTCAGTGACATAATCTCTATGTCTTAAAGAGTAGCACGGTGGCGCATATTTAGTGGGACTGACGTGATAAAAATTACTTCACGTTCGTCATGGGACACGTGTATCTGGGTTATATCACAAACCTTATGCTCTCCGACTGCTGCTACATCTTCCAAAGTATTAAAGCCCTTGCTACAACCACAGCAGTCGGCGCACAGGCACGCCAAGAAATTTGTGAAAAAACTCAGTCACACTTGTTCCTTGACGAGCGTCAAGATATCTTTATCACATCAGTCACACTAAATATGCGCCACCGTGCTACTCTTTAAGACATAGAGAATATGTATGACGCGGGTCCAGTCTTGACCGCCCGTGCTACGCCTGCTGGCCTACCTTACGACTGATGATGCCTTTCGTCTCAATCACAGCATATCGTTCGAGGAAATATCTTCTTTGCAAAAAATATTTGAAAATTGTATAACTCTTCAAGACCTGTTTGAAAACGTGGTTGTAATAATTTTCAAAAATAATATATTTTGACTTCATCAGAAAGTGACCCAAACATGTCTCGATTTTTTTTGTCTGAAAATAAATAGCCTCGTGAATTTAAAGTTTAGTCTTGCACTTTCTTTTGCAATAAATGAACTGTAATATCGTAATTGTTGTTCAATTTTCGTATTTCAGCTTATACGCGAGAATCTTCTTACAAAATTCCCTCATTAGCTCTCACTCATACTCATAGTTGGTTAGAGCGAGACGATCGATCCAAGGTCGTTTTCAATCTTTGTTCAGGGGCCTTACCATGATCGCTTATAGCAAGGTTAAAACAACATTGAAACGAGACACCGCTCTTGTGGCGTATAGCACCATCCCGCTCTTAGCGCGGTTTTAATATTGTTTTGAGTGATCATGGTTAGGGGGCTGTTCTATTAATTGGACAAACTTCACTTGTAGCACTTACCTGTGAGCCGGAAGCAAACTCGTCAGCCGGCGGTTCCCTGGTGAACCTCTCGAACTTGAAGCTGTTGGAGCGGTAGAGTTCGTTGTCTTCGCGAGACCGGCGCCCGCGGCAGAAGCGGCGGGTGATCGATGTATGTCTGGTAAAGATAAAGCAATTTGTTTGACTCTTCTTCCATATGAAACTCACTCTTATTAATTTTACCTAATAGTAATTAAGCGATATAAATAGACCGACGATGGATGCAAACTTTAACTGGATTCCTCAAGAACTGAGGAACTGGCTGTCTTATCTCTATTGTTGCAACACATGCAAATGTTATTAAGTAGCACTTTTAATAGTGCGACAAAATTAGGTAGAATGTGGTGGTAGTGACAAGCGACTCAGAAGCCTAAGCATCAACCAAACCAGAAATCAAAATCTTTTGCCTTCATGAGGAACTGAATCCCAGACCTCCCGATCAGAATCAGGTGGTGTAAATTACTGGACAAAGATGGTGGGTAGTCTTATGTAGTCGAAAGGTTTGCATCAAAAAAAAGAATCATAATATCTGTAATAAAACAAAACTTCAAACTAAGGTTTTTTAAGATTCTTGTGGAAAGCTGGATCTTATGTCGGATTCAAAATTCAAAAAATTCAAAAAAAAATCCAAAAATCTTTATTCAACATAGGCCTTTACAGGCACTTATTGACGTCAAAACAAAGCAACACATTCTAATTTAAAGGAAACATATTAACCTTGTATGTGCATACATCCTGAATATAATCAGGATGTCTGCAAATACAAGTAGGAATGAAAAAATTCTTAAAGATTATATTTCTTTTAAAATCATTAGAAATGAATATCGAATTTGAACATGAATACAAATCACGTACAATAGTACTTTGTTACCCTAGGGGTGAAAGTAACTTATCTAGTCCAGAGACAGTATTTGGCGAGCGAGGGCGCCAATAGTTGGAGGAACTAAATAAGTCTTTAACCCGAGGTAAATACTGTGCTTTTCATTACGAATACAAGGAAAGTAAAATCAAAAACATGTAAGACGGTACGACGAGATGCTTAAGATATACTTATTTAATAGATAAATGTTTTTATTCCCTATCAGAATTTTTCAATATTAAATAATTCAAGATTAAATAATATTGTATTGTATTGTATAATAATAATTTAATCAAGTCCTTAATTTATATAAGTTTTATCAAATATTAAATTTTATTGACATAATTTTATTGACATTTAAAAATTAAATTTGTATAATCAAAATATTTAAAATTAATGTATTTTATTAATAGTCGATCGATTGAGTCGAATACTAATGTTTTTATTTATATAGATTATAATTTTAATTATCATTTCTGTGCCCTAACAGGTTTCATGTGTACTGTTCTCCATATTTTTGTGACCTGTAAATTCACATGAATGTAATAAATTTCATTTGATTTGATTTGATTATTAGCTAAAGAAAAAATGAGTGAATTTATCAGACGGTAAATACATATCTGAATCAGATGATCTCATTATGTGCTAAATACGGAAGTACAAACAACACTCTATAACTAAAAAAAACAAATGAATATCGGAATGCCGCTTTTCCGCTATTTTTTGTTTTTTTTTTGTGGCCAGTCAGCTATTCAGCCATTATTTCTTCATTTTCATCATTGAAAAAATTGTAAATATTTTGCCCAGATCTCTGTTATTTTAGAGAAATAGTTGAAAGTAAATTATAATAGTCATTAAAAAAAATATTTTTCTTAATTAATACTTAATTTTATGTTATTTCAATGTTATGCAGGGTGTCCCAAAAACAATGGATAAACCTGTAACTATAGATGGACTTCATTGTGGCCTCCCTTACTACAAATTTTGACCGTAATGAAAATATCACGGTTTCAGAGATATTTATCATTTTTGTATTTTTCGAAAATTTCCAAGTGCGATTTGTTTTTATAGTACCATTTCTACAAATGGAGAGGTTTTACATTTTGTTTTTTTTAGATTTCACAAGCGATAGTGCAGCTATCAAAAACAATGACTTAAATTTAACAGACTATAGCGTAAAGTGTTTAAAAAAATTAAGACACAAAGAAAATTAAAAATGAAATTAATTTTCTTTCATGTTTGATCAGCTACAGTGTAAAAAAATGTAGGACGCTTATCATGCCCATTATCTTAAAAACTTGCTTAGCTATTCTAGATTCCAAAAAGGTATCATACGCCTAGGCATTCTAAATATTTTTTATTTCATGACTACTTGAATAGCAAACAGTATAATTAAAACATAAAGAAAATTAAAAATGAAATTAATTTTCTTTCAAGTTTGATCAACTACAGTGTAAAAAAATGTAGGACTCTCATCGTGCCCATTATCTTGAAAACTATATTACTTGAATATAAAATCTAAATACATAATTTCTTTACCAGAATTATAAAATATTTATCTATATAATACTGCAAGCTAAAATAAACAATTACATTTCACTTTATTTTTTATTGATAAAATACTTTTTATGCAAAAAGCGCCATCTTTTGACGGCCACCATTAACTATCGATACAAATGAATAAAAAGCAGAGTAAAGCAAGAACACTAACGCTGCCGGCGGATAAACAGCATTTGGAAAAATTACGCGGCATATTTAAAAATAAAGAATGTTTCTACAATTTGTTCCATAATTTGCACCAACAGTATTCCGTTGTATTGTTTTCATAGCTAAAACTTTGCCGCCAACGCCATTACGTATTTTAAAATTGTAATATCTTGTTGCTTGCGTTAATAATGTGCTTAGTGGAATGTTTTTTGTGGCATCAATAATACAGTCTTTTTAGAAGTTTATCCAGTGTTTTATTGATAAAGTTAGAAAAACGTAAGTAAATGTGCTTTAGCTTATTTTTTATTAAGGGTCAATAGGCTGTCGACTATTTAAGATTTATTTCGACAGTTGTGTGTAGTAATTAATTGCTGTTTCAAAAGTAAATATACAACGAAGTTGAAAAATAAAAGAAATTTATTTGATACCATTTTATTGTTAACAAATTAACATTCGTCCTGCGTGGTACTAAAGGTCATTGACAGGGTCCAGCAGCTGATCGTATCGTATTGTAAATCGATGGATAAACTAAGTTCATACTTGTTATATTATTATTAAATATTTTTAAGTTTTTGTAATGTTTTAAGCTTTACTTAAAGACAAAATTATTGCGTGACGTGTTCGTGCTTGAGAAAAATAAATATTTTTTTTTGTATTTTATGGTTTTCATGATAATATCATAATTTTAACCATAGTTATAGTGATAGTGATAATGATAATGTGACAGTGTTTATGATGAAAATTACCACCTAAGTTATTGGTTATAGAGCCCTGAGTTTTTATCGTCTCGCAGATGGTATGAAAAGTAGAGTATTCACCTCTGGAATAAAGCAGTGTCTTCGTCTTAGGCGACTTGAACCCCTCGCTTCACTAAGGACTCTAGCTTCGCTTCGCTCAGGAGTTAACTCTAGAGTCCCTCGTTGCGCTCGGGGTTCAATATGGCACCCGTGACGTTAGACACTGCTTTAATCCCTTGGTGCATAATCTACTATTGTCTCTTCCCATTTTTAAATATTTTTGAATCGCTCGAATTCAGTGTTGTCATTAAAAACAAATTCTATAGGTACTAGGATTTAGTGTCACGCAAAAAAACCGGTACGCAATAACTCATTAATTTTTTTTTTTTTTTGTAATTCAAACAACAGTAAATACTTCAATGTCAATGTCACTCCTGCGTATATTCTACTAATAGAAATCAAAAACGAGTGAGTAGGTTGAAGAATTAACGTAATGAGTATTCAAAAATAGTGAAATTGGTATTTAAATCTTACTATTTCGAATGGGTTTTTGAATTCTATTGTCTCAAAAATATGTCTCCTGGAGTTATTTTACAGAAGACTCTAAATCAGCTCAACTTCTCCAAAAAGAGAATAAAGTGATTTCTTGTTGCGAGTGATAAAAGGTACGCAACAAAAAAATGCTGTCATGAAAAGATTATTTTTAAAAAAGTTAAGAACATTTTTTTCAGCCTCAATTCATTCCGAACGTAGGGTGTTAAAAAATCGAATAAGGTATTTTACTCACGCTGCGACTGTGCTTTTAGTTTTAAAGCAGCAAAAACTTTGCTTTTTCTGTGCTGAACAGATCATAAATTATTTCAAATTCCAAATTTAAACACAAGAAATAAAAATAAACTTGCCATTCCAACGTACAGGCTTCAAAAAACTAGAGGCTCGTGTATGGGGAAATGTATTTTTGTCAACAAAGTTCCGCAAAGTGTAACTAACTCATTTGCCTTTTTCTCAGTTTACGGCGCTTATAAAAAGACTGTTATCGTAAAGGTTATAAAATCAACGGTTATTTGAAGGATGCCAATTTGGAAAAAAATGGGAGTAAAGAAATTTGGGGCGATAAAAAAAAAGGTTTTAATAATCATTAGCCATAACTAGAAATTAATCGATAAGGTTTAAAACATAACATATAGCATTAAGCCTGAACAAACTTGAACACATAGTTACATATTCGTATACCTATAAATACGACTGATTAATATCATTGTCTTTTCATGTCACGTTATTAGACAATAACACTACTTATCTACATGTAACTGTAATTTCACATTTTCACTTCATTGACCGATCTAATAATTATGCAAGTGATTTTTTTTTGTACAATCCGTATTCGCATCTTCGCCTCGAATGCAGCTAACTGCATGTTTACATAAGGCACACGGCGGATTGTAATCAAGTCGTGCAATCTACCGTATTGCGGCGAGACTAATGAACTCGACAAAAACCAACCTATTTTCTAACATGCAGGTTATTTGGTTAACTAGTAACATTTTTTCCCCTTTTCCCCGTGCGGTGACGGCCGGTTTAAATAATATATCTGTGGATTTGTTCACTAGCGATAGGTATTTAACGTTAGCTCCATACAAAATACGTCAAATTCTATCTCCGGTTAACAAATCCACATAGATAGAATATTGAAATCGGTGGGTAGAATAATACCCTTTAGGCGCGAAATGGTAAAAAACCACCATATTACCCAAGTTTGTCGCCATGATAACAATGTTATAAATACGAAAAACTTTATTCCGTAAGTCACAAATACGAATTTCAAACTGGCCAACTGGTCGACTTCACATACACCTTTGAATTTCTTCGCAGATGTATGCAGGTTGTTGTCACGATGTTTTCCTTCGCCGTAGGAGCGTCAGACAAATATATGAAATTCGTAAAACGAAAAACACATTGGTACATGGCGGTCTCGAACCCCAGACCTCCCGATTGGATGTATACTATGCTCAAATACTTACCGATTTTTAATCGATCGAAAACAAAAAGTCTGACTAAATGATAATTGGAAACATCAAAAATTCTACTAATACGGAATGAAAATTCTTGGATACTTACGGAAATTCTTGGATTGTTTACTTTTGAATAAAAATATTTTCTTTCGCTGATCAGTTCTAACCTAACCCAAAGAATTCAATGACACTAAAGATGGTACCCGACGCAGGTATAAGGACAAGAAGAAAACACAAAGAATAATATAAGAATAGGTACAGACAACATCACACTTCTATATTGAAGTTGGTGTCAAACGATGATCTACTAGAAAGTCTTAAAAATTGTCACCGACTTAAATATAGAAGTGTGATGTCGTGTGTACCTATTCCAAAAATTAACCGACTTCAAAAAATTAGGGTTTCCCTCGATTTTCATAGGATCCCATCATTAGATCCTGACTTTGGTGACCTTTGGACAACCCCCGGAGTATACTCTATCGAATACAAAAAGAATTTTGAAAATCGGTCTACAATTGGCGGAGTAATTGCGTAATATACACACAAAAAAAAACACGATGGAAACACCTTAAAATTTAAGCGTTTTCCTCGATTTTTATGGGATCCCATCATCAGATCCTGACTTTGGTGACCATGGGACCACCCTTGGAGTATACTCTATCGAATACAAAAAGAATTTTGAAAATCGGTCCACAACTAGCGGCGTAATTGCGTAACATACACACAAAAAAACAAGCATACGGATCGAATTGAGAACCTCCTCCTTTTTTGAAGTCGGTTAAAAATCGGTCCACACTTGGGTATTATATTAAGGTTTCTTTCAATAAAAAGATTCCATTCACTAAAAAGTTAAAAAAAATATTTTACAAAAATAAAATCCGACTTCAAAAACACTGAAAAATTAAAAATAATATAAGAATAGGTACCGACAACATCACACTTCTATATTGAATTCGGTGACAAATTTTAAGACTTTCTAGGAGATCATCGTTTGGCACCGAATTCAATATAAAACTGTGATGTTGTCTGAACCTATTCTTAAATTATTTTTAACTTTCAGTGTTTTTGAAGTCGGTTTTTTCCGAAGGTATTCACGTATTTGCGTCTGGTAGTCATGAATCGAGCTGATGGTGGAAGGATCCTTAACATTTGGACTTGACCAGACCTACCTGACCTATATTGAAGTCGGTGCCAAATTTTAAGACTTTCTAGGAGATCATCGTTTGGCATAGAATTCAATATAGAAGTGTGATGTCTGTACCTATTCTTATATTATTTTTAACTTTTCAGTGTTTTTGAAGTCGGTTTTTATTTTTTGTAAAATATTTTTTTTTGAAGTCGGTTAATAAAAATCGGAAAACAAACAAATCTCATTCACAACTTTCGGTAAAATAAATTTCGTTAAAAGACATTATAATTCTTTGATATTATGCAATTCGGACTTATGAAAACCGGAACATCGAAATGCGGAATAACATATTTCGGAATATTTGGGTATTCCCAATGTTAATAATAATGTTTTGCATTGTTGCTTGGGTTGCCACCCGTACTTTATTTTAAAGTATTGTACGTTATTTCGGGTAATTGTTCTCTATATTTTATGCCAACGATAAAGTACGCGAAAATACTTTATTTTGCGTGATTTGATTTTGGGATTCATTTAACATTAAATATAGAAAAAAAGTTTACTTTAAGAATATTTGCGTAATACGAAACGACAGACTAGTTGTAGAGGTCGCCAGAAGCTCATTCCTGAATGCAACTTAACCGCAAATGTCAACATTGTCATGTCCTTATTAAAAATTGTCTGTTTTGTTTGATTGATTGAGTGCAATAAAAATAATATGAAGTGCAAATAAAATTGCTAGAAGTAACGAAATAGTATATTGTGCAACTAGTGAATAAAGGACGGATTTAAAGCGAGGGTCTAGATGAATCACGAGTGATTCAAGTGTTAGAATAGTGAGCGCCGTCAGTCATTCATGGCCCTCGGTATAAATCCGTTTTATTCAAGAGTTGCATACTATACTTTATACAATGACTACGAGAAAAAGAAAGATTTAAGCGAAAATAGACATTTAATATCAACTATTTTTTGTGCAAGTAGTTTGTACAGCATTGAGATGTAGGTCGAATATATCGGAGTGTTCTAAATTCAAACATCAAAATAGTGATTAAAAGTGCTTTCTATTCACTGTTTTCAGTGAATAAAATAAGCTTTTTAGAGGGGAAATGGTATAAAATATATTTTTAAGCATAGTGATAATAAAGTGGAATAAATTGTTCTTTATTTTGACACCACGTACCTTTTTTCAACCTTTATAATCCAATGTACCTACTTTATTTGGACAAAAAAGGTGGCAACCCTAATTGTTGCGTTCCAACAATTAGTGGTAAGATAGCCAATGTCTCAGTTGTTGAGGAGATCAGGTAAAGCACGCTTCCACCTTCGGCCTTATCGTCACTTACAATCAGGTGAGATTAAGGCCAAGAGCATCCCCATCGTATGTAAAAAAAACACAAAACACAACCCTACACAAATACCAGCTGGCGTGAAAGTAAGTACACCAATTCCTACTCTAAAGAAAGCCATGTCCAGAAATGCATTCTATGAGTTGAAGTGGAAATGTATACTTATTTGTTTACCTCGAGTCGCTAGAATGCAAGGGCCATTGTATGCCGAATATCTTCAGCCTGGCAGGTGGCCGTCGCTTCTGCTCTGTACGCGTTGATTCCTCTACAGGAGGCGTGTGATGCCTCCCGGCTGATGATGCTCGAGTTCCACTGCGGCGACGCCGCCTGCGACGTCTCTCCACCAGTATAAAATTATCACCGTTCCGTATGATATACGACGAACGCAGTGTTGATTTCTCCTCCCCTTGCCTCTGCCGTATCAAATCAGCTGTTCTCAATGTATGAATATTCTGATACTCAGCTTCCGGCGGTGCACTGGATGTCACTTCCTGACTAGTTCCGCTTCCATCCCTCTTCTTCCGGGAGGAATGGAGGCCGACACGACGCCAAACCTTTTCCATGAATCTGTATTCAATATCATCCCATTGTTATGGTCGCTCACTCCTAAGCCGGCAACGATATACTTATATTCAAACGGATCTCGCACACAATTCGATGTTTTCACAGTCACATTCACTGATAAAACGCAATAGATGTACGAAGAGTTATCGGAAAAGCTTCATATATCACACAAAATTAGTGAGTCACAATCACAAGCTGATCGTACTGTCATTGTTCGCGTAATCCCCGTCGGAGAATCACTGATATCGACAACGCCTGCCGCTTTCTATAAACCGTTCGCACACAGGTCGAAATACACCGAATTCGTCATTAATCGCTTATATTGAGACGTACTAGGTTAGTAGAATGAGGGGAGAGAATAACGTGTTTTTTGACATGACTCTTGCAGAGGTCCCGGCCCTAACAGGGTGCGGGTTGGCCGCGCCACGCATGCGCGCTCCCCTTCGCCCGTAGCCCGTAGCCCCGCTAGACCGAAACTCCAAAATGGCGGATCTCCGACCCCCTTCTCGTTATTGAATATCTAATTTTATCGCCGTGCATTCATTGTTATGCTCAACCTCGATGCACCGGCCTACATTACAATTTTAATGAAATGATTTTATTCATGCACTTTCAGTTCAATCATTTCAACCTTACACAACTGAACATAAGAGTCATTTTTAACAGAAAGTAGGAATACATTTGTCAAGCGCAAATTCAATGGTATAAGACGGAATATTTCCATAGTGAAGGAATATGCTGGCCGAATGTTCTTCCATCCAAGACCAAATATGGCTCTAGTCCATTCGAAATTTCGAACACAGAACTTCCATAACAAAAAAATTAATAGGTACCTAGTCAAAACAAAGCTATAGTCTGTCATTATTTCATTCATTCCATTCTTTAATTTAGTATTACTGAAATTAAATTATAAAACAGCGAGTTAAAAAATTAAACAAAAGACAATTCTAACACAGACATAATATTGCAATTGTGATAATAAATCGTCGAATGTTTCAATCGAGCTTAGCGGTAATGTCTCTTTATTTAAGAAGTTCGTTCCATATTTTGTTTAATATTCCCAAAATTCAATTATGAAAACAATGGATCTAAAAATAAATGAATTCAAAACTAAAAAAATAAATTACTTATTTTTGTTTTAAAGGTACCTACCTACTTACTTATAACATCTAAATATTTTATAAAAAAATTATCTCTTCTCACACTTTCTAGGCTGGCCGAGATTTCTTTTAAAGATAAGCCCGTCAATATGTATAATATACAGTTTTTTTTTCTGTGTATTTTAGAGCGGGCGCATAATATAAGAATCTTTTTGTCTGCGGGCAGTTTTGTCTTTTTATTCTCCATGCTATGTACGAACTTGAACATGTATTACAGCTCGAACATTATAAGGCACGATATATGCATAAAAAAATATTATATAAAAAGTGAAAATTATGGGAGAGAAATTCAAACTTACAAAACGCGCCACCATTGGTCGAAACGGAATGTGACGTCAGTGGTCATTCACGTCAATGCACGGAGGGACACGCTCCATACAAGGGCGGTCATAAATAGTTAAAGTCCTGTTACTATCAATACATTGTATTATTTTAGTGACTTATAGTTGTAAAAGTGTTTTAGGAACATTAAAATGAAAGAAGTACATGTATTTAAGGAATAAAAAACGTTTACTTCAGTAAAAAACAAATATAAACAATAACATACTTTTACCTAAATTTATCATGAACAAACACTTAAAAATTGGAATGTAAAACATATATTTTAAATAAAATAAGAGTCAAAACATTGATAACATTATTTAATTATAATAAAATAATAGAAATAAATAAATTAAAATTAATTAAATACAAAAAAAACAAAACAACTAACAAAATACAAATAAATTATTCTTATTCTAACAATATTAAACATGTAACAGTAGGTGTATATTGGGCATTCTAAAACAGTTTTCATCAAAACACCGCAAACGAACGGAGTGAGATTTGAGCTACGCTTCGCTGCGCTCTAGCTCCGCTACGCTCCGCAAATCTCACTGCGTTCGTTTACGCTGATTTGATGAAAACAGTTTGAGATTGCCCAATATACATTATACAGGGTTAAATTATTCATACCATTAAATTGTAATTTTTGATAAATAAAGAGTTATGCGAGTATATTGAATCACCATATTTGTTTTCATTAATAAAACGCAGAAATTTTTGTTAATTTTTTTTTTATTATTATAAAGCAAGTAACAAATATCATCATAGCTAAACTAGAACAATATTTTTAATATAAATTTTCATTCAAGTACAATTTACTGAAGTCATAAATTACATGTGCTTAAGTACCACTTTTTTATGAATAAAACATTCCTTAGAGCGCACTCTTTTTTATGAGTTATACAATTGAAGTTAGCTCCACCTTTAGCATAACTATTGCGCAATGTTGCAAAATTAGGACAACCTTTGCCTTCAACATTTATCAAAAAGCAGTCAGAACACAAATCTTTAATCCATTTTTGCTTTTCAACACCTTTCATTATTATGGTTTGGTCCTTTAAAATTGGAATAATTAATCTCTTAAATTCTCTGAAATCTATATTGCCTTGACTCCAGTATATTCCTCTGTTGCGTTCAATCCAATTGACTGCTCTTTTTTCTTCGGCAGATAATTTTAGATACGAATATGGAGGTTTTATTAAAAAGACTTGCGTAAACTCTTTTGTGGCTAACGCAAATTCCTTAATAATAAAATTATTTTTGCAGTCTTTGAATCCTTGAACATCAACAAAAAGTATCGAACTCTTATCAGCACTCATTGTTTCGTTGTATTCCACTGTTTAACATAAAGTTGAAGTTTGTTCTTTCAAATACCTTTTGATTGCACTTTATTTAGTTAAGATATTTTCTTCACAATATTGCTCAGAGGTTTGTACTCAAAAATGCAGTCATTTAAAATCAAGCAATATGCTGCTGTCTGATCCGGGATTTCTTGGTCTGTTTCAATCTCCACTCTGACATCGATTGATCCCTTTATCATTTCTTGTTGGTGAGAACAATCAATAACAAATAATGGGGCAACGTCTCTGAATTCCTTCAAGCTCATCAACGGCTCTGGTCGCCGTCCATGATAAGACTGTTGGAATCTTGCATATTGTTCGTATAATAAATTAAATTTATCCTCTGAGAAACTGACATTCAATCCTTCATAAGGGTAATACGATGAATTTAAATATACTTTTACATCTCGTACATTGCAGTGATCGAACTCTGCCATTGACATTTCCGCATTGTGCTTGCGATTGGTTTGCAAGGCTATAATAACGAATCTTGGTTTCTCTATCTGTGACGAAGTTTTGATAGACCAAGTGTGTTTACGTGTCTTCGGTAATAATGGATATTCATACAAATCCCAATTTCGAAATGCTAGTGTAATAGGCCTGTCCTTTTCTAGATGTTTCAACAAATTGATTCTTTCACGATCTGATACTTTAACGTGCGGAACTCGCCAAACAACTTTGCTAATAGTTATATCTTCGACCACCTCTCCGACATTTAATTTCAAAGCATTGAGATTCGTATTGCTTCTTAATAGCACCAATTCATGTTTGGAGTTAATTATAACTTTTTCATAATCTTCTGCAAAACCTAAAATTTTCTTCAACGGCACAGAAGCCGAAAAAATTCCTCCGTTAAGATTGTTTGTACCAGAAGTTGACCATCCCCATACACGTGAGCATTTAGATTCATTATCATTTAACGAGAGGTACGATTTTATTGTTGTAGTTATGCCAGCATTTTTTATTTTGTCTATTTCTATTCCGTTTAACTCATATCGAATATCTTGAAATAAATATAGTATTGGATTGTTGATAAAATACACATTTGATATTTTTTCTTTAGTCGAACTATTATAAACATTGGCTTTACCCTCAATATACAAAGTGCTGAGTGAGGGTAACAGACATAGATCTTGTTGATTAATAGGTATTCTTATTTCATCATTCTTGTTGAAACTTGTTACGTACGGTTTATAAGAATGATATTCGAAACTTTCAATACTATTGTCGTATGATGTTGATTGAGATATATTTAAAATATTCATTTTAACAAGCCAATCAACTTCAAAAATTCCTTATTGTTTTTGGTGAGCTTCTTTTTTATGTGAAGCGGTGTGCTTTTATGAGGTGATCTTCTAGTACTAACTTGAATGCAAGCTGTGTTATGATTTTTATTGAAATTTATCATTTTTACGAAAATGTAGATACAGTTGTACTTCTTCGTCTCGTAAATTGATTTGTTTATTCTCGGCGTCTAATAATTGTATAGTTATTGCACTTATAGAACTTTTATTTACAGGAAAATATATTAGATTTTTCGGCACTTCAATGATCCGATAACCAGGTGGTACGTTAGGAACAAACTCGTGAATAATATGACTTGCAGATCCGTTCACGAATGACCCACTAACTACGTCGCATTCGATGCGCACAATGGTTGTTGGCAATATACTGACAGGATACAGAGATTCGGTCCTTTTTAATGCCTTTATTGTTTCTCCACCAAAACCTAAAATCCTTCCAAGTGAGTCACTTTTGTTAAAATGAACATCTTTAGTACAAAAAATTGTAGTTTTTAAGGTATTATTATTACAAGTTAATTTTAACATTGCATTTCTAATGTATGTCTTTAAATAATCACAGATATCTTGAAGTTCATAAGCTCCTTCAGGTATTTCGATTACTTCGTTATCGTCATAGTAGAATTTATTATTTCTTTTATCTATGTTGGGTATAGAATTAAATGTTGAAAAATACAACAATCCACACTCATAGTATCCACTTAATTCCAAAGTAGGTGAGTAGTTTGTTATCAGAGAGGATCCTTTTCCAGTTATAGACACAGTGAAAGACATTTTACTACTGATAAAGAATTTTATTTCAAGCTTTATATAAATGTGTTTTCCAATACTCCTTTAAAAATTTTATACAAAGGTGGCCGCAATTAACAGAGTCAAATGTTTGATATTGCTCATAGTTATAATTTAAAGAAACATTTCTTAAGTAATCAAGTAGTTCTAACGGAGGTTTCAGATTACCAAAACTATCAAAATATTCAGCATACTTATTTTCTTTCACGTAGGCTACCCAATGTGTTCCAATGTTATTTGAAGTATCTAAATTTATAATACCGCATTCTATCTTCCTAGGTTTTGAGGGCAACGTATCCCTCATGAAAACACCACGAAAAAATGGAATATCACTAGCATGTTCTAATATATCCCAATTAGTTAATGCCCGCCTAGGTAGCCGTTTTATTAGTTTTTTGAGGGTTTCAAATATAGACCTGCACCCTTTTTATAAGGTCTAATATATAATCCTTTTCCGAGAGCAACCGCCTCCATCATCTTATTATGTCGTTCCGATTCTTGAAGAGCTTTTTGAGCTGCTTTTGAATCATTAACCGCTTTTGCTATGCCAGCTGCTCCACCAGCCAGTGAACCTAAAGCTGATAATCCCGCGAAAATAGGAATTAACGGTAACAGTCCTCCACATTTTGGAATAGGAATACAACGAGGTAAACTCATTTTATTTTTATTTCTAAATAGTTTTTTTGCAGCGGCGACCGCATATTTAATAGTAGAATTTGTGTCTTTAGATTTTATTTTTTTTAATTTAGATTTGAGTTTTTTCACAGCTGTCATAAACGACCGAGCACCTGCACCTGCTCTTAATTTGGCCTTCATAGCATTTTTTACTATCCATGAAGCAATTTTTTCTTTCTTTCCAGCGTCTTTTGATTTCAATCTTCTTTGAGTCATATTTAATAGATCTAGATCAGCTTTGTACCTTACGTTAGCGTCGTTGTTTATGTAAGCAATATCGTGGTGCATACAAGCGTTATCCAATTTATTAATTCCTCGCTGACCCTTAAGTAATCGTTTCTGAAGCTTTGTGCCGGGTCCGCAATATTGGTAGCCCGGTAAATGTAACTCAAACGGAATCTTATTTATTAAGCTGTTTATGATACCACTTCCTTTCTTCATTGATAAACAAAAAGTGAATCAATAAAGATATCTTGAGCTATTTTATATCATAAAACCAATTTATTCTTATCAACCCAACTATTTTCGCTATTACTTAATCCTAACCATTTTACAAACAATTTGTTTCCTTTTCTTTTTATAACCTTTTCAATGAGGTATAGGTCTGGAAACTTAGTTTTTTGTAACTCGTATGCATAAAATGAGCCGAGGATTCTTTGATTGCGTCTGTCCTCTATTTGATAAGTTGTTGGGTTAGTGTGATTAACTTTTACTATACGAAATATTTCGGTGGACCAGTTTGGCGTATAGCCTTTGTAAAAATCTGCTTTATATCTACTTATGCGAACATAGTCACCAACACGAAATGTATATCCCCGACTTGTTTTATTCTTTTGAGAATTCATAATATAACCTTTGACTATAAGCTCATTTACTTTGTTAACTTCCACAGGCTTAAATTTTGTTATTCTATGCAAAGTGTTATTGTAGTGTTCTACAACGTCCTTTAAAATATTTTTATACCATTGGTAATTTCCGTTCAAACTAAATAGTTTGTAAAGGTGAGATTTAATTGTTCTTATGACTCTTTCTACTATAGATGCTTTTTTAATAGAATATGTTGAATAATGATTAATATTATACTTTTTCATTAATTGTTTAAAATTATCATTGTAGAATTCTGTGCCTAAATCAGTTTGTAAATTTTTAGGTTTTCGTAATGATGTAGTTAAAATACTTTGCATTGCATCTGTAACATAATTTTTCGCTTTTGATTTTAAAGGTCTGATCCATACATATTTTGATAAAGTGTCAATTACGATAAGAATATATTTATACCCTTTATTATACTGTGAATATTTTTGCAAATCTATGAGGTCGGCTTGCCATAAATCATCTATTCCTTTTATGATCGTACATCGCCGGGAAAAATTCCTTCTTGCTGCTTTGTGAAGCTCATTCACTATGTCTTGTTTGCTCATTATTATCTGGTTTCTCTTGAAGCATGTGATCAATTTCTGTCCTTGTGTAAAACAAGGTGGTTAGCTTATTAAGTATTGAACTTTCAAAATCATTTAAATGAATATTTACATCACTTAAAATATTAGTTCTTAGTTCGTGTGTCTTTTCATCCACGTAAGCTTTATTTGCGGCTTCGTCATCATTGCCTGGCGATATAAGTCCTTTTAATCTTGATGATTTTAAATCATATTCACCTGTTTCTGACTTCACTAATGTATCGTTGAGATTTCCAATATATTCCTCTAATCGTAAACGTTTATGAACGTGATGACCAAATTTATCTACATTCATTTCCGTATCTATGCGGTGTTTGCTGTATAACTACTGATCAGTTTTTTAAAATTAGGTTCCTTATATTTGGTGTTTTTAATGATGCCTGCTTCGTACAGCTCTTCTATAATCGCAATAATTTCATTATCTAAGCCGGTATTGCCAGCATCACGAGATGCAAACAGTAATTTCAATCGATCTACTAATTCATTTGGATCATCCCAATAAACGTAATCTATATCTTTCTTTACACTTTTTAAAAGATTTATTCCTTTTCCTACCGTAAGACTTTCTGTGCTGTCATACTTATTTCTAGAGAACTTAAACAATGGTTTAATAATATGCATGTACTTAAACCCTTTGTTACTATTAATTGGCTTGCGTGGATCACAATTACGCCTATGTGCATTCGTTTCTATTAGAAGCTCTTTATAATTTTGCAAATCTTCATCTGTGATAACATCCAAATTTGGTGTCTTTTCAAATAGTAATTCTTTTAATCCAAGAGTTTTGTTTAAACTTCGATTTCCAATTTTTATAATTTTTCCGTCGTCGAAAACACGTGTTTGGCCGAGCATAAGTTTTCCTCGTTCATTTTTTATTCCAAAAGGGATATTTGCGTCGGGTGAAGCACACCACGATAAACTATTAAGTGAAACATTTGGTGATGATTGAAAGGACTTAAAGGAAGCATCACTCATATTATTGTTGTCAGAAGGTGATACGACAAGGGTTTTTTCGGAATTAAATTTTTTATAGAACTGTTGTTCCTCTTCTTCATTAAAATCGTCATCAGAAAAATTTGTTGCCTCACTGTCATTATGTTTATTTTTTTTTATTGTATAATGTTCAAACTCATCCTCATCTTCATGAGAAATTTCATTGTTCTTAATGGCTATTTGTTTCAATGGATCGGTTATAGGTTTGAATATGGATTCCAGAGTGGCATCATTTGTATTTTTCATATCCTTTATCATTTTAACCTTTCTTTTTACAGCAGCTGCAGCTTTTACAATTTGTTTTTTAAGTTGCTTTTCCATTTTGACAAGGATTCCGTTCAATGCAAAATCCAGAGTAATAGTGATTGTGTATTGATGAAACAATAACTTATGTATATTAATCTACTACTACAAAAGTATCGAATGCCATCCTATAACATCCTTTATTTCTTTCGCAGTCTTTATTGATCACAACATAATTAAATGGTTTATTCCAAATAGTTGAGCACATTTCACGGAACTGAGACCACGACATATCTGAACCTACATGCTCATCGTAAACGTGTTTTAAATTTACATCGTCTTGTTTAAATAAAATAATGAGGTTAGAATTGTCCCTTATAAGTTGTTTAGGTACTTTACTGTATGTTTGGTTAATGTAAAAACAATCAATATTCTTATGTCGACCCATAGCAAAATAATCCCGAATGCTATTTTGGTTTTCACAAGCTACGTCGTCGAATATTATAATGGAGTTTGGCAAAGCTTCGTGTGGGCTTATGATATCATTATTATGGTTATATTTACTATAAGATATATCTGCAACTAAATCTAATACTTTTTCTAAGAACACATATTTTGGTTGGTATAATGATTTAGAATATACATATAAGTTACGAAAACGAGCACCATTCTCATGTAATAACAAACCTATTACTAAGTTTGTCTTGCCGCAATTTGATGGTCCACAAACAATACATCGTATAGTGCTCGGCAATAAGTTGCCATGTCGCTTTGCTTCACATAATGATGCAGGACAGATATTATAATCTAATTTTAACGTTTCCTTTTGTTTGAGGAACTTCATAGCAACTTGTCCGTTTTGATTCGTGGCTTTTAACAAAATGGATATAACACTTTGCGTTCGTAATAATAAGAGAACTAGCAGTATATTTACTTGTAAGTGCACTCACTCCACCATATAGACTAAGCATTCGACGGCGGTAACAATAGCAAGGAGTAGAAGAATTTGGATACTGTTACCACTCATTATATTAAGTTATTGGACGTGTCTAGAACACACAATGTTAAAGCATCGAGAAGAATGGAGAGAGAAGAAAGAGCTCTCACCCCTCTCGAATCGTGCAATAAAAAATGATATGAGTAAGGAATCGATGCTTAAAAATAAACATTGTTTAATTACTTGCATCCCTACTTTAACAAAGTAATACACTGCGTTCTTTAATAAATAAAACTATATTTTTAATTTTATTACCATTATTTTAAACTATGTATTTGAATTCTAATAAATTTTATCTTAGATTTATTTATAGAGGTAATTCTGAATGAATGTTTTTCAAAATATTTGATTACATTATAGAGGTGTTAAAATAAAAACAAATATTTTCATACAAGTCTTTTTATTTTTAAGTAATATTTATTGAAAACAATACAAGACTTAAACTAACATAACTATTTAAAATAACATAAGTCTTAGTTAGTAAAATTTATAAGCATTACTATAATTTTTCAGAAGAATAATGTTGTTGAAATAATGTATCTCCGTGAGTGTACACGTAACTAAAGATAGTAGGTACGCATCTAGCACATTAGAGAATTTTAATATACATCTACAAATGTTTTAGGTCAGCAATAGTTATTTAAAAACTATAACTGTAACCACATATTTTCTTAGAGATATTAGTTATAATATTTTCTGCTTGATCCATTATTGGATCAATATGCTCGGTTACCACATATTGTGTTTTTATTAATGGATCATTGCTGGTTGATTCCAGATCTAATATTTCTAATTTAATTAATCGCCGCCCTTTAGTAGGTATTGTTTTAATTAAATAAGAAGGTTCGTTCCCCTTCGTATTCTGCAGTAACTTGCTTCTCCTCTTCATGGGCTTCTTTTTATTAAAAAGACTTTTAACCACCTTGGCATGCAGCGGTGAATCTTTAGCATTCCAATGTGGAAATTCTTCAGAGAAGCCCTCCAACATATCTTGCGCATTTTGCTCAAAGCAAGGAGCATAATCTTCTGTTGCCTCCTTGCTTATGAGTAGCGACTGCGAGATTTCTTGGGTATTCTGAAATTTAATTTATTATGCAACAAAAATAATTTCACATCGAAGAAATGATTGATATAGTGGCGGAGGTAGAAGAGTATCTAGGATCCACAAGGAGGCTGACTATCTTATACGGAACCGATAGAATATGAGAATCACGATAACAGCATCACAACCATAAGGTTTTAACAACAACATTATCTTCCAACTAAATCAAATATACAAATAAACATTAACTAGTGATCTAACCACTACACAAGAAAAGAGTTTGAAGAAAAATAATTTATACGACTTACCATGATGTATTTGGGTGACCGTAGTTGTCACTTGATTAATTATGTGTGAAACAAATTTTAAAAACATTCGACTTTAATAGCTATTTATAGTGTAAATATAATGCTGACATAACAACAAAGCATTCGCACGGAATCGCAATTGGACAAATTACTAATGAACTATAAGTTGGAATACCTAAATCAGCAATAACATGTCCCAACCAGTTTCGAATTGTTCATTGCGTGTGCTATTTTATTAATAGTTTTATATTTTATGGATTATGAAATAAAAAAAACATGGTAGCTGGTTTATAGCGTTATATATTTTCATCGTTACAATACAACATTAAGTATTTGATTAAAACTAGGTAATTAATTTACCTATTTACCATTAAAAAACAATGTATAATACTATTAAACAAATAACTGATGGATAACAATATTAAAATTAAATAACTTTACAATATAAAGTGCCGTGTCGGTACATACTATACAATTTCATGTATGTTTTTATTCTATTAACTTATTCATTACTTAAGTCATATAATAAATAAATAGATGATGGGGTAACATATTTCTCAACTTACAATTTGATTCATGATTACCATTAAAATAATAATAAACTATACAATACGGTGCTTCTAAAGAAAAACTAATGATATTAAACTAAACTATCCCAGTGACCCCATGATAAAGTAGACATTTTGTTTTTTAATATGATACGTTTATCGTCATTACCTGACAAAGCTATTTTGTTCTGTTCTTGAGTAAATATTTCGTGCTTAAGAGATTTAAATATGATATTTTTTTTCTTCAAAAATGTATTTTCATTTAATACCTTGTAATAATCTTTATATTGTACATCTTTTAATACTTGCTTCTGTATGCCTTTTGCTTTTTTTAATTCATCTTCTGCCGTTTTAATACAGTATAACTTGGACCTTAATCCTACAAACTTCGAAATCAAACTTCCTCCTAGCTCATCTTTAAAGAGACCTGGCACCTTTTTGTTCCAACTAGGAATGTCGTATACGTTATTTACAGAATAATTACTAGTGTCGAAATAGGGAAGAAAATTTGATTTTAAATCAGCATAAAAATCTTTACTTTCTATTGAATACAAAAAACTATCAGTATCCGTATAACAAAGTTTTAACTTTTCCTTATAAAAAGGCTTCATAATAGAATAATGAAAATCAAACATGTGACTCTTAGATATTTCCAAAACGGAAAAACCAATGTATATAGGTTTATCCAAAGTGATTGTTTCAGGCTTCATTTGAATGGCTACCAAGTTTTCAGTGAAAATTGTAACACTGTGAAAATTTGGTCGAGCTATCATTTGCTCTGCACAGAAACTTTTCTTTGTTTTGTTACTATCATCATTCCACTTATTGACTAATTTCACATTAACCCTCTTTTCTGTGTCTTCTAACGTCTTGCCAAATATACTGTTGTTAAGAAGTTTGAAGAAATCTTGTTCAAATGTAGATTTAGCTTTTTTTCGTAATTCAGTATTCATGTCAATATACTGCTTTAAATAAGGACTCTGATTAAATTGAATAACTCTATGTATTTTTTTTAACAACAAACCATGTTTTAAACATGTTTGCAGATGAGCAAAATGTATGACATAGAAATATTTATCGTATAAATTTGGAATCAATTTTGAAGTTTTAGACCCTGGCGGAGTAAATTTTTGAGCACAGAATGGAAAATCGTTATGATCATTATGCAAATGTTCGGGGTATTCTAAATCTACTTCTAGTATATAACCAATGTCTCCGTTAGTTGGCACATTTATAAAATCTATTCCAGCGATTTCCAAGTCATTCAATAACTTAAAATTGGAATGAGGCAAATAAGCACACATTGCATATCCATAGAGATTATTACAATCGATATAAATTAGAAAGTTATTACTTTTTCTTGGATCGTAAGTTTTTAAATACTTGTTATTGGCTTTTGAATACCTTGTCGAACATAAACATATTCCACCGCGAATACCTTTTTGAATCATTCTTATTATTTCCAGGTCGTGTATTAATTCTAATTTAACATCTGTTTTTAATAGCATGGCATCAAAACTGAGACTCGGTGCTGTAACATAAAAGGCTGGGTCTAATTTATAATTTATCTTACATGTCTGGCGAAAACTTTCAAAAACGTCAGCTAATAAAAGAACATCTGACTTAAGATACAAGTCTGTGTATTCACCGAGATTCGATAATTCAAACGTTTGCCAGACTTTTTTTGCATAATCATAATCTACTTTAGATATATTACTATTGCGTAATTTGCTGAAAAAGAACTCCTGAGGCGGAAGTACTTTTTCTTCGTATGAACTCCAAGTAGTCATGTATTCATATGGATACACCCCTTTTCGTTTTAATAAAGCAAAATGCTCATGAGAAGGAAAATAACGCCGCAGATGATTAAAGTCGTCATTTTTTAAGTTTGCGACAAGTTTCTCTAGACTTGTGCCTAAAAATTTAAAAGAATCAACAAATCGAACAGGTATGATATCTTTATCATTAATTTGAAAAAATTTTGTAAAAGATATGTAGTTTTCCTTATTTTTTGCTATTACTTGTATTTTTCCTGATAGTTTTCCCAACTGTCGTATAAAAAGATGACTGTCATAACCCGCTAAATTATGAAAAAATATAGGAACAAACTTAGGCAAACAATATCTAATATTGCAATAAGAATGAGCTGCACCACGATACCGTCCTGTAAGATGGCAATGATCTTTAACTTTATCGTCAAACAATATTTTATCACAAAGAAAACAATTTGTAGCCCGAGCAAAGTTCGCTTTGTCTTCATTTGTTAAACAAATAGCCACTGGCGACTGCAAAACGTTATAAATATCGGTTATATCCAATAATAGACTTTCTAAAAACTTTTCTACACAGGCTGGACCTCGATAAGATACATATTTATTACGCGACTTATCATAAGAACACACAACGTAATAAGCAAATGCTGATGGTACGTGTTTTTGCAATATCTTTGTACAGCCTGATCCAGAATCGAGTTCAGTTGGTTTTAATAATGATTCAAAATCTGCGTATAAGACGAAGGGCATGTCATGCATTCGCTCGTAATGATTAAATTGAATTCGTGTTCCATCACCGGGTAATATTGTCGATACACCACCACAAACATGAGCTTTCAGTTTATCATTACTATCAAAGAATATCATACAATCCTCGCATAAATATATTTTAGAATGATGTTTAGTTAATTGAAGACGAAGTAATTTAGATAAATCTTTAATAAGACAGTAATGGGTGCGTTTTCTGTTTTCCAGGAAAAGCATATTAATGTGATGATCTTTGCGAATCTCGCTTTTGTATAAAGGTCCGACAATGTTACCATTCTTTTGAATGCCGTAAATATTAATACTTATGCGAGGATTATTCTTTTCAAAAACTTTGATGTCCGCAAACCCAACTGGAAAAATCATATTTTTGATATTGAGTACATTTTTAAAGTGTGGGTAAGCTGACGTTCGATGTGCGTTTCTGTTTATAGGAAATAGTGCTGCCATGACACACCATAAAAAACAATAATTATCAGAATTTTGAATGTTGATACATGCTCGTTTACATTTTATGGACTTTGGTAATTCTATAAAACTGGAGCCTCTTAACGGGTTATATTTGTTTATATTTACTTCTAGATATAGGCTTTGTAAATAGGCCCACCCACTATCTCTTTCTTCAAATTCTTCAATTTTTTTACAAATTAAGTGAATAATTTTTGAAAACATATCTTCAAAATTGAAGTTTTGATGCAAGATGAAGTTTTCCGTTGCAAATGACTTGATTGAAATCGAATCATACTTACTAAGCAGAAAGAATTCACAGAAAAGTTCAAAATTAGCTTTAACATTAGTGTGAGCTTGAATTTTCGCTATGAGCAATAGGCGTACGCGAGAGCGCAAGTGCCATAAAAACTCGGCGGGCGGGCGAACACGCGCACTATCATGACCCTCATCTTGATATCGAACACGGTACGATGCTATACGATTACGAAAAGCGCTATGAACTTTTTCAACCCCCTCACTATCAACGACCGAACTGTTGTTCTTATGTAAAATACTTTTCAAATGTGCAGAGAAAACTTTGTTATTTACGGATACGTCACAAACTGAACAGAAAGTAGACCTCGACATTATGATTTGGACAGTACAAATTCTCAAAGTTAAAGTAATAAAGGCTTAAGTATGTAAGTACCTAATCTTTGAGTTTGCTAACGATAAACAATAAGTAAACCAGCTAAAACATAATTTACGCAGAGAGAAACAAAAGAGAACCTATTTTTTAACTTTATCTTTATAAAATATCCCCTCTGTGGTAAACTTTGCCTTAGCTAATTTTACAAATTTTTTTAATGCGTCAAATTCTGGAGATTCTGCTTCGCCTTGCAAGCGTACCCAAACAATAGCGCGCTCGCACCGGTCAAGGCCGCTGAGATTAGATACCTCCTTCTGGTTGTAGAGGCGTAGCTCCACTAGCAAGTCGCCGTCGAGCTGTGCAGTCCGACGCGTTACACCACCAGGTACTCGGCGTGTCAGGATACTGGTGGTCTTGTTTGGCAGGTTTGGCGGCCGCGAAACCTCGCTGTCCGACTCTGAGTCGAACAACCACTCAGAAGTATTGGACGACGATGTATTCTTCACTTCTGCACTCTTCGCCTTCGATAGGCACTTTATCGCCTTGCTTCTCTTCTTTGGACTAGGGAGATAGAAAAAGGATACACGATTATTGTACACATTAAACACTTGAAATTTAGATATATGTAAATATAGCAATAAAAGTACCTGATGTCTTCGTCGTCGGTATCAAAGAAAAGGTCAGATTCACAGCTCTTCTTGGCTGACCTTTTGTTTTGCTTGCTATCCGACCTGAAAATAGTAAATGTTGTAACGGATGCGGCTGATGAAAAAAAAAACTGCGGTGGCGAATGAGATTAGAGGTTTAATACGTCGAGACACAAATAGCACAGTCGGTAGAATCGAAGTGGTTTACAAATTTTTGTGCTCCTATTTATAAGATTTCAATAATTTAATTTATATAATACCGTCTAACATAATTAAATACATTTTTTAAATAATTAATATACCTTAACACGAATAAACAAAAAACTTACAACTACACACATACATTTAATAATGGTTCTATCCCCAACAAATGTCATATTAGTATTAAGAGTGGTTACAAGAAAACGAGTTGAAGATTCACATCTTCAATTCATAAGATAAAAAAAATATCATCATCATCAGTCAATCAGCATGCCACTGCTGGGCTTGATGGTCCCTCGTGAAGACAGCACTTGGAGAGGTCACGTCATATACAGCCTGGTCCAACGGCTCAATTTGTTGAAGCATGAAGATGATCAACCACTTATAGACAATTAAAGAATAGATATAAAGTATAGCAATAAAGTATAAAAACTTACGAACATTTTTCAGCTGTCTTGGTCTTGAGATTTTTTGATGAGGAGGTACTGAAGCACTGTTAGTGGTCAGAGATAGCACTGGAGTGTACTGTGACTACAGTTTTTCCGGATTTTATACAAGAAAAGTGCAATGCAAGTAATAATTTTACTGAGGTTCTCAACCTATACCTTATCTTTATAATCATTTTTATTTAACATGACTAATCTAAAAAAGAATGCTCATTAATTTTTATATTGTTAAATAAGTAAGTAATATTATAAAATATTATATATATAATCACAAAATTATTATTTTCCGTCCAAATCATATCCACACAAAATATTTATAAGAAAACAAATATGCATTCACGGATATGATGTCTATACGTTATCGAGAATCCTAATGCATTCACTTCCACTTCCATGGTCAGTGTTCGTTTTTCAAACACTAAAGAACTGACACTTTATTTAGAGAAAATATTTTTTTTTTCGTGATTTTTTTATCACACCGCGCGTTTTAGGCTAAGGAGACGCGAAGCGCTCTGGGTACTATGGTACCCGGGACGTGTGAGTGGAGCAGTTCTCAGGTCTGCAACAAAATTTTTGATCCGCAGTTGCGTATGATCCAAAAACGGTCCGATCATCGGCTGAACTTCGTCAGCTATATAAAAAAAAAAGTACTTACGTAGCAAGAAAGAAACAAAACGACGAACTGACGCAATTACGTGTATTGGATTTTTATTTTCGAGGTAGTAGTAGATCGTTATTCAGCATCACAACATCTAAAAGAAGATTATAGTTTGGTAGTTTACTTTCAAAAAGTCGGTTGCATACTCAAAATATAAAACTTAATAACGTTTTGCACCTCTGACTTTCATGATATTTAGCAAAATTTGATATTTACCCATAATTCTACCAATGTGCAATATGACGCGGAAATAATCAGCAAATTAATTGTTTGTCGTTTATTTCCACAAACTTGCAATACAATACTGTGCATATACAGCAAAATAATTGTTTACCGTTTAATTCTGCTGATGCAGAAATCTCGTGTAAGGCTGCATGCTCCAATTTTTTTTTTCATTTCGGGTTTATTATAATATTTAAATTATACATGTACATACATATTTACAATTACTAAGGAATATTATCTCCAAATTAAAAAGTCTTCTTTATAATAACGGATGCGATTTCTAATTTTCATTTTTCGATACTACTATTTAAAACAGATAAACAATAGGTATATCGTTCTATTAGGCGAACCGAATGTATCTATAGCATAACGATATTGATACGACATGACGACAGAACCATAGAAGTTTAAGAAAATTATTGTAATAATACATAGGTGGTATTCATCGGTAGCATCTCATACACGTTCCCACCGCACTACCCTATTTAATTAGGATGTTAAGACCTTAGTCAGCCAAGGTAGGTAGTTAAAATGTTCTTAATATTTTTTATATTTTCATTTTTTAAATTATTGGAATATTTATTTTCTATTTTTTATTCGTGTGATGACTGGAACACATCTTTCAGGGATTAGCCCACCCTTTTAAATATTTTGTAAAAATCAACAATTTTATACTTTGTTTTATAATAAAGAATATATTTAATTGAAGTAATTTAATAAACAAATAAAAGTATTAACGTGTGAAAGAAGCCTTATTATTTGAGTAAGCACTCGTAACTGGATATATGAATAATGTGCAATAAATTTATTGCTGATAAATGAATTTCGTGGGAATGCTTTGAAACTGTATGGCAGGCAGAGTGTCGAACGGTACAGATACTTATCCGAGAGTTGAGTCCTGAAGCTACGAAACCTCAACCTGTTTAATTTCTGTTGTTATTGCACTGCTACCTAGTTGAATGCCTTAATATTCTGAGATAGAAAACCTTGAAAATGTGTCTAGTAAATCGCAATCAATCAAAAGTATACTGTTTACAGTCAAACAACACAACACAATAGAAACATTATGAAATGAAATGAAATAAAAAATCTTCTTTTCCATTTAACCCTATATAATGTATATTGGGCAATCTTAAACTGTTTTCATCAAATCACCGTAAACGAACGCAGTGAGATTTGCGGAGCTAGAGCGCAGCGAAGCGTAGCTCAAATCTCACTGCGTTCGTTTGCGGTGTTTTGATGAAAACTGTTTTAGAATGCCCAATATACACCTACTTGTAACAATTCTATTACACTTTGTGACAGAGTATTTTTCTTTTTAGGGGGAAGTTTCCGAAGACTTGTAATATAAGGATCTGAATGTAATAATAGTCGTTGTATTAAATCTTGATTGGTAACTTCACGTGACATTTTTCGAGTGTGACTTCGTCTATAAATTTTGATATACTTATTTGTCGCTTCAGCAGCTTCTTCGGAAAGTTCTCCTATAGATAACAATGCATAACTTATAATATCTGATCCATGTACGAGCACCTTGTGGACAGAAGCAGGAAGACTATACCACGGATATTCCTCGACCAGGCTGTATGCTGTTTGTAATGCATAGTCTTTAAACTTGCATTCATTAATTTTATGTCCAGAAGATAACGTTTGTAATATTACACAACAACGATCTATGAGATCCTTATTCAAACCTGTAATTTCAGCAGATACAGCTGATTCCAAAAAAAACTTCCTGGCCGTGTTTCCGTCGTTAGACGTCCCGCTTCCACCACTACGCGGCTTGTCAACTATTAAACCTAATCGTTCCCTAAACTGGGACTGTACATATTGTTTTTTATTTGATAACAATTGTTTATCACTATCTAGCCTAACTTGCCATTTTTTTATGTCTAATCTATATGAAAGATGAATAAAATATTCGAAGAAACGTATCCAAGAATGTAGTGGTGATAATCCAAATTGGTATCTACTCTCTATTACAGGTTTTTGTAAACATTCGTCTATTTTATTCATCTCTTTAGGGGTAGCATTACATATATAACATCTACTTGTAGATGTTTCACTTAAAGCACTACAAATTTTACCATCTACCATTGAAAGCTGCAACTTATGAGAAACGACCAATTCACGATTGTCGATCTGAATAAAAGTAGGTAGAACTTTCAATTTTATCCTTAAAATAAGCTTCCTCTTGCAAAGACACTGCTGTGCTTTCTTTCAAAAATTGAAATCGAATAGGACGGCAGTACCTAGTGGAAGAGGGTCGAGGATTTTTCCATAAAATTTTACAATTATCTTCAGCTAATTTTACAATAATTTGAAGGGGTACATAAGATGTTACAAACAAACTACTATCTTCTAAAGTTGAATCTGAAAAAAATTGTTTGTATTCACTATGTCCAGTGCTGCCATCGAATCCCCATTTCCCAAGTAAAGAGATATTAGACAAACAATCATCAAGAATCTGATCTAAGACCTCTTTTTGAGATTCAAGGATTCGAGAAGCTGTGTGATCAAAAAGACTTTGTAATTCAACTTCAGCTGAAGACTCGGAAACAGTTATATTAGAAGGGTAACATCTCTGTTTCGCTTTAGTAATTTGTTGGTAACATGGTAATACATTAGGAGAAATCTTACTATTAACAAAGTTTTTAATTAATAAATACTGATGTTTTGTCAACTGAGCATCAGTCACAAGTGACAAGACATCATCAGTGCTAACTCTAGATATACACGAATCGAATGAACAGTCTGAAACATCAAGCAATGCACTCACAGTAGAATCATCAGACTTTGACAAATCAGCTACTCTCCGACGTTTAGTCCTTTTACTACATTGCGTAAAAGGTTTTCGAGGACGACCACGTGAATGACACGGCGACGTTTCAGACGGAGTACATTGCTTATTGTTTTTCACAAGTTGAATTTTTTCAATAACATTAAACCAATCGGAATTCTTATATAAAAGCTTGGTTTTATCCCTACATTTTTTATTTACATTTTTTCTAGAATCGAGCAATAGCTTTACATAAATTATTAACAATTTTCTCTAAATAATGAATATCAATGTTCTCAGCATCGTTCAGAGTAGTCAACAAACTTTGTAGGACTTGACGACACTTTTCCGAGTCATTATCGGTATTGACAGTTAGCCATATTTCAAGAATATGCATTCTTGAAAACGAGCATATATATAAATTACCTAAAACAAAAAAAAACGGTTAAAATTCAGTCACAAAACCTACACAAAGCACTAAGACTAAATAAACTAATTTCGTAGCAAATGCTACGAGATAATCTGGCAACCGTAGCACCCTTGTCATCGCCAAAAGGGCAGATAAGGGCAGCCAAGTTTTAATTTTCCAAAGATAAGAAAGTCTAAAGATTATGGTGCAATATACCTCCATAGTCGGAGCGAGTGGGAACATATTTAAAAGTTTATTCAAACTTTGAATATTAAAATATAATACTCCAAGAAAAGTCGCCTCGTAGCAATGACATACTAAAGAAAATATATACTAAGATACAATTAAAATAAAAATATTAATTATTACATACCCTGTTCTTGGATATCCATTTCAGAAAAAACTCACACAGCACTCACAGGTCCCGCAATGACAACAAATGACGTCACGCTTTTTAATGACTCACTGATAACAGTATTTACGATTGGCGATGCGCTCTCTTTGAATGCACAATAGATAATGAAGGCGCACTCTAATTACTGACCTATTTATAGTTTCAGAAGGTACCGCAACTATCCAATGTAACGACAAGGAATAAAATGTAAAACAAGAAAGCAGGTTTTTAAGATTTATGACCTATGGATGTCCCACAGTGCAATGCCTCAATGGATTTATCGGCGTCGATATTCATGTGTTAGTAGTGTTTGTGAGAAAAAATTTTTAAAACTGTATTCCTGTGTGATTACTTGTGTATATATATTTGTAATCAATCTAGGACGATCTACGATCTAGGATAGTCTACCGAAAATAGATGCATTTATGATGTCAGCATATTTTGCATCAAATCTAGATTTTACGAGCGCAGTGATCAAAGGACTGAAAGCAGCAAAGTAATTTTTATGTTAAATGGTATATTTAAATCCAGAACATAGATTTTTATTCATAAATGTTTAAATAATACTTACAGCAAAACATAACCTATACTTAAGTACCTGCATAACCATTTGTCATTAAAATTGTTCCTAAACTCCTAATTTACGTCTATATCATTATAATTTACACGTAATATTATATTATTGAAGCTCACTCAAGTATGATATGTTTATATACCTACTTTTTGTCAAAATGAAATAAATACTATATTGCGATCTAAATGAAAAATTTTCTTTCAGTATTTAAGTGCTTGTTTGTTTCAGATCAGCGGCCTAATTCTGCTAATAAGTTATAGCCGAATCGAAACTGAAACTAACTTGCTAACTTTGTTGTAATAAAAAAATCAAAATTTCGTGAAACCGCAATAGGAATAAGCAAGCTCTTTAGATAAGTTTTTAATGAACATTTGTACAAGTTAGGTTAGTTTTTGACCGAATCATCTACTGTTCAATAGCTAATTCACACTAAGCTGTACATAAATATAGCACACGTTAAAATGATTTTTACAACAAAATACAACCGATAATGAAGATACATTTTCCCTTCTCATCATCTTACACCATTTTTTTCGTAATTTCGGTTACTTTTTAATACAACATTTTTTAATACAGTTGCTCAAAAAGTAGGTAGTATATTGCAGGGCTGTTTAGCTTGCGGGTTGACCACCATTACGCACTAGTGCTTTTTCTTTACCAAATGTCAAATGTCTGGAATCTGACACACATTTTGCTTTTTTCCTGCTTTTTTCTAGCATGCTAAGTTAAGATTGCGCTAAATAATCTGACTGGTCTACCAGATTTTGTATTGTAAAAGCATGCCTAAAAGCAAAGCATAACAAAAAGCACGGCCGGACCTTGCTTTTAAAAACACGGCAAGCAAAGCATAGCACGCATTTGCTTTGTCACTGCTGTGTACGTACGACATATTTGGCGCCATTTTTCTAAAATTTTCTCTGCGTGATTATTGATTGTTGTTATTTGCTTAAAAGTTTAATCTATCTAATATATACAATTCTCGTGCCACAGTGTTTGTTACCGAACTCCTCCGAAACGGCTTGACCGATCTTTATGGAATTTTTTGTGTATATTCGGTAGGTCTGAGAATGGGTCGTGAATTATTTTTTATTATGGTGAAACGTAGTTCGCCGGCACAGCTAGTAATTCTATAAAATGAGTGACTCTGATAACATATTAATTGATTTAACACCACCGGAATTATGTTTAATTGCTGAAAATGCGAGTGTGAGTAACATAAGCAGGTAGGTACATTGCTACATATGGTTGCTACGTATTTATTGTTTCATTTTTTCGCAACTATATTAAAAATAGTTGTTCAATACACGTGCGGGACTGTGTCAGGCTTCCCGCACTTGTAGTGAAAATAACTATTATGGGGTGTATTATTAATATTGTTTTTGCACTGCGGTACCATACAATACTTGTAAAAAGGTTTTTTAATTTCTTCCATAATTTGTATAACAATTAACTGAAATTCAGTCACGAAATAAGTATGTGGGCGCGCTATAGTAAACAAACACGGGACCAATGACAACTAAAACCAATGACGTCATAAAAACGCGCGCAAAATGGTGGCGTTTGAACGGCTCAAATTTATTCGATGTTTTAAATTTCACTTTGAACAATAACTTGACTATTTTCAAGCCCATTTATATTTTTTTCTATTTTATAAAGATGTAATTGATAAGTTTATGAAATAAAAAAAATCATGCATATTCCCTATTGGCATGAATCGCAAATATAAAAAAAGTTATGTTTGTACTATGGAAGGGAATATTAGAAAGCTGAAAATCAATTTTGTGGGTGTTAGTGTGCGTAATAAATTAATTAAAAATAATTAAAAAGTTACTTGAAAAGTTACGTGTTGCACTCGAGTGCAAAGATTTTTCACCTTGTGCTCTTTTGATTCCAATTTTTGGATTTTAATTTTTGAATCCTTCGCTTGCTTGGTCATCAAAGTTGAGCACGCGGTTAAAAAGCAACTTTGCACTCATATATAACAAATAACTATTGTTTAGTGATTTTATTCACTTTATTCACATTAATAATTAAGGGCTTCCAAGTGACTCCAACATGAATAAAAATTGGTTTCCACTAAAATATAGAAAACTGTGGTAATATAACCAACCTAGTCTAATTTAATTTATTCATTTAAAAGGACAGAATATCGAAATAAATGTTATACACAACCACAGATAAATTACGACTCTATTATCTTTGTGGTTACGACTTGTGGTTGTGTGTCCTGTTGTTTTGGGTAATGTTTGACAGAGCAGGCGCAGGAGACCCGGCCTAATTTTTCCATACAAAGTAGTCCCATCCATCCTGGATAATGGAACTAGTTGCTGTATTTTTTCCAATAAAATGAATGGTCACTATAAGCATATGAGTTTTCCTTGTTTATTAGGTTATTTATTAAAAGAGATTTTAAACCTTCAAAACCCTAAAAAATCGACCTAATTTTCTGCTGTAATCAAACGTCCAGTTGTTCGGACACGCAGCGCGACAGCAATACATTTTACAAATACCTATTTCTGAATTCTCTCGACCTTGGTGAAAGTTTCTACGACTAATACCTACTTATTTATTTTATTTATTTATTCATTGGACCATCAACAGAGTTTACATAATTTTTAACCGACTTTGAAAAAGGAGGAGGTTCTATGTTCGGCTGTATCTATTTTTTTTAATGTATTTTATCCCATGAAAATCGAAGGAAACCCTTGAATTTCATAGGCAAGACACCGTATGTTCACCAATTACTCCGCCATTTGTGGACCGATATTCAAAATTATTTTTATAATCGAAGAGTATACTCCCGAGGCGGTCCTATTGTCACCATGTCACGATGTGATAATGGGATCCCATGAAAATCGAGGGAAACCCTTGAATTCGATGGGCACGTCCAACGTGTTTCATGTTTTTGCTGAAGATATTCAGGTGTTTGCATCTGGTAGTCATCATAATATCATGTTACTGAGCTGATGATGGAAGGTTTCTGGTAGGTTAGGAGTTCGGGAATAATTCTTTCACTACTGTTTAGAGCAAAAGAAGTTTTATTTTAAGTTTTATTGGTGTTAGCCTTGGGTCAAATTGTAAAACGCATGTATTATTTAAACTAAAAAGATTGAAAAAAAATTTTTTTACAAAAAATAAAACCGACTTCAAAAACACCAAAAAGTCATAAATAATATAAAAATACATACAACATCACAGTTTTATATTGAAGTCGGTGCCAAGCAATGATCACCTGGAAAGTCTTAAAAAATTAAAGAACAAAATATACTTAGGTATAGTTACTTAAAATTTGGCACCAGCTTCAATACCTATAAAACTGTGATGTTGTATGTATTTTTATATTATTTATGACTTTTTGATGTTTTTGAAGTCGGTTTTATTTTTTGTAAAAAAATTATAATTTAAAAACACATTGTTAGATAGGTGCAACTCCAATTATAGACGGCTTCATCATTCACCATAAACATAACGGTTAACAATAATGTTATTAATACTTATCTCACCTTAAAGGAATACAGTACAATTGTATTTATTGTAGCAAAGCAATTAAGTATACTATTTCTAAGTATGGAGTTAGTACTGTAGGCTTAGGTAAAATCATACCAACTATAAGTGTCTTTTGTTGTTCTGTTATCAAGTTGACAGTGAGGGCTTAACCGGAAGGTAAAAATAAATATTTACATAGGTAATTCAAACCTAATGATTGAGTTTTTAAACCATGAATGAATAAATACTTTATTTCACAAAGAACAACTTAAAAAACAACATATAACATAAACACAAAAGATGGCCTCATTGCTAAATAGCAATTTCTACAAAGTAAAGTGTGAAAGTATACGAGTAATACCTAATGGAGCGGGAAGTGCCTTGCATAATACATACATAGGTACACAGTCAATATAGACTAATATATACATAATTATTATATGAAATTTATTACACCATTATTAATAAATTATTACACATATTTTACAATTTATATTAAATACTAGCTTTCCGGTCGCGGCTTCGACCGTTATTATTGTATTCCCGTGGGAATTTTATATTTTCTTTTATTTAGGAGGAGGATTTTCTTTTTATTAGGATTTTTTTATATTCAGACGCTCGGATAATAAATTTCATAGAAATTGGAGCAGATTTTAAATATTTTCCATAGAAACTTTCAACCCCTATTTTGCACCCTAAGGGGGTGAATTCCAATAAACCATGAAACACGTGTTCAATGAAATGTTTTCAAAAGCATGAATCTCAAGTTTTATCAAAATTGTTGACAATTAAAAAAAATCAATACAAACTTGCAACCCCTATTTCATCCTTTTAGGGTAATTTTTTTTTTAATCCCTTCTTAATGTGCGTCCGCATTTTTAATTAAAACAACTGTCCAAATTTCACGTTTCTACCATTAGCGGTTACAGCTGTGCGTGAGTCTATCGATGGATTAAGGTGCTTAGGTGTTTCAACAAAATTTGGAAATGTTAGTAAATTTAATAAATAATGTACAATTGGCTTTAGAATAAACGAAAATATGTTGCTGAAAAATTTAAAAATTTAATTTCGATACCATTACAACAACACCGACCGACCGACCGACCAATTTCGCACCGACTTCAATAAGTAATATAAAAGTGTGATGTTGTCTGTAGATACCTATTCTTATATTATTTTTAACTTTTCAGTGTTTTTGAAGTCGATTTTAATTTTTTAACCGTCTTCAAAAAAGGAGGAGGTTCTCAATTCGATGCGTATGTTTTATTTTTGTGTGTATGTTACGCGATAACGCCGCCAATTGTGGACCGATTTTCAAAATTCTTTTTGTATTCGATAGAGTAAACTCCAAGGGTGGTCCCATAGTCACCAAAGTTAGGATCTGATCATGGGATCCCATGAAAATCGAGGAAAACCCTTAAATTTTAAGGGGTGTCCAACGTGTTTTGTATTAAATGTAACGCGATTACTTCGCCAATTGTGGATCGATTTTATAAATTCTTTTTGTATTCGATAGAGTATACTCCAAGATGGTCCCAAGGTCACCAAAGTCAGGATCTCATCATGGGATCCTATGAAAATCGAGGAAAACCCTTTTTTTAGGTGTGTTGAACGTGTTTTGTTTTTTTTTATGGTATAGGGGGCAAACGAGCAGACGTATCACCGATGGTAAGTGATTACCGTCGCCCATGGACACCCAAAACCCCAGAGGAGTTACAAGTGCGTTGCCGGCCTTTGAGGAAGGAATACGCTCTTTTTTTGAAAGTTTGAAGGTCGTATCGGTCCGGAAATACCGCAGGCGACAATTCGTTCCAAAGTTTGACTGTGCGAGGCAGGAAGCTTCGGGAAAATCGCACAGTGTGGACTGCCAACCATCTAAGTGATGGGCATGGATTTTTTGTTGCGTGGAACGAAGGCGGAAAGAGGCGGCAGGTATAAGTCCAAACAATTCCTCGGAGCATTCCCCGTGATAAATGCGATAGAAGATGCATATAGCGAGGCGACATCTTTACGCAGCGCCAAAGTATCAAGCCGATTTGATATTTCCAGGCAGTCGACGATTCGAGTCGCTCTCCGTTGAATGCGGTCCAGTGGGAGAAGTTGGTATTGGGGTGCCCCAGCTCAAAGATGAGAACAGTATTCCATATGAGGCCGAACCTGCGCCTTGTAAAGCTGAAGGCGGTGCGCCGGAGTGAAATACTGTCTCGATCTATTGAGCACACCAAGCTTCTTAGAAGCTAATTTAGCCTTACCCTCTAAGTGGCCACGGAACTGGACTTCGCACGTTATGTCGACACCTAGGATCTCAATATTGGCTGAGGCAGTTTGGGAGATGCTCTGAAAGCGAGGAGATACGACAAATGGCATTTTCTTTGCGGTGAATGCGCAAACCTGTATATTTGTAGGGTTGAAATGGACCAAATTAAGTCGACCCCAGTTAGAGATTTTCTCTAATGAAGATTCAATTTCGGACACAAGTTCATTCCGGCACTCAATGACGTTTTCCCGAGAAATGTTCGCACGGCCGTTATAGAAGGTATCTTTCGTGCTGTCGTCTGCATAACAATGAATGCCGCTGATTTGCAGCATATCATTTATATGCAGAAGGAATAGTGTAGGTGATAGCACACATCCTTGGGGGACACCAGCATTTACAGACAGTGAGTTTGAGCATTCGCCATTAATTAAGACCTTGATGCTTCTGTCTGCTAAAAAGCTAGTGACCCATCTACATAATTTTTTTTATTTCTCGGGAAGCCCATATGAAGGAAGTTTTGAGAGAAGCGCTTTGTGCCACACCCGATCAAAGACCTTCGCTATGTCCAAACTAACTGCCAGTGCCTCCCCCTTCGTTTCAATTGCTTCTGCCCAATGATGAGTCAAGTAAACTAGAAGATCACCAGTAGAGCGACCCCTACGAAGGCCGTATTGTTGGTCACTGAGCAGCTGGTGATCCTTTAGGTACCGAAGGAGCTGGCGGTTGAGAATTGATTCCATTATCCGATTTTGTGTGTATGTTACGCGATTACTCCGCCAATTATGGACCGATTTTCAAAATTCTTTTTGTATTCGATAGAGTATACTCTTGGGGTGGTCCCAAGATCACAAACTGGTCCACCACAGGAGTATACCCTATCGTATACAAAAAGAATTTTGAAAATCGGTCCACAATAGGGAATATGCATAATTTTTTTCTAGATTCGATTGGATTTATCGTGTTAGTACCTACTGTTTGTATGAAAAAAAATTAAACTATTCCTGTGTGATTACTACTTGTGAATATATATTTGTAGTCAATCTAGGACGATGACAGAAACTGGTTTTGTCAAAGCACAAGCGGATAATCTACCAAAAATAGATGCACTTATGATATCAGAATATTTTGCATCAAATCTCGATTTTACGAACGCAGAGATCAAAGGAGTCAAAGCTGCAAGGTAATTATTATGTTACATGGTATATTTTAGGCTATAACATATTTTTATTCATTAATGTTTAAATAATACTAACAACAAAACATAACCTATACATAACCATTTCACATTAAAATTATTCCCAATTAGTCCAGTCAAGGAATGAGGTGTAGAGTGCGTGCATGAGCAGGTGCGTGCGTGAACTAAGCGATTCCTTCAGAAACTTGTTCAGGTCAGGGGGCGTTAAAATACCAAAAATCCTGACACCTAGGTGAGAAGGGGGGGAAAGGTTTTTCGCTTATATCTCAAAAACGGTGCATCGGAGGTATTTTTTTTCAATATTAACATAAAGTTTATAAGATTTTCAAAAACTTTTATATATGTTTTTTTCAAATTCCTAACCGTCTTTCAGCTATACCCTCGTAACAAGTTGAAATTTACAAAAAAATCATTTTACCTCAAAATATTCATCAAAAATTGTATCATATTGTTTAAACCTATTCATAAACGAAAAATATGCATTGAAAAGATGTTGTAAAGATTTAAATCCCCTTTTAGAAAATATATACATAATGCTAATTAATATCCAACCCGCCTAAGGTTACAGCTATAACAAACACACTTTATTAACCGACTTCAAAAAAGGAGGTTATCAGTTCGGTTGTATTTTTTTTTTATGTTTGTTACCTCATACATAACTCCTACATTTATGAACCGATTTCGAAAATAATTTTTGTATTCGATAGAGTATACTCCAAGGATGGTCCCAAGGTCACCAAAGTTAGGATCTGACAATGGGATCTCATATAAAATGAGGTGAGCCCCTTCATTTTATAGGTGTGTCCAACGTGTTTTGTATGTATGTTACGCGTTTAATCCGCCAATTGTGGACCGATTTTAAAAATTATTTTTGTATTCGTGAAAATCGAGGGAAGCCCTTAAATTTTATAGTACGTCCAACGTGTTTTGTGTGTACCTATGTAACGCGATTATAAAGATAAAGCGAACATGATAAAGAAAAAAATATATAATATATACAGAAATAAAATAATATCGTACACAAGATTTTTACGTAATAATAGTATAAAAAAAGAAATAAGTGAACATTTTAAAAACCCGCGAAAACTTTGGAATATCATTAATACAGTAACTGGTAAAATCATGAATTCTATTGACAAGATAGTGATAAATTCTTTCAAAAACGATGACGTAACTACGAGTAACATTTGTAATAAAATTGCCTTCGGATTTCGAGACAATGTGAACAAAATATGCACTTCATGCGATAAAGAAAGAATTATATACACAAAAAAAATACTGATATATGCATAAAATTAAATAAATGCAGTGAAGAAATAACGGAAACAATAATTTTAAAAATTAACGAGAAGAAAAGCTCCGAATTTGGTCGAATTCGAGCAAAAGATATAAAAAAGTATAGTAATTTTTTAGGACCTGTCATAACCCATTTAAAAAATAGATCAATTGCTACCCGAAAATATCCTAATAAACTAAAAATAGGCGTGATTAGATTAGATTTCTAGATAAAAACAATATAATAAACTCGAATCAATTTGGCTTCCAAAAAATAAAAACACTATTCAACTACATCTAAATTTACAAACGACATAAACAGGCTTCTCAATGAAAAGAAACATATAATAGCGATATTTATAGACTTCAGTAAGGCTTTCGAAACACTCAGTCACAAAACATTATTCTTAAAATTACAGGAAAAGTATACAGGGTCCCCTCTTAGAGTGGTTTAAAGATTATCACAGCAATAGGTATACAACGGTAAAAATTGCTAACCAATTCAGTACGCTCATACCCAGCGATGTGGGTACGTGTCAAGGATCAATTTTGGCGCCTACAGAATACCTACTCTTAGAGTAGGTATTCTGTAGGCGCCAAAATTGAAGTAGTACTCTACTCTAATGACATGCCGAATATCATTGAAAATGGACAAGTATACCAATTTGCAGATGACTCCTGTCTTATTACGGCTCATAAGTGTTGAAGTGGCGGAAGAGCAAATGCAGTCTTGTTTTAACAACCTGTGCTTGTGGGCACACGATCTATGATTAGTTATAAACTAAGAAAAAAACAAAAATTATGCACATACATTCATCACAAAACATCTCTGTACACAAACCGAAAATCGTTGCACATGGGCACAGTTGTCAACACAAGCATTAAAGAAACTGTAAATGTAATAGCCTAGACATAGTAAGCACGCACTCATACCTAGAACTCATAATTGATAAGAGATTCAATTAAACTGCACATATATTAAAAGTGTGTGATAAACTGAGAGCAGTCATTTGCAAAATGTCAATTTTAAAATTTAAATTACCTTATAATATTGTAAACTGCACTTGCTGATTCAATAATTAATTATGAAGTAAGCTGTTACGGCTTAACGTATAAAACATATTTAGAAAATATATACAATTTACAATTAAAGCTCCTTAAAACGATAGTACCGAAAAATTTTTAATTACAACATAAAGGTAACAATTACAAAAGCTTATTCTCATATTGCAAGGTAATTGACGTATTTAATAAAGTGAAATTTAATATTTTAAAAAATTCAAAATTCAAATTTCAAAAAGCTTTATTCGACATAGGCCTTTACAGGCACTTATTGACGTCAAAACAAAGCAAAACATTCTAATTTAAAGGAAACATATTAACCTTGTATGTGCATACATCCTGAATATAATCAGGATGTCTGCAAATACAAGTAGGAATGAAAAAAAAAGTTGATTCTACACCTGTTCGGAAATTGGGAGGCCTTCTCGAGAAGAACAGGCAAGAAACACGAAAGGTCAAATTTTTTATCTCCTCAAAGAAAACGCAACTGTAATAAATAAACTAAAATATAACAAGAGAACAGACAGATTGAGAATTATCTTATTTAAGGAAATTTGTAATACCAAAAGCAAATAACACGTACAAACTCGTACGAAGAAAGGATGTTAGAATATATATTATTCCAGATACATTAAATCAATTACCTAGAAATATATTAGAATATTATATGAATAGAAAAAATACTTCCAAAAAGATAAAAGAGCTTTTTTACATAAGCGTTTAAGTAGGTTCACTGTCTCCAGACAGTACTAAAGGGTTATATTTGTTACATCGGCAATGTATATTTACTCTTAAGTTATGTATTAATTAATAATAGCAAACTCTCTACACCTATTATAGCACATAGGAAAAACTATATATATCAAAGCGTTGTTTTGTAAGTACAACTCGCTGTTACATAATATAATTTTTTTATCTATATAGGTAGCAGTTACTTAAGCTATAGTTTGCTTATATTATAAGCAAACTAGCTTAAGTAACTGCTATATAGATAAAAAATTATAATACACATTGGGATGTTGGATAATAAATAAATAAAAAAATACTTCGCCAATATTGTGGACCGATTTTCAAAATTATTTTTAACCGACTTCAAAAAAGGAGGAGTTTCTCAATTCGATGCGTATGATTTTTTTGTGTGTATGTTACGCGATTACGCCGCCAATTGTGGACTGATTTTCAAAATTCTTTTTGTATTCGATAGAGTATACTCCAAGGGTGGTCCCATAGTCACTAAAGTTAGGATCTGATGATGGGATCCCATAAAAATCGAGGAAAACCCTTAAATTTTTAGGTGTGTCCAACGTGTTTTGTGTATATGTTACGCGATTAAACCGTCAATTGTGGACCGATTTTCAAAATTATTTTTGCATTCGATAGAGTATACTCCTGGGGTAGTCCCAAGGTCACCAAAGTCAGGATCTGATGATGGGATCTCATAAAAATCGAGGGAAACCCTTAAATTTTATAGGTGTGTCCAACGTGTTTTGTGTGTATGTTACGCGATTACTCCGCCGTTGTTTTTTTTTAAAAACAAGGTTTAGATAATTTTATAAACGTTATTTTATTATTGAAACAATTTTCCCTCCGATGCACCGTTTTCGAAATATAAGTGAAAAACCCAAAATGCGTCCACCTAGGTGTCAGGACTTTTGGTATATTAACACCCTAAGCCCCCTGAACAAGTTTCTGAAGGAATCGCTTAGTTCACGCACTCTACAGCTTTTTTTGGGTCATTCTTTGCCTGGACTAAAAATATGAGGACCAACTCTTTTCTTTAACCGTAGATTACATTTTTTTCCTTTCTGTTTCATTATGTTAATTAACTGTATCTTCCTTAACCTGAAATAAATCGTCAATCATTAAAATTTCGTAAAACCGCAATAGGAATAAGCAAGCTCTTTAGAGAAATTTTGAATGAGCTTAAACTAGGTTAGGTTAGTTTTTAACCGACTTCAAAAAAGGAGGAGGTTCTCAATTCGATGCGTATGTTTTTTTTGTGTATGTTACGCGATTACTAATTTAATACCAGCTCAGCTTCGGTGAGCTGGTATTAAATTAGCGTTTCCCTCGATTTTCATGGGATCCCATTATCAGATCCTGACTTTGGTGACCATGGGACCACCCTTGGAGTATACTCTATCGAATAAAAAAAGAAATTTGAAAATCGGTCCACAATTGGCGGCGTACTAATCGCGTAACATACACACGAAAAAAACACGCATCGAATTGAGAAAGTCGGTTAAAAATCAATGGCCAGGCACCCCCTGGAATAAAACTCTAGATACGCCAATGACTGAATCTTCTACGCTTAATAGCTAATTCACACTAAGCTGTACATAAATAAGTATAGCAAACTTACGTTAAAATGATCTTCACAACAAAATACAACCGATAATGGAGATACATTATCCCTTCTCATCATCTTACACGATTTTTTTTGTACTTTCGCATCGCGTGGAATACAAAAAAAAAACACTTTATCAGGTGCACTAATATTAGTGTTTTTGCACTTCGGTACCATACAATACTTGTAAGTAGGTTTTTTAACTTCTTCCATGATTTGTATAGCAATTGAAACTAAAAAAATAAGTATGAAATAACTGAAACGCTATAGTAAAAAAACACGGGACACAACCAATGACGTCATTAAAAGCGCGCGCAAAATGGTGGCGTTTGAACGGCTCAAATTTATTCAATGTTTTAAATCTGAATTTGAAAAATAATTTGACTATTTTCAAGTTTATTTATATTTTTTTCTATGTTATAAAGATGTGTAACCTTTTTCGGTGAGCATGAGAGAATTGGTACTTCTTATAATTTTTTACTCAGAAATTTCATTTTAAAATTATCGTTTTACACAATCGGTAAAGTACCCCTAACGAACTCGTGGAAGGGAGCAGTCACCAGCTTTTTTGCCTTTGTGGATGAAGAAGATGATTCCCCCACTTGTGTAACTTATTAGGTTATTCCCTACTTGCACTTAAACGTACAATCCTTAGATTAAGCTAAGTAACTTTTTGTTATTTAATAAACCGCATGTTGTACCTAAATTGAGTATTTTATTGGATCCTTCCCACATCTGAAGTCTGCTTGCATCTGTATGGAGGCGCCCTTTAAAAATATATCCATACACTTCTCCAGGTAGGCTCTTGTCAAATAATATAAGAAAATATTAACCCACGACCTGATGGTACTCACAATTCTCTCATGCTCACCGAAAAAGGTTACAGATGTAAATGATTTATTTAAGAAATAAACAATCATGCATATTCCCTATTGGCAGCGTAATCGCGCATGTTACGCGACACGCAAAAAACAACAACATACGTATCGAATTGATAACCTCCTCCTTTTTGAAGTCGGTTAAAAACTAAAAGACGGCTCGACTGATTACAATATTATTTTTTTTTTCGCTTTAATACAGGAGTGGTTTAAAAGAAACATTAGGGTAAATCATGGGTAACTCCTCAAGAAAAGCGTATAACTAATATATACACAGTTACATACGTACTAATATATACAAATTTTAGGGACGCTTCAGGACACATTCATTATTATATAAAAAATGAAATAATTTTTTTTAAAAAATGTTTCATTTTTTTTTTAAAAAGGATTTTTTAGAAAATTAATATAAAATTAGTGAGTTATTTTTTTTATCCATATTTAAAACATTCTAATACCATGTCGTGAAGCCTCCCTTAAATTTTCCAGGGTGATAAAAAAATAGCCGTGTATACAGGGTGACAGGAAAAGTCGACGTATTCCTTGAAAGGGGTTATTACAGTACAGGTCATAAGCAACAAAAGAAGTCCAATTAACCAGGGGTCAAAAACAGTTGGTTATCGAGCTACGACGGTTTTAAAATTTTTGAGATTTCTTCCGACTTGTTAAAAAAATGTTTTTTTTTTAAACTACACCATTTACAATGACCAATTGATTAATTGCGGAAAGCTGAAAAATGGTCAGTTAATTTAAATTAAAATTGTTGTCAAAAACTTACATAATTTTGAAAATAAGAGGTCTTTATTGACAATAAAGTCGATAAATTTTTTATCTTTCTGAAAATCGTCGTCAATTATTGAAAAAAAAATGTATGACAGTTGGCGTAAAAACTACTAAAATAACTTGCTGGTTTCATAAGTTTTTAAAAATAGTATTATTTACTTTTATTAGTAGTTTTTACAGAAATTAGCAAAAAGTTGCGCTGTAGGTCAAAATTCATAATTTCATCTTTGAATAAAAATTGTCTGGAAAAGACAAAAGTACGAAGTAGAAACAAAGAAAATTGCTTCTAATACATAAAAGAATGAAAAATACTAAATTACAAAATAATACTACAAGTTCTGTTCAAAATTGTCTAAGGCTATGGTTTATTTAGATAATTTCCATGCAACTTAAAAGAAATGGGAGTACTTACGTCACACTTACGTCATTATCCAGCCTTTTTGGTTGAAATGATTGAAGCAGAACGAAGTTTGCAATCCTTTTTGGATAGCAAACCTCTTTGCTATCCAAAAAGCTGTAACCTCTTTGGATTGACCTAACCACAGAGGTTGCATAGGTTTTGGACGTTTTGGAACATGATTGATTAGGATTACGAATGTTTCGACGACATCATTTTGTTGAAAACAAATGTTTTCCTGATTGAAATTGTTTGTTAAGTTTGAAACTACTTTTGAGATTACGGACAAACTTTTGATAACAAATAAACCGATACGTTATTTTGAAATGGCTGCTTTCGAAAACAAAGAATACGCAGATATTTTTTTTTATTATGGTTTTTGTAATGGTAACGCCGCTGAAGCACAAAGAGAGTACCAAATCAGATTTCCTGATCGCCGTTTGCCTCACGTGAGCGTGTTTGGTGCATCCTATCAGCGCATTCGAGAAACGGGCTCAGTTCAACGACGACAACGTGATCTTGGTAGACCGCTCGTTGGTAATGTTGGTGGAACGATGATGAAATTATTCGGAGTTTCAGAGCAGATCCTACTGTGTCCACAAGGCAAGTGGCAAGAATACATGGCATATCACAATGGAGAGCCTGGTTTGCCGCATCACGTACAGCACAACTGTATCCATTCCATTACACACCAGTTCAAGCCATTGAAGATCCAGATTCTCTAAAGAAAATCCTGTGGATCGACGAATCTACGTTCGATCGCGATGGCATCACAAACTACCACAATATCTGGGCCTCTAAAGGTCAAAACCCAAGAAAAAGTAAAGAAAGGGCTCACCAGAGAAGATTCTCACTAAATGTGTGGATGGAGATTGTACACGATAATTTAATTGGACCTTTCTTCCTGCCCCAAAACCTGAATGGCACAACATACGAAACTTTTTTAAGAGAGGAAGTGAACACGCTTTTGGAAGATGTTCCGTTAGCTACAAGAAGAAATATGGTATACCACCATGATGGGTGCCCAGCTCACTTTTACCGTGGTGTACGAGTGGCTGGATGAAAATTATCCACTAAGATGGATCGGTAGAGGTGGCACGACTCCATGGCCGGCGAGAAGTCCTGATTTGACGCCCTGTGACTATTATATTTGGGGTCACATGAAAGATCTAGTCTACCCCACACCTGCGACTTCCATTGAAGATTTGAGGGCGAGGATCGTATCAGCTGCTGAAGTCATTAAGACATCACTTTCAACGCGTGTGACAGTGAGTGAGGTACGCCGTAGGCTGCGTGCGTGCATACGTAACAATGACAGACAATTTGAACAGGACTTATAAATGTTTTTATTTATGTTGGTTTGTTGTTTAGTATTTTTCAGTCTTTTGTGTATTAAAATGCAATTTCTTTTATTTCTACTTCGTACTTTTGCCTTTTCTAGACAAATTTTATTCAAAGATGAAACTATGAATTTTGACCTACAGCGCAACTTTTTGCTAATTTCTGTAAAAACTACTAATAAAAGTAAATAATATTTTTACCTTTTTTAAAAGCTTATGAAACCAGCAAATTCTTTAGTAGTTTTTACGCCAACTGTCATACATTTTTTTTTTTTTCAATTATAGACGTCGATTTTCAGAAAGATAAAAAATTTATCGACTTAATTGTCAATAAAGACCTCTTATTTCCAAAATTATGTAAGTTTTTCGACAACAATTTTCATTTAAATTAACTGCCCATTTTTCAGCTTTCCACAATTAAAGTTGTCATTGTAAATGGTGTAGTTTTTTTTTTTATTTTTTTGGGAAGAATTCGGAAAAATCTCAAAAATTTTAAAACCGTCGTAGCTCGATAACCAACTGTTTTTGACCCCTGGTTAATTGGGCTTTTTTTGTTGCTTATGACCTGTACTATAACCCCTTTCAAGGAATACGTCGACTTTTCTTGTCACCCTGTATACACGGTGGTATTCATATTAACCAATAAATAATCAATGCGTTATCTAAAACTAATTATTGAAATGTGTTTACACGTAATGTCATTCAACCCAAAGTTTTCATGTATATCATAGTATTATCATCATGTCTATGATTTACATGAAAATTTTCAGTTGAATGACATTACGGGTAAACACTATTTAATTATTAGTTTTAGATAACGCATTGATTATTTATTGCTTATTATGAAACACCGTGTATAAAAGATGTTCCCATCTATAGCACGCACAGCCGTAACCGCTAATGGTAGAACGTTGTTTGGACAGTTGTTTTAATTCAAAATGCGGACGCACACTTAGAAGGGATTTTAAAAAATGTTAACCCTAAAGGGATGAAATAGGGGTTGCAAGTTTGTATGGAAAAATCTTTAAATTAGCAACGAGTTTTAATTTATTTCAACACGTGTTTCATGGTTTATTGGAATTCACCCCCTAAGGCGCATAACACATTGCACCGGACACCGCTCCGGTGTGCGGCGCTGCGGTTTTTAATTTTGACTGAAGAATCTTAATTTGTATACAAAAACCGCAGGGTATAACACACTCACACCGCATGGCCGTGCGGTTGTGCGGCGCGCGCGACGGCACCGCACTCCCGGACGGTGATGTGGTGCGGTCCGCGGGGTATGCCACACTGCGCCGCAGTATCGCAGGCGTTGGAATCATCCCTATAACTAGCGGGTCGTTAGTGGAGCGGCTCAGAGACAGTCTCCGCCATTTTTTTTGACGCCATTTTGCTTTTGGGTGCATGTGTGTGTGTCATTTCAACATAAGAAGTAGAACGCACACATTTGCATTTCATTTTTCATTATTACATTGTTGGTTTGTTTAAATCTCTAATTTATCTTCAGTTTTTATGTGTTTTAAGCATGTTTTAAGATTTTTGACACTCACTGTTCTTGATTCAATAACAGTACCTGTGTGTACGAAGGGATTCGCCAGTTTTATCGGTTTGTTTGCTTGTGATTTTCTAAACTTAATAACTTTTTGACCTTTCATTGTTTCATACTATTTCATGCTAATATATTTCAGTGGTGTGTAAGAAAAGACGGTTTCGGGGTTTGATTCCCCACGGGGTAGATTTTTTGCTTGGTTTGGTTAGTAGTACCTAGGACTTCTGAGCCCACCTGGTTAGCTACCATAATCTTACTTAAGTTTATCAGATCACCATGGTGACAGTACAACTTGTGCAGAGTACAACTTGTTACTCTGATAATCAGATATCCAGCAACTCTCTTGTAGGCGAATCCAGGTGAAGAACGCTTTCATCTTTGGCCTAATAGTCATTTACCAAAATGTATGAAGTTGAACTTTCCCATACTAAAAAACGAGCGAACTTTATATTGTTATGAATCCACTAAAATATTTTACAGACCATCGGCTTCAACAGAGGTTACATTTCTGGATGCACATCAATTTTGAAATCGATAAAAACAACTTATGAACACAGAAAAACTAGTGTTATTTTGAGACACAAATACTTGAAGCTGAATATCTTGAGTTGAGTATGCAATAAATAACTTCCTCCAAGTGAAATAAATTCAGGAATACTTAAAAATCCAATAATGATAGGTGAGCAAAGTTGTGTAATATTTTTTTCATTAAATAAACAATAGTTTAAAATTAATTTAATATTATGTTTTCCATTGAATAACCTACACTATGTTGTTGTTCAAAATTAGATGTATTTTTTTTTAGATTGATAGAAAATGAAAAACACTGTTCTTCTCAAAAAGAGTAGCAAATCTCTGCTAAAATTGGTCTTCTGATGGTGCACATGTCTGGGCGCAAGGTGAATTCGGAAGCATAGAGAAGCTCGATATGTTAGAAGCTTTGGTTACTCACCATGGACCTGAATTTCATTTTATCAATTTTATTAATATGCTAAGAACATAAGCCACTGCACAAGCAATGAACAGGACATGAATAACAGAAAGTGGACTGTCAAAAGGTGATTAATTTGTTTTTGACATAAATATGTTTTCTTATTAACCCCTTGTTTCTGAAAGGCTATAATCAGTGATAAAATTAAATATAGTACATTCAAGATAAGAAAGTTCCGATCGATTCCGATCCGTTCGATTTTTTCCGTTTCATGCATACTAATTTCCGTGATGAAAAATATAATTTAGCTCCTTAGGTTATTTTTATCAAAAATGCAATAATTAATTCCACAATAAATAAAAACAAGAATATCAGCCTAATTAAATAAAATTATAATTCTAAAAAAATATTTGTTTAAAGTTTAAAAATAAAATGTTTGTGTAAAGTATAAGTTCCGATTCACGACTCAAATAAATACTTAATTAAACAAATATTTTATTAGAATTATAAATAATTATATTTAACTGGACTGATTTTAATGTGGAATTAATTGTTGCATAGTTGACAAAAATAACTGAAAAAGTTGTTACATTTTTAAAACATAATATTTTTATTCACGGAAACTGGTATGCATGAAACGGAAAAGTTTTACCTGTCAGGGGAACCTTCTTATCTTGAATATGCTATAACAAGCTTAACTTCACTTCACTTCTTGGTTAAGTGGCAACCGGTCGTTTTACACAACCATTACTGCCAAACTCGAGTTTATGGATAAGACACTGTTTCTGAGTTTGCTTTTGTTGACAACGGCCAAAAGTGTGCTATGGTTTTGTTTTGGGTCACCTAAAAATGGACAAAACATGACAATGACACTGACAACACAACAATGTAGCAGCACAAATAAGACATTTAATAAAATACAGTTTAAAGTTTAATGTTGATAAATCTTAAGTTAACTGTCAATTGATTCACTGTGTCAGTAGACAGAGCTGCCAAATTTCTTTCAAAATCTATAAGTCAAGATCAGTGTTATACTATACGCCCCTATATTAAAGAAAATATTTCAAAATTCGGTTGGGGTGAATGAAAGGGTGCACAAGGTCCCTTTTTATGGTTGTATTGTATAGAATAGCTAAAAATAAACACTTTTTATTCTTGTCTATTTTTTCTCAAATCTTATAGTGTGCGAGTAAATCAGCTTTGAAAATCACAATGGCAGCAGGACAAAAATTTTGGGATGTTGCATTGCTATTATGACACCTACTTTTTATGGTTGTATAATATAGAATAGCCTAAAATAAACACTTTTTACTCTTATTCACTTTTTCTCAAGTCTTATAGTTTGCGAGTAAATCAGCTTTGAAAATCACAATGGCAGCAGGACAAAAATTTTGGGATGTTGCATTGCTATTATGACACCTACTTTTTATGGTTGTATAATATAGAATAGCCTAAAATAAACACTTTTTACTCTTATTCACTTTTTCTCAAGTCTTATAGTTTGCGAGTAAATCAGCTTTGAAAATTACAATGGCCGCAGGACAAGAAAAATTTTGGGATGTTGCCTTGATATTAGGACACCTAATTTTTATGGTTGTATCATATAGAATAGCTTTAAAATTAACACTTTTTATTCATGTCAATTTTCTCTCAAGTCTTATAGTTTGCGAGTAAATAAGCTTTGAAAATCACAATAGTCACGACGAAAAAAAAATGGGATGTTACGTTGCTATTATAACACCTACTTTTTATGGTTATATCAGAAAATGACTAGAACGTGATGAGCAGACTTGTTCACAGTGGCTTTCTATTTCTTGTTTAGATTATAAAATCGAAAATTGGTACCAAAGGTTTTATAATTTTTATAGACAAATCAAATTTTCATAATTAGACTGTTCAGCTTAAATCAATATATAGTTAGTTAAAAATATTTCTTAGAGAAACCTTTGCTTGTGAATTATAAATAGCACCAACTGAAGTCCAAAAATACTTTCTATACTAGCAGCCGATCCCCGCAGTAATAGCCAATTACATGACACTGAAAATAACTAAGTAAATTTATCTTGCCGTATCAACATAGTAACATGCTTGAATTGTTTTACTACATATACAACAGAACTAGGTCTGTTCGCGAAGGACTATGTTGATCCCACAAACGTGCATCAAGTGTAATACCCAAAAATTTTGTAACTACAATTGACGAGTTCAACGATTCGATTGTATCCACTTTCCTTACATTTGGCCATGAGAATTTAATAAATCTAGTTTTATTTGAGTTTAGTGAACCAATTTGGAACATTTAACTCTGACACAATTATTTAAGAGAATGTGAAAGTTTGATAAACATAATTTTAAAAGCATTACAAAAGGAATGGGTATGCCATTCCTTTTAAATGCTTTTTCAAAATAATTAAAATCATTTATATGAATGAATATCATTAATTTATGGAAAACATTTCTTATTGACCTAACAGATTCATCAAAATTAAAAACTAGATTGATTTGTTTGGTTAGATTACCTACTATAAAATTAATTGCTTTTAATGTTAACTTCTTCAAAATCTATTCAAACGTTTTAAACTATTTGCCATTGTCTGCAGAGTTCAATTCTTCAATCTGAAGTTTTGTAAATAATCAATAAAACAAAATTATTCTCAAAAACAAAGCAATGTCTTATATAATTATCTTTTTTGTATCAACAGGTGTACAGATATTGAGAAGTGGAGAGACTAAGATCAGATGGAGAGGCAGGTTATTTATTTTTACTAGGTTTTTCACTGTTTTTCATTTTAGAGTCGTCACACTTTATACAAATGCTTATTTATCTTTCCAGAATCGCAGAGTAAGCACAGCGTTGCATGGCGGAGAATTGTGGGTTCTAATAAGTTCCATTGTGTACGTTTTTGTCATATTGTATGTTAAATTCAATAAAAAGATAATCGCATTTCGTTGTTTTGATTTTTAATAACCTAAAATATTATCAGTTATCAGAACTAGAAAAGTAGATTAGGGCTGTAACTTTTATATCGATAATTTTCAGTATGTCGATATTAAGAAGTCGATAGTTTACACCACTATCATTACTGAGCATGTCATTTCACTACGAGTCGGCTGTTATAAGGGCTGATTCCTATCTGTAACAGTAATATAATTTGTGCAGTATCGTACGGATTTTTGCGTAGAAAGGACGTGCATACGCGTAATAGATCTCGACATGGATGACACTATGCGGTGATGCGGTGCGTCGTGCATCACATCTCCGGACGGAGAAATGGAGGAAACCGTACGATGGCACGGTTCCGTGCCGCCGCAGCCGCATGCGGTTTTCGTCCCTCCGTACACCGCAGCGGGATGCGGCGGCAATGTGTTAAGCGCCTTAGGGTGCAAAATAGGGTTTGAAAGTTTCTATGGAAAATATTTAAAATCTGCTCCAATTTCTATGAAATTTATCAACCGCTCCTAAATATAAATAACAGGCTACAAAATTACCTAATTTTCCTACGGGAAAATATAAAATTCCCACGGGAAAACAATAATGACGCTAGCGAGCGGAAAGCTAGTTATAAATAAAACGACGCGGCGGGCAGTACATTTCTTCTTTTTTAATTTGTGGCAATTGGCTAGATGACTATAAAATTTTTTTTGCTTTAATAGAAGCTCATTATTCATATAATAAACAGAAAGAAAAAATCGGTTTTCGAATAACAATAAAAACAACCAAGATATAAGGTATTTAAAAAAATTCTCCATCTCTTTCTAGCAAAACGGCATTTTACATGGAGTTTATATGGCCGTACTCAACGATGACGTCACGGTTGATGTCGGATCTCTCTGTCTAATCGCTTCAAAATTAACAGCTTAAAATGCTTGTATCTTATGTATTTCTAAGCCGATTTTAATTCTAATTTCACATGTTTGCATCTTTTTCTACGCTATTTTAATATTTTATGTCGAGATGTGAAAATTAGAATTCAGTCATCATCCCAATTGGTCGTTTAGAGAATAATGGCGGTACACTTGGCGATTGTTTATTTTGATCTGTCAAGCGAGATACCTACTAAGTTCACCGGGTCAGCTAGTTTTTTGATGATAATCTTTAACTTGACTGATGAATTTTCGCAAATTAGAAATTCAGGAAATCTTTTTCGGTCTTTTCGGACCAATAACACTACACATTTTTAATTCTTCGTACTAATTGAATTTGGAAAATTAAAAATTCGTATGACTTTCGGTTTTTTTAACAACATTCAGAGGTTTTTGAAAATTGGAATATTCAAATTCGAAATTAGGTACGTATTTAAGGATTCTTGAGTGTTCGGTTCGCATAATTATGACACATAATAATATGTCACACACATTGCAGATAGGTATTTAGGATTTGTTTAATAGGTAGGTACAGGGGGATGGTAAGTCATTTAATGATCTATTAATAATTTTAAAAATAGGGTGAGTTTTTCGTATAGGTTTATATAAATTTATCATTAGTTATATATTGTGATTATTGATTAGGCGTCCCGTAAAATTCGAAACGATTATCAATAATAGCAATGGTAATAAAATATTATGAATATCATTTATTAATAATAGAAAACATGAAATCTTTAAATAAACCCTAAACTATCTATTTTTAATATGGTGGCGAAATAATGGTGAGAATTTTAATTACGATAATAATAATACTTATTAATGTAAGTGGTACCTATTCAAGAAAACATACCGCCTACCATAGTATCTTACCTACATGGCCTTAGTCCACACAGGACACCGAGAAACAGTTAACCGCTAAGATGCTTAAACTTACCGGCCTTCTAATACTCGTATATACGAGTTCCGTTACTTAAACCAGAAATTATTACCTGCTAGTATGCGTAATGGGCAGCGGCCATGTAGTGACCCGGCACATGGCAACAGCATCGCAACACATGGCCCCCCTCCCTCTCCCGTCCCGCCACGACGCGCGACGCGTCATGTTGCCAACATTTCCAACCAACCAAACGCCGCGCTGGCCAGTCACGCGCCGCAGCCGCACCAGATAGCAGCAAGCAACGTCGCATCGCGTCAACGTCATTTTGTTGATGATGGTCGACAAAAACTTATTGCTCGTGAAGGCTATAGAGAGATTCCCCTGTCTTTACAACTTCAACTTGATTGATTACTCGAGAAAGGAACTAACCGACGTCGCTTGGAACGAAATAGCCGAAGAAACTAGACTTACCGGTGAGAACCAAATTGTATTGGCTAACAATTAACTCTGTCCAATGTCTACTAATACTACTAATAACACGTGTTAATTTTATCATCGATTGTTCGATTGATGGAAAAAATGCTACTTACCTACCCTAATTCGTTTTCGTAGCGACCGTTCACACGATCCACAAAATTAGCACAAACGATTGCGATTCTTGTGTAATTTGCGATAGAGTTGAACTTTGCAATCACTTTATGCTATCATGGAACAAGAAACAAACTCGCAAAAAAAATTGTTATGGAAAAAATACTTACTTACTTACATATTTTAATTTAAAAATATTTGTTTTTCATTATTCATTTCCATTATTATATTATGTACTAGCTGTGCCCGCGACTTCGTCCGCGTGGAATAGTAAATTTTGTCAGCATTTTGATTTAGGTATGTAGGCAATTTTTTTTTAAGATCTTGATAAAAAGTAGCCTATGTTATACCTTATATAATTAGCTATCTATTAGTGAAAGTCACGTCAAAATCGGTCCAGCCGTTCCGGAGATAAGCTGGAACAAACAGACAGACAAAAAAAAATTTAAATTGTGTTTTTGTTATTGGTACCCGATATACATTCATATCCATTTAGTAAAAACTTGTTATTTTGACATTACAAACAGACACTTTAATTTATTTGTATAGATGATAAGTAGCTAGGTAGTACTTTGAAATATTTGACTTTAGAAGTCTGCAGTTAATTTTCCGTAGTACCTAATTCGAGTTCCTTAATAATTGTTGATCATAGACTAGGGCTGCCAAACGTCCCGGTACACCGGGACATGTCCGGGTTGTAGCGTTATGTCCCGGTGTCCCCGTCAATAACTCATTTGTCATTGTCCCGGTCTGGGAGCTAGGTGGGTAGATATACCTACACGAGTTGATCACTATTAGCGCTTCAAAAAGTCAGAACCTCAGAAAAATATGAATGGACAAAGAAAAGTGATATATCGAGAACGCGAACATTGAATAAGAGAACGCTGAGAATAAGCATGTTTTTTTTTGTTTTATTGTTGGTTTAATTGAACATTTTATTTAATTAAAAAAATATCCTACTAAAAATGAAACTTGAAAGTTCGTATCGAAGTACAAGTCATATTTTTTAACATAGTTTTTGTTATACAAGTTTATTTTTTAGTTATGACAAAAATTTTACCTGCTATTCTCGATTAGTTATTCTCGAGGGTCATCACGAATCGTCTCGCACGCAGGTTCGACGACTTCCAGCCTCCCGAACAAGCCGGATTCCGAAAAGGCTATAGTACCATAGACCACATCCATACACTGCGGCAGGTTATACAGAAGACCGAGGAGTATAATCTGCCACTATGCTTGGCGTTTGTGGACTATGAGAAAGCTTTTGATTCCGTCGAGACCTGGGCCGTACTTAGATCACTCCAGAGGTGCCAAATAGACTATCGGTACATCCAAGTGTTGCAGTCATTGTACGAAAACGCCACCATGTCAGTCCGCCTTCAGGACCAAAACTCGAAACCAGTACGACTTCAGCGTGGTGTGAGACAGGGTGACGTTATATCGCCGAAACTGTTCACAGCTGCGTTGGAGGATGTATTTAAGCTTTTGGACTGGAGGGGACTCGGCATCAACATAAACGGCGAGTATATGACTCACCTTCGTTTTGCTGATGATATCGTAGTCATGGCTGAGACCGTGGAGGATCTAGGCACAATGCTCGAAAGACCTCTGTAGAGTTTCCCAACAAGTGGGTCTTAAAATGAACATGGACAAGACTAAAATAATGTCGAATTCCCGTGTAGTACCCACTCCTGTGAATGTTAGAGGCTCTACGCTGGAAGTTGTTGACGAATATGTTTACCTGGGGCAAATAGTCCAGCTCGGTAAGTCCAACTTCCAGAAAGAGGTATATCGGCGAATCCAACTCGGCTGGGCAGCGTTCGGGAAGCTAAGCAGCATATTCTCGGCCCATCTACCGCAGTGTCTCAAGACGAAAGTCTTCAATTCGTGCGTGTTGCCAGTGATGACATACGGCACTGAGACGTGGCCGCTAACAATGGGTCTTATCAGAAGACTCAAAGTCACCCAAAGGGCAATGGAGCGGGCTATGCTCGGGGTTTCTCTACGTGATCACATCAGAAATGATGAGATCGGTAGAAGAACTAGAGTTACCGACATAGCCCAAAGAATTGCAAACCTTAAGTGGCAGTGGGCAGGACACATCGCTCGTAGGACTGACGGCCGTTGGGCGCGTACCGGGAGACGCAGTGTTGGTAGGCCCCCCACAAGGTGGACCGACGATCTGGTGAAGGTCGCGGGAAGCCGCTGGATGCGGGAGGCGCAGGACCGATCGGTATGGAGATCCTTGGTGGAGGCCTATGTCCAACAGTGGGCGTCTATTGGCTGATATGATGATGATGATGACAAAAATTTTGTGTGCTTGTTCAGTCAAGCAAACTGAACAACTTTCACTATGGGACCAACTTCGAAGTCGCAAAAAAAATCAGCTGTTCCATACAAATGTTCAACATTCACTGAACCTAAATGTATGAAACAGCTGATTTTTTTGTTGCGATTTCAAAGTTGGTGCCATAGTGAAAGTTGTTCAGTTTGCTTGTCTGAACAAACACACAAAATTTTTGTCATAACTAAAAAATAACCTTGTATAATCATTCATTGTTCTTTTGAATTTCCATTTTATAACCTTTTTAACAGACTTCAAAAAAGGAGGTTTCTCAGTTCGATCGTATATTTTTTAGGGTTCCGTACCTCGACCGGACCGCTTATAGGATCACTTTGTTGTCTGTCCATCCGTCCGCCCGTCTGTCTGTCTGTCAAGGTGTCAAGACCCTTTTTCTCAGGAACGCGTGGAGGTATCAAGCTGAAATTTATATCAAAGTCTCAGGTTTACTGTCCCTTGGAGCTGTAAAAATCAAACTTCTAAGTCAACGCAATCAAAAGATACAGCCGTTTATGCCGCAAATTTCCGCAAATTTTCGACACTCGCAAGGGAATCAAAACCTACAGGATACTTCCCGTGAACTCAGAATCTTGAAATATGGTACAAAGTAACGTCTTATAGCACAGATAAAGAAAAAATTGTGAAAACTGTAAATTTTTAGTCACATCATATAATAAAAATATTTTTAATAATTTTAAACGTACTAAGTACCCCTTTCCTCGTGAACGCGTAGAGGTATTTAATTGATCATATTTTTTTATAATGTTTTTTATATAATGTTTATTAATCTTATTTAATCCATTTTGTTACATAACATAGGCACGTAAACCTCTAGGGTTTATCTGTGCCTGCGGATCGTCTTACAATATTACAACCATTAAACACAAAAAATACATATACATACAATAACTTTGAAAACATTTAAGTCCTTATAAAACATACTCATCTATCACTATATATTATATAAGTACTATGTGATACATCCTGGTTGATTTAATATGTAATATAATTTTAGCTTATTTGTATAGTTGCTTTCATTAGCATACATATTTTGAAGTTCCTCCGTCAATTCATTTAGAAAGTATGGTATAATGAAGTTTAACATTCTACTCCCATAAAAATTATTTATTTTAGGTAATATATACACGGTTATTTTTTTATCACCCTGGAAAATTTAAGGGACGCTTCACGACATGGTATTAGAATGATTAAAATATAAATAAAAAAAATAACCCCCCTCCTTAATTTTATATTAATTTTTGTTAAAATACAAAAAATGCTGCACTAGTTGAGAGCAGCATTTTTAGAGAATTTTTTATTTTTTTTTATATTTTTTTTAATTTTTTTATTTCATTTTTTTATTTTTTTATATAATATTGGATGTGTCCTGAAGCGTCCCTAAAATTTTCCAGGGTGATAAAAAAATAACCGTGTATATTTGCTTTTGTCAGTTAAATTCCTTAAATTTTCAGGCCTTTTTCTTTCTATCAAATATTTTGGGTTGTTAACTTCTGTTAAAATATTATATTTAATTTTATCATAAACATTTATTACTCTGCAATATCTAAACAGTTCTTTGTCACTATTCTTATATCGATTCCTTATATATCTAGGCACAATATTTTTGACTATTTTACGTTGCATTTTATATATGTCGTGAATGTATGTTGGAAAAGTTCTTCCGTAGCTACTGAGTCTGTAATTGATAACAGAGTCTGCTAGGGCCATATATAGAAGTCTAAGCGTTTTATACGGTAATTTATATTTTAAGACCATTAACTTACTCATAACTGAACGTAGCTTGGAACAGACATGTTCCTTGTGTGGTCTCCAGCATAATCTGTTATCAATAATAAGCCCAACATAAGTATGACTATCCACAGCGTCTATCTACTGACATATGGAGATGTCATTTTATGCAGGCAACTGTGGCTATGGAACACGATCGTCGGTCTGGTGAGAGCCATGTTGTGAGAAGAGTGCATATGAATAAGCTTTGTTTTTTGTGCATTGACCACCAGTCCGACGTCGTGCGCCCATTTACACAACATGTCGTAACTACTCTGGATATCAGCTTGCGCTTCCTCTACATTATTGCGAGCAACAACTAGGCAGGTGTCATCAGCGAACTGATAAACAGTGCCTTTAGTAATAACATTTGCCATGTCATTAACATACAACAGGTATTCTGTAGGTCCTATTATCGAACCTTGAGCCGTACCTCTGACTGTTTCAATCATATTTCCGACCGTATTGGCAATCTTAACGGCCGTAAATCGGTTTGTGTGATAATTTTTTAATAATTCTAAAAAGGGCCCTTGTATACCACATCGCCACAGTTTGCCATATAAGGTGTCAAAATTCAAAACATGCTTGCTGAAATCAATGCAAATAACTAATACATGTTTTCTGATATTTAAATGATTGTTGATTTCGTCTGTGAACATTTGCAAAAGCTGTGTGGTACTTTTTTTTTCTGGAAACCAAATAGTGTTTTATTTATTAATTGATTATGATTGAGATAGTTATTTAACTCGTTACTAATATATCGTTCCATTATTTTGTCCAGACATGATAGTATAGTAATTGGACGGTAGTTATTATAGTCAGAGTGTTTTCCCTTTTTATAAATTGGTCGGATTATGCCTATTTTTAACAAGTCTGGGTATTTGCAAGTACTCAAACATCTGTTAATTAAGTGAGTAACTATTGGAACAAAAATATTTTTTTTTGTTCCAATAGTTTCAAATACCCAAATCTATAATACCTTTAATCTGAAACAAAATCAAACTTCTATGTCAACGCAATAAAACTTATATACCCACAGGTTTGTACGGAACCCTCGGTGCGCGAGTCCGACTCGCACTTGGCCGGTTTTTTTAAGTGTGTTCGCGGGTAACTTCGTCGTTTATAAACCGATTTTGATGATTCTGGAAAGAAGATATTCCAAGGGTGGTCCCATGATAAGGAAACCAGGATCCGATGATGGCATCCCATAAATCGAGGGAAACCCTTGAATTTCAAGGCACTTCCAACGTTTTTTATGTTTCTTCTTAAGATATTCAGGTATTTGCGTCTGGTAGTCGTCATATCTTATTACTGAACTGATGATGGAAGGTTTCTGATAGATTAAGAGCTCGGGAATAATTCCTTTGAAACTGTTTGGAGCAAAAGACGTTTTATTTTAAGTTATTTTGGCGTTTGCCTTGGCTCAAATTCTTATATGTATATAGATATATTAACAAAAAAAATAGTACCTAACAGAATACATACAACATCACAGTTTTACACTGAAGTCGGTGCCAAGAAAAGATCACCTTGAAAGTCTTTTAAAAAAAATATATAAAAAATTTAATGAAGTTATTTAAAATTTAGCACCGAATTCAATATGTGATGTTGTACGTAGTCTTTTATTATTTATGACTTTTCGGTGTTATTGAAGTGGGTTCTATATTTTGTAAAAAAAATCTAATTAAGTATTCAAAATTTCCCGGTCGGTGGTTCAGAACTTATGGCAGCCCTACATAGACCTATGTCCAGTCCAGTACTACAATGATAATAATAATTATTGTTTCAGTTACAGAATGCAAAGAAAAATGGAAAAATCTTCGATACGGGTTTATAAGAAGTATGCGACCAAATCAAGACGGATCTGCAAAGAAAAAATATTACCTCCACGAAGAAATGGAATTTGTTCTACCATTTATAAAATCTATACCGAAAACAAATGGATACGTACATCAACCATATGAATGCGAAAGCGACGATGAGAATAATATAGAAATTACAGAAATTGGACAGTCGCCGTCATTTTTTGAATTAGAAACGTTGCAGAGCTCCGAACCGCCTAGAAAACGGATGAGAGTGAATGATTCTTCGAAATATGTGCAGCACAAAGCATATGGAAAAAATGAGGAACCGCGAAAATTATTTCTCTTAAGTTTAATGCCGGAAATTAACGAGCTAACTGAGCAGCAAATGAAATTATTTAGGAGAAAAATATTATCATTACTAGACGACATAGCCGATACACCTGAATGTACAGCAGAAGAGTATCATTATGAAAATACAATAAAAGAAGAATGTCTTTGATATAAATATAGTATTTATTCTCTTAGACAAGTTTTCAATAATAAACGGAACTATCCCTAACATAAAACTCTAAAACAATCCGGGGGCTTATTGCGTCAATACAAGACGAGACCCACAGAACAATATACCTAATCCTAGGGGTCAAGTCTGATGATTGTATAATGTATACGTATACATGTTGTACGCAAGAATAACTAAATCTGAGTGAGCATCACGGTTGCGCCCTCTGTTCAAATTAATAAAAAGCTTCATAGGTGTGATATAAGTACGTTGTACCGTCGAGAGATGGCGATACCAGCTATGATTACAATTTTCTATTTGCCTGTGATTGGTTTTTATTAAGTTGTATAATTGCACTTTAGTTGAAGCAGGCTTTATAAATAATAACCTTGTTTAACCATCGGATACCTACCACGTCATTCTTATAGTCTTAGATTTAATCTAAGTATCAAGTTCTCACCGCTCACTTTTATGTGGATGGCACAGAGATGGCAGCACTGCGAGCTACCTCAGCCTTTAACCTTAGTCCGAAGCTTAGTGCGAGTTTTACATACGGCCCGTTCCAGATAAGCATTTTAGCCATAAATATCAACATTTTTAGCATCTCTACGTTTCATTAGCCGGTGATGCTAGTTTTTCTTGCTGGTTGTCGCGTTTCATATAAGCATTTTTGACACGAAATGCTAGCATGTTATTAGATGGGTCCTCTGATACCACTTTTTGACAGCTTTCAAATTTGACATTTGGAATCTTTTTTTCATGAATCAAAAAGGATTTTCAGCGGATTTAAAGAATTTCTTGAAAGATATTTATAGTATTAGCCAATTTTGATTTATATTATTAAAAATTTTAAGTTGCTGGACTAATTAAGTGAGGTGTCAAAATTCAGCATGAAAAATCAGTACCTTGCGTTTCATTTGTAACAATTAGCGCGGCTAAAAATGTCAACATTTCTTATGAGAAGCTTGCCTCAATCCCATACAAATTCGCGTTTAAGCGTTCGATGTATGTGATCGAGTTATTAAACTCGATAAAATTCGCACTATAATAGACACTCTGATTTCAGCATCGCTCGGCACAATAAGTTACAGCATACACCGTAGTCCGTGGCTTTGTATGAATTTCCACCACTTCCTCCACGTTTCCTGTATGATTCTTTTGGAGACGCTATCGCGCCTAGAAACATGTCACAATAATTGCAATATGTGTGACTATATTACAGCCCATAGACGCTACGTGACGTGATGCCCAGTTTCTAGAAATGCACACGTTGGTGCGGAACTCCGTCTACAGCTATCTCGAGCATCTTCCTCCAGCGCCATTTATTTCCGGGGCCGTCTAACTTCCCCTTTTCCAATTCACGCACTGTCCAATTGTGCATATCTCTGCAGCGTTAAGAAAGTGTTGCCATGAGCCAGTCTTTAGCAAATTTGTATTCGATTCCTCCACACTTTTCGTAACTTCTCCGTTGCAATACTGGTTATGGCTATACGTCGTTTAACTTCATCAACACAGCCGTTTGTAATCAAAGCCCCAAGGTAAACATAGGTCTGTGCCACATCACAAAACGCAATTTGGTTCATCTTCAACACAAACATAAGGCTTACGCGCTCCATTTTGAGAAGTAGCTCTTCATCACATTTGCGCATTTTTTTATTATTATATTATGGACAACTTGTCAATTACTTTATGATTACTTTATACACACATAATATACATATGGCAACCACATATGCCAACACAGAGACTGGCCTAAGGACTGGTCCAAAACAATCATCCTACCACATCACAAAAAAAGACTCAACCAAAAAAGTGGCGACTATCCATGCCTTAATCTCACACTTTAGCAATGTTGCACGTAATAAATAGCTGCGTCTGTTACCTATTTGGACAGCCACATCTCTGAACGGGCGCGTTTCGTTAAGTGTAAAAGCGCAAGACAACAAATCCTGAACATCCTGAATCGAAAACTCTAAAGAATACAATACACCGATGATTAAGTATGTGTAAGGCTTTCGATTGTGTTAATTGGGACAGTTTGTGAACCACAGCCGCAGAGCTTAAGAGTGCCACGTCATCTTATTTTACTTTTTTAAAACAAATATAAGTAGACCAATCAAAAGGGGAAGTAAAAATTAACGACACACTAATCCCAAGTTCTCTAAAAGGAGTAAGATAAAGCTGCATACTGTCATCTATTCTGTTCAATATTTAAACGAATATGTAGTCGTCATTTCGTCATGCATCTGCATGCGACGGATTTCAGAAAATTGGAACGGAGGAGTGACTAGTGATGGCAACATCAACAAAGCTCCGATAGCTGATGACGCTTTACGCTTTTCGCTATTAGCGAAACTGAGATTGTTGTCTTGTTGTACACTTTGAAGCGCGTCAGTGGTGAACTGGGGCTGTCGATTCATAGATCGAAGAGCTAGGTTATGGTAGAAGACCAAATCAGAAGTGCAATCAATCTCAATTATGTTAATGACTTCATCTACCTGAGCTCCACCTTATCTAACAACGGTTCGTAGGAGCTTCGGAAACAAATGTCCAAAGGCGCATTAGAATGGCAAAGGGCGCCAGCGCCATATCACAGCTTGACCGCATATAAACAAACTAACAATATCTCGAGTTATAAAGCGAAAACTTGTGACTGAGATAGTGTTCTCCATTTTTATGTACGGCTCGGAAAGAAGACTGCTCGCGCCCGCATTGATACTCTCGAGATGTAGTGCAGGAGAAAGATGCTATATGTGTTTCATGGACGGTACATCGAACGAACCATCTATCAATGAAGTCAACATTAACACGTCATTCTCTATCATGTCTCCGCAGAATACTCGTGTACCTTGGAGACGTTGATAGGAAGCGCGGCGATAACCTGGAGTAGCCACTTGTCATTAGCATAGTGGAAAAGAGATCTCGGTATTGAAGCCTTATGCGTTAGTCCGACCAGATTCGCTCAGCGCTCGGCTCGTGTTAGCGTCGCCATCCGAACCGCTGACATAGGCGTATATAGAGGAGGGGCCGGGTCAGCTGTGCCCACCCCAGAATGGTCTCGTGCCCACCCCAGAATGGTCTCGTGCCCACCCCAGGATGTTACGCTACCGATTCAAAATTCAACAATGGACGCCAACATACTGATAACTTCACACAAAATAATGGGCCAGGAAAAAACTAGATACGCCAATGACCGCTGAAGACCGAGCTAAATGGCGGACTATAGTTCGTAAAAAGGTGCTAAAACAAAGACATCACAACCGTCAGCTGCTAGAACAAGGAGATCACAACCCTCAGCATTGAGGTTTAGGACGCACGGAGAAGGATCATTTACTTTACGATGACCAGCGGGACGCGGGCCCGGGAAGCTAGAGTCCTGCATTGCACCTTCTAATGCCCAGGAGAATTGCCGGCCTCCCAGTTTTGGGGAGGTGAGAGGGGCTTCCAGTAGGCGAGCAGGGCCTCGTCAGCGTCTGCCGAAAAAGACGAAAAGCGTGTCCAAAAGGGTTCCCATGGCCTTATCCGGCGGCGACACGTCCCTCCCCGGCGTATCCTCTTCGTCTGATGACGGAGGGGATGCGGCGGTGATGAGCTTGTCCGCCCCAAGGCGTTTGTGAGGGGGCATCGTTGGGTTTTAGTCGGTAGGAGGCGGTCTCTGAATGGCACTCTGCCTCAGTGACCGCGAAGAGTCCGACATAACCTCGCATTTTCCCAGACGCGAGGTATGCGTAACGCATTTCCCAACATAAAAAAAGGATCATTTAGTTTACGTTCCCCTGTGACAGCCCCTGTTGGCATATCTGAAACTAATATCACAGTTGTATTCTCAGTATTATATTGTTCTTAAAATAAAATAATTTAGATATCTCAAAGAAAAATTAAATCTGATATACAGTCACTAAAAAAGTCGTTGATTTCTTCAAGTAGCAAATTTACTTTGAGATGTCCTAAACATCATTGTCAACACAAAATTATTCAAAAAATAAATCCAGGTGCGAAGGATGTTTGTTTGTATGATAAACGGAAACAACTAGACTTGAAAACAAATAGTTGTCATTAAAAAAATTGTCACTGCCTAAAACTCGGACCAGACACCTTTGGTGATGTAAGATGGTCACTAACCAAGTCTCCAATCTGCTTAAAATATAAGCACAACATATTTTATATTTGTGACATAGCATTTTCTTTAAAAATTTTATATATTTAATTATATTTATATATATAGGGACTAAGTTTAAATACCTACTTTCACTTCAGTAACTATAGCAAACTACACGTATTTATGGATAAATAATAAAGAAATTTACATAAATATATGACTTTATTGTTTATGTAATAAGCACATAAATAAATATATTTCAACCTTAATCACAAAATTATATGTTAAGCTGATGTTATTCAACAAATACAAAAACAAATAATATAATTCTATAAGAAACATATATTGCAACAGTTGCTAGCAGTCAACTCAACTATAAGTATTTTCACTGAAAATATTTATTACAAACATTGATGAACTATAAAAGAACTAAATACACAATCTTGCGTAAAAGGTGGAATGCTGTTGCACACTGTACCTGCCAGTGGCTAGTCTAGATAGGCTTGTGTGGGACTCTCCCAGCTGAGTGCAAGACATACCCACTAAGAAGGAGCCACGCTAGCGGGCAGGCAACACCTACGACGGTCATGAAAGGTGGGCTGCGAAAGACCATGTTATACCGCAAAACCGTCTGCGTAGGAAAGAAGCGGCATTTTGGTCATTTTTCCGCTCCCATCCTACTACCTTCAATATGGAAATGTCCAATCATAAACTGTGGAAATGCACTTAAAATACACTTAAATTTATCCTTTTAATTCACTTAAATTAACTGTTTTTCATAAATATTTAAAGTTTAAAGAGATAATTTAAAATTTTGATGCACCTATTTCATTCTCTTGGTAAAAAGTGAATGAGATCAACATACTGTGAGACATTACCAAAGTATAAACTGTGTTTGATGACCTTAATTTGATATTTGCTCGAATCATATGTCAGTGCCTGTGCTATTTGAATTTCACCATTATTGTAAAAATAATAAATATACTATCTAAAATTGTGTAAGCTCATTTAGCTTATCAATATTTGCTGCCTATGCATCTTTACAGTAAGTCTCCAATACTTTCTAGGTGATGCTTCTCCAAAATTATGTAACTCATTCTTTTATAGTACATCAATGATTGCAAATCTTAAACAAATAAATTAAAAAAGAAATGCAATAATGAAGATAGTCACCTAGCTGATAAATTACTTTATAGGAGCATTTTTCATAGATTTAGTAGTAACCGAATTACCATTGACTTTACTAACCAACTTATTTCCTTGCCAAACTGCTAACAATTTGTCATTTGTTTTTAAATCAGCTTGCAACTTTTCCCACACTTTCTTCTTGGGATTCAATACTTCATCTGGCTCTCCAGTTTCATAGCCTTCTATTACAATCCTATCGCCAGGTTTACTACCTTCTGGTGGTGACAGCGGCTCAACTTGTTTAGGCTCATCAATAGATGCACATAAAACCATCCCTTTTGATTCAACACCGCGCATTTTAGCTGGTTTCAAATTACATAGTACCACAACATCCCTATTTAGCATTTCATCTATAGGTACAAAATTAACTAAGCCTGAAACAATTGTTCTTGGTTCTGTTTCACCTAAATCAATCTTTTCTACATACAATGCATCAGCATCAGGATGTCGAGACACCTCTACAATACGGCCTACCCTTATATCAAGCTTAGATGGTGTAATTTCATCAGAGCTAGGGTTAATATTGCCTTTAGTTTTCACCGCAGGTGGGTATGCTTGCTTAGTTAATTCTTGCAGCTTAGGATCTTTAAATATTTCTTGGATAGGTGCCAAAAGCTTATTAATACATAATTCAACTGATAATTTTAAATCACCAGGATGAATATCCTGTTTGGCAAATGCAGCTTCTAGGTCTTCAAAATTTTTGAATTCTATATCACCACCATGTGCAGGTGCTCTTGCAATTATGAATGACTCATCAAGTTTTAACAAGGGAAAGATGACATGCTTAGCAAAAGACAAAACACCATTATCAGTTATGTTTCCAGGCTCGCAAAAAGCTTTTTTTAGTTTCTTTTTCACATTTGATGGGCTATCTAATAAATCAATTTTACTATCTTCTTCTGATGAAGACATTTTCGTCCCAGTCAAACCTGGAACCATCGGGTTCATTAGATGAATTCGCTTAGCATACCCCAGTTGCGGAAGGTATTTTTCAGACATTGTAAAAATTTTTCTTTGATCTACACCTCCAAACTGAGCATCAATTTTTAAATATTCTTCATCCAAAGCTTGCAGTACAGGGTACAATAAGCCACTCAATAGAGGATGATCAACTTGTTTTACTACTTCTGCTCCTGCTTTTCTAGCATCATGATCAGTTACAATAGATGACATACGGTAAACATCCAATGTGAACTCTTTGCTAAGCTGGTATTCAGTTCCTTTTACAAACTTTAATTTATCCAAAGGGACACCAATAGATTGTAACATAGCTTTGATAACAGCTTCATAGTACTGTGTCCTCAAACTAAGTAGCTCCCATGGAGCCTTCATGTTATCCAAATATGCATGTAAGTCAGCAAATAGAATTGTTACCTCACATCCAGCTTTCAAAAAGTCTGCAATTTTTGACATTGGGACAAAATATGCGATATGAGGTCGACCAGTAGTTGCAGTGCCCCAGTATATTTTAAGATCCCTTTGCTTCAGGATATCAGTCAGTTTTTCATCACCCAGAACTTCTTGAAGATTACGTGTAATTAAAGTCTTTTTTTCTTCCCAGTTAGCCATAATAGAAACCCTGAAAACTGATATTAATACAGGTTATAGTAACAATTATTGGTTATGTTTTGTGTAGAATAATAAAGGAATTAATATAGCTTACCTTTGGTGCCAAAGAAAAATTAATGCTTGAAGTATGTATTGAGCAAAAAACTAAATAAAATTGATCAACGTATGGAGTTCTATGAATAAGTTGCCAAAAGTTAACCTCAAAGTTTATAGGAATAAAAAGGTTCTAAAATTTCAAACAAAAAGACCTTTCACCGTAAGAATGTCAACTTATCAAGTTAACTTTGTATATTTTAAATATTGGTTCAATACATCAAATTCATAATAAAATTAATACAAAAAATAAATTATCTCGATGACATTTTTCACGTAGGCACTTAGAAACAACCTGATATTAGCCGCAAATGAAAATGACTTGTTGCCAACCGCAAAATGGCGCTAGTGTCGCAGTGAATGCTCGCGCTTCCTGTCAAAAGCGCCATTGCGCATGACAGTCAGTGCGGCCTTGCGGACTGAAGAGTGGTGCCAACAAAGGCCGATGGGGTTACAAAAAGATTAATCTGGACTAATAAAACCCTTATGTTATTGTAATTATAATTTTATATAGGTTGTGAATCTGTGATTACTGTTAAGAAAATGTGTGAATGATATGAATCGTGACGGCTAGCAACGGAGTCAGCTGGTCAACAGTGCGAATAGTGAATAAGAAATGGCGGCCTTGCCAGCAGGTGTTCAGTATGGGTTATCATCGGAGTTTAGTTATAAAGAAAACAAGGAACTAGTGTTTGTGAAATTAACGGATTCTGCGCTGAAAGCAATAGAAGATTTTATAAGAAATAACAGGGTAAGTCTACGCCATATTGTTGACCAAAATAAAGATAAGCCAACAATGTCAGAGGCGCCATACTTACTTTATTTGAAATGAAATTGCAATCTGTAATGTTTTTGTCGTTTTTTCTAAACGAGTTCACGCATAAAAGGTAGATTGGTTCGTGTCTGAATATCTGACATGCTCAAAATAACATCAATACTATGTCGCGCCACGTCAACATCAGTATTTTTGCTATCTTATTTTTACAGAATTACATTTCATATGTCTATAATTAGAGAATTCTACACTTATTGTTGCGGAATTCGCGGTTTACCCAGGAGTTATGTTACATTCTGAATACTGTCTTACATCCTTAACTCCGTAAGAACACCTTGTAATTAATTTATGCTAAACTTTAAAAACATTCAAGAGCAACAACTCTCATAAACTTTAGTCATGTTGAGCTGATGGAAAAATACCACGGTTAAAAGGAAAAAGGCTATTGTTTCAAAACTAGAATTTACTAAATGCAATGTAAAATCAAGTATTTGCACATTTTCATATGTAATTTCTAGCTACCTGTTGGTACAATTTTAGTAAGAACCATTCAATTAGTATGTCTATTCCCATATATGTGGTACCTTCTTTTGCACTCTGATTTCATTGCAAAGTTTATGTAACAGAAATTATCTTTTTTTTCAATAGGCACCTAATGGCCATTTTCACCAACTTAGCTTAGGGGACTCTTAGGTAGCATGCTGTCACATTCTTTTCATTAAAGACAAAAAGTGACAGTATACGTCTTAGGGGCTTCCTAAGCTAAGTAATGGTCGGTGAAATCGGCCATAAGTTTAATATTCTTGTTACTTGAAATTAGGAGTGTTATTTTTTTATTTATTTTAATACATATCCCTGATCTAGCACTGAAGATATAGATTCAAGTTCATTCATAAGTATAACATTTCGAAATCAAAAAATTAAGTATCACCTTCCTTTTCAAAGCCCAATTCATAACATTTTGAAATCAACAAAAATTATCACTGATAGATAGAGTTCTTGATACTGTTCTAAAGCAGTCCATATTTACATCTGTTGCATAGTTAACTTCATTTTCTTCCTGAATTTCAGCTTTTTACTTTAAGTAGGTATGCCTAGAGTTAAATTCTCTGAATCATTATTAATATTTCAAAACAATTTTAGCAAATTGAATCTGAATTAATTTCATATTACCAAAAAGAGGAATGAGTGCAGCAAATAATTTTATATAAGCCAAAAAAGATGTCAGCAAGTAGGTACAGTCAGCGTCAAAATGATCTAAGCGTTCAAACCTTCCAAAAGTATCTAGAGATTTGACAAAAATCAACCTTATCTCAAGACATAGAGATGCATTTTCATTTGTTGTTTGAGAACAAATGACAACAAAAGATAGTACACCTTAAAGTATTTGTGCTAAGAGTGATTTTTGCCAAATCTCTAGATACTTTTGGTAGGTTTGAATGCTTAGATTATTTTGACGCTGACTGTACATGGGATAAATTTTAGTAAAATCATGTATCCACATATGGGTTTAAATAGATGTTGTAAGTATATGTATGTCTAAAGGAAGAGCAAAAGGAACTATTCTTAGCTCTGGTCGTCTACAAAAATTTTGAAAAATGCCTCATTGTGCACTATAACATTGCAAAACTCACAAAATAAAGATTGTAACAGTGGTAAAGTTTTACTCCCTTTCTACATTACATTCCGATAAAGAAAATGTAGCATGCTCAGTTTTCATTTAGATGGGGGATTTGATTTAGATTTTCATTATCTCATTAGACGTTAGTTCCTGTAACCTTATCTAAAACCTATGCATGCATGAATAAAACTATCAAAAACCTACTTAGTAAAGTATTTTCTCCACAAAATATAGAAATATATATTTCTTTATATTATTTTTAAATAGACTTTAGGAGACTGCCAGCCTCAAAGGGAAATATAAAATTATTGTTTGAACATTCAATGTGAGCTCATTGAATGTTCAAACAATAATTTTATATTTCCCTTTGAGGCTGGCAGTCTCCTAAAGTCTATTTAAAAATAATATAAAGAAATATATATTTCTATATTTTGTGGAGAAAATACTTTACTAAGTAGGTTTTTGATAGTTTTATTCATGCATGCATAGGTTTTAGATAAGGTTACAGGAACTAACGTCTAATGAGATAATTTAACTCCATATCCGGTAATCAAAGTAAGTTTATTTTCAAGAAAGAAAAGGTATTTTACAAGGATATAATTAGAAGAGCATTGTTTGGAAGTGGTTAAAAACTTTCAAATTAAAAAACAAAAAAACGTTACAGATTCAACAAGGAATTTGAATGCAACACCAGTCTCTCTAATATGCCTCACAGTAAAGTATAATCACTGCTGCCTAATAGAAACACAACCCATGTGCATTAGTAGTGATAGGATTAGGTGGTACAATTTTGCACAAAATTTCATTTGTAAAAATTTGTATGAAATGCAATAATATCCCTGCATAACAATGTTCCTGAGCCCTTAAAATGTTAAATTCAAAATTTATAAAATGAAGTAAAATTATTCATTACCTAGTTCACGATAATTTGTAAATATTGCAATTTTTTTGTAAGGTTCTGATAATATGATAATATATTGATATTGCAATTTTTTTAAAGGGAGCTCATTTGCACGAGTGCTTTTCTAATGTCCATTAAAGAATAATTTAAATAGAACAGTAATGGTGGACTGATAGCCTCATTGCATTAAGTCCACCAATTGTACATTCTTATTGTGCAATGAAAATTGATAATAAATTCCCAAGCATATGTTCATATGGCAACACTTTTAAAACGCCATGCTTTTTTATTGAGCAATGTTGTATTTTCAACGCTGGGTGTAAGGCGTGAGCTCAGACTTCTACACATCAATAAGTCGAGTGGGCTGGACGGTATCTCCGCAGTAGTGCTGAAAATGTGCGCCCCTGAGTTAGTCCCAGTTCTTACGCGTCATGTCTCTTCTATATATTACACAGTGTTCCATCTTCCTGGAAGGAAGCTCTTGTCCACCCGATCCCTAAAAAGGGTGACCGATCAGACCCGTCAAACTATAGGCTGATAGCAGTAACATCCTTGCTTTGCAAGATTATGGAGCGAGGTATAAACCGCCAACACTATTTTTTTTACTGCAATACCTAGAGGACCACCAGCTGATTAGCGACCGCCAGTACGGTTTCCGTCATTGTCGCTCGGCTGGTGATCTTCTGGTGTATTTGATACACCGCTGGGCTGAAGCCTTGGAGAGGAACAGTGAGGCTCTCGCTGTCAGCCTTGATATCGCCAAGGCATTTGACAGGGTCTGGCACAGAGCTCTTCTAGCGAAGTTACCAGCATATAGAATTCCCAAAGGACTCTGCAGATGGATTGCCAGCTTGCTGGATGTTGGGAGCATCAAAGATAGGTCATGTTCGAAGACCAAAACGATTAACGCTGGGGTTCCACAAGACTCAGTTCTCTCCCCAACGCTGTTCATTCTGCATATTAATGACATGTTGTGTATAGAAAACATGCACTGCTATGCAGATGACAGCACGGGTGATGCGAGGTATACCAGCCATCAGAATGACCCCCGGAGCACCTTGTGGTAGAGACGGTCAAAACTTGTGTCTGATGTTGAAGACTCTGGGGCGGGCTTCAGAATGGAGAAAAATGAACTTAGTACAGTTCAACCCCTCATAGACAAAGTTTTGCGCATTCAGTGCCAAAAAGACAGTTTTACATTAGCGCCTCAGTTTCAAGGAGTAACTTTAGATCTCAGATAGTGTTGGTATCCTCGGTGTTGAAATCATGAGCAAAGTTCAATTGACTTGAATTTGGATAGCAAAGCTAAGCTAGCCAGCAGGAAGCTCCCTGTCCTTAACAATCACATCCCATCTACGCCTTGTGCTTTATAAGGCCCAAATTCATCCACACGTGAAATACTGCTCAGATCTGTGGGCTGGAGCACCTAAATACCAGCTTAATCCATTTGACTCTGCAAAGAGGGGCCGCTCCAATCATCGGCGATGCCAATGCAACTCTTTGACCTGGTACTGACGTCACCCTATTTTCATCCCCCTTTTTCATCGTACCACAGACATCGCAGTGGGGTTCATCCTTATCACCTGGAAGTGATATCGTCCAGTACGTTTTGCTCTCACCGCACATTTTTACCACAAACTGTGCGGGCTCTAGAAAGAACTTCTCCTGCTGCTATTTCCCGAGCGCTACAACATGTCCCTATCAGGGTTGATTGATTTAAATCAAATGATTTATATCATGATTTAAATCACTGATTTAAATCAAGTGATTTATTTAAAAAAATCAATGATTTATATCAAAAATGATTTTTTTAGTATTAAGTAGATTTTTAAAAAACTGTAATGATATTTATTTTATACATCATAACTCAAATTCAATATCAATAGGAAACGATTTTTATCTTAAAACACGCACGATTTGGGGAATTCCCTGTGTTTTCTATTTAAGTACTTGATTCACGTGACGTGGGTGGGAGTGTTGTTAGTTTACATTTTTTTTTGGACTGACTTCTATTAAATTTGCCAGAAATTAATAAAAGCTTACCAAATGACATTAAAAAAAAATCATGACTCTTCCCTGAAGTTTCTAAATAAATCAAAAAAATCAAAATAATCATGATTTTTTTGATTTATTTGAAAAAAATCAAAAAAATCTGTCAAAAACAAAAAAATCATGATTTTTATCAACCCTGGTCCCTATTCAAGAGTAACCTTAAGAGAGCATTATACTCAAGGTAGACAGCAACCTAGCTATGTCCCTGATTTTAGCGAAGTCCATGGGCGACGGATACCGCTTAACATCAGGTGGGCCGCCTGCTACATTCAGCAATAAAAAAAAAATAGAAGTAAAATAGAAAGTAATCTTTCTGTGTAAGAAATATCTAGTAAAGACTGTTTTATTTAAAATTTCAAGAAGTATGTTTGTGTGGTAGATCACACAGGGTTTCGCTTATATTAAAACTCAAACTCAAAAATCTTTATTCAATATAGACCTTTACAGGCACTTATTGATGTCAAAAAAAAAAACAAAAATGTTCAACCAAGAATCTAATGTAATAATATCATGTACATACATCTCAACCATTATTAAGATGTAAGCAAATACAAGTCAAATGAAAAAAAATTGACTCTACACCTAAAGAGATAAAGGATAGATCTTTGATTAAATCAAGTTGGCACCCCTGATTATGAACCCCATAGTACCTCTACCTTGGAATGAAGGCCAAAATGCTGTAGTTTGTAATAAAAAATATAGAAATAGGCAATTAAACTGCCTAGAAATAAATGTTTATATACCTAATATGTCTTCTACGAAGTATTTACAAAGTATTCAGAAACCATTGTATAAATCACTGCAAACGCTGTGCACAATTGCAATTGGGCACAGGCATGCACTTTTTAACATGCCTTTTTAAAATGTATTATTTTGGCTGATGTCTGTTATTGTGCCGTTATAAATAAATAAATAAATAGATCTAGATTACAATATAAATAATCATATAAACCTAATTCAAGTTACAATATACATTTATTATTCTTAATGAATACTAACTTCATCACCACAGCTCAGAAATGTCCCAACCGAGGGGCTCGTGCCTACACTAAGTTAGGGCGTTTAGGCCTTAGTCCCAGTGCGGATTGGTCAACTTCACATACACATTTGAATTTCTTTGCAGTGAATTAAAATCAAATATTGACAGATGTTGAATACAGTCAAAACATCAAGCCAAAATTACATTAAACATACCACTAGCTTTTGGTTGTAAAAACTAATAGGTATATAACAAATTAATTTTAAAGGTACTAATTTGTCCACAGACAAGTCCATAGACATTGCTTAGAATAATACAATAATTCATGTTTAAAATGAGAAGACATTACGAATATTTCAATACTAGCAATACTAGCTTTCCGCTCGCGGCTCGCCCGTGTTATTATTGTTTGGGCTCGAGCCTACCCTTTTTTTTTTTTTTTTTTTTTTGAGGCGGGGGAATCTCTTTACGATTCAACAAGGGGCTGAAAGCTGACAAAGCCGCCCCAAGGATATGCCATTGGACTCGGGTTACCTGGGTAACCCCATACCTGGCTAAACCACCCTCCAGAGCAACTTCTACCTCCGTAGAGACACACTCGGGATCGGCGTTAGCCATTCCCCGAGTGCGCCCCCTGGATTGTAGGCCTGACGCAAGCGCCAGGTCTTACCTCTACGGGGGGATCGACAAGTGCAATAATTCGACCCCCCAGACGGGCAGGCCAGGGGTAGAAAAGTGTCTCCCGACCGGTTGTCGGCCGGCCGGGCCATTTCATCCCCAGCTTGCTTAGGGGAGTTGGTGGCGCGCGTCCAGGAACGCGCGCCTCCTCCTACCCAACCGCCTGCGCCGGAGCGGTGCGGCGAGAGGGTCAACCTCTCGCGCCCGCTCCGCTGCCTCCTTCTGCGAGATCACTTCCTCGCAGAAGGAGGCGACAGCCTCCCACGCCGTCGCGCTGGTCAGCATCTCGCGTGCGATGTTGGCCAGCACGACGGGCGCACCCCTACCTAGGCCCAGCGCGAGGGCTAATGCGTCGCGCTGGGGTCGCCAGGCCGGGCACTCCGAGAGGGTGTGTCCGGCCGTGTCGTCGGGAGCGCCGCAGTGGTGGAGATAATGGCCGAAGCAGCCGTGCCCGGTCATCATCTGCACCATCCGGTAGGTGAGGCTGCCCTGCCGGCGCCCAACCCACTCCTCCAACACTGGACGAACGGCCTCGATCGTCCAGTGGCCGGCAGCTGGGTGGGCGAGCGTCTCGGCCCACTGGCGGAGAGCCTCCCTCTGCGCCAGGAGCCTTGTGCGCGCCACCTCCTGCGGGAGGGGGCGCTCCCCCCGACTCCTCGCTGCCACCCGATGTCGGTGCACGGCCGCAAGGACGCGTGCCTCGACATCCCACGGAGGCGAGCCCGCTAGAACGCAGGCCGCCCCGTGAGAGACCGTGCGGTAGGCCCGCACGGCCCGGGTGGCAATGACACTCTGCGGCCTACGCAGGAGGGCCACCGTTCGGGGGGCGAGACGCTCCGCCCAAATCGGGGCTCCGTACAGCGCCATCGACTTTATCACCGTCTGATAAAGTCGACGGCTCGCTGCGCCTGGTCCCCCCACGTTGGGGAGGACCCGTCCGAGGGCTGCCGCGGCGGCACACAGCCTTGGGGCGAGGAGCTTAAAGTGCTCCCCGAAATCCCATCGGGGGTCCAGCACCAGACCGAGATACTTCATCGAGCTCTCGATCTGGACTTGCACCCCCTCTACTCGGACACGGAGCCCCGCCTGGGGTCTGCGGCGACGCGGCGGCCTGAACGAAATGGCCGTCGTCTTCTCGACGGCCACGTCCAGCCCGAGGAGGCGGATGCGCCGGACGACCATCGTCGCGCCGGGGCTCGAGCCTACCCTAAGTTAGGGTGCTTAGGCCTTAGTCAACCACGCTGGCCCAGTGCGGATTGGTTAACATCACAATTCACATACACCATTGAATTTCTTTGCGGATGTACCTATGCAGGTTGCCTCACGATGTTTAAAGACTGTTTATTATATTTAGGAGCTCAGATAATACGTTTCATAGAAATTGGAGGAAATTTCAAATATTTTCCAAAGGAGGTCGCCGAAATCTACCCAATCAATGTACCGAGGTACACTATATGGAAATAAATTCTACATAATACGCTTAACAATAAAACAATCCTAGTTTTTTCCCTGGTTAGGAAAAGATAAAAAATCCTTTTTTATTTACAAGAAAATACGCCGTCTTAGACCCTATAACCACAGATTACATATGCTTTGTATATAACAATATGAATTGCTGATATCTATTGTCGGACCTTTCAACTTTTATGACGCGGTCAACTAATAAGCACTGGATTGTGCTTTTGCAGCAGACGTGATTTTGAATTTCATTATTTTATTTCAAAAAGGTATGGAATTTAGTTTGTAACGTTACAACTTCTCTGAGAGGGAGAAGCTGTAACGCAGCAGATAAATCGGGAGAGAAATAGGGAAACACTATACTACAAAAGATAAAAATATTATGGTACAAAACGTTAATATTTATTTACAAGCAAATTTTAGAGTATTTCGATCTTCTAAAATATATACACACACGACGTTGCTGGGAAATAGGAGGGACAGGGAAAAAGGAAATTCACTCGCGACGTGACCACTGGTGGTAGGATCGATACGGACTTAGGGGAACGTGAAACTATGGCGGGAAAACAGGAACACAGCTGAAGATGGTAACAGCAGCGTCGTTTCAGTACACGGCGACAACCCAGTCACACCAGGCCCGCAGTTGTGATGCTCTTCAGCACTCTGAGACGATAATCAGAAGAAACCCGTAGAGGCAAATCGGCAGTGGCTTCTTCCGCAGGACCGAAGTAAAACGGCGATAGAAGGGTAGCTTCTTCCACGGCGTCCGAAGCTTCGGCAAAGCGTTTAGGCAGCAGCAGGTAGATTTAGTTTAGAGATAGATTTACGCGGAGCCTTCTTGAGTCCCGGGCCAATGCCAATGGCCCGGGAACGGCCTGCACTACAGTGCGTAGTGTACGAGCTAACTCGACGACTGAACTCACGATTCAGCGTACCTACTAATTTTATATTACAGCTAAAACAAATGAATAAAACAAAACAAGTACTAGAATTTAGAAGAAGAAAATAAGCTTGCTCTTTCTATTGATCATTTTGGGATGAGAGGATAGTAAACCGTAAAGTGAAAAATAAATGACAGTCAGTGCATTTTTGGGTGATGGAACTTGAGTAGTCCGCATACATAAAAAATAATATATTAAGAAAACTATGAAAATAGATACAAATATGAAAATAATAAATATGAAAAATAAACTATATAGAATAAAGAGTAATTAAAATATATAGAGCATGCTAATAAGAAAAAGCTTATTTTCTTAATATGTACAGAGTTAAAGGCCGAAAACAAATCTTACAAACTAACTTAAAATCTAACTTATTATACATAATATAGGAACGACAGGCAGGACGCTACATTATCCCCCCACAAAGAGAAAAATTTACACTAAAGTAAATTTTAAAAACCTAAATATATTTATTTATTTACACACGACCTAGGCTTATTTAACGAGTAGTCAACCGCTCTATAGTACTCAGAGTACTTTGTTACAGATAAGAGGGAGAGAGAGGATTTAGTTTAGGGAGCTTAGCTACTCCCTAAATTCGATCAGTCTTAATGCTATACACACTGAACAAAGAATAAATTAAGAGAAGTAGTCAACCTGCCGTCCTAGTAAATATTTACAATACAGAACTATTTAACAATATATACAAAAAGACAAAACAAACAAAAGATATAATAACAAAAAAAACACAAATCAGATTTTTACATCTTAATATCTTTAACATGCCACTTGCCTCTAGATCCATGTTGGTCTTCTAAAATATAAACAAGAGGTGAGAGTTTATTTACAACTGTACATTTAATAAAGCGTGGTGCCAGCTTAGCAGTAAAGTAAGCGCCAGCATCACTTTGCGTATAATTTCGACGCCAGACTGTGTCGCCAACTTCGAACTCTTTAAAAGAGTGTCTTAAATTATAACGCTCAGTGTTCTTCACGTGAGCCTTGTAAAGAGCAACTTGAACCTTATCGAAGAATGATGACAAAATCCCTAAATTAGTAGCGTAAACATCTCTGGGCATAAACGTTATTTGATCTAAGTTAGAAGTAGGAGTATACAAGGAACCAGTCGAAATGTACTCTCGACCAAAGACTAGAAAGTAAGGAGAAAAACCTGTTGATAAGTTAACTGCACTGTTTATGGCACATTGAATTTTAAAAAGATGCTTGTCCCAGGATCTATGATCATCATTAACTAAAGCAGCTAATGCTGTGACAATAGTCCTATTATATCTTTCCGTCAAATTAACTTGCGGACAGTAACGAGGAGTAAAAGAAACAAAAGGTACATTATAACGAGAAAGAAAATTTAAAAACTCACGCGACTGAAATTGAGAGCCATTATCCATGATAATTGTTTGCGGTACGCCATGAGTTAAAAATACTGCATTCTCTAAGTGAAAAATAATATTTTTAGCATTAGCCCGCTTAATTGGAAAGATCAACGAAAATTTTGAAAAGCAGCAATTTATTACCAAAATATATTGATTTCTTTGACGAGTCATAGGAAAAGGGCCCATTAAATCTAAGGAAATTGTTTGAAATGGTCTCGAGCAAATTTTTGGCTTACCCATTGGACCAAATGGTGAATGATTTAAGTGCTTATAAGCCAGACAAGTTTCACAAGTTGAAATAAATTTTGAAATATTACGAAACATATTCGACCAGTAGTAGGATAACGATAATTTCTTAAAAGTTTTAAAAATACCAAGATGGGGATTTGAAGGATCACCATGAGCAGACCTAATAAGATCTTCTCTTGCAGAAGGAGGAGGCACTTCCTTCCAAACAAAGTCATTACTCAAAGAATCAGAGTCTATGCGACGAAAGAGCTTGTTATCCCGAATACAATAATTAGAAAGAGAATCTGGATCATTCCGACACTGAGAGAAAAGAGTATTAAATTTTTCAACGTCGCAAGAGTTATAGAGAGCTAATGGATCTACAGCACTGAGTACATTAATCTCAGCAGCCTTGGACCGCGATAAGAGATCAGGTACAACATTATCTTTACCTCTTTTATGTGTTAAAACAAAATTAAAACAAGATAAGCGTACAGCCCACCGAGCAAGCCTTCCAGACGGATTTGAAAGATTAAGAAACCATTTTAAGGCTGCATGATCAGTGTAAACGGTAAACTGTCTACCGTTATCCAAATAACAACGCCAATGTTCAATAGCAGTTATTACAGCGAGAGTCTCACGTTCAGTTGTTGAGTAATTTTGCTCATTTTTTGTCAAAGATTTACTCATGTAAGCAATAACAACTTCTTTAGAATCTTGAACTTGCGTTAAAATAGCACCAATACCAAAATTAGATGCATCACAGTGAACTAAAAAAGGAAGATTGAAATCAGGACAGGATAGAATCGGAGTAGAAACTAAGGCTTGTTTTAACTTTAGGAACGAAGCTTCAGCAGCTGGATTCCAGGCAAACTTAGGAGAATTTTTACCATTTGAGGTTAATTTATTAAGTGGAGCTGCTACAGTACTGAAATTTGGAATAAATCGCCTAAACCAACTACAAGTCCCCAGAAATTTTCTTACATCTTTCTTAGATGCAGGAACAGGAAAATCTAAAACTGCCTGAATTTTGTTAGGGTCTGCTCGAAGACCTTGCCTATCTACAATATAACCTAAATATAAGAGTTCATTACGAAAAAATAAGCTCTTTTCAAAATTAATTGTAAGCTTCGCAAATGATAACTTTTCAAAGACCCTCATTAAAAGAGATATATGTTCCTCAAATGAATGACTTATAATAATTATGTCATCCAAATAACAAAATACTTTATTATCAAACTCAGGGGTAAACAGTTGATCCATAAGCCGCTGCTGAGTAGCAGGTGCATTGGAGAGACCGAAGGGCATGACCGTGAAACGGTACATTCCTCTACCTGGAACGTAAAATGCGGTCTTATCTCTGTCCTCTTCATGAAGAGGAATTTCCCAAAAGGCCTTAGCAATATCTATACTAGATAAGTATTTAGCATCCTTCAATTGATCCAGAATTTCATTAACAAGTGGAAGACTATATGCATCTTTTTTAGTAACAGAATTGAGTTTACGACTATCAACACAAAACCGCCATTCGCCATTTTTCTTGGGTGTTATTAGCACAGGAGAAAGCCAAGGACTCTCGCATTTTTCAATAACTTGTAACTCTAACATCTTGTCAACTTCATTAACGAGAGCCTTTTGTTTCATCGGAGATAGTCTATAACAACGTTGATGAATAGGCAAAGCATTGCCAGTATCTATTCTGTGGGAAATTAGATTAGTACGACCAAGTTGACCACGATGTTCAAAAGAAATATTCTTAAAACGCTCGATTATATTACACGCAACAGCCTTCTGATCTTCAGAAAGATGCCCAAACGATAAAATTTGAGAATCACTATTAGAACAACCAGATTGAGAAACTACATTAAGATTAAGAGAAAATAACTTAGGAGTCAAATCAAATTTCTTCCAAAAATCTACTCCAAGAATAAGAGACGGATAGAGATCAGGAAAAACTAAAGCTTTAATAATATGTGTTACATTATTAAACGACATTGGAAGAAGCATATAACCAATAGACTTAACAACATTTTTATTTGCGACCATAACATCTATACACGACTTGACTAAAGTAAAACCTAACTCTATGAATTTTTTGTGAGAATTGTTACCCAAAACAGTAATGGAACTACCACTATCTAATAAACCAGAGAAAACTTCATTACCAACCGAAATATCAAGAAAAGGACGTTGGTAGTCATTTTCCTCACAAAAAATAGAATTGGTCTTGTAACACTTCATGAATTGTTTAACAGTTTCTAACCAAACTTCCCACTCTTTAGTATTTAAATGAGAATTTTGTGGAAAAACTTCAGCCAAGTCACCTACTCGTTTTTTGAATTAATAGGGCCCTCATTACACTTTGGACAATCGGCAACTTTATACCCCTTTAACCCACATTTAAAACAAATCAACTCCCTAGGCTTATCACAAGTTCTAAGTGAGTGTCCATTAATCCGACACCGAACACAGAATAAGTGCGATTGAGAGGAATTGGAATTTACGAAATGTCTGGCGTTACTAGAATTTTTAGTAAAGTTATCGTTCTTAGTAGCTGAAAGTCGAGAGAAATTATTTGGAGAAGCATGAGGAGATGGTGCAGTATAAGTTTTAGGAAAAGAAATGTTATTTTTAACTGGAACCGATTCTAAAGTTTTAGTTTCTGACGGTCGATAAGAAACGGATGGCCTATCAGACTTTGATATATTACCATGAGGACTAGGTTTATAACTAAATTCCATTGCCCATGGATTCGATTCTGCGCTAGGTTCACAAAAACTCCGATCGCGTTCTTGAAGATGTTCATATGATTGACAGGCTTGTATAAGAGAATCAACCGACTGAACATTATTAAGTCCTACAAAAACAGAATAACACGGCCTGATGTTATGTAAAAGAATGTTGAGCTCTTCTTGCTCCGACAATTTTTTCGTGAGCCTAGAGAACATGCCGAACATTATCGATATATACACTATAATTGACTCATCCGCACCTTGAGTACGCTTACGAATGGATTCAAGCAATTTGTAATCGTAGTCGAACACACCGAAATCCCTAACTAACAATTCCGCTATCTCATCCCAAGACAAATTCGGATTTCGAGTATATTGAAAGCGAAACCAGTGAAGTGCGTGGTCGGCAAAAATCTCAAAAGCATGATTTTTCAAAGTACTCTTATCAATATTACGAGAAATACAAAATTCAGTAACTTTTTGTAAGAAAGACCTCGGACAAGATTTTCCGTTAAAAGAAAAAGACTTTAATTCTTTAATTGATAAAGTATTGTTATGATGTACATCATGTTGACACACAGTAACGCCTGGTGGATATTGATCTACTTTGGACATAACTGTAAGTGGAGAACCTACTCTTGAAGTGGGACAAGACGGAACTAGATTTGTAGTAATAGAGATTAAAGAATCAAATTTTTCCTCCAATGTATGAAATTTTTCTAAAAGAAGAATATAAGTTTCTTTATAATCTTTGTACAAGTCCACATCGACTCGTTCCAATCTAAAAAATACGTGGTTTAGATATGTTTCCACTTTTTTAATTAGGTTCCGTCTACCAGACTCGATAAGTGCAAGTTTTGCACTGATATAATCAATTGTCACTGACAGTTGGTCAATGTCATCAGTAATTGAAAACACAGAGTCTACTATATCATCTGGCGAGGAAGCGGCTGACAGTCTAGCAATTTGAGATTTCAATAAAAGCAATGTTTCCGCTGGCTCTTCACCTCGAATGGAAACCTCGTACTCCAATTCGAGCTTGTTTAAGAGAGAAAAATTTATTGCTCTAGCCATATTAAAAATATATATACGATTATCAGTAAGATAGAGGCAAGTGATGTAAAAATATAGGATTAGTCTCCCTATTTCACCAAGGAAAAAAAAACTATAATTTTTTTATATTAAATTATTTTTAAAATTTTAATTAAATTATTTAAAAGAGATAAGTGAAAGAGAAAAAAAAAACGTTGGGCGCCAAACTGTAACGTTACAACTTCTCTGAGAGGGAGAAGCTGTAACGCAGCAGATAAATCGGGAGAGAAATAGGGAAACACTATACTACAAAAGATAAAAATATTATGGTACAAAACGTTAATATTTATTTACAAGCAAATTTTAGAGTATTTCGATCTTCTAAAATATATACACACACGACGTTGCTGGGAAATAGGAGGGACAGGGAAAAAGGAAATTCACTCGCGACGTGACCACTGGTGGTAGGATCGATACGGACTTAGGGGAACGTGAAACTATGGCGGGAAAACAGGAACACAGCTGAAGATGGTAACAGCAGCGTCGTTTCAGTACACGGCGACAACCCAGTCACACCAGGCCCGCAGTTGTGATGCTCTTCAGCACTCTGAGACGATAATCAGAAGAAACCCGTAGAGGCAAATCGGCAGTGGCTTCTTCCGCAGGACCGAAGTAAAACGGCGATAGAAGGGTAGCTTCTTCCACGGCGTCCGAAGCTTCGGCAAAGCGTTTAGGCAGCAGCAGGTAGATTTAGTTTAGAGATAGATTTACGCGGAGCCTTCTTGAGTCCCGGGCCAATGCCAATGGCCCGGGAACGGCCTGCACTACAGTGCGTAGTGTACGAGCTAACTCGACGACTGAACTCACGATTCAGCGTACCTACTAATTTTATATTACAGCTAAAACAAATGAATAAAACAAAACAAGTACTAGAATTTAGAAGAAGAAAATAAGCTTGCTCTTTCTATTGATCATTTTGGGATGAGAGGATAGTAAACCGTAAAGTGAAAAATAAATGACAGTCAGTGCATTTTTGGGTGATGGAACTTGAGTAGTCCGCATACATAAAAAATAATATATTAAGAAAACTATGAAAATAGATACAAATATGAAAATAATAAATATGAAAAATAAACTATATAGAATAAAGAGTAATTAAAATATATAGAGCATGCTAATAAGAAAAAGCTTATTTTCTTAATATGTACAGAGTTAAAGGCCGAAAACAAATCTTACAAACTAACTTAAAATCTAACTTATTATACATAATATAGGAACGACAGGCAGGACGCTACAAGTTCTAAAGCAATATTTTAAGAAACCAAAACTGCTTAGATGGCATAGCTTATGCCATCTATGCATTTTGGATGGAACTAATAATAGATTGTTCCCACAGAACACAGAAAGAGGTTAGAAAGGCAATCATGCACCGTTTGTACGGGAACCGCTGTCGCCAGTTTTGCTCCCACTTCTTTTCCTTGCACCGCCCATGCAAAGTCGCGCGAAATCGGGCTGACCAATCACAACGCTCACTGGACTCCTCAACCTCATTCACAGAAATTCACTGACGTCCTGAGCCGCCTGTACAAATAACATTATTTTAGTGATTGACATCGATTAATAGCTATCGATATTAAATATTGCCAGCAATTTAACCATTTGAAATATTTAGAAAACCAAAAAATAATTATTACTTTCATTATACGTTTATAATTAATAATATTCAAGTAATATTTTGTTTCTATGTAACAAAATTAAAGCTTTTTAGCTCAAAAATGTTGTAGGTTAGACGTAAAATAAAAGAAAAACTATAATGGCCTTACAAATAAAAACTTATACCGAGGATAATCCTCGGAATAATTTATTCTGTGTTTTGTCTTGTTTTAACACATGTCAGATGTAATATGTCAAAATAAGACAAAACACGGAATAACTATTCCGAGGGTATTCCGAGGTATAAGTTTTTTATTTGTAAGGCCGTAATACTATAATGCACCGGTCTGAAAGCATAAACTAGAATGGATAATCTGACAAACGGACGTGCGGTAGTTTAGTTGTTAGGATATTTTAGTTGGACGGAGAAGTAAATATTTGTAAAGTAAATATTTACCTGTAAATTTGTGTTTTTTAAGTACTCAAATCTTCATGTCTTGCATGGCCACCTACCTATGCTAAAATAGTCATATAAATATTATGATGATATTAAAAATTCTAAGTTGTAAAATTAGTTTAGAATTTGCCCATAATTTTTTTACTAATCGAACTAATTGTATCGTGAAAATTGAAATTAATTTTACAATTTTAATCTTTGATTACATCGCCGTACTTATATGAATAGGATGTTAGAAAGGGTCGGTGTTAGCTTCGCCAAACATTCTGTATTATCGATAAGTAATAATTATTATTATGGCATTTTAAGTGACAAATAATATGTTATTTTTACTTTATACAAATATTTTAAAATATTAATTTATCGATAAAATGTAATGCGTGCGTTTTTTGATTAGCACGGCAACTATCCCTTGTACTGCGACTACTGCGTTAATGCTCATTAAGCCAAATGCGTCACTACCGAAAGCAGTGTACTACATTACGCGCTCTAAGTAATATGGCAAAAATCGCGGGCGTATATTGCCGGTAAAGTATATTTTTTAGAAAAATATTATGTAACTTATCGTTATGATCAGTTTTGGTGGATTTTGACATTATGATCTATGGAATATGGTCATTATGATTAATTTACTACTTACCGATGAAAATAAATTCCTTCTTTAGCTACACTTGACACCTGACTTCTTGTTTTACAAGTAATTATAGCGCAAGAAGGCATTTTTTTATATTTATAGCGCCGCGCTTCACGATACACTCACTGTAGTTGTCCGTCAGTGATTAAACAACGCGTTCGCGTTGCGGGGCCGCAAGTATGAGCATTTAGTCATAGTTGTGGCTACGCGTGCCCCGCCCACATAGCCCTTCTAACCTCTTTCTGTGTTCTGTGATTGTTCCTATGTCGGTAACGCGTGAGCATAGATAATATTTAAACGTACAGGTTTTACAGACGTCGATACTAAACGCAATTGAGGACTTTTATTTATTGTTTACGTAGTTTTATCTAAACAAAGAAAATAATACATTTTCCGGAATCCTCGAATTTTCCTCTACATTTTGGTACACATGTAGCTCAAGGTACAAACATGGGCAAAAATGTATGGACGATTGGCGACCTCCTTTCCACCCTATTTTGCACCCTAAACGGTGAATTCCAATAAAACATGAAACACTTTTTGAAAGAAATGTTTTTAAGAGCATGAATCTCAAGTTTTATCAAAATCATTGCTAATTTAAAGATTTTTCGCATCGATCCGCATATTGATTTTTTATTTATTTTGATGATTGATCAACTACAGTATAAAAAATTTAGGACGCTTATACTGCTCATCATCTTAAAAACTTGCTTAGCTATTTTAGATTCCAAAAAGGTTATCATAAGTCTAGGCACTCTGAATATTTTTAATTTCATGACTACTTGAATAGCAAATAGTATAAAAATTTCAAAAAAATGTTTTTGTCGTAATAATTACTCTAAGCTTATGTGTTAATGTAAAGGTATAAGGAGCATTGGTATTCTGATTTTTTTTAACTCTGAGGCTACTTAAAGAGTTTGACAATTTCAAAGTACTCGATAAAAATCACGTCATTTATTCATAAAAAAATTCAAATTGACCTTTTATTTATTTGCTTGTCACATGTTATACATCGGTGGTAATTCAGACCTTGCACCCTTATACACGTCCTAGACCTTTTAATAAAAGAATGTTTAATGCGGTGCGCGTTACCCTTTTCCGCAGTGGTTCCGCAGAAAAAATGTATGGAAATGACATTAGCTTGTGACAACCACATGCTATTATAAATTACTTGCAACAGCTTTTTTTGTCAATAAGTTGACGGGGTCCTTATAATTTTTGGGACGTTAGCCTTGGTTAAGTAAGCCTTATAAGAGAAATTTTTTAAACTAGCTGTGCCCGCAAACTACGTTTCGCCTTAAAAGACTTCAACGCTTTCTTAGTTATATCTATTCTAATACAAACTTCCAACCCCCGTTTTACCCCCTTAGGGGTGGAGTTTCGTAAAATCCGTTCTTAGCGGATGTCTACACCCTATAAGGAACCTGCGTAGTTCGCCGGCACAGCTAGTCTTCTTCTTCTTCTAATATATAAAATTCTCGTGTCACAGTGTTTGTTACCAAACTCCTCCGAAACGGCTTGACCGATCTTTATGATTTTTTTTGTTTATATTCAGTAGGTCTGAGAATAGGTCGCAAACTATTTCTTATTATGGCGAAACGTAGTTCGCCGGCACAGCTAGTATATTATAAAGAGAAAAGATATGTATATTCTGTTTGTAATGAATAAGCTCAATAACTACTGGACCGATTTTAAAAAAATCTTTCACTAAAAGGATGGAAGGACATTGTCACTTCCTACGGGAAGCTAGTTAATACATAATAGAGGACGAGGAGTTAGGAGCTCTGTGGCGCAGGAACGTGTGTACTTTCACAATCTCCTTTACTCCGTAGCATTTACAATCACCTTTAATCTGGCTTCACCGGAGGGAGACTCTGTACCAGGGTCTAGGGATGTCAATGTTAACATCGATGTTAACATCGATTCAAAAGCATCGATATGAGATAAATATCGTAAGAAAATCATCGATGTTTTCGGACATCGATGTTTTGGGGAGGAAAATAAACGAATCTCTTTTTTATTTATCATATTAGGAAAAGTAAAAAAAAAGTATTAACAGTGTCAGTATTTTTAGGTACATTTTCCAAAAAAGTAGTTTTATTAGAAGAGTAGTGTTCCTTTAAATTTATTTCTCTGTTGGTACAGATTTGACCAGCTTTTGAAAAAAGTCTTTCCATTCTCCTTTTCTACAATAATTTCCTTTTGCTATTCAAAATAAAAGGTTACAAGTAATAAAATATGATACAGAATAAATATTTACGATACCTGTTATTTGGTTTTCAAAGTTCATTCTTTTAACTTTAAAATAAATCAGTCTTCTAACATTCACTTCCGCTACCTACACATTCACAAGAAAAAAGATTAGATTTTTAAAAAATTACGTCAATTGATTGGAGTTTACAGATTTTTTTAAATCTCTGGTTTAAAAGGTATTAGGTATAAGTTTTTATTCAGCTTTGTTTGGTTACATTTGATTACGTTAGATGACTTACGACATCGTAGAATGTATCGATGTTCCGATATTATTTTCTTAACATCGATGTATCGATATTATGGAGGACTTAACATCGATGTTTTCTCGCTAAACATCGATGTTTATCCTCATCGATGAATATCGATCATCCCTACCAGGGTCGTGTGCGTGGGTACCTTCGTCTTACCTATTTCTGCCGCAAAGCAACAGTGCTTGCACTGCGGTGCACCGGTCTGAAGGGTAAGATATGGCAGTGAAATTACTGGGTACCGTGACTTTACATCTTAAGTCAACGTACTTACACTGTGGTTCTTGTGGGGGTTGCAGTTTTGCTGCGAATCTCACAGGAACCACATGTATCATAGGTGACCACTTACCATCAGGTGGGCAGTTTGCTTGTTTGCCATAAAAAAATGTTGCTAGTGTGATTTATATAGAACCTAAAAAAAGAATTCAGACGTTAACTTCAGCCCAATTCAGCTAATAAGTTACAGCAGAATCGAAACTAAACCGTTCCGATCAACCAATCGGAGCGCGTATATTGCCATGCAACTGTTCGATGACGTGATAATGTGGCGTTCTGAGGCCCAATTCAGCTAATAAGCTACAGCCGAATCGCAACTGAACCGTTGCGATCGACCAATCGGAACGCGTATATTGCCTTCCAACTGCTCGATGACGTGATATTGTGGCGTTCTGATTGGTCGATCGCAGCGGTTCAGTTTCGATTCGGCTGTAGCTTATTAGCTGAATTGGCCTACTGATTGGTCGATCGCAACGGTTCAGTTTCGATTCGGCTGTAACTTATTAACAGAATTGGGCCTCTGGTAGGTAATTTGCTAGTTATTTGTGTACCTACTTGTGCATATGACAATTTTTGTCACTGGCTTCCGTGTGTTCAGGGCTGCTGATGTGTGTAAATTGGGATTGTAATAATTCGTTTCCGAGGTTAGTGTGAACGAGTACAGACTACCAACTTATCTGTGAAGAGGCAACATTGGAATTACAACTCTTGTAATGTAGTTCCAATTACAGGTCATGATGAATTATTTACCGGTCTGGTGTCTGAAATGAAATCTTGCAAGTTGAATTTGACCCACTTCCCGATTTCCAATTGAGCTGGAATTTTGCATATTAGGTATATCGCAATATTATGATGATATGGAGCTGATCTAATGCTGTAACTGGAAAGTTCCCATAGGAACTCCGCAATAAAATGACACAACCCCATCGAGTTTGGGCTCGTTCAATTCGTATTGACGAGTATTAAAAGCTTAAGTATTTAAAAATGTTTCTTTTTTATAATTTTACTTGTTTTTATTGTAATTTTCGCGTTTGTTTAATAATGTCAAATATTGATGAGGAATGTTATCCTCTAAATCATGTTTTTTTTTTAAAAGACTTGCTTGGTTTTGAACCAAGCGCCACCAGTGTCCCCTTTCAATTCACAGATAAATTAGTCGGTCTGCTGGCGTAACACGGACCGTGGATAAAACGGGACAAGAGACAAATAACATATTTCTTCTGGCTCCCTCATATAACAATGAAGCGGGACGGGATGAGGGATAAGCTGGCTCCATACGTTGGCCCCAACGTTGGCCCCAACACCACTCGTCTAAACGTGTGGATCTAGAAAATGGTTGTGTAACTGAGGCTTTAGCCAATATCTCTTCTTTAGCCCACGCGCCGTATTAGGCCTTCTGGGGCCTTACCATGATCGCATATAGCAAGGTAACAATATTCGGCCCGTTCCAAATAAGCATTTTTAGCCATAAATACCAACATTTTTAGCATCTCTGCGTTTCATTAGCCGGTGATGCTAGTTTTTCTTGCTGGTTGTCATGCGTTTCATTTAAGCATTTTTAACACGAAATGCTAGCATCAAATACCCATGTTAATAGATGGGTCCTCTGATACCACTTTTTGACAGCTTTCAAATTTGACATTTGGAATCTTTTTTTCATGAATCAAAAAGGATTTACAGTGGATTTAAAAAAATATTGAAAGATATTTATTATTAGCCAATTCTGATTTATATTATTAAAAATTTTAAGTGGCTGGACTAAGTAGGTGAGGTGTCAAAATTCAGCACGAAAAATCAGTAAGGTACTGATTTTTCGTTTCATTTGTAACAATTAGCGCGGCTAAAAATGTCAACATTTCTTATATGAAACGCAAAACGAGGCTAACATCAGATGTTAGCCTCAGAAAGTAGCAGTGATTTATCTGGAACGCAGGGATTGTAACAGAGACACCGCTCTTGCTGCGTATAGCGCCATCCCGCTCTCAGTGCGGTTTTAATATTGTTTTGAGCAGTCATGGTTCGGAGGCTGGACATTGACGTATACGTTACCGTAACGTATACGTCAATGCTTCTGGACGACAAATTAGATGTCAAAGTGTATTTGGTAATCAAGATTTTTTTCTAACTTCCTTTTAAAATCTCTTCTAACTTTATTCTGTTGCTAATGTCAATTTTGTGTACGGGGAACTATACCGCACATATCACTTTTTACCTCCTGGGGATCGGTGATGAGTAATGACAGTTATTACCTTCAATTAGAGGTAACAGTACTCTACACAGTCGTCTTCACTGACACCTTCAGTGATACCACCTCATTGATAGCATCAGGCTGTTGTTTTCTGCGAATAAGGCCTTCGCGGTCCCTAGGGCGGGAACGGGTTCGCTGTAGGGGATGGAGAGGAAACTAATAATAGCAAGAGTATCACTTGTATCATACATATACCCACAAATTTTCTGAGCAATAGGGAAACTTGACACCTTCCGTGATACCACCTCATTGATAGCATCAGGCTGTTGTTTTCTGCGAATAAGGCCTTCACGGTACCCAGTGCGGAAACGGGTTCGCTGTAGGGGATGGAGAAGTCCCTATAAATAGCAAGAGCCCCGTACTCACTTGTACCAAACTATACCCACAAATTTTCTGAGCAATAGGGAAACTGAACGCGTGATGATGATGACTAAATTCACATGCTACAAGGCTGAAAAGGATAAACAACTTTATATTAAACTAGCTGTGCCCACGAACTACGTTTCGCTTTAGCAAAGCTTAACACCTAGTTTCCTTATTTTTTCAGCTTCAAAATCGGTTCAGTACTTCCTACAAACAAACTTACAAACTTTACCTCTTAATAATATTAGTGTGGATAAAGTGAATGATTTGAACTTAATGTTCACGGTGTCGGTTCATCAAGGAAAACTGTTTATTCTTTAGCTATTTTCTGTGATTGACCCCCGCAAAGCGCCTTTAGGTTCGGAAACGAAGCTCGCGATAACAGTTCTAGTCTGTGTCATATTCTCAATGATGTGCACACTTTCTAGTCTGTGTCATATTCTCAATGTGCACAGAGAAAACTCACCCAAGACAACAATCCCCGTAGAACATCAAAACACAGTCATGTCATTGCGTTGGATCCATCCAAGCACGAAGCAAAACAATGTTTCGTGGTTCCAAGTATCTCGGTGGGGTAATCACATATCATTTGGACCTAGCTTGGATAAGAAGAAATTTATCTCGACGTCATGTAAGTAATGATATTTTTATCTGCATTACCTGTGATTTGATCAATCACTAATCTACCTTTGATAGATTAAAAATGTGAAAGTTCGTACTAGGTCTCAAGAAGATAATAATTATTTTGACGCATTTAATGCATTATAATAAAATATTTTTACAGAATTAGTTACATGTTATTGGTTATAAGTAATGTTTAAAAAATAAAAGTTCGTAGTAAGTCTCAATTATTTTAAGTGATTTAATGCAATAATAATAGTTTGTACTGAGTTAGTTACGAGTACATACATATATTGATCATTGGAATCATGGCATTCTTGATTTAAAATGTTCTTTTCAAAGGGAATCTGGTAGTGTTTAATTAGGTTACACTTATTAAGAAACCTGCAAATACCTAACAACAATTTCATATCATATTCCATTTAGATAAAGTTTAGTAAACAAGTCAATTAAATGAACAAGTGTTTTGTTTACGGGCTATAAGTTGGCCTGGGAAAAGAATGTTTGATCTCGGACTGCCCCGGAACGAGATGGACGCGAAGTCTGGTTATTCCCGGTAATGTGCCTGGCAATCCCCATCCCTACACGCCTAAACATCGTGAATTGGGATGATGACTGAATTCAAATTTTTACGTCTCGTCAATAAATATTAAAATACCGTGGAAAAAGATGCAGTCCTGTGAAATTAAAATTAAAATCGGCTTAGAAATACATTAGATACAAGCATTTTAAGTTGTTAATTTGAAGGCGATTAGACAGAGAGATCCGACATCAACCGTGACGTCATCGTTGAGTACGGCCATATTAACTCCTTGTAAATTGCCGTTTTGCTAGAAAGAGATGGATTCTGGTTGGATGGATCTTGGTTGTTTTTATAGTTATTCGAAAACCGATTTTTTGTTTCTGTTTATTATATGAATGAGCTTCTATTAAAGCAAAAAAATTTTTTAGTCATCTAGCCAATTGTGTATAGTGTTCTTCCTCACCAAAGAAGGAGATAATAGAATTCGACAGCAAAATTCTGATTTTCTGAACTCCCTTTTTCATATATTACGTAAATATGAAAACTATTGTGCTTACATATTTTACATTTACCTACTCAAGCGTACGATAAATCATAATCACAATGTCGATTGATCGAAATTGGTTCAAGAGTATTAGCCTACTGATATGAATGGTGGGAGGAAGGAAGGAATATCATAATCGATTTAGTATGTAACAAACATGTTTTTGATAATGTTTTAACAAAAAACGAGTCTTAAAAATAACATTATCCTTTGTACAGAGATGTGTTACACTTCATAGGTAGGTGCGTCAATTTTTAAAAGCACAAACCCACCTGATTGCAATTCTCTAGTCCCCTGCACGTGTTCGGCTGCGATTATAATCTTTGGTGGCTGCTCACAACGCATCGGCACCTATAAAAGCTTGATAAGGGATAATAGACGTTCCCTTGTTACGGTAAAACTCATATTTCCCTCGCCTACTCTACGACCTGCGCCAGGTTTGATGTCCGCTTTATTTTTTGCCGCTTTGTGTGCGTCCCACCTGGACTTTTTTCCTGACCATATAGCCCATTGAAAGGAATGAATCACTTTTGTTACGATCCCCCGAAGTAGGTACATGTATTATGTCCAAGTCAATTGTTATAGATCTCTTTAAAACAAGCGTTACTGTTCTTCCTGTTTAAAATCTTCCGAAAACGTTCATTTGATAATTTCAAAAATTTATATTCAACTAGCTGTGCCCGCGAACTACGTTTCGCCTTAATAAATGTTAACGCAATAATAAATATTGAGCTCATTCATCGAGCTAAAAACTATATTTTAAGATGGACCAAATTACATACATTAAGGCGCATAGTGCTCCCAATGACCTTGCGTCGATCGTCCCGCACTGATTACATAGGAGTGAGTGAGTGAGAGTGAGGGGAATATTCAAGTAAACCTTTACGCGTAAGATGAATTATTTCAGTAAAAAATTCATAAAGGCGAATAAGAAAAATCTAAAAAGACCATCCCCTAGAATATTGTTCACTTTATTTATTGAAATCGAAAGTATGTGATTTAACCTAATATTTACGAAGCGATTAGGTTTATAGTTTTAAAATCGAGGCATGTTTGGGTTACATTTTAACCAAGTTTTAATTAATTTATCAAAAAATTAAAAAGACCATCCTCTAAAGAATGCGTTGAATAATAACATATCTTTTTTAAAGATTTTTTTATTCAATATTTATGAAGAGAGCCGGATTTTTCTGCAATGACTTTTTATGATTGACGTTACTATGCGCCTTAAGACAAATGAACGTCATAAATAAATACAAATGTCTAATTTACCTGTAAGAACGTGAAGATCCGTGATCTAGTGGTTAGGACCACTAGATATTGATCGGGAGGTCCGGGGTTTGATGCTACCGCCATCTTAAACGAGTTTGCCTCCATAAAACAATGTTTAATAACATTGCTGTGTTCCGACAATAAGAGGAATGATAGCCAGTGCCAGTTCCTGAGTTGTTGAAGAGTCCAGGTGAAGTCTTCTTCTATCTTCGGCCTTATTCGATATTCGAAATCGTAAGCTTGGAATAAGAATTTCCAAATTTTTACCATTTTTTGAAAATTTATTCCGTGAATTCTATAACGAGTCGTCTTACCCACTCCTTTTTTATTTCTATTCGTAGAATATACACAACGTATACATATATACAATACATTCCGTTTTACGTGAGATTCATCGCTGGGTTTTTAAATTTATTAGATATTGCGTACCGGTTTTTAATTATTTCTGTTTGAAACGGAGAGTCTGTAGAATTTATTTTAATGGCAAAACTATATTCGAGTGATTCAAAAATCTTTAAAATTGGAAACGGAAGAAAATAACTTGATTTGTATTCGTGTTCGAATTCAAGATTCACTACGAATAAGTCAAAAATAAGTCTCCAGGCACGGAATATCAAAATAATTGACAATTAATTTATTTGTTACGGTTATTTAGAATTTTAAAGCACACGGGATGGAATGGAATCAAAACAATATAGTTTATTTGCGGACTTTCAAAGACATTATTTTTAATACGTAATATTTATCAGGTGCTCAGATGTTTTTGGCGTAATTTAATGCTGATTTTATAACTCGATCTATGGAAAGTGTCCAGATTTTGAATAAATTGACTGGTCTCCAAAATAATTTGTCCTCGTGCCAATACTACTTTTCTGCTGTATCACAGTAGGTAAACTACCTACCTATACCTTCACCGTTACACGAATTTACTAGCTAGCAGCGCTGCTTAGAAAAAATACCTTTATTTAATCGGTCAATATTTCTTCTTCGAACTCTAGTTTCGGAATTTAGCGTAGATCCTGATACACTCGTGGTTTTGTATTTTAGTTTACGCACAACGTTTAAATTTGATCTTTACTGCCAGGGTGGTAGATTCGATAGTGACAGTTGTGACGTATGCGTGACGCCGTGCACGAGCTAAAGGGTCCCGGGGTCGTCGCACCCTTCGCCCTCCCAAGCCTTAGCACCTGGTTTATCCGCAGCAATGTTGCTTGCGAACAGATGTTCCCATCTCCCAAGCAATCACTCCGGGCCCCGTTTCTATTTTTGTCGACAATTGAATTAATTTCTTGCGACGCCTATTTCGATATTGATTTCAATCTTGCAATGAAAAACAATAATGTTTATGAATGTTTCAAGTTTGAATGTGTTTTAAAATTTAAAACCTCAATCGATGATGCAAATTGACGATCGATGTCTCTTTTTCATTTCATTAGAGAAAGCATGCGATATAATGTAAAATGTATTTGAAATATTTTCAATTAAGTCGTTGTTCTGTTTACACTCATTAAGAGGAAATCGTACATGCAGTTTTTCCATACAAACGTAGTACCCTGTTTCCTTCCTGGATAATGGCACTGGTTGCTCCATTTTTTTCTAATAAATCAATGGCCTCTATAAGCATGTTCATATGTTTTCCTTTTTTTATTCAGTTAATTATTAAAAGTGATTTTAAACCTTCAAAAACCTAAAAAATCTATCTAATTTTCTGCTGTGTTCAAACGTCCAAAAAACAAATTGAAGAAGATTATATGAAAAAAGCAAAACATAGAAACACAGAAAAAGCCTTGCTTTAATTTTCAACGCAAAAAGTAATTAAATCGGTCATTTTTTGCGGAGAAAACAGGGGACCATGAAACGTATATATTTTGTGTACTTTTCATAGGTATTTTTGGGAAATGATCTGTACAAACTTAATGCATCTGTAAATTTTTGCAACAAATAAAAAGTCATCCTGTTTGCCGCGTCCGTGATCTAGTGGCTGAGACCACCGGGTTCTGATTTTGAGCTTCTGGGTTCGATTCCCCAGGAGAGTAGAATGTTTTCTGCTCGGTCTGTAGGTCTATAAAGATTTTTGAGTTTGACTTTTGAGTTTGAGCTTGGTTTGTTCGGTGGAAGATATATATAGTAACGTTTTATGTTTATTTACTTCGCATGCAACACACAAATTTGCATAAGTTAACGTACATTTTTTTACATTCAACAGGGAAGCTTTTGGCCTTCATCTTGTCTGATGGTAAGTGACGACAAGGCCGAAGGTGAAAGCGAGCTTCACCTAAACCCCTCAACAACTGAGGAACTGGCTAACTTACCTCTAATTGTTGGAACACAACAATGCCTATTAACATTGTTATGATGGCGACAAATTTAGATAAGACCGTGGTAGCTAAGCTAACCAGGCGGGCTCAGAAGCCCTACCACCAACCAAACCAAGCAGAAAGACTTCTGCCCCCATGGGGAATCAATCCTCCTCCAATCAACACCCGGTGGTCTCAATTACTAGACTACGGAGGCGGTCAAAATTTGTTTTCAGTCAACGTTGACACTGTGTTACGAGTTATACCTTCATATTAAACCTATAATATATTACTAATGCGCAAATACACTATAATAGTCTGTTTATAAAGTTAATAAAGCACTGATTTTCAACTCGTGGTAGGCCTTCTGAACCAAGCTGGCTAGCTACCACCGCCTTACCTAAATTTGTCGCCATGATAAGAACACAATAACGTTAAACAATTCTTGTGTTCTTACAATTAGAGGTAAAATAACCAGTTTCACAATTATCCAGTCCAGGTGAAGCTCGCTTCCATCGTCGCGTTATCATCACTTACTGTCAAGTCAGATAGAGGCCAAGAGTTTCTCTGTTGATAGAATTTAAAAAACTATGTACAATGCTAAAAATATCCTTTTGCCCTGAACGTCGCTCCTTCAAGAGATTAAAAAAAAACTGGTTTTGCTAATGAAATGTAGAATTCTTCCGTTTATAATGTGATATTATTTGTTAATCTTGAATTTGTCCAATTTCCTTTCTCAGTAGATAGGCGCGGCGAACATTTTACAATCATCGGCGCGTTTGAAGGTTATTTGTATTGTATTTTGATGCTTTTGTGTGTCCTATTTATAAAACAACACCTTTCAAACCTAATTCAATAGGCTTCAAAGCCACCTGAAAACTACGATAACATACCTCAGCAGGATAACTTACACTGAAGAAATCCCAAATCAATGTCTGATAGAAGGTACAATTGTATTTTTTTTCTTAAGATCATTTAAGTTAATGAAAATTTTTATTTCAATGCCTTATTATTCCTACGTCTAAGTGCAGTACTACCCGCATGTATGAGAAATTGAGACATTACAAATGTTCTTTAAGTATTTACTAAGTACTCGTCTTTGATTTGCAGAAATCTAACTATTTGAAATTGATGCTTCTGTTAAGATTTTACATTGATTTACTAGAGATAAATATTGAAAGTCATGCAAAATAATTATCATTAATGAACGAAATACGTAACTTTTATACGCATAAAAAATCGAACTGTTCAGTTTTGCAAAATTTTAATACTCATCCTCAAACTTCGCATCACTACCACTACCAAGGCACTATAACACTTTTTTGTGAACCCATTTAGCCTTGGGAACCTGTTACATAATTCCTTGTTTACAACTATGCTAGTTAGCTGTATTTAATTAATACTTGATGTCCAATTCAATTCAATTCTTTATTGCTCTCCATAGTGTATATACAGTACAGATGTTAATATTTTTAAACAGTTCAACTATGGACCCTGTCGGGCACGGCAACTGAAAGAAGTCCACTATGTTATTACAATGGAGTACATTTGGATGAATAGCAAATATTAATGTAATAAAATTACAGAATAGAGCATTGTTTTAATGTTTACATTGTTAATAGATAGTTGAAATGAGTTCGCTTTTCTGGCATTCACATATTCAAAACCCTCTCATAAGTCATCGTGATTTCGATTTGAATAGCTGAGCTTCGGTCGCGTCCTTGTGGTTTATCTTCTTGTTATATTTGCAAGTACAGAAACAAACATTGCAGTGACCTCCTTACTACATATATAACACCTCGTTTCTCGTCATCATCATAATTTCAGCCGAGAGATTGGACATAGGCCTCCTATACAAGTATCTCCACCCCGATCGGGTCCGGATCGCTCCTCACATCCAGCTACTGCTCGCAATCTGCTTCTCATCACTGCTGGCTATAAAAAATCTGTACACTTTAAAAAAAATTAATGTACAGATTCTATACTGTAGTGTGATAATTTGACATAGTGATCCCAAGCAAAATCGTTCTGCGCTGTCAATAAAAATCCAAAGTCATTGTTAATGACATTGCCAGCAGTTGAATGGAGTGGAAATCAGCGCTACCCGGTAACATCACGCGATCTTTTATAAATGAAACTCTGTTCATACGATTTTAGGTGCTATGTTCTCGTTGCAACCGTCGCGATTTTCACCCGTTCGCTCTTGTATCTAAATCATGAGCTTGTAAAAGCTTTTTTACTGCGCTAAAGGTCACCAGCATATTCCGCTAAGGTCATTTTGTGCTGGCATTTTATTGCCTCACTCCGTCCGTGCAACTTAGCAATTTGACGCAAGGCTGGAATTACTTTTGCGTTTTTTACTCTTTAAAATAATAATGACGCCTCGTGCAGTGCTCTATGGTCGAATTTAATAGACCTAGAAAAGCGACTCTAATATTCAACGTGTAATATTTGGTTTTTACCAATAAACGAGAGTTTTATTTATTGATTTTAAAGCAAACTTGTTCAATGCACACCTTTATATATTGTGATTTGGTTGGTAACATATATTATTATTATCATCAAAGTTAGGTTTGACACAGAGTTTTACCCTTCAAAGTCTCAGTGTCCATTTGTATGTTTTTTGCACCTAAACGATATCACAGTAGTTATGTTACTTAGAATATAGTGATATAGGTAGGTGGTGTTTGTTAGATTTTGAACAAATAAAATGCGAGTGTGACCTTGTTGATTGAAACTGGTTTCGCATTCGCAACTCATTACAATATCGAACCAGTGCTTGGAGGTTCTATTTCATATTTTAATAAACATTCACATAGAAGTGTTGAACGTAATTTTAGGCAAAAGAAAGCTTTTAGTGCAACACACTTAGTTTGATCTGTAAGTATTAAAGTCAGGGCCGTGGATGCCAGTTCCGGGTGAGCCCCCACTCGCTCCCTCGTCTAGACGTTAGATGCAACTTGTTAAATTTCACATTGAGCTCCGCGGTTAAGTAAGTAACTAAAGCAATTTTTAAGTTTACATCACCAGCAACGCCGCCCAGCCTAGTTATGTTTCTCGCCTTCGACCATCGCTAGTTGTGCAACCCCGCGACTTGCCGACGCTTGCTTATTGTGGCCAGCTCGACTCGTTGCCCAACTGGTTTGGCTACTTGTCGTCTAATTACTTTTTATTGGGCTATACATTGTAGTTATATAGAAAATTCGTGTTTATCAATAGCGTAATTAATAACAGGCACGGGGTAAAAATGTTTAATAATATTCTAATTACTAATAACAACGCCCAATTTTTTACAATGTTGTAATCTCCAGAACAATTTGCAATCCATTGATCATAATTTTTATAATATTAAATCTACTTTTATTTTAAATTGTGTCGTTTTCCATTGTGTAATCTTACGCAGCTTAAAATTATCGAATACCAAAATGTATATGATTGCCTATACTATAACTCTCAATCAAAATATATTAAGAACAAACCGCCCAAGTGCATGTCGGACCACTATGACTATTCAGGCTGTTATAGTTTTGTTTTGCCATCATTTCACACGATTCGTTAGTCTATATTTACTTCCTTCTTTGCTTAACTAACAACTTTATCTAACTAGCTTTAGGTAGAACTTGTACGAAATATTCCTTCATCAAGTACATTTTATATGTTAGTCAACTATAACTCTTTAATTTGTAAACCCTACTTAGCTGTGATAGCTGTGAAAGTTTTTAAAACTTTATATTTCACAAACGGTTCGCTGAATCAAAAAGTGGCATTCACGCACCCGTAATATTTTTGAGAGACCTATCCAACAACACCTCCACTTTATGTAAGAGAAGTACCCTTTTTAAAAAAAAATATTTTACTACTTTGTTTTCGTGATTTTAATAAAACCAAATTACAGTTTTCTGGTACAAACTAACACCTGTATTCTAAGTTGTTCCTCCAACATATCCTCCACTCACCCTCAACTGAGGTTATCTCAAGGAATTCTTCAAAGAAACCTCAGAATGCGTATTCTTAGTCAAAACTCGAGTAATACTATCTTTATAAACCGATTAATTTTTAGAGCAATGCGCTTAAAGAGCCTCGCGATGATCTTTGACGGCACCGATTGACTAATTTTGTGCAAGTCTCCGCACACTATCTGAAAATATTGTTGGAAGTTAATTTTTTAATAAATAAGACAACCGATTTTCCCCTATTTAGCCTAAATTTATGTAAATACTTACTTGAAAATTTCCTGTTGCATATAAACTCTTAGCGCAATCAATAATTGTATTATTAGCGGAATTGGTATTATTGGTAGGTCTTTATTATTGTAGATATTAACCCCTTGGAAAAGTAGTGGCATTAATTAATAATTTCCTGTATCATTTCTAAAACAGTAACATCTTCGTCGTAAAATTCGATTGGATTTTCAGCATCATGCATATAACAACGTTTTATATTATTATATGGAGTCTCATAGACGTTTTTAGTCTTCGAAAAAATCTTGGAAATCCATTTCACGTTAAAAATACACAAATAAGTAAGTAGGTACTGCAAACTTTTCAAATGCGCTAAATTTTCTCTAGCAAGTAATCCTTAAGGTAGGTCGTGACTCGTGAGGTACCTTGAATTTAGCAGATGTTTTCCCACCTAATCTGATTAAAGTCGATATAGGGTGAGTGGAGGACATTTCTAAGAACTAAAACTACCGATTTCACACTTCGAGGTGCAGTGGAGTCGAGGAAAGATATGAGGAACGATTGGGATACGGGTGTAAGAGTCCCTGAGCTAAACCGCGGACAGACAGATGGACATGGCGAAATGATAAGGGTTCCGTGTTGACTACGGAAACCTAAAAATCAAAAGGTAGAGAGATCAAAAAGTTCCTTTTTATTTTTCATTCAGCATTATTTACTCAAAATGCAATTTTTTGACATGGATGAAAGAAAAATGCAGTGAGTAAAAATCAGTGTGGGATTTTCACTCCCACTACTACACTGCGAGAGAACAAAAAAAAATAACCGACTTCAAAAACGCTGAAAAGTTAAAAATAATATATGAATAGGTACAGACAACATCACACTTCTATATTTAAGTCGGTGCCAAACGATGATCTCCTAGAAAGTCTTAAAATTTGTCACCGAATTCAATATAGAAGTGTGATTTTGTCTGTACCTATTCATATATTATTTTTAACTTTTCAGTGTCTTTGAAGTCGGTTATTATTTTTTGTAAAATATTTTTTATTTTTAACTTTTTAGTGAATGAAGTCTTTTTAGTGAAAGAATCCCTAATATAATACCAGCTAACCTTCGGTGAGCTGGTATTTAATTAGGGTCTCTCTCGCTTTTCATGGGATCCCATCATCAGATCCTGACTTTGGTGACCTTGAGATCATCCCAGGAGTATACTCTATCGAATACAATAAGAATTTTAAAAATCGGACAACAATTGGCGGAGTAATCGCGTAACATATACACAAAACACGTTGGACACACGTTAAAATTAAATGGTTTTCCTCGATTTTATGGGATCCTATTATCAGATCCTGACTTTGGTGACCATGGGACCCTTGCAGTATCCTCTATCGAATACAAAAAGAATCCTCAAAATCAGTTCATAAACGACAAAGTTATCCGCGAACAAACATAAAAAAAAACAAGCATATATACGGTCGAATTGAGTAACCTCCTTTTTTCTTCGAAGTCGGTTAAAAAACAGGCCGAACACAATGAGAACGTGTACTCCGGTAAAAGTACTTATTTATCGTTATTAACGAAACAAGTCGTAGAAGTTCTTGAAATTTACTTTTTAACAGAGTTCAAAAAATGAGAAGTTTCTATGTTCGACTGTATCTATTTTTTTATGTATGTTCACCGATCACCACCATTTGTAGGTCGAACTACTCAAAATTCTTTTTGTAAACAAAAAAATATACTCCTAAGGGGGACCGTGATACGCGCGATTATTTACCCCGCGTCTGGGGATTACCGTGTTATATTTAGTGTGTTTAATGTTTTTAATTAATATATTACTTAAGATTACTTATATTACTTATAATAAAGATTTCATACAATACAATACAATACCTCTATGTCCAGGGTAATCCCCCCACAGGCGTCAAAAAATGGCCAGTAGCTAAAAAATTCCATTTCATTCAGATTACAAAAAAATACTTTTGTTTTTTGCAATTTTATCTGTCTGTTCATTATTTCCATCACCATTCACCACAATGAAAATTGTTATTAATAGTTATTAAATATTCGCTGCAATAATATTGATACACCTGTTAATTTAAATTCTTTTTCTCGCAAATGCCCCGTAAAACGCGAGCGTCATGTGAATATAAATAATTCATAACGCTATTTAGTATGGGTTTGTCTTTTACCTATACGTTGAGGCTTTATATTAATTTTCCTTCAATTTCAGTAAAATCCAGCGTAATATTCCCAGCTCAAGTGCGTCATGATATAATTTTTTTGCAAGGCGATTTTAATTCCATGCGAGTATAATATTGCAAAACATGGAAATCCACTTCGCATTATGGTCTCTCCTTGTGGTCTTTTATGTTATTAGGTCACCAATTAATAATAATTCCGGAGTGTCCACCATAACAAATAACGAAAACCGGCCAAGCGCGAGTTGGACTCGCACATGAAGGGTTCCGTAGGATTTATGACGTATTAAAAAAACTACTTACTAGATCTCGTTCAAACCGATTTTCGGTGGAAGTTTGCATGGTAATGTACAACATATATTTTTTTTAGTTTTATCATTCTCTTATTTTAGAAGTTACAGGGGGAGGACACACATTTTACCAATTTGGACGTGTCTCTCGCGCAAACTATTCAGTTTAGAAAAAAAATGATATTAGAAACCTCAATATGATTTTTGAAGACCTATCCATAGATGAACCCCACACGGGTTTGATGAAAAAAAAAATTTGAGATTCAGTTCTATGTATGGTTAACCCCCAAAATTTATTGCTTTTTTTTCTATTTTTGTGTGAAAATCTTAATGCGGTTCACAGAATACATCCACATACCAATTTTCAACAGTGTAGTTCTTATAGTTTCGGAGAAAAGTGGCTGTGACATACGGACGGACAGACAGACAGACATGACGAATCTATAAGGGTTCCGTTTTTAGCCATTTGGCCACGGAACCCTAAAAAGAATTGAACATTATATTTTTGTCACGTCCTTATGTTACATGTAAATCTCAATACACAGTCAGTATCAGTGCAGAATAGGTTTTGTAGTCTCTTCACAAACAACGATTACGTTATCACACACCCCCAACACATAAAAAAATTCCTTGCTGTCAGTTTCTAATCGTACTACCTTCGCATCTCCAGTAAATAATTTGGAGCCACGGTATAAGCCACATTTCTCCATTCTTTTCCGTCTCCTATCATCTCATAATGATAATGATAATGATGTCGACGTTGTCATTATCATACCACCAAGTGATCAGAAAAAAAAATACGGTATTTCCAATCCTCGCCATGTTTCTGTTTCATAGTTTCTTATATCACAGTACGGCGTATCTATTAGATTTGTAACTATTATTTAATACTTAAATTCGTCAAAAGTGGCTCAAACAACAATTAGGCTTTTCATATTATATCACACAAAAACCTTATTTTTTATACAGCAATATTGGCAATCAATCATATTATCAACCTAATATTATGTAGTATGAGGCTAGAGTCACTTATAAATGTACTTTTACTATTACGTACATGTGGCTCCTATAGGAGTCGCAAATATGCAAACCCTACAAGAGGTTCTACAGTATACGTTGTCATTATTTTATTTTATTTAGGTAACCCAACAGCGTTACAATAAACATATTTTATAAGAATTAACATTAAATAAGGCCAAAACAGGATTACACATCTAGTATACATTAATAAAAAGGGTAATTAAACGGTACAGTATACATGTTTACAAGGATAATTATGTGTGTCATGTGCGTGTGTGCGTGTGCGTTTTTGTGTGTGTGTGTGTGTGTATGTATGCGTTTCTGTTATCCTCAAAACTTAGAACGGCAACACAAACACGTGTGTCCATGCGGATTTTCTACAGTACCGCTGCTTTGCAGCAGAATTGTGATAGAAGTACCCCGGCAGACTCCTCGCATAATCTCCCTCTGATGATCTAAAATCAAAATTAAAACAAAAAAAATAAAAATCATTGTTAAACAAAGTTGTACCAAAATAATGTTGTGGGTTGGAATAACCACGATCAAAAACTGGTTTCTCAATTGACGAAAATACAGTGTGTGCCTTTGGACCTAACACAGCATTCATTTTGAATCGCATTTGGCGCTTCTATCATTTGCAGTTATAGACCAAGTCATCTCAATAGAATATAATAAATAAATTATTATAGTTGATAGCATAGAAACAGGTATTGTGATCGAGGAATTAAATTATTCATGTTGTAAAATTCTTCAGAGACAGTAACATTATGACCACATAAGAACGAAATGAGACTTGAGGGCAGCTCGCATCCCATGGTAGCACACCGCCTATAACACATTTTTTTAATGGATGTTTCATTAGAGTAAGTAAAATCCTCCATTTAAGGCGTTATGAAATTTTTAGTTTTCTGTGTTCTGATAGGTAAATACGAAATAAAGATATTCTTAAAATTTTACAAAGAGCGATATACCAGTGTGTTAGCTATTTAAAAGTTATTTACGTTAGTGTTGTAGGTACCTGAATTCGATTCAGCTTCATGCTACCATAATAACATCCAGATATTCATCTTCAATGAAAATCTAAATAAACGTTTTGTTAGAACTCTATATTTAGATAGGACTGTGTAAACTGCCCGAATTCCAAATTACTGTAAAATCTTTAATACCCTTATTGTTTTGATGTAGTGTCATTAAAGCTTTCTTTATTGTTTCAGGACAAATTGGCGAAACCTAAAATACAGTTCCTACCCGGAAATGAAGGGGTGAGTTAAGTTTTATATTAAATCAATTTATACATTAACTTTTTGAGGCTGTTCTCATTTGTACTCAACAAATTTTTGAACAAAATTAAGATTTATAAATCATTAACTTTGTGCTATCTACCGATAACCCAGTCCATTGGGCGACTGGAGGACTCCTCATAAACATTTTTTACAACGAACACTGTTAGTTGTTGTTCGTATCTTAAAATTGCGATTTAATAAGCATTATTAGTCATGTACTTCAGTTGTCGGTAGTAAATAATGTATGTTTCTTCCTTATAAACAAACCTTTCCCACTACTTCCCAGGTACATGTGTAGTAATAAGTATACACTTAAAAAGTACACCAATCCATCTAGTTTTTGAGATGTGGTAGAGTATAATTCCTCGTCGTCAAATGAGAGACCTGGATTTTGATAGATATTACGGAGTCACTATACATAACTCTACCGAATGTCTTTTTGGAGTAATGGTTGCACTTTGACTGTCGAAGTTGAAAGCGATCACGATAGATTTGAGTTTCTCAATTAAGAGGCCGTGCCCAGCAGTGGGACATGACGCACTCTTAGTAAGCCTATAAAAGAGCAAGCTCTACAATATAGCGAAAGAAAAACACCTTATTTCATCGTCACGAAAACGGTTGTTTTTTTTTTTCACTATTATTGTAGGGCTTGCTTGTTAGGTTGATATCACTGTAACTCGCTTTGAAAAAAAATTGGATTCGGTCGTTATCTTACTAAGAGTGCGCGTATATGGGTTGAAGTGTCAATACAATACAAGACTATTCATCATTACCTTAATTATTCCCAAAAACGATTCTTATCCGATATCATTTATGACGTATCAATATAAATATTCCTTCACGTAAATTAGTGGGCCTATGGACAACAATGACGGATAAATCAATCTTATTCTAATTGAGGAAGGCTGGTGCAAAATATTGTAACGTCGCAGGAGCGGGCCTCACCTTGCCTTGACTTGCCTAGCACCAGTTCACGCTTGCGGCACTCGATATTCTTGCGAAATTATATGATGACCCACTTAGCGGATTTCGTTTCTCTATCTTACAACCGTGCACTTACTTTTAACTTTTTACCTTAAATGCTAACTACTTATTAGATAAAATTATTGCATTTAGCTGTTTGGAAGACTACGCACCTTATAAGATTACACCAAATTGAGTTATAAGTACGTTCAGCTAACTTAAATATTTCCAAAGTAAATTTGTTTCGGGTAACATTGGTATTGAGTGAGACTTGACTTGGCTTCCTTTTCCTTATACAAGAGGCAACGTCCTCCATAACTAAACTACTCATTTTGTTTGATTTTATTTTGCCGACGCTTTTGTAACGCCCCGTTCGATCAGTCAAATTCACAACTGTATACATTTATCAACCGCAAAAAACAAAAGCGATGCAATTTTGTTTACAAGCTGATAAACCCCCGATCCTCACACACACCCGAGCCGACGGACGGCGCCGTCAACCGGTTTACATGTAGGCACCGCTCGACTCGTTTGCCGGTTTGACGTGGTCTCTTCTCTTGTTGCTCGTTGGAAGTCACTTGTCCGTATCGTATGTAAACGACCTCGTCAACCTTATTCAGAATCTAAACGTTCTAATCTGAGTAACTAGGAACACTCACGAAACAAAAAAAACTTTCCAATAACATTTTCAGCAACATTGTTATTGCCTGCCGTTGAAACATAAACTTCAACCTTGGCTTTGTGACTTTTTCTAACACTTTTGAAAATATATCGCTCGCGGATACGAGATGTTCGCGTCTAAACCGCTTTAACTATCATATCATTCTTTGAATATCTGGCTATCGGTGTATTAGGTCCGAGACTCGTTGGCACATATCCAACTTGCACATAATAACCACAATTCAATGAGTCGCGGCCCAGAATAGTAAATAAGATAGAGTGGACGATTTAAAAATAGCAACCGTTCCAGTCACTAGTGGGCATACATTGCACCTCCCAGGTGCGACGCCCGCTATCCCCATGCACGCTCAGTTCTCCGCACGAGCTTCTCTCAGTCGGTTTTTACTTGCATTACACTCTTTCCTTGTTACGACTTCTACGAAATTAGCACCTTTTACAATTGAATTCTCACACACGGTATATATATCACTGAAATCAACAATATCAATATTGCTTATGCTGTTGTGTCACCCGTTAATGAATCATCTATGTCTATTGTACCTTGTTCATTATTATAAAACCGTATTGCAACTATATGTACTAGGTACATCGATTCAGAATTGGAGTCGGCCAGGTCGTTGTCCTCCCAAGACACTTTATTACCTTCACCAACGGTTTACGGAACGTTATTACAGTCCTTGAAAGCAGGATTCGATTTAACATTATTTTCTTCTTTAGTATATAACGTAATTTGTCAGTTGTTATTATTCAATATTTTCATTGCAACATTTCTATTTGTCACACTTTTACAAAACATACCTAGACGACCTAAAACAATTGCATCCTAGCTGTGTGTGGCAGGTCTTGCTGTTTTACTCAAGAAACCTCACGTGTAACTGTTATTGGCTTATGATAGATCACACATCTGTTTCCGTTTTCCTAAAATGTAAACAGCTGTAATGCAAATTTATGAAATGCCATATTTGAGTCATTAAAATTTACGAAGTTGAAAAAAACATAGATTACTCTCATATTATGTAGTGTAATCACATTGAACACAAGATTTAATTTACTGTGCAAGATAAAAAAAAAGGTAGGGCATCGGTTCCTAATCAGCATTGTTTTGCTCTAAAAGTTGGTTCAATGCTTTTTGTGTTTTAATAATCTGATATACGAGTATTACTTCCCAGACAAGCGATCGATTTCTCGTTGGCTATTTCCCTAATCAAAGTAAACGAATTTTATACAGACTTAATTAACATTCGTATATATTTTGTCCCTGGCACAAAGCAATCTTCAATCATCAATTTAAAGTCGGTTAGCTTTACGGTAGTAGTTAACCATTAACGATACCGTACACGAGGAGGGTTGCTGTCTAGCTCACCATAAAATCTGCCACGCCGAGCAAAGCTTTAGCAACATTTATTACGAATGTAAAATGATCTTTATTTCCATTGCGTTTTGATTCCCATTACCTACAGCTTTCTCGCGATAACACCTACTTATATAACCTGAAATGTGACGTTAAAACTACACTTTCAAATAAATTATTATATAAATGTAGGTCTTAAAGTTTAAAAACATTCTGCGATTTTTATAAGATAAACTTTACCGATTAAACGCTGGTTGTTCTAAAATAAACCAAAGCTGAAAATAATAATTAATATTAATAAACTTTGATAAAGTTATAAATCCCTTCACTTATTTAAAAAAAATAATTTAAACAATGGATGTATTTTCGATATATGCATGATGCATTGGGAATTATAGTATTAAATATTATAGTATATTAAACACCGCTTGCGCAGTGCCGGATTTTTATGTTTTATATGAGTGTAGGCCACTTTATTTCCGCCGCCCCATATGCTTTTCTAAAATAAGAATTTTCTGAAATCTGCCGCCCGTAGGCCGCGGCCTATACGGCCTATTGACAAATCCAGGACTGCGCTTGTCTCGTTTAAAATATTTGGATTGTTTTTTAAAAAATATTGAATAAATAGATGTTTATACGTTTCGTGAGTTATTTGGGTATTTTTTGCCACTTAGCAACGTATGACCGTGAATAAAATCTATAATATAAATGTGTGCGGGCGTGAACCTCTTTATCAAATCATAATAGGTGCAGCCACGTGATCAAACAATAGTGTTTTCATTTGCCACAAGGACGACCTCTCGCGTTTGTGGCGATTTCTGACAGATCTCATGGGCGAATAGGGCTTTATTGTTTTATTGTTTCACTGTTCTAAGAAAACCATTGTAACGTTAAAAATTTGGGGGCAATAACATACGATAATCAAGCGACAAATGATGAAGACTGATGTACTAAACGCGTACTCTGGACCATTATTTTACACAAACCATATAAGCACAATAGGTACTGAAATATTCGCCTGTATAATTATGTATTTCAAAGTTGGGACTTATCTCTACAATAAACTATAGCAGATATATGGAATATCACTATTCGGTTCATTCCCACCGGGATTTTGACAAAACCAAATTAAATTATATTTCCGACCGGCAATCATACTTTTAGATGGAGTGGAAAATATGAAATGATGCTGGAAGTAAGTAAAAGGAGGAACGAGGCTATCAATTCGAGTGTATGTTCTTTTTTGTTTGTTACTTCATAACTCTGTTATTTATTAACCGATTTGCAATATTATTTTTTATCACATCTATTCGAAAAAAGCTAATTGGTTCCTCGTAAACAGGGACCAAAATTGTTTTTTTTTTCTGAGGAACTAAAAGTGATTTGAATTAAGAATGTGGATAATATACTGGATGATAACAAGTGAACCAATGCCAATCTTATTATACTCGTAAAGTTTGTTAGTGATTAATTTTAATAATATCGGAATGCGGATGCTTTCAATAAATATTTTATATTTTTATTTTAATAACAACTACATGAAAACTAAAAATAAAAAAGTACGTTTTGCTTGTTTCGGTGCATTTTATAGAATGCATGTCACAATTTAAAGTACATATATCGAACAATCTCAATGTACACAATATTTATTTTATGAGCTATATAAAACCAACTCTTATTCCTGCTCTCGCCGTTATATATTTATTTAAATAATTTAATAATTAAAAATTGTCTATGTAAAAAAGGAACACGTTGATATACAATATTGTCACGCTAAACTTAAGATGTCAACTAAGTTCCTAATTAAAATTAACTTTTCCACATGATTATGACGTCCAACATGGACGTCGGTGCGGATGAACGATTATGTTTTAATTTGGCACTGACTTCAAAAAATTTAATGTTGGTATTCTTACATAATTTTGACTTTTTCGTATTTTTGAAGTCGGTTTTTATTTTTTGTTAAATATTTTTTTTAATAAGCAAATGTCTTCACCTGCCAAACGTACATTATGAATAGGCTAGATGACTAAAAAATTTTTTTTGCTTTGATAGAAGCTCATTCGTATAATAAACAGAAAGAAAAAAATCGGTTTTCGAATAACTATAAAAACAACCAAGATATAAGGTATTAAAGATTTTTCTCCATCTCTTTCTAGCAAAACGGCAATTTACATGGAGTTTATATGGCCGTACTCAACGATGACGTCACGGTTGATGTCGGATCTCTCTGTCTAATCGCCTTCAAATTAACAACTTAAAATGATTGTATCTAATGTATTTCTAAACCGATTTTAATTCTAATTTCACAGGACTGCATCTTTTTCTACGGTATTTTAATATTTAATGGCGAGACGTAAACATTAGAATTCAGTCATCATCCCAATTGATGACGAGTACCAATAAGTGTAGATGAACGCGCTAATACTATTTTAAAATGCCTCTCTAAACGTGTATAGGCAATAAAAATTCTGCAATACCATTTCTATCAAATTGACAATTCTGTGGTGTAATAGATTATACCATTTTAATTTTTTCCGTGCATTCAAAATTATTTTTAACACAAATCTTTCGCATTTTTCAGGATGACGGTATATTTCATTATCAAGCAAGCAACAGCAACAGTTTTTCTATTTTCATAAAGTTTGCAAGTCGATTAAATCCAAGCCAGTCACATTGATGCCTATATTTTAGTATAGTTCCTAGACTACCTGCTTTGAGTCAACCTTTTTTCATAATACTTTGTCTATACCTGAAAAATGTAACGACAATCACTCGAAATCACTCGAAACTTGTTCACTTATTACTTTGTGCTCGAAATAAATTATTTGAGAAGACAAGTTTTGACTCTTACAATTTTCGGCTTTTATTATTTTAATCCTGATACAATCAAGGTCCATGGATACAATACTATAGTTTTCAATATTTTCTGGCGACCGTGACAGGACCTAGTTTTAGACATAATTAAGTAAATAATGGACGACCTAAAGAACTTACGTTCGATCTCATTCCGTACCTATAATTTCCGTACTGTAAATTTTTGAGAACTTCCTCATGATCAAACTTTCTGTTCGAAGTGATTTTACCAATATGAATTTGGTCCGGAGTTTGCATTTAACAGACCTTGCATTGTCCTTAAATTTTGAAATTTATTATACTTTATGCCCCGCACATATTACAAATAGTATGAATATACAATTAAAAAATCAAACTATTTATTTGAAACTTCGATGAATCGTCACGAACATTGTTTTTGCTTTACACTGTGCATTGACGTCATTAAACATTACACTGTCGATATTTCAATGAATAAACAACGCTCCGATATATCTTTCCAAGTTTGCCTTCTTATTACTCGACTAGTTTCCGTTTGCAGCTTCTTCTGTGATCTAATTAATCGTTCACGTCATTTTGAGGGATCGATTCCTTAGCACCCCAAACAAACAAATGTTTATCTGATCGCACAGTTATGACCAGCTGTGAGGTTGAACTGTACTGAGATAAATTTATCTACATTCTAAACTAGCTTTATATACAAACCATATCGTCACTAAATCGTTTTCGCGTGATCTAGCAATAGACATCCAAACAGCCAAACATATACACCAAACATAACATATACAGACTTTCACGTTTATCGTACACTCAGTAGTAATCAGTACGAATAGTATTACAAACTACTATTCAATCTGATAATTCAGTGATTTATTTCTATCAACTTTACACAAAAATGTTACAAACATAAAATATTTATTTATTCATTAAATCTGTTTAGGATAATATAAACGCACCTTTTTTTCGCATCAGGCGAAAGAAAACTAATGCCCTTACATTTAAATCTTAGTTTGGGGATATTTATTTGATGTTTATCGTCGATGAATGCATAATAAAGGCGGATCTCGATATGTTATGCAACAGTTGGTCGTGCGCGGCTGCCGCACTCTGCCGCCACCGAAACAAATCTGGAAGAGCCTTACAACAGTATTTTGACTAAGGCCGATGGTTACCTACGATAAATTGGTCATTAGGTCAGGGTTTCGAACATACGTTGATTTGATAGAGAAGGTAATTAAGAAACCTTGTGTATGTCAAATTAAAAATTGAATGAATTATTTAATTTATTCAAACGAAGGATACTTTATAATAATGGGGAGGTAAAAGAGACTATAGAAAACTAAAAGGCGATAAGATGTGTACAAATTAGTTTTATTCCTAATTGAAAAGGTTGACTCTCAAGTGAGCTTAAAGCATCGAAATCGTCTTTACCTATGCATCTAGCTAGACAATGGTGTATATCACAAGTGTAATAATGGGACCGAAGAGTGGTTTACTCCCAAAGGGGGTACAAGGTGCGATCAGCGGAACGGCTCCGATTTCCTCGTGGTAATTTCTGAAGTATGCGGACGGCGGTGTCGTCTTATTGGGGCTGCAGGCCGTACGTGCGCGCGCTGTTCACTTTCACTTCGCAACGCGTGCGCTTGTTGGCGGGCCTGAGTGTCCACTCGGGCCACTGGCTCGGCCGTGAGATTAAGGCCATAAGACTAGACAAATTTATTAAACCCATGGTTTCCAAGACGAATCCGCTACACTATTACTTCTATTTCAAACGGTGGTAAGGCTTTTGAGCCCACCTGTCTAGCTACCACTGACTTCTCCTAAGTTTGCACCATAATAACATATACACGGTTATTTTTTTATCACCCTGGAAAATTTTAGGGACGCTTCAGGACACATCCAATATTATATAAAAAATAAAAAAAATGAAATAAAAAATAAAAAAAAATATAAAAAAAAAATAAAAAAATATCAAAAAATGCTGCTCACATCAAGTGCAGCATTTTTTGTATTTTTCAAAAAATTAATATAAAATTAAGGAGGGGGGTTATTTTTTTTATTTATATTTAAAGCATTCTAATACCATGTCGTGAAGCGTCCCTTAAATTTTCCAGGGTGATAAAAAAATAACCGTGTATATAATATAGCATTGTTGGGTGAGAATAGCCAGTTGCTCAGGAGTCCAGCTGCAGCTCGCTCGCTTTCTCAGATGAGATGAAGGTCCAGAGATTACCAGTTGTGTATAAAAGCCATGCTGCTCCTTTAGATATCTGGATTAGACTCTTAATTAGAGTACTTTATCCAATAGATTGGCAGAAAGTAAAGATCTTTCTTTTATTTTAGACATTGTCATTTGTACTACCTTAGTTTGTTATCGTCGTCATAGATTTCCACAAAAAAAACGATTTCAGCTAAAATTTACTTGACTTGCTTACATACAAAAGGTTATGCATATTGCGAAAAGAATTGCTACCAAACTAGGTGCTATATTTGCGGATTATCTAGCTTTCACTTTTCAATTTCTTGAAGTAAATACGATTAATGAAACATACATTTACATCCAGTCTTAGTCTGGCCCACTTTGCTTACCTAAATTAAGTTAATAGAAGCGATTTGAACAAACGACCTTTGCGCAAGCGCCATTCGACCATTGAGGACACAGCAGTGGCCATTACAACAGAATCATGTTTTCAGCAATGGTCTGTCTTTGTTGCTGGGGTCTTTCATCCTCCATCACTTGCCTAACAACATCAAAAGTAATGAAATCAGCCCAGTGCTCTGAAAATTCGACTAAGAAAGCCTTTTTCCGAAGTATATAGGGTAGTCTTTTCCTCTTCTGCATATAAATAGTTATTGTGACGCCTCTGGCAAGTAAGCTACAGTTGAACATGTACCCACTTACAATGTTTCATTCAAAATTTATCTGTAAAGTGATTGATTTAAGGCAGTTTTTCCGTTGATGAAGGGAAAGTTGCCGTGTGCGCAGTCCGCCGCATGTCCATCATACATACATAGCTAATACCGCTTTCGATACCTAACGAGGTAGTGGAATTATACATATATGTTTAAAGCAATTTAGCACTAATGTTCTGATGCTACTTATGAGTTATGTCTACTCGCGCATTGAAACCGTGAACTGTTTTATAGTGCCATTGATACATTACTTTATGACACAGTTTTAAATATTACGTACGCTGGCACAATTAATTTTGTAATTGTACTGAAAAATCGCACAATTGTTTGTGAGACGTGTTGTCATGATATAGTTTTCACGAATTACATAATCTCTTAAAAATACGCATTATCAGTAAGTATGTTCGTGGAAGATTACCGTTCGCGTTGTGATATATTTAATGGGCTCATCATACGATGATAAAGCTAAGAACACATTATAGCCTGTTCCATGAGTGTATTCATGCACAAGTATTATGTGGCACTCGCCTCGCTTATTTTTTTTTTCTTTGTGACGTAAAGAATTTCTCTTTGCACACATCTAGGATTTTTCACTTTTCATATTCAGAGCTTAAATCATACATACCATTCAAATTAAGACCAAAATTTTATTTTGTAAGCAGCAACTCTTGAGAGATAAATTATGCAATGTGACATTGTTCAAGCCGTACAATGTATCTCTGCTTTGACCTATAGATAACTGGGACTCTATTCATGTTCTGATAATTCGTATTTACATGCACCTTGATATATATAGCTACCTACATCTGATGATTTTCTGCAAGAGTCGATCGATCGTAATTACAAATTACCATCGACGTATAATATATTGATAAATGTTGTCAAAATTAACAATGACGAATTTCGCAAAGTCAAACGGCTCACTCCTGAAATACCAAATACAAACATCATGCATTGATTAATTACTTCTATTAAGTTTAATGCGAAAACTTTATTCGCCTTTGCTGCAGCTGCTTTGACTAAAGAAGTAGTCTATAGAACCATAGAAATCTATCCCAAGTAATTTTAATCAGTGTTCAACGTACATCTAATTTATCAGCACGATTCTTAAAGTTATTATGTTGTTTTTCCAAGAACACAATGGTGATTTATACTAGTTGTGCCTGTTCCATCAAAGGTGTCAAACAGAATTACCCAGTTAAAAGTATACCTACCGGTAGGAATACAGTGAACAGTGCTGGCTTTTATTACGAAAGCTCGCAATGAAACCGATAAATTGTACCTGGCAGTCTTACGCAACCCAGGTAAAAGTTACCTCTCGCTCGTGGCACTATTCTGAACTTCAGCTAAATGTAGGTATATTCAATCTGTGTTCTAAATGACGAAGTAAATTTTCAAATTAAAATAATGTATCAAAGGTCTGTCACTATTTGTTGATAAATTGTAGAAGATGACCGTTAAAACCCTGGCGTACGATAGTCTAGATTTTGGATTCTTGTTTAAACTTACATTTGTAAAACGACGTGACTCAAATTTAAACATCTTTAATACCAAAGACAAACTCGCTAGTTCTATTAGCAGTATTATTCTTGCCTCTTCCTGTTCTTGGATTCGAAAGGGTCTTATTTCTAGTTTGATATCATTATTTTAGTCTTTTTATTATACTCTGGATCATTCTGTTTGTGTTTGATAAATCACCATTGTCGTATCTAAATCAGTTCGATACATTACGGATATGTTAGGAACCGGTCTGGCTCACAATTGTTTTCGCCCTGTTGGCCGCTGCGCTCGTATCGTAATGCCCGTTATACAACAAATCTTATTAGCCGAACTACAGAATAACAGTTACGTCGCACCGTGACCACACCCGTCTCTTGACCAATTTCCTATGGCACATATCTGATTTTAATATCAATTGTTATTTCCAATTTCCTAATATGATTTTTTGATTAACTGTGATCTACAGTTACTATTTCTTCTGCTATCTTGTGCAAATTTATCTTCTTCTTTGTTATACTATCACATAATTTTATTTTACTAACTCTAGAGAGGAATATTACTCACATCATCAACTTTTATATTAGAAATAAAATTCACACAAACGATTTTTTTTGTTGAACAGTTATTTAAATATGTTTTCTTTGTGAATACCTCGTATTCTTATAAAACTCGCCTTGTTGAGTAAATCAGATGTAAAGCTTCTAGGTCCGACTTTTAAGTCAAATTAAATATCCGCCTGGAAACAATATTGCGGCCCACCTACAGCGCTCAGCGATGGCATATTGAATTCAGCCACCGAGAATGGTTTCTCAGTCAATTTGTCTGCTTTATTGTGTGTGTAGAGCGATGCTATTTGCTCTTGCCGCCGAACATTCGTGGGTGCCATTATTGATACCCATGCTTATAAATACGCCTGAAATCTTGTGAGTTGCTATATAGTTGATTCTTTTGCGAATAAGAAACCATTCTAAATTAGCGTTAATATTTTTTTTCATTGCTTAGGATTTATTATAAGTGAAAGTGGAACAATTATCTGCAGTTTTAATCTTGGATTTATTACCCACCAATTGCACCGGAGCTAGCTCATAATGCTTAATCAATCACTTATTACCCTTATCAATTATGCCATATATTAAAGTATATTAACAATTCCTCTATTCCTATATATTTTTTGGATAGTATAACCAATTATTATAATTCTGCATATTAAATAATTCATCCATATTAAACCAATCGTTTTGATAAATAACCCTTTAATTACTCTAGGATTTATTATCTGCTGTCAATTTAAGTGGCTGTATTCGTTCGTGTAAACTATTAATGTAATCGAAACTCTTCTTGTTTTTTTAATGTCGGCAAAATCTTGGTTCGCCCTATTTGTGTTTGTACCCTTCTACCCAGATACATTACAAGCCTGTAGCGACAGAGGCGTGGCCAACGTCACGTCGCGTCGGCGCCTCGTCTACAGACACTACTTGATTATTTTCTGTCTAGTATTCGTGACCAATCTTCATCCACACGAAGCTATGGAAATGAAAATTTCACCCATTTTTATCATCCACCACTTGCTGATATCGTTTTTGTCTTTCGGAAAATTTCTAGATAGGTGACAATATCGATAAATTAATTTCATGTGGCTTATCATCTGCTGCAACTTTTATTATACATATAAATATACCTAATATTGATATTTGTACACGAGGATTAAATATTTTGCTCTCCATGTGTGTAATCAGGTTTTATGCCTGCTCTGTTACCATGTTTGTTTAAAGCTGTTTCTATAAAAATGAAATCATCGGTGTATCCCGCATCTCTACATTGAAATTATGCGCTTCCACGCGGAGCATGAGCGTGATCTTCGGCAAAAATTCCACGATCCGATCTCGACTCTCGAACGCGTGTTTCGCACCTTGATCTAAATACTTGCGACATTGTCTGCTAGCGTCGTCGTCACTCTACCTCCACTATGGTATCAATTATTTTTTTATACTATAACGTGCGGCTTATCTGACACCATAAATTGTTTTAAACGTATTACAACATAGAACTAAATGACAATTTACTTGCAGAAGCAAAGAATGATGTTGGCGTTATTCAATGTTCAAAGGATTTCAAAGTACTTGTCGATGGTTACTACTACTTGTCTTTTGACTTTATAAAAGATATATTTTGCAAATTTGACGGTAATTATGGCTCTCTATATCTAGTAAACCTTTTCTCTAATTATAGTGTGATGAAATTTTACCTTGGAAGTCTAATATTCAGATTTTTTTGTCGATCATTATTACCATGTCAATTCTGTTTATCTGACCTCAAGTAACAGTCAATAGCTCTAAACGACAGTACGGCTGTATTCTTTTCTTCATAAAAAATCACAGTAGCAGCAGAATCTACACACTAAAGACAAATGCCCGTTACATTTAATGTCAGCATACGTAACAATAGAATTGTTATTTGTTGGTAACTTAGTAAAAGTGACTTGAGTGAATGCACAATGGCGGCACAGTGCAGTGAGAACATCCATTCGCCTTTTACTTAACATTATTTCGACACTGCATCACAACGTAGTCAAAATATTTATCAGTTCGTTTTTCTTCTAAAATGGATGAAAATAACAGTGCAATATGAGTAGAGCAAGCTTCACCTGTTACTTATATTCAAAATCGTGTTTTAGATAGTGTGAGTGATAGAATGGATGAAGGTGATTTGACTGTCGCAACTTCAAGTAGAGGTTACGTAACTATAAAATGTCTCAATAATGAATGATTTCTATGTGTTTCGCGTTGGATCAAAAGGTGTGCCTGCAATATTAGTTGCGCAAGAAGTTCACGTGATCTGTTAGTGGTTATGCTAAGGCTGGTATGTGCATATCGGCAGGAGTTCTATCAGACGTTGAGTAACCGTCGTTGGAAAGAGCTTCGTTACGTAGAGGTTTCGATACAGCCTCGCAATGTAAGGCCGCAGTTGCCGTCACGTCGGCGGTGAGAGGCGCCCCTCCTCTGGCGGAAGGTCGCGTTCGCCGCCCGCGAAGGAGAATGGCACCAGAATGAATCCTTGCGGTGACCCAACCGACCACTGTTTTAATCTGGTTAATGTGCATTGTGTTCATAACGTAGACCGTCTTGTACGCCTGTACGTGAAACTTGCACGATTTCATGTTTCGACAGTTTGACGTCAAATATATTATCTGTGTTATCGTCGGAAGCCCATATCAGTTGTCACACGTTCAAGTGTGCTGAAAACAATAATCTAATCGCTTGTTAATGTTGTTATGAAAAAATAATTTACATAGTTCATTCACCGGGAAATATAGAACTAAATGTCCCATTATTACATGTAGGTATTTGTGTTCCAACCAAACTAGCGTTTGTAAACGAAAATATTGTGAGTAATCAATTTCAGGAACGCTTGAAGAAAGTTTGCTTGGATAAGACGCCATGTAGGAACACAACAATATAATATAACACATGAATACAATTTTTACACATAATTAAATGAATAGTTGTTACCTCATCACTGCTGACGATTGCGACAAGAACCGCATCGTCCATTAGAAAGTCGGTGAATATGCAAATACTATCGTAGAAACCTCACGAATAACTGGCCACTCACTTCGCCTTAAAATGTGCTACGATGAAAGTGACTATTACCGTTAGTATATGAGTTAAAATAATAATATTCCATCAGCGAATCGCGAAATCCTTAGATGGCCTTTGACGTTTCCTTGAGGATTACTTTATTACGAATTTATAAATTTTATTTGGAATTTTGAACGTTTTCAATGAAATGTCAGTACTGACAATTACGGCGATTGTATTATTTCGTTCGAGTTAATATTATATACTTATTTATTTATTGACAACTATATTTCGTAAGTCGCTTACTTTATACATGACGCGTGCTAGATTTAAATCCGTTACTTTATTACCGTTTTAAACTATTTTTTATAAATGATCACTGGTATTGAAAGATGAGAGCTATTCTTCTTGATGTTGCTTTACATTCAATTAGTTTCATGACTAATAAGGACCGAATTAACAGTATTAAACTCATTAGGAACGAATTTTAGAATTTTCCATTAAATTTGACACTATGTTTGTCAAATACAATTGTTATTTTGTAATAACGCGCAATATTCAAAACATGACTATAATAATATTTATTAAGTACTAATTTATCTAATCGACTTAACCTTATCTTTGTTTTTTTTTTTCATTGTCAGTCATTAAAATTGTTCCCGCTCTGTCGGATTTGCTCTTGTTTTTGCTGTTTGCGGCTGATTTTCCTTTACTAAACAGGAGGTAAACTGTAAACATCTCAAGCAACATTTATTAACAATAACATAATATTAGTTTGTAATCAATAAAATAAAGAGAGGATCACAACGTGGTCGCGTGGATTTCCCGCTTCAATTTGCGTTAAAGATCCATTTATTTATCGTCGACTGCTCACTGATGTGTTCCAATAGACGATTATGCTGTAATATATTTACAACGTTCTGTTTATAAAGTTCATTTTCGCTCAACCGATTCGCGCCACCTCCGCACGATGTTGCGTCAATAAGATACAACACGTTAATTCGAGGTTGGGGCGCACGATCGCAATTTGCGTCCTGGTTTGTCCCGTTTATAGTGCCGTCATTCAAGTAATCAAATTGCTTCTCAGTAATGAAACGGAACTTATTAATTTTTCTTACATGCGCCAAGCGAACACCACATTAGCAGCCCGCGCCTACGACGTAGATATATTCTTTGCAGGTATATCTCTCGGTCGAGTGAATCGAACGGACCGGTTGTGACGGCCTCTCACTTTGCAACTTCGTGTACCGCTTGCTGTGAAATTAGGTAACCAACAAAAGCCAGTCGCCGCGCTCGACGGGCAATAAACAATAAAGAAACAACACCCACAAAACTGAAAACCCTCATCTACACGTCAACAGTGACGTAACGTTAGGCTTACGATAGTATCGTCACGTATTATGGACTGGCGTCTAGGAATTATTAAAATTGGCATTCGATAAATGCCTTGAAAAGCGGATGACGAGTTTCCTCGTATTTTCCGGTTCAAGCGAACCGTACAGTTCGACCTTCACACGAAGACAAAGAACTACCAACGACCTTGGAATATCAAACAATTTCGCGAAATGCATCGGATTCATTACAGTAGATAAATAATCATTGGTACAATAGTGACAGTCCTAAAACAAAAATAAACAACAATACAACAAATGAAAAAATCCATGAAAGATCAGATGATGCGGGCCAGACGGCTGTTCACCGAATGCCGAAGTATTCCATCGCGACGCGCACTTTATATCGGTTGTTTGTGCCGCAGAGAAAGCCGCGCCCCGCGCGCCCCGTGCCGCCTGCGTGCTACGTTGGTAGCGGGTTTTTTCCTCATTAGATCCATAATTCCATATAATACTTAAGCCTTCGCAGTGTTTATCAAAGCAGTTGCGTGTTTATAGATGTGACTGACAATTTTTTTTGTCAACCCATAATAACACTAGTTCACGTTCGATATGAATACTTTATAGATATCTAGACTAGAGCGTTTTGTGACATCCATACACGAGCGTCGCATGTTTACCTGTAGCTTTGTTATCGTATCTTAGTATTTTGACCTATGTTTTGTATGGTTCAGTGTCAAGGCTCCTACACACACACTCGATCGAAAAACGTCTCTTTCGGGAAGAATGGAGCTTACGTGGCATAATAAACATTCCAGGTGTCGGTTAACACGTTTGCGGCGGTAGAAGATTTGACGGGTTATTGCTCCACCAGTCTCCGTTTCGTAGCGCACTCTTTAATAGGTTAATTGCCTGGCATTGTGGTGCTGGCACATATCGCCAACCGCGACCTTAAAGCGACTCGCGGCCACGCATGTAGGTGTAGTGTACGCGTCACCAAATGACACGCCTGGGACTGACGAGCTCACTTTGTTTTTTTTTTTTAACAATATTACAATCGCCAAATTTTGTCTTATGATATAGAGGAATATATAATTGCTCCATCAACGGTAGTCGATTGGTTTCTTGTGTAAACATCACTTACATAATATTTAGATCACTCATATTAGTACGATGTGGAGGCCATGGAAGGTGAAATACACGTTTATGTTGCATTGAAATACATTTTGTGTCCATGTTTAATTCGGAAGTACAATAAAGGAACACGGAATTAGTCTTGGCAAACGATTAAAAACGCTGATGCGCCGCCCAATGACCTCAATATAAACAGTACTTGAGTCTGTTTTCGTATTTTCTACATCAGAAGGCAATGAAACGGTGCGATTTGCTTCGTTACTAAATCGTTCTGCCGGTAGCCGTAGAGCCGCGTCGCTGCCATTCCAGGCGATGAAAGTAATTGCTCACAACTAGGTACTTACTGACTTGGGCACACGCAATACGCACACAGTTACGCACTAACCGTAGCATTGGGAATCATTAATTTTTTTTTTTTTTCATTAATTCTTGGTTCTATTAATAACAGAGCAGCTCAAGAACATCTGAAAATACTTTTTTTTACTATTTTTTATTGATCCGCTTATATGAATAATTAATAGGATACCGCAAGCAAGCTCCCCTTCGCTGGAGGAAATTTTGGGGTTTATTTAATTGTGTTTGTAAAAATCTATGACAGTCGCTTTTTATATCACTGTCGTCACAGCGTCAACACAAGACTGTGTCGGTCGACTGCCTATTATTCCGATTTTCCATATAAGCATCACCATTTTTTCACGCTAACATCAAATGTTCACAATGTTTTGAGTTTCTTTTAAGGCGCTACTTTCCCGTTTTATACAATTTCGATTAACTGTACCGCCACGAATATTAAACATGCAGTTCTCAAATTCATATATGATATTGTTGAACATTTTATCTAAACATTCTTAAAGACAGAAACATGATTAATAATATTTCACTCGATAGAAAAAAAAATCCAAAGATGACTCTGTTCAATATTTTAAAACAGCTGTGAATCAGAAAATAAAATAATAAATGGCATAAAAGTGTTACCAATAGATGTGCATTTTTATTATCTAGAAAATTGCAAAAATACATTTTTTATTTTGTACTCCAGTTTTCCAAAAATCGAATAAAACATGTAAAAAGTAACGTTTTCGTTCGGTCACGGGCGCGTAAGCGACATTAGAAGCTATACGATTATCAACTATATTACCTCGCAATAAAGGAATCGCCGTGCACGCGTAGATTTCTAGAAAACCTCGCCTTAAGAAATGTTAAGATTTTTTAACCGCGCTAATTTTCACAAAGGGAACCCCACCCAAAAATGAAGATATTGTTTAAATGGAACGCATTACGCATTACGCATTACGTATACGATGCCAACCCTGCTAGCTAGCGTCAAAAGTTAACGTACCGCGATGATGCTAGAAATGTTGAAAATGCTACAAATCTGTGCTTAGATCAGGGGTTCCCAACCTTTTTCCCTATACGCCTCACCCAACATTATGGTAACATACAACGCCCGCCTAGTGGCCGAAATGGGGAGTCGAAATAAGAAAATTAAACAAACGTTAGTTTTATTCAAAAGTAGGTAATCAACTAAGAAATGTAAAACATAAAATTAATGAGAGCACTGTGGCTGCACTTTATTATTTAATTGGTGAATCTTTGCATAGCGAAGATCATTTTCCTCAATATACTTTATACAGTTCAATGCTGGAGCCGCTCGCTGCCCCCCCTTGGTTCACTCTACGCCCCCCAAGTGGGGCGCGCCTCACTGGTTGGGAAACACTGGCTTAGATGGAACGCGCCTTTTAAAACAGTGGAATGATTAAAACGTTGACTGTCAAAATTGAAAGCAATCGTGATATCAGTATAGGTCATTATATCGTGGTATCCAGGGGTGTTGCCATACTCGATGAGTTAGAGCAAGCAAGGTTAAAATAACTTAAAAACAAAGACGCCACGCTGGTAGCGTATAGAGCCATCTCGCTTTCACTACGGTTTTTAACATTGTTTTAACTATCACGGTAAGAGGGCAGTGTTGTTATCTTCATAAGGCTACGCGCCCACGGCCGACAATCGGTGGCCAATTTTTTGTAGGGAAAATGGAACGTACTGTTTGAACGGAGGAAAAATCGGGCCTACAAAAAGTCTAACATGGGCGGACGGCCTTATTGTTTTGTTAGTTATCATGCAAACACGTTAATACTACGTTTCCATTGCTCTTTGTCTGCTGTAATAGGAAATGGGTAATTGAAACGAATCAAAATGCAACCGATGCAAATTTAAAGATTTCATAGGAACTCTTCCTTCAGTAGCTGGCGTGATTCACGTTGAAATCGCGCGAACTCGTGCCAGGCTTCCCACGTCGAGATTGTACATCACACGCTCTGTGCGAAGAAAATTTTTGTTTAATTATTCATTTTAAACTACTTTAGCATTGAGGTTTTTTTAAACATGACACCCTTCACGAAGCTTATATTGTAGTTTATTTAAACAATAATATACTTCATTTAATCTTAAGCTCGATTGGAATTCTTTGGACTACGAATTTTTGGAGTAAAATCAAAGTCAACCAAATATCATAATAATTCTTCGATATACATATTCTAAACATGTTCATGATTCGTAATGTCCATTGTTTACTCTACAGATGTAAAATACCTTTTTAACCGAGCGAATCCCTTTGTATGCCGACTAATACCATAATTATCTTATTACGAGATTACGCCATTCTCACTGTGTCGCTAACGGTCTTTTTGTTTTGTCATTTCCAGAAAATCTCGATCCCGACGCCGGCCAATGGCGGTGGATCTTCAGGCGAGGCTACTTTTCACTTCAGCGTCAATAGCAATGCAGAAATGGAGGGGCCACAGGTATGCATGCTGGCTGACCTAACATCGAAACCGTATCCAACTCACCTGCATACAATTTGAACGAAATTGCAGATAACATTAATATGTACTTACTTGTTTAGATATCTTATCGGTGCACTATCGTTGCCTAATTTTTTAACGAATAAAAGATACCTAAATGATAGAAAAAATTGACATTTATTCGACAGAGAACTAAATTATTTGTTTTGTCGTTTTCATCTAATCTGTTACGGTGATTATTATTAATAACCGGTTAAAGTGATTAATAATAACCAACAAACCCTCCCGTTTCTTCCTAACCTAACCGACTGTGTGTCAAGTTCCCCAAGTCGGCTCTGTGTGGTCATAAAAAAAAATACTTAACCTATCCGCAACTGCGTTTGAGGTGCCCCGAGTTGGTTCTGGGCGGTCTATCCAACTATATTTGGATAGACCGCCGCAACACTTTAACCGGTAATTATTAATAATCACCGATTATTAACTCTGACCGTAACATATCGATTGTGAACATAGTTGTCGTTGATTACCTATCTCATTTAGTCTTATCGCCTAGTTATTTGGTGTTGACTTCTACTAAACTTGCCCCGTACGAATTGAAATCGAGTTTGATCTTAATTTGTTCCACGTGGCTGTCACCTTGACACCAATCTAAGTTTATTGGTATTAACAGAAAAAATAAAAATAATATTCTAGCTATATTGCTAATGAATATGTAAGACGTTACATGGATAATATTATATTAGAGGATGTTACATGTTCTATCCCTACTTTACAATGTTTTGTTTCTTCCAACTTCCCCATCATATCTAAAGTCACAGTTCTCTTTTCGGTCCACTTCTTCGTGTCGTATTTTACGATCGAATTTTAATTTAACTCTTGACATTCCACCCCACAGTACTGATTTTCTTTCATACTCTTTTCCCGCATATGCCGTTCGGCTATGGAACTCTCTCCCTGAGAGTATTAAGAGAGCTCGTACACTGGAGTCCTTTAAGAATCAAGTTCGAAATCACTTCCTATCCTTAAATCTTTAGCTAAATCACTCCTTCGTTGTCCATATTTAGCTACTACTGCACCCATCCCCGATTTGAATTCCCTTTCTGTATTTCCCTGATCCAAGGTTGCCTGGAAGAGATTGCTTTTTAGCAATAAGGCCGCCTGTGTTGTACATGTGTTGATTTAAAAAAATTCTGTTTCTATATTTTTGTGTGCAATAAAGTATTTATTATTATTATATTAGAGGATAATCTATATGAATTCATTCCCATATCAAAAGTGTTTTTATCACAACAATACAATGTTTATCTGATTCGCGACGATTCTAACATTTTCAGCGACACAAGACGATTTTGCTGTTCAAGCGAAATTTAATTCTAATACTTTAAAGATGGTCATTATTTACTTTTAAAAACTTGATGGTGCTAAGATGGCATTCGATTAACATTTTTACGATTCGCCTTGTTTAAGTAAAGGGTAAACATTGACATTAAAATCTCAAGGTTACATAGTATGTGATAAGTGCTGTCACGAATAGCACAATCTCGTGTCTGAAGTGTTTTGATTTGACTCAAATGTTGTTGATTTTGTTGTATAAAGTAGTTTGTTTTACTTGCAATCCATTATTATATGTGAAGCTATAACTATAGAACGCAAAATTCAATTCTTTTGTCCGTTGTTAAAATATTAACTTAAATGCTGACTGTTTACCTTGACACGGGAACAATTCCAGTCTAAAAACATGTCACTATATTTTTTTTTACTCATGGCAGGGTTGGTTTTACCTTCATCTCAGCTGATGGTAAGTAACGATAGGGCCGTAAATATGAAAGCAGCTATATCTGGACTCAACATCAAATGAAGAACTTGTTAGCTTACCTCCAACTATCGCAACACAACAATGTTACTAACGTTAACACATTTTTTTGCCCCCGTGAAAAATCGAACCTTGGACCTCCAGATCAGAATCAGGTGCTCTCAACCACTAAACCACGAAGGCGGCTTCAGAAACTTTATTTCGATATACCCAGTTATGGCCAACAATCGACCGGACATCAATTTACCAGAAGGAGACTGTACCAGGGTCGTCTGCTTGGGTACCTCCATCTTACCTATTTCTGCCGAAAAGCAGCAGTGCTTGTACATTGCTCTGTTTCGGACTTCCGGTATAAGGGGTAAGATATGGCAGTGAAATTACTGGGTACCGTGACTTTACATCTGATGTCATAAGTTGGCAACGTACACCGTGGCTCTTGTGGGGGTTGCAGTTTTGCTGCGAATCTCACAGGAGCCACATGTATTATAGGTGACTGTTACCACTTACCATCAGGTGGACAGTTTGCTTGTTTGCCAACTTAGTTGCAATAAAAAAAACAGTACTTAAGGCAGAGTGAGCCACTCCAATAACCAGCGGTATATTATAACACTTAAATTGATGACGAATCGATTTATTGAAATGCCTACATTATGTCGCTGCGAAAGCAATTAATAACGCTGCCAATTGCAATATAATCGATACAAGCTCCAGTCATTACGTCTAGCCTGTTAATTAGGTACCATTATTTTAATTTCTTTTTCCATGTTTTTACCAATAAGTGATGATGACTTATTTTGTTCTTCTCAGATCACGTGTCTTATCTAATTTGAACAAATAATGAATAGTTTTTTTGTGTCACCGTGTAATTTATTGGAAGTTGCATAATACTGACTGTGATAAACATCTTTTAGCTCACTAATTGACAGTAGAGAGAGGTGCACCGCAACAAACGATACAATATTCCGTATTTAGTGCAATCCACTGAACAATATCGAATAGCCTTTACATTTATAATTTTTCATATTTCAATAGAAAAAATGTATACTTAGCAAATCTCAACATTTTTCCGCTATGATGAAAATAATTAATTGATTGATGTATTATCAAACCGCAAAAGATTGAACATAGTTCAATCTTAAAAGTCAAAAAGCGCTAAAGCAAACAATACATCGAAAAAACTATAGTTTGTTTACACAGTCAGCCCTAGTAGTGTGCACGTGGTATTTTTAATTATTTTTAAACGTCAGCCTGACAATAATTTATGACCCCGACATAATTAGGTGCAACTCGCTAGACCCATGCGCCGATAATAGGATTACTCCTTTGTTTCTTTTGTTAATTCTTGCCCCTGTTACTTATTACTACCTGTAAGTAAGTGCTACCCTTTTAAGTATTGTAACTCATCATCAGCGCAACAATAAAAATATCACTTTCCGACTGTTCATCGTGTCGGCAAACTGTTTTGCCACAAACAAATCTTGTTTGTCAGTAAAGTGAAACTAACATTGTTAACTTAATTGTACTCGTTTCGTTGAACCAACCAAGACCGTGCCGTTGCATGCTATCATATCACCAAAGTGGACTGTTTCGGCCAATCAGTGGACGCTATTATCGAATTGAATTCGTCACGGCTCATCCCGGTTGGTGGTGTATTTTTTGGTGATCCCGGACGAGTTACAAAATTGCAATCGGCTTCACGTGATCATGCTTTGTGATTTCAAATGAACCCCTTACAAAAAAAAAATTTTGTTTACTACCACAAAACTCATCATTTTTAACAGACTTCGAAAACTTTTTACCGATTACTTACTCCGCCATTTGTGGGCCGATTTTTTAAATTCTTTTTGTTAAGTATAGAAAGATTATACTCCCGTGGTGGTCCCATTGTCACCGTGTCATGATCTGATGATGGAATCTCATGAAAATCGAGGGAAATCCTTAAATTTCACAGGCAAACTGTGATGTTGTGTGTATTCCTATATTATTTATGACTTCTTGGTGTTTTTGAAGTCGGTTTTATTTTTGTAAAAAAAATATGACATAAAATGTCATCATAAACAAGAAATTGAAATTCTAGGTTTAGCATACATGTGAAAGTATTTTAAGATTTTGCAATTCTTGAGCAATACATTGGATGGATTATGTCTTACAGTATAGCAAAGCAATACAGTTATGGTTGACATTCTTATTAGTGCCCGCGAACTACGTTGCGCTTTGACAATATTCAACACTACAGAGTTTTGGGAACTTCTCAGTTTCCTGTGTTTTTCCTTTCCTTAGCGAGCGCTTACATAAGCCAACGAAGCCCTGTTTTAAATTTTATGCTTCTAGCTCCAGTAGTTTGGTCCCTACGTTGATACTTCAGTCAGACACTCAACATAGCAGTTTATAAATACAGATAAAATCAAAAAGATTTTCAACCGTTTCGCTGAAAAAGACTTTCTATTTAGATTATCACAAGTCAACGAAACATTCCTCTTCGATGGCTGTACCTACATTGCCATAACTTATTTTTCATTCGAATCGCACGTTAAATAATGTATTGACAAATTAATATTCGACGTGGTGCTGTTAAATATTATATGCGCGCACCAACACCCGACTTGTAGTTGTGGGTCGCGAAACGGTCGCAGTATCGGATTCGTCAGAGTCTCGACTCTTGAGTACGGACGGAGCAGTATACTCGGACTGGTCTGTGGCCTAAATACTTTGATGAGGTGCGGTTGAGTGACGTTAAAATTTGCTTTTTAGAAGCGCAAATCGTGGATCGACAATGATAATGAGCTGTACAAAGCGTGTTCCACTTTGGTTCGTAGATTGTACTTACAATCTTTACTTTCGATAAATTTTAGCTAGGCTCGGCTTTTCTCGACGCAGCGTTTCTTTGCACTACATTGTTTGCTGAATTTGATGGTTTGTAGTGTAATATTTTTTATTTATATTTTTAATAATAAGTATATAGTTTTTTCAAATAATAATTAAACTGATTGGGTCTCGCCACAGCGACAGCTGGAGAAATGTGCTATCGGTAACCATCTCAATGTCGTCTGCAACAGCCGCACGTGGTATTTATTTAATTCCGAATATTTCAACACAATTTAAATAATGAAATTTGAAACAATATTAATCGAAACCATAATTATAAAATAATAAAACCCCGACAGAAAGCGAGACGGGTAGTTCTTAAAAATAGAAACTTTAAAAGCTTTTGATATTTATTATTGACTTATTCAATTTTAATCAACTTTCAGTGCTTTAAATTTCCCCAAAAAAGTAAAATAATTAGTGCTGGAAATAATTTTTAAAAAAATACTGTTTAATTTCGTAACCGCTCTAACCTAATTTTTGACATTGTTGGTGATAGATTTACCCTTAATTTAATTATAAAATGTTTATTTTAACTAATTTCACTTTCAGTTTACCCTTCAAGTGTTGCGATATGGCCGGGATATACCGTTAATTGTTCAACCTCAAGTGCCTCTCTGTACCTACCTAATGGCGGTCAATCAAAATAATCCCTTTGTGGTCAAATTGGCCCATCCCCCACTTCTTGTCTATCCCTATGCAACGTCTGACGTGTCATAGACGAATTATCACTTCTCAACCCTACCACTTCACCAGTCTTCTCTCGATCTCCCTGGAGCGTGCCCGTACTCGTTTGGTGTATTTCGCAAAATAGCATAAAATAATGTACCGGGTTGCATAATTCACCGGCGCACTTCTAATTCGAGCTAAGCAAAATCGCTAGTAGGTATCGACAATGTTCAGTGTTGACAGTTGATCGTGCACAACAATATCACTGTGCAGATACTGCAGTGTTATATAGTGTTTTCGTATTTTGAATATTATGCATTGCAAAGCGGAAGTGTCGCGTGGTGCGTGGGTCCTGAACCCTATACATCTTGGAGACATTGTGGTACAAAAACCGAGACTCGATCCACGTTGTGGTGATCGCTGCTGTAATGATGTCAAACCTCGCTCTGGCAAGGTAATAACACCTTCTTCGGTCAACATTTTGCATTTTTTAAATAAAAGAAACAGTGTTATATATATCTTCTTAAAGGCATGTTCTACCTAAAATCTGGATTGATTTTATTATTTTAAAATTTGGCCTAACAGAAACGTTATTCTTATGCGCAAATATTTAAGTGCTAAAATAGTATTAACTGGTGATGCAAATTGAGGAGTATGCTCCTATATAAAGCTAGAACTAAGTGAAAATTATACTTAAAATATCAGTTGAATTTATTGGAAGTTATGCAATCAACAGTGATTTATTTGTTGTCTATCCCAAATTTTAATTTAAGGTACTTAAACGACGAGTGCCAATGTTAACACTATTCAATCACTACTTCTTGCAAAATAAATGAAGACATGGAATTGTTCAAGTTTTCCATAATCAACACCTTAAAAATGTGACGAAGATGTGTCTAATTATTAACATCCGTACTAGTCCAGCGCCTTAAACACGCCAGTACCATTGTCACATAGTTGGTAAGCTATCAAGCTTAACATAAATCTTTTCCTCCTTGCCGTTTCTAGGGTTCGTTCGAGTGCGTCAGGAGTGGCGGCGCGCGGCGGCTGGAGTCGTGCGGGCCGCTGCCGCGAAAGATGCGCGTGCACGCGAAGGACGACTCGTACGAGGCGACCAAGGACCGCATGGCGAGGACTGTCGCGGCGGAGCAGAGCAAATGGTCAGTGGCCAATGTATATACACGTCACATACTTGCAAACGTGCTTGTACTGTTTTTATTTTAACACAAAAAGAGAGATAGGATCGAATACGATAAAGGGCTCGCATCGCTCTCAAAATTATCCTCCTTGGAGTTGGGAACTCTAGCATACTGTAATAAGAAGTAACCAGTTCTTATTGTTGGGAAGCAATCGTGCTCTTGTGCTAGCTTTATGGGATTTCGGGAAACAATAGCGGTAGTCAAATTTTTATCAATCAAGTACTAAGGAACTAGTTATTTTATCACAAACTATGTGACAACTAGCCTGACGAAGTATGACAGACCTTCTAATCCAATAGAGGATAGCAAACATGTGACAAGCAAATAAATAAACTATAGCCTCATAAAGCTGGTCCGTTAGTAACTAGGTGTTTTCTATCGTTAACATGTTTCCATATTATAAGGAGAATATTTGTTTAACAGCAACTATACTCATTAACAGTTTGGAATGCTCCAAATCTGAAGTTATATTAGTTGTTATTTGTTGTATTGGGTGTGTTTTAACGGTCGTTAAATTCTCTTTCAGCACTCGCGTGATAAAGCCCAACCTTACGGACATTGGGCGCGTGAAGGTGCGTCCCGCGCACCAGAACATGTACACATCGGCGGCGGCGGTCCGGCTCGCCGCCGAGCGGGCCGAGCGCGAACGCGAACGGGAGCGCGAACGCGAACGGGAACGCGAGCGGGAGCGCGAACGCGAGCGAGAGCGCGAGCGCGAACGTGAGAGAGAGAGGGAAAGGGAGCGGGAGAGGGAGCGCGAGCGAGCGGCGCCCCCCGCCCCCAGACCTCAGCCCGCGCCGCATCCCCCTTCGCATCCGCAGCCCCAGAGGCCGCCCCCCAACCCTGATCTCACCAAGAGATCCATAAAGTAAGTACATACATATACTTTGATTGGCAAGCATGTTTCATAGTAGAAAATGTTTTGATTGCACTGCACTTGCAAATTTGCATTGCACTATTTTTTTCACACCTACCCCCATGGGGAAGCGAAGTGACTAATTGTATGTAGGTACTTATATGTTTATTTTTATATCTCTCCAGGAACAGAATTTAATAAAACTTGAACATTGCCTAAAAAGTGGTAACTTAGTTTCCTTGTGGTTGCTGTCGTAGACTAAACCAAGTGTCTATAGATAGATAATGCTTTAATGATTGAAATACTTTATTAATTTTGGAAAAAGTAGAACTGTGGACGAGTTTGATTTCAACCGGTTCAATCATCTTCTTGATATAAAAATGAATCTTCTATAAATAAAAATGAAAACCTATGTGTTAGTCTCTCAAAAACTTTCAAACGGCTCGACCGATTCTTACGAAATTTTCTGAGTATGTTTGAATAGGTCCAAGGAAGGTTTAAAAGTACAATTGGACTCGGTAGGAGGCGCTGTAATTGGGCAGGACAACGTCCGCCGGGCCCACTAGTTAGTTATAATATTTTCTTTATAAAGGTGTAACCATAACCAACATCTTATCAACTTTTGGCATTGTAAATATTAGAAGACTGCTTAAGCTCCCGTGGTATCTGCTAAACAACATACCAAAAATATTTTTAGCAACCAGTATAAATCGTTGTTAATGTAGCAATTGTTTAAAATTGTTATCATCTCAACAAATAATTGATAAATTGCGGCCGTCACAATTTACCGCAGATATTACATTATACGCATGACCTGGGAGTTGGGACACTGTTTACATAAGTTGAGTTTTTTGTCATAATTCTAAACCGGGAATTTCAAAGCCTCGCGTAGAGAAATAAATACAGAAAATCGCCATATCCTTAGTTGTTTACTGTAAATAGGAAAACCATCGGCCGTTGCATTGCCCAATTTCCAGGGTCGTTTTCCAAGTATCAAATTGGTTCATGAAATCGTCGAAACGCGATATTTGTCTGTCACTTCACAATAGGTCTTCCGGGAGCCAAGATCGTTTTGTTGGGGAGTGGCAAATTTTAGAAGCGGAGCCCCTTTGAATGGACCCGAGACTGAGCAATAATTGTCGTGAAATGAAAAGCGATGACGTAATCGTTGCTCTTGATTGTTCCGCTGAAATGGACTGATTGCTCTGAGACATCTGACAAGCATAATTTTCCTAGCATCTATGGAAATATATTCGCAACGTTAAAACGATTACAATAATATCTTAGCAGTGCCTTCGACCTTCGAAATGTCAATACACGATTTGACGACAGTACAGTATTTAAAGCTGTCGTTTGAATTGTAACGCTTTTATGTTTCGGCGTCCCTGACAAGAGTTCGCTAACAACCGTGAAACTATGCTAGTTGTACGTTTCTACACAGAAGTCATAATTTTTTAACTTTATAGGTACTTACATAATAGCAAAAAATTCTATCGAAGATCGCCCAATGGAGGCTTTGGAATATCGCCCAATGGAGTTTTTTAAATTAGTTTGATTTATTATTAGGATCCAATCTAATAGAGACAAGTATTACAACATCATCATCATGTGTATATGTTGTTTTTAATTAAGTACTTTGTATTGTGGCCATTGAATTGAGTTGATTATTTTAGTTACCTTCTAGTTTAGCTGACTAACTGTAGAGGTACGAGCAATCAAACTTAATAATTCTAACTATCTCACTAAAGTATATCTGTCAGTCTTTCTCTTTGACTTTCTTACCTAAGCCAACGAACAGAAAAAATCATTGGAAGTGCGATACAAGGTTGATATGTCAATACAACAATAAGTGAAAAAACTGTCGATATTCCTTAAAAGTAGTAATTTGACATGATCAGAAGTAACTTGTCATCTAAGTTATAAAAAAATGTGTTTCAAACACTACATAACAAAAATGGAAACAAAATAAAGAAATCTTTATAAAGTGCTTACATGGGTCGAAATTGTCTATTCAAACGGGGTCTATGACCCGTAATTGATAACCGATAACCATGGAAGTTAGGTATTTGTTGTGTAGTAAAATAATAAGAGCGTCGGTAGCGCTGTGGCCTCGGCACTTGACTGTGCTAGGAGTAGAATCAGGAGGCCCGCGATCGATCATGCCATGTACCAATGTGTTTCTCGTTTCACGAATTTCATATGTACATTTATCTGACGCTCCTACGGTGAAGGAAAACATCGTGAGGAAACCTGCATACACCTGCGAAGTAATTCAAAGGTGTATGTAAAGTCAACCAATCCGCACTGGGCTAGCGTGGTTTGACTAAGGCCTAATCGCCCTAACTGGTTAGGATAGGCTCATGACCCTCGGTGGGGACGTATACGAGCTGTGATGATAAAAAATAAAAAGTAAACGGCTAGATATTTTCGATTTGATTTTTTATATCATCTAATATATAAAAATCTCGTGTCACAGTGTTTGTTATGGAACTCCTCCGAAACAGCTTGACCGATTTTTATGAAATTTTTTGTGTATATTTGGTAGGTCTGAGAATAGGTCGTTGGCTATTTTTTTTATACTCCTAGGTGATAAGGATGGCCCTCTCCAATTTCTTTTTGTTGGACAATTATTATGGCGAGACGTAGTTCGTTGGCACATCTAGTCATAAAGGAAGGAAGTCATAAAGTTCGTACAAGTAAATTTATTGTTGTACAGGCGTTTGCTACATATTACTGAGGGATGACTGTAACCAAACTCTCATAGAAAGAACAAATAATCTATTTCACAGTTAGAATAAAATTTAATCTGTTTTGCCATACTCTACATACCAGTGACCTGTTTATTTCTCTGTTACATGTCTAACTAAACCGCTGAATCGATTATATTTTTTTACATAGTACATGAAACCATACAGGACAGAGATAGACTCTACCCACAGCAGCTAATTTAAAATTGTAATAAAATGCGTTGAATGTTTAAATGGAGCAGATAACGACCTACATCTATTCCATATAAACATTCAACGCATTTAATTCCAATTCTAAATTAAAAACAAAGTTAGTATTGTAATGAATGTGAAAATGGGCATTTTTGCTTATCCATCCTACGTGTTTCAACGGGTCAATGGTCTTGAAGCATTACTTGAATAAAGGCAGAGTTATACTGGCGCCTAGTCTATCGTCTCAGATGCACTGTGTTCTGAGCTTATCTTCTAACACTGGCTCTCTTTGTTCCAGGGAAAGACTTATACAGTTATTAGCATTGAAACCTTTCAAAAAACCCGAGCTATACGCGAGGCTCAATAGTGGTAAGTCATGCGCCATTTGCTCCTGCGCGCACTCTGCTCGCTGTACTCAACTCAACTCAATTAACGCTATTTAAAACTAACCTTGCAGAGGGTATCAAGGAGAAGGAGCGTGGCCTGGTGAACAAGATACTGCCACAAATTGGCTCGCTCAAGGACAACTCATACCATTTACGTAGGCACATGTGGAACGACGTCAACGAAGACTGGCCGTTCTATTCAGAGGAGGAGAAACATATGCTCAAGAGGTGTGTTTTAGCGTAGCATGTATGGCATGCATTTACATTTGTCGAACCATCACACACTTATTGTTACGTCTCTTAGGACAATGGATTTTGTTTCTTTTGTCATTAATTTGAAATGTCACCTGCAAAATTGTTCTTTAATGAACAAATGTTGCCGAACTCGTATTCGTATGGCAGTTAGTTACGTAAGATTAATGTGACTAAAGCTTCGTGCCAGTTGTGTCCGCTCGGCAGCAGTTGGGAATGTTGATTTGTAAATTTGATGCAGGTTTTTTTCAACTTGGACAAAGTTGAAAAAACCCACAGTCACTGGATTGTTGAAATTGTCAATTATTGCATAATATCAAAATACGACTACCAAAGACATTTTTAGTAATATTATTAAACTATCAAAAAAACTAGTCACCACAAAATAATCATAATAATATAATGGGGTATTCCTTTATTGGCACTAAAATAACATTGAATAATTGGGTTAATGGGTCTTACAAGAGTGGATGCAATAGCATTTGCCAATACGAAGTAGCATTCAAATGTTACGGGAATAATAATATAATGTCATTTTGTAATCTTAAGTGATTTTTCTTTGTGTGTGTGTGTCATTGAAATGTTTTTTTTTATGTGATGCCAGGCGGAAACCTCAAAACTTAACACCACCGTTGAGTAGCGACTCGGCCCATTCTCTATCGCCGCGTGCATCACCCAACACCAACAAGAGGCCTAGTGCCGCCGGCCCCGAAGAGCTACCGGCAAAGAAACAACGCATATCACACTATAGGTGAGCATATCATACACATACACACACACACGCACTTCAACCACACAAACACACAATATAATTATATTAATAATACCACAAAAAATTACCTTTCTAATAAATCACAGAACTCTGAATGTGAGGTCTACTACAGTACTAAATATTTGTATCATAGACTACTAAAGTGTTTGCGGGCGAGAGATAAGAAATGACAAGTAGAGAACAAGACAAGTACCTTAGTAGCAACACTAAGTGCAGTTTACCATTTCCACCGTCTTCGATAGCTTTACTTTACACACAAGTCACTTTTTATTTAACGAGTAAATTTAGGCAGTCGTGACGAAATATGTTGAGGTTTTATTAACGATCACGAATTTTCTACTAGACGATGCGTATGCGCGTCGCATCGCATAGGTCGGTACCCGGGAGAGATAGAGGAATAAAGGAGCGAGGGTGATGTATATGACGGGATGTTTTGTGTATGCGTGTACATGTGTTAATAGTTAGAATTTCTCAAAAAGATCACTGTCTCGTCTGAAATAACCTTTTCCATCACAGTGAGATCTCTGATAGCGTATATGTTGTGTTTGTAAATGATATTGATATAATTTTAAGGGATTATATCCACATAGTGGATTTAAGCGGGAAAAATATCATAACTGTTCTATAAAATATATTTTAATTTTGAATGCCTGATCATTAAAACTTAACGGTATTTGTTATTGCTGCCAATATTACATAGTGATATGAAATGTTGAAGGAATCATACTGAGTAGGTAATGCATTTATCGACTTGCGATTATGAATATCATAATAGTTTGATAATGTTTTTGGCGTGCTGTCTTCATAGATAAAGTTATAATAATAATATCTTAATTTTTCAATTCTGGTATAAGAAATGAGTGCTGGATAACTTAAATGTATTATAGTTTCTATCTTAGTACTTCCTTATTAAATCTATTCTTAGGTTATAGGATAAATAAAGAAACAATAATAATTGCATAACAATATAATTCAAACAAGATAACGCACTTAATCAATATGCCTAGATTGAAACAAGGATATTGACTTTTCCTTATTGCATCAGAACAATAATGAAGTAAATGATGATGAGTGACTACACTACCTGGCAATAACTTATACACATAGAAGGAGAATCTTTCATCATCGGAGACCGTTATCTCTGTCACATACGTATGTATGTTTGTTGCAAATACATAAAAAAGTTGGCCTTGTTATTTTTTTATATGAAACAAAGTTGGCCAATAAGCAGGTTGCCTACCTAATACCGGGTTATTTTTCCAGCAGGAGCCAAATTTTGTGTGCTTGTTCAGACAAGCAAAATGAAGATCTTTTACTATGGGACCGATCTCGAAATCTAGAAAAAAACATCAGCTGTTCCATACAAATGTTCAACATCCACCGAACCTAAATGTATGGAACAACTGATTTTTTTCGCGATTTCAAGTTTGGTCCCATAATAAAAGTTGTTCATTTTGCTTGTCTAAACGAGGACACAAAATTTGGCACCTGATGGAAAAATAACCCGGTATAAGTAGCTTCAGTTGCCTGTAGCACATATGGTTCCTGTAAGGTTTGCAAATTTACAATCCCTACAAGGATATAAGATGTTACAAGTCACAGTACACCCAGTAATTTCACTGCCTGCTTTACCCTTCAAACCGGAACACAGCAATGCAAGCGCCGCCTGCTTGGTGGTACAAATAGGTGAAATATATGAATAGGGTTGCGAACCATAGTAGACAGATCTGTGGTACATTTGCGATCAAATTTCGGGAATTGGTTATAAAATGTGCGACTCCTTCATCCTGCCTCCCTGAGTAAGGTATATTGGCAGTCAACGTATTGAAAGGCATGAAAAATTAAACCAGAAAGTTAACCTTTGTAAGCATTTATTGCACATAAGTAAGCATTTATTGCACATAAGTAAGCATATAAGTTTTATGACACAAACATTAAAAAGTCTCGTTTAATATGATCGGTTCAATCTACGAAGATGAACTACTCTCCTTATTGCGTAAATAGTTTGTGTTTAGACCGCCGTGTTTGCGAGCAGCGTCCTCTTAGATTGAACCATCTGTAATATTTTAATGCACTGAGATCGACACACATGAATGCTTGCCTAAACTAACACTTTTCTCTAATCTTTGAAATATATAACAAATATTTAGAACTTCATTTTCAATTATGTAGGATTACTTCTAATATATTTCTTATAAAACTAATTAAACATTTAAATAAGGTACAACTGGAAATTCGTTTCGGTGTTTAAATCTAGTCTAACCTAAATGTGGACAATCGGTGTCCCACGCGGGTCGTTTGCGGGACGTATACTCTCTAGATAGTGTTCGACCAAAACAGGAGCTTCTGCAAAAACCGAAGCTTCGTTTCTGATCTCTACTTGGGCCGAAACCGAAACTCATTTAGACACATATTTTAAATTAGCTGTGCCCGCGAAGTACGTTTCGCAATAATAACTGTCAAAAAATCTGAACAGGTTCACTTATCACCTAGGGGTACAAAAAATAGCCTACGATCTTTTCCCAGACCTACCAAATTATACACAAAAAATTTCATAAAAATCGGTCAAGCAGTTTGGATGAGTTTGATAACAAACACTTTGATAACACGCACAAGATTTTTATATATTAAATATATAAAGCGTATTTCAATTTATTTAACACGCAATAGGTGTTAATTTAGTTGGTTTGTTTTTATACATTTAATTATCACAGTTAACTTTTCTTAAAAATAACATGAAATCAACAAATGACACAACACAACAAACATACAAAACTGTTACAAATTGTAACAAAAATAATCACTAATTTATGTTACTTTAACAATTTAACGGTAACGAACACACCCCGAACGACGCACCACAATGACGAACACTGAGTTTCTTCGGGACCTAAGTTTCGGTCAACCGGAACCTTCCGTGGGTAGTCAATAAAATAACGAATGTCGCGTCGTCGTCGCCAGGCGGCCGTCGCCGCCGTCCTCCGGCTACGCGACCACGTCGTCGGGCGAGCGGCACGCGTCGGACAACGAGGACGAGCGCGCGGCGAGCGCGTACGGCGACGACCAGCTGCACGGCAAGCACAAGCCGCGGTCCGGCACGCCGTCCGCCGTGTCTGCCGCGTCCGCCGTGTCCGCCGCGTCCGCCGCGTCCGCCGCGTACGTCGCGTCCGCCGCGTACGTCGCGTCCGCCGCGTCAGCCGCGTCCGCCGTACCCGCCGCGGCGCCGCTGCGGCACGACGACGACCGGCCGCCGCCCGTCGCCGCCGCGCCTACGCCCTTGAACGGTAAGTGCTCTTTTTTCAAATATGCTCGGAAATGTGAGCATTATTGTACTTAGTAAAAGGAAGAACGAACGAAGTTTGTAATTATTCTCGGCTCATGCATTACTTTACCCGCCTAGGCCAGGAAAGTAAGCACAGACTAAGAAGATACTATGAAAGTAAGTATGAAAATTCACTTTCTGGCCGCTGCTGATTTTTTTCTTGAACGGTAAGCGCTCTTTTTTAGTGCATCATCCGAACATTGTTCGGTAGCGTGCCGTCCGTCTGTGCTGCGTGCTACATGAGCATTGTGGTAAGTTTCCACTTTGTGTATTTTTTTCGTTATTGTTGTATTGCCAGTAGCACACACACGCCGCGAAACTAACAAGGCGAAACCGAGACGCATAGTCGGAAACAAACGAAATTCGAACGCGGAGGGGTAGTGTAGACGGACGGCGTCTGAGCAGATCAGGCGGATCCGCGCGCGACAGAGCTCACGAGCTCACGAGCCGTACAAACGACAACGCGGGGGAATTTTTCAGCGGTTTCGTTACTACAGTTTCGGGACGGAGGTGTACTACTGGCATATACACGGTTATTTTTTTATCACCCTGGAAAATTTAAGGGGCGCTTCACGACTTGGTATTAGAATGTTTTAAATATGAATAAAAAAATAGCTCACTTAATTTTATATTAATTTTCTAAAAAATCCAAAAAATACTGCAATAGTTGAGAGCAGCATTTTTTGAGATTTTTTTTTCATTTTTTAAATTTTTTATATAATAATGGAATTGTCCTGAAGCGTCCCTAAAATTTTCCAGGGTGATAAAAAAATAACCGTGTATGTATATGAATACGGACTTGTGAATATGCCATATTTGAAATATTTTAAGTCGTTGATACCGTCACAAGTCAGTTTTCGGCGTAAACTAAACATTGATTAACGCTTATTTGCTTATTTGCTCTTTTTCGGTCCGTCAATCCGTATTACTCCGTAAATATATCAGGGCCTAACCTATGAAATTGGCGATTTCTACATAATAATAACATACTGGTTACACTTATGTGCTCGTTTTTCCATCTGTCAGTTCGATCCATTGAATTCTCGACCCCTGGGCCACCTAGATATCGGGTTTTCGCTAGATGATAAGGTGTTAACTCTAGTTTTGCCTGTTTTGGCAATTTTCAATGTCGCATGCCATCTAGGACCAAAAACCTCATTTTAACCACCACAAACCACATTTTAAAATGTGGATTGTAGCAATTCATCAAAATACATTTGTTATGCTGAGTATAGCAATGCTGATAATAGCATCCTACACCCACACCTAGGTCACACCTGTCACTAGGATCCTTGGCGCCTAATTTCGCCCAAATTTGATATGACTTGTTGTTATGATACATTGAAATTTATCTTTAGAAGCTGAACATGTAAACGCTAGCACCCTGTGTCTCAGTCTAAAGTCATGCCACCCGAAATTTGCCCATCTTTGGTATATAGCCTGTATTTACTAGGTTCCCCTGTTCTTAGTTACTAGGTTCCCTTGTTCTCACACACTTATTTAACTATCTCAGATTGTCTCCCTCTATATTTATCCATTAATATGGGTCACACAACATCGCCCATGTTGTTTTTATGCTAGAGATTCACCAGTGGTAATGTAAGGCTTCAGCACCATCTGCCTTAACGTTAGTGTTAACGGCTGGGTCGTAATAGACGTTATTGTACGCGTGGAAAATAACGACTTAAAATAGTATCTACACCTGCAGAATTCGATACAACAGGTATTAACGTCTAACGCTAGTACCAATGCCATGCCATACACATACCAATTGCCGCGGTAAGCTGTTGGTCAAATATGTCATATCAAAATGGTTGTGTTGCATGAAGCCTACCATTATTGTCAACGCCTGCGTCATAATACGCCGTTAAAAATAACACCCTTAAATAGTAGCCCCATCAGCAAAGCTTGATACGAAAATAATTACCGTCTAAAACTTTAATTAGACGAGTATATTGGGTTCTAACGCACGCAACGACGATCATTGGATCGCACCAATTAATAAAAGCATTCGACAAGGCGTGCAATAAATACCCATAGCAGGAAATACATAAGAACATGCACTATAAAACTTATCTGTCATATGCTATCATACCATCCATACCTAGAAATCACTGATGTGCAGTGATTGAATGATTACATCAAGACCTCAGACCAAAGAAACCAAAGGTCATGAAATACCTACAAAAAAACGTGCTGATAATGTATGATGGTGCTCTGAGATGACGGAAAAGACTAGGGATGCCGCATCCAATATTACACACGTATGATGTTTTTCGTCATTTAAAAATTATGAAAATCATAGAACTATAAAATGCACTCACAAACAACGCACACCGGCAGATTATTTACCGCAACAACACGGTGCTTTCTAATGGCGATACTAGCCGCAATTTTATTCGTACCATTGTTAATATATTGCAAGTCCATTGGTTTCTTTGGTCTGAGATCAAAACTTAAAAGACATTGTCTGGAGGGCTACTAAGTCCGAAATAGAAAAGCCGTACACTTAGTACAGTGTACACTCAAAGCACGACTTTTAGTAAAAGATCATTCCATCAAAAGCTTAAAGTACAAAAATAGGCATGCCTAATTGCCCAGTACTACGCAGTAATTCTTACCTCTTAGTTAGCCAGCTGTCAAGTTACTACTGGGCTCGTAGAGAATATTGTCGCATTATATAGCTCGCCTGATTAGATAACCTCATCAAAATGTCATTAATGTTATGTAAACTTTTACTAATTACATAGTTGATATTGACTGGCGATTTGTTTGTCCCATTGCAGTTAAAAAGGAAAATGGCTACACGCTCAACTACACAACAGTCAAGGATCTCTGTTCCAGTCCTGTCAAAAGTAATGGCTTTAGAAATAGTTCGATAGTAGAGCAAAATAGTATCACAGGTGAGAATTTAACATTATCATAACATTTCACATTATTCATATTAATGAATTAAATACTGAAGAGATGGGTACCATTCCTTCGTGTTATTCATAAAAATATTTAGATAAAGGATGGTCTTTTTTCATAAGCAAAATAAAATTCAAAACACCTTTTAACTAAAAACGTTTATAAAGCATTTTACATTCTTCATCAATAATATGGTTTGTTTTTACTTCCTGAGTGTATCACTTTCGTGAAACTACATAATGTATTAAATATACCAATATTTACTTTATTTTTTGCAGTAAAAGACATCACAAATACAGAACCCTTAGTAAATACGGAATTAACGTCGGCCGCCGACGAAAAAATGACTGACACGGAAGATATAGAAAGGTGAGCAGCAGCGATGTTAAACACTGGGCTTTATTTGATGTATGCATAATCCCAATAATTGTTTGTCTCTATCCTCGTTTATCGCGATTGTTTCAGGCAATATCCGCCCATAACGAGCTCTAGCACTAGACGCGCGTACAAGAACGAATTCGCGGAACTGTACAAGGAGTACCGGTCGTTGTACGAGAGGATGGCCGAAGTGGCCGCGCTGTTCACTAGGCTCGAACAGCAGCTGCAAAGGGCGCAACCTCACTCGCCTGACCATCAAGTAGGTGTTTTAGAACATTGACACTTCGGTAAAATGTGGCTTAAATAGGCGCGTTCCAGATAAGCACGGATTTGCAACATTTTCAACATTTTTTGGCGTTTCATTAGCTTTTGGTGTCAACTTTTCGTGCTAGTTTCGTGTGTTCTATTTAAGCATTTTTGCCACGAAAAGTTATCGTCAAATACCCAGACAATTAGATGGGTCTATTGATACTATTTTATCACAGACTAGCTGACTGACTTACGCGGACTAGCCGTTACTAGTCCGCGTGGAATAGTAACGGCTGGATCGATCTTGATAAAAAGTAGCCTATGTTTTACCTTATAGAATTAGCTATCTATTAGTGAAAGTCCCGTCAAAATCGGTCCAGCTGTTCCGGAGATTAGCGGGAACAAACAGACAGACAGACAATTTTTTTTTAAATGCGTTTTTGTTATTGGTACCCGATATACATTCATACCCATTTAGTAAAAGATCTATTATCAAGAATCAAAAAGGTTTTTCAGAGGACCTAAAAAATGAATTGAAAAAATTTATGGCTTTAGCTGATTCTGACTTTTACTATTTGAAATTAAGTTACTGGACTAAGTTGGCAAAGTATCAAAATTCAACACGAAAAATCAGTTCCAACCGTTTCATTTGTAACAATTCAAAAGAAACGCAAAACGAGGTTAACATGAGATGTTAGCACCAACAAAGTAGTAGTAGTGCTTATCTGGAACACACCTGTGAATGTAAATGTCAACCCCCAAGGGTAAGGGGTATGTTATGTATGTATGTATGTTTAATGTACCTATTCGCCCACAGAACATAGAGCACCGCATACAAGAGGAGTACCGGCGCGTGAACAACGACCCCTCGTACCAGCACCAGAAGCGACGCATGAACTTCCTGCACCGCAAGCTGACGCACATCAAGCTGATGGTGCACCACTACGACAACCTGGTACGTCTCAATAAACGATACGACAGAGTGTTCGGCACCAACTTTTTCTAAAACACGCCTCACTAGCGTAGCGAACGCACCGGCCGGCCATTTTGTGGGGAGAATTTTTGTAAACAAACCTGTGGTGTACCTGTGGGGAGGTATTTAGATGTGCGAGTGCGCAGGGGCACGATTAATGTGCACTGCTGTGCTCGCCGCAATGCTAACTTAGCAATTTTTTGGGAAAACCTTTTTTATTAATCGACCACTGTTGAAGTAGAAAGTATTAGTTTTTTTTACAAAATAATAGAGATGTGAATCAAACTTTATCTGAGTTTGAAGTTTTTGTTTTTACAATCAAGTATAGATTTTTCTGTATATTCTAGAATCTTGTTAGCAAAGTAATAATTTTAATTTCTGAAAATACGTCGTAATTTGCTTACAACATATTCTTAGTCTAAAATGACTGCACCACATCATGTAAATAATAAATTTTAGTGTGTTGAAGTTATAGCATTTCTCAGAAGGGTCCATAATACCTACAATGAGATCATTATTTCTTCTCCAAGGAGATTCAAAACAGAAAAAAATCTGTGTCATTCAAATCTTAAAGGACCACAAGAAAATAATAAGTTACAATTAGGATGATGACTGAATTCTAATTTTTACATCTCGACATAAAATATTAAAATAGCGTAGAAAGAGATGCAATCATGTGAAATTAGAATTAAAATCGGCTTAGAAATACATAAGATACAAGCATTTTAAGCTGTTAATTTTGAAGCGATTAGACAGAGAGATCCGTCATCAACTGTGACGTCATCGTTAAGTACGGCCATATAAACTCCATGTAAAATACCGTTTTGCTAGAAAGAGATGGAGAAAAATCTTTAATACCTTATATCTTGGTTGTTTTTATAGTTATTCGAAAACAGATTTTTTCTTTCAGTTTATTATATGAATGAGCTTCTATTAAAGCAAAAAAATTTTTTTTGTCGTCTAGCCAATTGTGAATGCCAGTTGTAGTTATCATTGTTATTTTGAAACGGTATGAGAAAAAAACAAACCAGCTGAATATTTAATTTCACATGTTATAACAAATAATAATGATTTAAACTACAAGTGGTAACTCTAGGAATGTGCCTTATTGTTTTTTCATGGTCCTTATAACATAAGATTATGTAAAGTTACTCTGAATATAACTAAGTAGATCACACATACACATATACACTATTTTCTACACATTTTAAAATTCGTATATGAGATTATGATTATGTTAATAGCAATATACATTATTCCAAAGTACATTAATATGATTCAATAAATTCATAGATAGTCTATACATATCATGAGGTTAGGTATAATATTTATGCATGGAAGCATGAAGTGTAAGTTGAATGAGTGTACGTAACTTTTTTTATGATATGTAAAAATATATAATTGGTTTCAATCACATTAAAATCATATCAGAAATATTGGCTAATTCTTATTAATAGAATGATAGTGTCAACCAAAATAAGGATTTTTAAAATAGCTTTAAACTTAAAAAGTCACCGTTTTTTTTTAAATATAAACATTCGAACTCACGCGAAATACGTCACACATATTTCATTAATATCTATTTTTCTTTTTTTTTATTGTTTTCTCTACACTTATCTGTATCCTTCTTCCTATTGTCTAATGTCTATGCTATTTTTACTAATGGAACATGCAGAAACTTCTTTTGTATATTTCTAATTTATATTTGCATTCTATTTTAAAGCTCTTATTTCTGTTCAAATTACTTTTTCTAGTCTTCAATGTATCTATAAAAGACACTAGTCATCTAACCTGTACCTTTTATATGTTTTTTATGTATATTTTTGATAAAAAAGTGAATAAAATAAATTTAACTTTATGAATGAGGCTTATTGCAATAAGGCAGTCAACTGGTGTAGTTAGTTAGCTGTCAGGATAATTAAGTTTCTTATTTTATGAGATTGCAATATCAAACATGAGCAATATTAATCTTGTCAAAATTTGTAAACATAATTTACTGGTTGTGTTTAGCTGTGATTAGAAAGTGCCTTAAATAAATTGTATATTTGACTTTAAAAATCACTGATCTCTATTAGGCAAAACGCCTAAAGGCTTAGTGTAATAATTATAGTATTTTATTAATGCTTTGTATATAGTTATGCAAATTTGCCTGTACCTCCAGGACATATTTAAAATGTTGCATAAGTGCAATATGTAATTACTGTAAGAGTTTCTCTTATGCAATATTTTGTTACAAATGGTAAAAAAATATATTAAAAAAAAGTATATTTTGTAGCAAAATCATGTGCCTGTTCGCTGCTAAATTTATACTAAGATCTCAATGTTTTTTTAAATATTTGTTACTTAGTGTAGTTCTTATTGATTTTCAATATAGTTTGTTTTTTATGATGAGAAATGCACGAGGAGCCATATGAGCCTATTTCATTCTTTTTTATAAATATGAAACGAATGCAGTTTCGTAGTTACAAATAATAATAAAATGCATGCATGTTTAGGTTAGGTATCATTTTATTCAGTTCAAATAAACAGAGACTATCTCGACATACGAATGTTATTTTTTACTCTTCAAATCTTTAAAGAAAATTAAAAGAAATAATAAATTCATAGTCCAAGTTTTGTCAGTCCGAAGTCTTTTTTTATTTGAACTAAATTAGTTTCCACACTGAAAGATCCGAGAAATGTTGCCAACTGTTATTGAAATTTAACAATTTGATTTCATATTTTTGTGAATCTTTTGTTTTTTACCTTTGTCACAATGTGAAACTCAACGAGTGTAATTGAGATAAAAATCTCTTACACGTTTCCATTCAACGACAGCTTTTCTTTTGTGTTCTTTCATGTATTATGTCAGTAAATAATTGTAATAAAATCATTTTGATTATTAAAAATATTTATTGTTTTTATTACTTTTTAAAGTTCATGACTATGTGACATATTAATGGAGTTATACCATTTCCTATACGGAAATACAGCTGCTTTCACTGTAGAGATCAAATGACAAAAGTTTCATTTTGAAACTACAGTATGTAGACTACCTAATGTCCTACGAGCTGACAAAAAATTAACAACAAATGCAAAACCTACAAAAGAATTGTACGACTTTACATTACGTAATGTTTACGATTGATATATTAAAAAAACGATATATTAAAAACAATTAAAAGAGTGGTGCTCTTCGACCATTTTCACAGTGACTTGGTATGAAACATTTGGGCTACCTCTAAAAATCTATAACCTAACCTAACACTAGTAGTATCAAGCGACATACAAATCGCGGTACATAAGAGACGTCTGCGCAGCTGCAATCGTAAAAATGTGATGTTTACCGGCGAAATTATAACAAAGCGGCCTTACGATTGCACCTGCACAGATGGTAGCCATTTTTATTCAACTTATGTGCCACGGTCTACACAGTATTTATTTATGCGCGACTGCATAAATACTGTATAGATCGCATCGATTTTTTCATGCCGCAAATCAGCGAAGATTTAACAGTAATGTTCCAAAACAAACTCTTACTGTGTGCATCATTCAAAAAACATGTGCCGTCATTTTGGATCGATATTTTAGTCGTCAAAAACTTATCTGAGAAATAAGTAGTGGTGGCTTGATAGAATTTCTCTTCGAAAGTTGTCAAACTGTTATATTTATTGCTGGAATAAAATCTATTGAAAAATCTACCCTTGATCTCTTTTCTGAGCAAATGACAAAAAATGTTGGGAGAATTGAAAATTTTGCAATGGAGATCATCGTCTTTTACAAACTATTGGGACATGCTCAGCGTGTTAGAAATGACGCTTTCACATCACATTACATCAGTTTAAATTAAATACAAAATCAATTATTTAAATTAAGTCAATAATCAAAACATAAAAAAAAATATCATAAAAATTAAAATAGCTTTCGGTAAAACCAACATTTCCATATTTCAGTATAACTGTTTTGGTTTCAAAACATTTGAATGTCTGTTGCAGCTTGGTAAAATATTGTCATCTTTAGTTGTGATGTAGATAGTATCGATTCGAATAAGTATTGTATAATATTATTATAGCAAGATTTCAAACTCTTCGAAAAATATTTTTGAAAAAAAAATTCTTTAGCTCTCGAGGTTCTCAATTGGATTAAATGTTTATTCTTTTTTTTGGAACAATATGGGTTCTTGACATATCATTCCCCTTTGACTGCTTTGTCTATAGACAATTTTTTGATTTCTGTTGAGTTTGGATTTTATTTTAAAAGATAATAATCTTTTTGGATAATATCAAAATGTGTCTTGGGATAGTTTTAATTTTCTGAAGCCTCATCATGACAATGTTTTTTTGGTCCGATAAAGGAAAGAATGTGGATGAATTTGTTTGTTTCGTGTTTGGTACACAGACATATAAAGATTCTGTGGTTTGGTATTGAATTGTCTTTAATTTTCATATCAAATGATTTAGTGACTCAAAAAATGTGCTATTCAAAAAAAAATATTTTCACCAACCAAATAACAAACAATTATTGTTCATATATTAATAAAATTAATCTAATCATAACACACAAATAAACATTTCATAACATTATCGTGATACTTATCTGTATAAACGTCACAGTCATGTGTGTTTTTATCTTTTTTCAAGACTGCACCTCACTTAAAGGATTATGGAGATATATCTGTAAGTGTTTAATGTAGAAATTAAAACTTCTTAAATGTGGGTCGACTTACTGATTTACCGAAAAAGTCGTGAATGTCGGAATCTCTTATTGCCCTTTTTTTTTCTCGGGAAGAAATGCGTAACCGCACCGTACCCGCCGTTGGCTAGACGGCGAGCGTGTGTGGGACTCTCCCGGCAGAGTGCCAGGCCTACCCACTAAAACCCCTGTTCTCCTTGCCCTTATGGGCGCGCTAGGCAAGATCCACACTGCGACTCCACTACCCACGCGCCCGGAATCTCTTATTGCCTGACAAAAAAGGCACATTGGTGATATATGACATCAAAACGATGTGAGCAATAAATCACATTATCAATACATAGATCCAAAACAATCTGATGGAGGGTTGGTCTTGGCATAGAAGATTAAACCTTTATTGTAAAAAAAATATGACATCAGTACGACAGTTCGTTTGACTAGACTAATTAACCACCTCTATGGTCTAGTGCTTGAAATCGGATGTTGATGGGGAGGTCCGGAGTTCGATTCCCTATGAGGGCGGAAAGTTTTTTGCTCTGATTAATTAGTTGGTGCCTTTAAGCCTTGTTGTCAGTTAAAAAAAATGTCTGCTGTCGTATGTTAAAAAAACTAATGGAACTATTTTACATCTCTCCGACTCGAAAAAAAACGCGTTTTCCCTGAAAACTCGCAGCAAAATCTACTGCTGCTCTACAGTCTGATTTTTAATTCGATTTTCAGCAGATTTCTGAAGTGTTGCCAACATTGAAAAACTCTTCCTAAAAAGGGAGAGCATTTTAGCAAAATAAAAAATAAACCTTTATGGAATTTAAGGTTTCAATTAGAAAAACTAAGACTTAAAAAATTACTGATAATTTTAAAATGGTAATTACATTGTTTAATATCATATTATTGAAGTTACAATAATTGTCAAGGAAAATATTTTTCTATTACTGGGATCCCTGATCCCTGTCCATAGGTTGCCAACCTTTTTTAGAAAAACCTCTTCGTTTGTAGAATTTTTGCTTCTAAGAGCCAATATAACAAGATGTCTAATCTAAAAATAAAAAACTATTTACGCCGCGTCATGCACCGCTGTCCGAGTTGCGCAAAGTGAAACAATCAATATTAGAGGGCATATAATATCACTGCTGAAAAATTAAACCATATTATTAAAGAAGGGGATAAAATGTGCCCTCTTAATGCTCTGCTGGATAGTGTGTGTGATTCTTTTATAATCTGAGTTGATGATGAAGACGACAATGATGATATAAGTGATGATAATTAATAAATAATTTTATTTTAGGAAATATGTTGTTTAACTTTGATTTTTTCTTTAGCACTTAAAAATTTACATTCTAGTTAGTGTGCATTAAGTGCACAAAACAAACACTATTTACAAATGTCATTACTTAATCTGATTCTGTTTCATATTTTTTGGTATTAAATATAAAAAAAAATAAGCAGAAAAGGTTATTTATATCTGCTTTGTCTATGGATGATATCTGTCAGAATTCCGTCAAATTAAAAATCAGACTGTAGTAACATTTTTATTAATTGAAGTAATGGCTTCACAGTGAATTTTATTTAATGTAAAAAGGTCCTTGTGAAATGTCAATGTCAGTTCCTACTCTAGTACAGTATGTGCCCGAAAAATTAGGTTATTGCCCATGTTTCACCTGCGTAGTTCACCTATGTTTACCACGGGAAAAAAACTTCCTTTGGTTCACCTATGTGTACCACGGGAAAAAACTTCCTTTGGTTCACCTAGTTGTACCATAGGAAGAAATTTTTGCCCTTGGTCCACTTAGGTGGACTATATTTTTCCCGTAGTCCACCACTTGCCTTCACATTAGGAGATTCTACAAAAATCGCAACTGTCATAAAGAGAATGCACTCGTATACTTTTGACGTTGCTTAAAAATAATATTTTTTGTTTATTAAAGCGATGATGTGCACCTATCGCTATTTAATATTAAAATTAACCTCAACCTCATATAAAAGTAACTGGCTGTACACCGATTTGTCAGTTTTACTCCAGTCAGTTTTGTCACTGGGTTACCATACGAATGGGTTACCCTTTCGAACGGCTTAAGCAAATAAACGGGTTTTCCGGTCCCTGATTACAACTCATCCGATCCGATGTAATGTTGAAAAATAGCGGAAAATTTCAATGTTTTGGCCAGGCAAAACCATTGTGGATCAACAGAAAATTTAATCTCATTTAACTACTGCCATCTGGAACACGCCCAAATTGCCTGGTTTTCTGTTACTACTCATCAATATTTTTATAATAGACTTTACAGTTCCGTTATTCACATTGAATGACCTTTAAATTCATCAGATATTATTAATTACCTTTTTGCATCCCTGATCCCTTATTTGAAAAATACATAACAACATTGATTGTGGGTTTTTAATGTTTAGATTATTATTGGACATTAGTTTATATAAACATGTGTTGTCGTCTTACCTCTACATAGAGTATTTGTTCGGTAAGAGGAAAACTTGTCCATCGTTTCCTTTTTACATTTTTTTACGGTCTAACATGAAGTTTGTTCTTTTACAGCGCAACCTGAAAACCGAGAGGGTCTCAACCGCGAGTACGACGCAAGCATACTGACACTCAAGTAAATCGCCGCCCGCCCGCTGCCTCTAGTTACTACTGCAACTAATACCACAAGATCGCTACAGGTCGAGAATGTTCTCGCTTGCGAACAAACCGCATCTGGACATTTTTTATGTAATCCATACGAGAAGCAGAGGTTGTGCACCCCGGACGAAAGAAGCTGCTCGAAGCGCACGCGCCGTTTTGGATGTTTTATGACGTTTGATATGCGTCCGTTAGTTTTTCTAACGGACGTCGGATAGCGGACTGGGAATAATTCGGTTTTATCGACCGATAGTGTCGAATGGCTTAAAAACAGTTCCTCTAGGCCCTAAGTGTGTGCTTCGATCTCAGAGAATAATACGTAAGGAGCAGAAATGGCCACGAAGCGTCTGCGATTGTTATATTAAATCTTGTACAAGTAACGGCTGAAATGCTAAGGGCTGTCACCATTCGTGATCGCCGATCGACCTATGACTTCTTCGAGTGAGTCAATCAGGTAACACAATTTTTATAATAAACATGAGCTTTAACGTTAATAGAGTTTATATACATATAACTATATATCACACAAGCGCGATCGTGCATTAGTAAGAAAGAGATGTGTGCATAGCTTCAGTCACTAGTTCACGTCTCTCGTCCTTTAGTTTTTATTCTCTGAGGCTTCTACTTTACGCCCATCGGTAACACAATATCTGATACGCTTCGCTCGGAGAGCACACGCGAAAAGTGAAATGGGTCGTACAAAGTGCGGAGTATTTGGAGCGTAACGCTGTAGTAGTGCTCCAACTAGTCGCGTTACGCGTTCTAACATTTCCAAGGCGGCAGTGTAATAATTTCAATGCGTCAAGCGGATATTGTACTTGACGGCCGAGCGTGGCGATCAAATATTTTGTAAGCGTACAGGTATGATGGTAGGTACGGTTCGATCGCCGAGATGTTCGCCTTTCGGTATCGTCGAGATCGCGACACTCGCCGTGTGCGGACGTATTGATAACGTGCCGATGCAGTTTATTTGCGAGTGCACTAAGAATAATGAAAAAAGAGTCTATTTTTTATACTTAAGTCATTATCACCAGTATAGTGTGACATAGTACCAAATGTTTGCCTTTGTATTCTGAACAGTGGACAGTCTGCCGGTGCCGCGCTGACTGGCTACAATTTATTATTATTATATTTACAAGGAATAGAGTTATTATTTGTTGACCATTTTTATGTGGTTGTTGCCTTCGTCATATATCGATTAGTGTTGTCTAAGTCTGCGGGGACAGTGCGGTGCCTTATTGCGGGGACTTGTGTGCTATTGTTAACACGGCACGCGCAACTCGACTCGGAACGTAGCTTGATCGGGGCTTGTTGCAGGCGAATTTTTCCGAAACTGACAATATATACGGTGTTTCATCATAACCAATAAATAATCAATGCGTTATCTAAAACTAATTATTAAATTGTGTTTACCCGTAATGTCATTCAACCCAAAATTTTCATGTAAATCATAGACATGATGATGATACTATGATATACATGAACATTATCTAAAACTAATTATTAAATTGTGTTTACCCGTAATGTCATTCAACCCAAAATTTTCATGTAAATCATAGACATGATGATGATACTATGATATACATGAAAATTTTGGGTTGAATGACATTACGTGTAAACACATTTTAATAATTAGTTTTAGATAACGCATTGATTATTTATTGGTTATTATGAAACACCGTGTATAAAGGTCATGTTGCAAAACAATTAATTACCGTCTTCCAGTCAAAAGTTACTAGAAAGACACAAGTCAGTGTGACCGTTCCCTGTCAATAGACATGTCGATTCGACAAAAGTTACAGCAACTAGATCGTGAATTTCGTGTTGGTCGGCATAAGTTTTTAGTATTTTTGATATGGTTAGACTAGAAACATAATATATGCGTAACACTTAATCTTATTATAACGAAAATCGATCTACACAAAATGCACTTTCTCGCTGCACAGCTTTGCGTCGAAACAATATGTCGATTGTTAAGGAATTGTCACCCTGGCGAGACTGACGGTGACGTTTTGTAGATTGACGACGAGGAGAAATACTTCGGATGCAAACAGTTTATGCTGCTGTTATCGTTGTTGTACTATAATAAATATATTTTCGTCTTTTTAGCAGGAGCAAAAACTGTTTGTGCTTCTCATTTGTATTTTGGTGTCACTTTCGTCAAAATTGGCCTCGGGTGGGTGGTCACTGTACGTCAGCAGTGAGCGATACAGCGACAGCGCGTAACATTTTGTAGAGTTGACAGATTTCCGAGAAGGGTTGTGGGATTGTTTAGACATTTAGAAAAAAAATGTGTCGTGTATGTATATTATTTATTACGAGCGACATTTGACAGCCCAGACTATTTGAGTCGTCGTCGTCGCGTCGCAGTTACCGCGGGACCATGATCTTGAAATCAATGTTACGTTTAATTTTGAATAGTTGATACACACACAGGCGCCCTGCCAATTTGGCAACGCTGGCTCGCGACGAAAACATTATGGTTAAGGCTACTTTTATAACAGTTCTGTAAAGAATAAAATGTTTATTTTGAAATGTTTCCAATTATGTTTCGAACGTTCTTCCAATTCGTTTATAGAACTGTGCCTTAACCATTCGTTGTAGGCTTCGCTCGGTGACTTTTAGGTCGTCTGGGCATCACACGGATGAGAAGTCCCACACTGAAGTGAATGTATATAAAATAATGATAATATTTTTTCAATATTGACTGTATGTATTTGTATATTTTATGTACGATATTTATTGTATTGGCTGCCCTTTCGACGGCCGACTTGATTCGTTTCCGTTTAGGAGTTGTAAAGTTGTGTGTAATTTTGTTTTTAAGTATATTTCTGAGCGGGAACGTTCGGGTGGCTCGATAATGCTTCTTTTGCCTGTCCACAACGGGCGCTGCTCCATTGGCACTTGATATATCCCTAAGAAACTATCGCTCCTCCTTTTTAGTCCGGTTGTTTTATTATTGTTGTAAATAGTAGATATATATATATTATATACAATATTATAAAGTTTTTAAACTATCGAGTAATAATAGTCCAATATTAGATATTTGTTCGTCCACATTTTATTCCATTTGAAAATTATTGCCGTCTTATATTATTGTTGTTGTCCAATCGAATGGTTTATCAATGGCCAAAGTATGCTTAATTCACAAAAACTCCATTGTTGTTTGATAAACAAACAAAATGTCCAAAACTGACCCAAAGTTAACGGTCAGCAATTAATGTATTGTCAATTTTAAATATCATCCGTTGGCCTTGGAGAACAATTAATCGTTTTTATCTATACTATGTCGTCCCTTTGCTTCTTAACGATCCATCCGTAATTTTTAATGTTGGACGTACATTTAATTTATTCGTCTTGCCCAGCTTGCATGTTGTATATAGTAGCGTATTGCGAAATTGGAAATATCTCGTTCTTGTTGAATTTTTGTTATGGATAGTGTAACGTGTCCTTTCGTTTCTAAAAATGATATTATTATTTATTCAGTTGAAGGGCTGCGAAGTGTAACATCCGCGTCGAAAAACCTTCGAATAAGTCATTAAAAGTAGAATGTCACAAACACGAAAAGATACCACGCGGAAATACCATAGTTGTAGGATTGCGACGGAGATGCGACGCCGCAGCTCGATTTACTTAATGCGGCCATAGAATTTGCCAAATTATCATATTATAATATATTTTATTCGTCAAACAACTGTCCTGGAAGTTGCGACCGGCCAGTGTGAATGCATCCACTAGAATTAAGACATTTCTGGTCGTCTACAGAAATACCCTCCAAATCACAATAATAAATTAATTTAGGCTATTGCCACACATGCCGCCTCGGCGTTTGCAATATTGCGATGATTGCCGAGTTCATATTGCGTAAGAGGAGATTAACTCGCTCTAATCTAAACCCTAGCTTAGATGTGTGGTATACCGTCTTGCATATTTTGTCCTTTTATAAACGTCCATATTTAAAAATTGTTTTATAGCGTTAAGTAACTTTATTTCTTACTTTAAAAAATCGTATCATTTTGTGCAAGTCCATTAATACTCCGTTTATGTGAAAATGCATGAGTCCAATGCAAAAGTAAGCAATCGTCCTCAAAATTCGCAAATTGTTTCACTTAATAAGTAATATCAAACACTTCTTAATTGTTAATTAAATTCATATACTTATGATTATATGTATAATAAAATAGTTAATATTATTATCGGTATATTCATATATGGTCATAAATGTATAATAAAATAACATATTATTATCATGTATAGAAAGATCAATTTCCATAGGTTTTCGAAACCTTGTTGAGGATTATACTGTTGTTTCAGTTAATTTTTGTCAATTATAATGTCAAGAACCGATTTAGTATTAGTTTTGTTTTCCATTATATATCGTCAATTGTTTATGTATATACAGAAAATGTACCTAGTAAATTTTTGATTAGTAATGTCAAGTTGGTCAATTTAAATGCTAGTATCCTTTTGTTTGCTCATTGTATTTCTTTTGTTATATTTGCTTTGTTTTTGTTTGATTACTCATATATAATGCTCAATATTGTGGACATGATATTAGACGATTGAATCCGCTTCGCATTTTAATTTATTTCTTTATTTATTCACCATAATTAGCAGATTTCAGTGAATCAAATATTAAATTATTATACTTGTTGATACAAAGAAATAATAGCATAATTTAATAATTATACATTTTTATACAGAGGCATAATTTTACTATAGTCATTTTGGGTTGAAACTTTATATATCTAAAGATGCCTTTGCGCTAATACATATTATGTTGTCTTCTATATATATATATAAAGCACAACGTGCAGTCAAATCTAAAGCAATTTAATTAGATAAAACAGTTAATATGTTATTGTTACCACTAGTATAAGCACTATCGATTGTTTTATTGTAATGTCTAGTAGTGGTTGAAAATTATATATAATTATTATACAATATACAGATTACTTGTTTTCTGCAATTTATAGTAATGTCTTATTGTGTTACATATTTTTGGGGATATTGTTGATAATTGGGTGGATATTGTGAAAGATGCATTCCATGTGAACCGTTGAATTAGCACTGTTCGTCATTGCACATAATTAAAGTGGATAGTATATGAAGATTATATTTTTACAGGCCTTGAATATCAATACGTAGGGGAATAAGTCATAAGAAAGTGTTTATATTGTATGTTGGAAAACGCCTTAATCGCGCCTCTCGACGCTCAAATGAGCCGAGACGCATTACAATTTAGACTACTTAATATACTATTATACAACATACTATTAAAACATAGAATGTGCCCCTTTAACTCAATTATAACATGAATTAAATCTTAATGTACCGTCACAAAGGGAGTAATATATAAAATGTCAAATGTTGCTCGATTGTTACCGAATAAGTTATTAGGATGTTTGAACAGATATATTTGTATTTTGTCATGTTTATACAAAGGAAGAAATATCTCAATAAAATATCATAGTCCATTGTACAGAATAGGCGATATTTAGAATATAATGACATCTCCTAATTCCTAGTTAGTTATATATTAGGGAGTACTAATTTCCAAATATATATATGTTGCAGTTTGCGTCATGACAACATCGCCACATATTTGTTTTGTTATGTTTGCCAACATTTATTTATGTGATTAATATTATCGGCGAGGTTGTGTTAACCCCATGTTTTAACCTGAACAATGAATTTGGCCTATTTAATTTGAAAGTTGTTGTATATTTTCATCGTATCGGCTTTAGTGTCATGCGCAAACCAAAAGGTTATATTTTACTTAAAACATAACTGATATTAGTAGCGGCTTAAGGCGGGCGTTACATACACCTTGATCGATACCCTATTATAATAATTTTAGATGTAAGATCATTGAGTTTGCGTATTTTGATCAAACGTTGTTGTAAATTTGATGTACAGTAAACGAAAGTTGGCCGCCGCCGCGCGTCCGACTCGGCATCGATCACGCACCAAGACTGTCGATTCGCCGAACAATTTGAATTTAATGTATTACGTCGATGTATATAGAGTACGAATTAGACACGTAGACACGCTAAGGGTTGTAATCATAGAGTTTTATGTTATATACTATATATGAAGTTTATTATATACAAGTGGGGGGGATATATAAATTATTGGGGGGGTAGTAGCTCGTTGCGCGAGCGGAAGGCGGCGGCGCGCGACGTAACATGCTGCGATATTCCTTGTGCCCCTCGAGTGTCAGTGCATTACGAGTCGACATATTGTGTAGACAGACGATGCGGTAGTGTTATTGTGTATAGATAGATATGTTTATACAAGCTCGAGTCAGCGGAGTGCGCGACTTGCCGGCCGGTTCGAGCGAACGACGACTAGCTATGAATCCTGACATCGGCTCACGTTATTTAGCTTATAAATAAATATTTCATCAAAATATAAAATACACAAAAAAAAATGGATATAAATTTCTCGACCAGTACTGGTTGGATTTTAAATTATTAAAATGTAAAAAAAATATAGTTTATAAACAAAGTATAGGTACAATTTATGAATTATACTTTTCGGCATTTCATGTGACAGTGGAAGGGAACTTATGCTTTCTTTTGCTACTTGTAGATGTGTTCTCGTTTAAAAACGAGAAATCGTCGCGCACGTTCTCGCATCGCGTGCGCGAAGCAACCTTGTACAGTGTCGTATACTTTCTTATATTGTAATGTGATTCCCTTTGCTCATGTCCTCTTCCATTGCTTTTTATTTTTGTTTGTCGAACTGTCTGATTATGTATGATTTGTTAAGGCAGGGTAATTCAGACATGAGAAGAGGTACTTTTTAGTTTGATTGATGACTTGTTTGATTGTTTAAATTGAGTTATGCGATCCATTCAATGGATAAAATATTGTTGGAAGAGGAGCCAGTTTGTTTGTTTTTTCTTAAGTCATTAATTTTGGTTTGTAGGCAGCAGATTAGTTTTAACTGTCAAGTTACCACAGAAAGACCAGTCAAGATGTAGGCTCTCTTTGGCGTTGCCCTTTTAGATATTGCAAGCTATAAAATTGTTCAAGTGCGTGACGTTTGCACAACTTACAGTCAAAATTGAAATAGGTAATCAGTATTACATCATTCACTTACACATGAGCTGGAGAGAGGTTGTGAAGAGTATCGTTATAAAAGGTACCTATTCAAATTCTGGACAAACAGACTAACTCAAGTGATAAAGAGACAGAGTGTTGCTGCAATGTGCATTTATGCCATCTTCTTTTGAATTATGGAATCAGTGCCAAACTTTCTCTTTCTTTTTAGCTCAAAACGATGCAATTGTTAGCATGCTTGATTGAACAGCTAAGTGATTGTTTAGTTAGTCTGCCATTTTGTGAATAATTTTGTTTTGATAGTAATATGTAAATCTTTTATAATATATTTGTTTACAATAAATAAATGACAACATTATAAATAAATAAAATTGTATTTTCCATTTAAACTGATGAAAAAAAATATAAAAAGAATAATGCAATGATATTCGTTGTTTCATTTACGCCCGTTTAATTAAAAGAAGGCAGTAATTATTATAAACATCAGTTCAGTCATCTTAAAGTTGGGTTTTCACTTGCATCGGTACCTAAATATTAAAAAAATGTTTGAACATTATTATTCAATATAGTTGTAAGGGATTTATATTGAACAAATAACCAAGGACTATTCTTCCTCTGAGCAGACCTTAGTACATAATAATAAGTATAGCAGCCTTCACAAACAAATGCTATTCAGAACACAAAGGAATTACTTCGGAATACCTTCATGAAGTGGTATACACTTCTCGCTCGCACACTATTTCCGTCTAATAGTGTGCGAGCGAGAAGTGTATACATGCTCCGCCATTTCTAATCCCATTCTTTAACCGCACGGGTAGTATATTGAATAATAATAAGCGATATAACCATGTCTGGAGCGAGCCTTAAATATTTAGAAAAGTTGTGGTCATCATTATAACATTAGAGAATGGGCCGTCTAGCTGCACCGTCCCCTTTCCTGGGGGGGCGGTCGTCATCCGATGAAGCCTTATGAGCGCTCCACATTCACGCGAGATTCTCGGCGAGAGTCTCGGCAAGAATCTACGCGAGAAGTACGCGAGAACCTCGGCAAGAACTTCTTGGGTACACACTTCTCGCGAGATTCTCGCGAGAACGTACAAGGCAGGGTTGGCACGAAATCAGTGATTAAATCAAATGTCTTTATTTTTGTGAATAAAAATGTATTTTTATGAATATCTATTTTCCGAGTAAATCTGATATTTCATATTTCAGTGTCATTATTGTAATTCTTGATTAAAAAACTAATTTTCCAGCTTTTTGGTCCCTAGTCTGTTACGTAATTTCGAGTGAACAATGCCAAATGTAAAAAAAAACTTTCCGCTGATGCTGAGGAGGCTATCGCTCCAAATAGTTGCCTCAGAACTGGGTAAATATTTAATTTTTCCTCTTCCTCTTTCGTTTCCGCAAAATAGTTGCTTACTTATTAAAATTAGGAAAGATAAAAACTAAAACATAAAAAAAATCATGATAAATTAGGATTTATTCAATAAATCATGATTAATTGAATTTTATTAAAAAATCATGATTTTTTCCAACCCTGGAACAAGGTTCTCAATATAGTTCTCGCGCCTTTGTCTCGCGCCAAAAAACCGACAAAAGTCGGAGAACTACGCGAGAACATGCGAATCGGATCCACATTCACGGTTCTCGTGTTGTTCTCGCGTTCTCGCGAGATTCTCGCGAGAATGTGGAGCGCTTATTAGGCGCAAGCCAGACAGAGGCGGCGCGGCGCGCATCAGTCGCACCCGGTGGCGCACTTGCAGCGCGCTGCAGGCGCGCCCGTGAGCGCGAACAGCGCTTGTATGCTACGGTGCGCCAGCGAGTGAGTACGTTGGTGCCATTAAAGAGTTTGATTTTGATCGAACAACATGTCTTCCTCTGACGACTAAGACATGTTAGCCCTGGTGCAACTCGCCAATTTGCAAAGGAGAAGAAGAAACTTCCGGTCCCGCGCAAAACTCACTATAGACTGAGGTACGCGGCTGCGCGCCAGCAGGTGTGGCTGACCCCAGCCGGGCCACAAAAAAAAAGTTACTGTTACTGTTTCATCACTGAATTAAATTAACTATTTTACATTAACTTCTTATTGTAAGCAAGTACATAAAACATAAAAAATAACGAAACCTCGCACATTTGGGACTCCAGGCTCCTAGACTATTTACCCAAATAAAGAATTCTTTCGTTCTTTGGATTGAGGCGTCGACAAACTCTGAATCTTTGAAGAATGTATCGACAAACTACCACCTATCTTTGTCAGTAAGCAGATTTTTGCTAGGTCGTTTCGTTTTCGAGATCCAGGTGGCCCGGCTGGGGTAACGTTTCTCCAGCCGGGCCACACATATCTCGGAAATGCGCGTGTCTCAAACTGTGAAATTTGTTCGACAAACTCCGACAAACTACCGCTTCACTATTCCAGCAAACAGTTTTTCTCTACGTCGCTTTGTTTTCGAGATCCAGCTAGCTCAGTTGCAGCAACTTTGCTGCAGGTGAGCTCTGAAATGGTGGATCGACAAACTCTGAAACTTGTCCGACAAACTCTGACAAACTGCCGCCTATCTATATCAGTAAACAGATTTTCGCTATGTGGTTTGGTTTTGGAGATCTGTGTGGCCCAGCTGGGGTAACGTTACCCCAGCCGGGCCACACAGCCCCCTTAAACGCGAGCCCGATGAAAACTCAAACTTGTCCGACAAACTTCGACAAATTGCCGCCTATCTATATCAGCAAACAGATTTTCGCTAGGTCGTTTCGTTTTCGAGATCTTTGTGGCCCGGCTGGGGTAACGTATCCCCAGCCGGGCCACACAGATCTCTGAAACGCGCAGGCGACAAACTCTGAAACTTGCCGACAAACTCTGACAAACTCTAGACATTATAGCGACCTACTCAAACAATCAATTTTTCACACTTTTTTTGTGGCCCGGCTGGGGTCAGCCACACCGCCAGCAGTGCGACGGCCGGCGCGCCCGTCGTTGCAACCGTAGCGCACCATCTGGAAGCTTGTCGAATGATCTTTCATACTAATTGTATGAAAACGGATGGACACAAAACAGATAGAAGCGGTGCGCCCGCTCGCGCCTTTTCTATCTGGCCCACGCCTTAGGCCCAGCGCACACCGCTGAAGGCGCGGCGAAGCGCATTTCGAAACAATCCTCTCATCTCCCAGGCGGTCGCATGCGACCGGTGTGACGTCATGCTGTGATTTTTTTTAAATACCCTCAAAAAAAAATTTTTCACACAAAAATATATATTTCACAACTAAAGCATATTTTTCATTCTATAAAAAGCAATGTATTAATATATGTATAAATTTCCTTTCGTGAGGGTATTTTTCAATTATTACATAAGCTAGCCACACCGATCTCATGAGATCGGTTGGCGGCTCCGTAACGTCTTATGGCCGGTATACACTTTGTTTAGTTAAGTGCTTACGGCCTTACTTATAAACGTTGATTAAATTAAATAACAGTTTAACAGTTAATTAATAAAAATGTTTACCTATAAACATTAATAAGTGTTAACCAGTCTTAGTGACTACTTAAATAACTGTCAAATTACACAGCGTCGAACACTTGTTTAGAGTCGTAATTACCAAAATGGCGGATCAAATTCGAAAAATTCTCAGCTGGTATCCTCATGGGTCATGGGCACCGTTATCAAATACAAAAGACGAAGCATTGGCCACACTGCTGTATGGATTTGCGTACACCGTACACCGCTGTTTGTATGTTGTAGTTTGCATTTGCGTACATTTGGTGACGTAGCCTAGATTCATGGACGTAGCATAGTGAATTATAATAATGCCTATTTTTGAAATCGATATAATGTGTTACGTACTTACCTACATTTCGAGAAGACCTAGAAGAAATAAGGAATTTTAGAAGTATCGATATAGAATATAGAGTGAATTTTTATCACAACCACAACACCACGATTTGGATTTGACAAGTTTGATTTAAGCAGTAATTATGCAGTTAATGAGTGATTAGTAAGTAAGGCCGTTAGTGTTTAGTACACTGTTTAGTGTTAAGTGATTAGTAGGTGCTGTCCCTACACTGTTTAGTAAACGATGTTTAGTTTATTTGTTCATTATATGGACTAAACAGATCTATCCAGACGTGTTTAGCTGCAAGTGAGGGGTGAAGGCGGGAGCGCGGGAGGGGCGACTCGCAGAAAAAATAGAACGCGTTCTATTCGCTAAACACTTAACACTAAACAGAAGCTGTCCGAACGTGTTTTTTACTAAGCACTAAACACTAAATAAGCCACTCGAATTAAACACTAAACAAAGTACCGGCCAAGACATAGTATGTCTAATGGCCGGTACACACTTGTAATGCATTTATTGACCGTATTACGGTCAATAAATGCATTACACGAATACGCCCACGGGTATCGGAGCACCCACAAGAGCATGATGCGTGCGAGTAATGCAGTTATTGACCGTATGTCCAAGACGTTACGGTTTATATTAAACTAGCGACTCGCCCCGGCTTCGCACGGGTGCACTGCTGATACTAAATATACTACAGAATGTCTTTATATACAACGTTCACAGCTTTTTTGTCCTAAGCTTGTCCTTAGCTAATCATAAAGTGCTATAGGGCGAAGCGCGGCCTATTTACAGGCACGCGCCGCCGGCCCCCCGGCCGGTATCGCCGCAACCACTATGTCGCTGCATTTTAAATCTGTAATATCTTCGATAATATTCATATCAACAAATGTATTAGACACGGCAGAGTGTCTTAATCCCGGCTTGGTTTACCACAAATTCTTTAAAGCGCTTCAATACGCTATCCTTAGGTTTTAAGCAATAACAAAACGTTTTCCTACTGAAATCATCAATGAGCAAATCTAGCTCCGCTTAAACATATAATTATTTACATACCTACGTGTGTACCAGCCCTAACAGTTCGCTAGCCCTGCGTAACAATATCTTTGGAAAAAATGCGAAAACATGATGTCTTATACCTACTATACAACTGAAACAAGACTACCTTCAGATTTCTCCATAGCTGATCTCATCAGCCAACAGCCATGTCACGCTTCAGTAGTCCCATGGTGGCCTTAACGTATAAAATATAACTTTTGACCTGTAGAAAAATTCGTATGTATTATGAGTAACTTACGCAATGACTCACGCAACTTTAATTTATACGAACCGTTTACGCTGTTTACCGTAGTTACAACCACAAATTATAGTCTACCTACAATTTTATTTTGAAACAAAATATTACAAAGAAGCAATTTTTAAATACAAATTCGTATTCGTTAGTTGTCAATGCGTTGACAGATAGCAAATTGCATGACAAGTTTTACAAGTAATGTCGCATTATGGTCGAATTACACAACAAAAACACGACATCTTAAATTTCACCACTTCAAAAAGGTCAGTGGTCTATCTATTCGTTTGATCTTCGTTTTTAAATCTGTGTGGCAGTGGTTCGATCCCGATTCCTGGTGTACCTAGTTATTTTTTCAAAAATTGCTTGTTTTATTATTTTGTTTTTCTTTATTGCTTTTTATTTATTATATCAATTCCTTTTTCTATATCTGAATTTGTTTTTTATTTATATTTTTCATTTCAGAACAAAAAGATTTAAGTTAAGATTAAAAACGCGATTTTTATAAGTAAGTAGGTACCCTATTAAATAATTTTTCGGATATTTTCAGTTAAATGCCTACTAACCGAAAAAAAGTCTCACTTGCATGTTCGTTTCATAAAACCACAAAGTGATTTTTTTCACTGACCTAACTACATATTTTGTATGGGGGATTTCAAAACTAATATTACAAATCTGAATTTTTAATAACACCTTAGAAGTGGTACATTTAACTATGTTAGGTACATACATAGTAATGGATAATATAAGTAAATAATACGTAAAGATTATTAATGGACATAAGTTGCCTGACTATATAAATAAAATTATTGTAGGTACTAACTAAGTACTTACTTGAATTATTTTTTATTCTCAATGGTGATTAGGTATATTTTGAATTTTGGCAAATAGGTACGGTGTTTTATTAGATTTTACCATTTACAAATATTGTGGCAACCGCGACTGCTATTAATATAATATAGTATGTCTAATGGCCGGTACACACTTGCAATGCATTTATTGACCGTATTACGGTCAATAAATGCAACGTTACGGTTTATATTAAACTAACGGGGGGATTTCAAAACTAATATTACAAATCTGAATTTTTAATAACACCTTAGAAGTGGTACATTTAACTATGTTAGGTACATACATAGTAATAGATAATATAAGTAAGTAATACGTAAAGATTATGAATGGACATAAGTTGCCTGACTACCTATATAAATAAAATTAATGTAGGTACTAACTGTAGAACTGCCCATGTTAACGCGGTAATGGGAACGTGGAGTGAAACTCGACACTTACACAACAATTATTTATTGATCCACAGTTATAATATTAACAGTAATACCAAACACTGATACAAATATTAAGAAAAACCTTCCAATGCTTCCAGCTCGAAAGCCCGGCAACAAGTCAGTCTGTTTTTACTGACAAGCTAATATCATCGACTTTTACCGCCAACACGTGGCGGTTCGCTCGTTCGGTTATCGCAGACAACTTCCGTCGACAACAGCGCTCGTAGTTCTTTTTATTCGAAATAGAAACATCGGAAGTAGTTTAAAACGCAATCATTACAATTAATATTAATAAAACAAATTATTAAAATCTTCTATGATTGTTTAAAGCATGGTTTTACTATAATTTATAAAGCATTTTATCTGTTCAGCATAAAGAATAGGCTAGTTGACCCTTTTTTAAAGTAGGGCTTAAAATGTTCATAATTGTTGTATTAGACAATAGCACATGAATATTATTTTTTTCGATGGCTAAAAAGTGCAAAAAATCTATTTTAAAATGAGATTTTCAATTTTGGACCGAAAACACGGTCAGCCATGATAGTCTGTTCATTATCTGTGGCAATGACGTCAGTCTTATAGTAAACAAAGCACGGGGGCGAAATAACCTCACAAAAACAATGCTTTCTATTAAATATCACAAAATATAGTAAAACTGTATATGGAACGGGACAATAGAACAGGAATATAATAACCTCTTAAAAGACTCCAGGAAATCTGTGGATTAGACGTACCCAGTGATATAGACATGCGAAATAATTGGTTAACACTCGCTTAAAGAAATCCTGTAACTATCTACTGAAACTCAAATGTATTTTTGCGAAAATTACATTAATGTAAGTACTATAACTGAATAACTCAATCTGTGTAGGTACTTCAGTTTCAACTTAAAAAAAATAGAAGTTTTTAGGATGTATGTAAAATCAAATCTGTATGTAAAATCATTAATTAAATTTTTATCTTTCAGTTAGAATGAAAACTGACTGCAGCCGACCAACCAAATTTTAACTTGACCAGAAAACTGAGAGGAAACTTGACCATTCACGCCTTTTTGATTTAATTTAAGTTATACACTGATACTAGATGATGTTTCAAAGAAAAGAATATGTACTTATGTCCAATTGAATAATGATGTAATTGAATATTAATTAAAAAGTTTGTATTACAAACAAAAGTATCAGAGTTTCATAATGAATATATTTATCTAAACAACTTTTACTTGAATTTACTGAGTACCTAATTAAAATTTGTTGCTTTTAGTGGTTACTTAATGAGAACTATTGTGTATTAACCTGTTCTCCTCTTGACAACGAGATTGATAAGGCAGTAAAAGTTGTGCAACATAATACAAAGCAGTGCATGCTCAGCCACAACATCAAAATGTGACCCGTCAACTAGAACAACATTATGTCAACAAAATAAGTATTCATATATCAAAGCACCATAGAAGTAAATAGGTCCAGTTTGGTAAAACTGAAAGATGTTATATCTTCACTGATTAAACCTGCTGGCCACCATGGCTGGTAAATTTCAGAACAGCTTACGCAAGAATATGCAAGTTATCCATTTCAAAGCCGTATACAAATATATTAAATGTGATTGCTGTGTTGTCAGCCTGTGCTCTTCTTAATTTACAAGACCCTTCTTATTAAATAAATAATATAAAGAAATTTTTTTTCTTTACTTTATACATAACTAACATCTAAAGATGACATAATAAATTTTTGTACTACATTAGTCATTATGTTCTTCACTAAAAAAATGTTCTATGTTTATTTGACAATAATGACTTGTAAAGGTTTAAGTTGAATCAAAATATTTTAATTTGAAATACATGTGTTTTATTTTTCCGTTACACCTTAAAAGATTTATAATATTATATAGGTTTGTTGCTCATATTTATCATTGAATAGGTTGAATAGAGTTAGATCAAATTTATTAATGTGTATATATTGCCTTAAGGTCGCAGGTAATAAAAGTCAAAATAATAGTAAAGTGATTTATTATGAAGTAATACTTTCATATAATTTAGGAAAAATGTAGAATAGTTTCTAAAATGGCACTATTTGATCAATAAGTTTTTTGACATACAGATTGTTAGAAATAGCTAATATTGTCATCTTTTGAGTGTTTTCAAAATTACATACTGCTAGCAACACAAAAGTATATAAGTTTTGCTTTAGCACAAAACATCTGCATCTATACTTGAGTTAAGCAAACTGTTCACAGTTTTCCATCTTTGATAATTAACATTTTCTTCAGTAAAAGAGCATGACAATTTTGTATTAATCTAATTTTATGGATACCGTTTGTTGAATAGACTTTTACAGGGTATTAATCAGAAATGAAGTCACATTTTGCAAATTTCAACCCAAATCTTCATCTTTCAACTTTTATCCACATTTCATTATACTCGTAGGTGTCTGCAAGATTTCCCAACAAAAGAACCATCATGTGTTATGCACTGGCTGACTTTATAGCACATGGAAGCTGCTATTGTTTATAACGAAGCTCGAACTAAAGAGCACTTCTGTATTGATGATTCGTGGTTTAGTTTTCTATGCACTTTATTCTTTCCTCATTGAAGAGGTCTTTAATTTTTTAAGAAATATGTCACAATCTGTGTCTGTGAATGTATATATATTTTTCCTCCCAGTAATTTTCTTCATGCTTGACAAATGAACAACTGCCAATCTTTCTCTTTTTATGTTCATTTACAAATTCTTGCAGTAGGTACTACACTGGTATTTGACACATGATCCTGATGTTTTCTTTTGAACATTTCTCTTGAAGTAAATACTTTTAGTGTTTATTTGACTTTTGAGAGATAGGATTCTATCCAATAGCATTCAACTGCTGTACAAAATAGCTCTTCACTGTGATGGTGCAACCACACCAAAAATGCATGTTTGCAACTCTCTTCTGCCGCGTGACAATCTTGACAAGTACACTTGTAACCTGTTCTTCATTGTAACAGTATTGAAACTGTACTATATTGTTTAGAGCAATACACAAAGAATCTCCTGACCATCAATCTGTCTATTTTCGGAAGATTTGTACTATCTGCTCTCACAAATCCAACATCAATGGTTGATTTTGCTATTAATACAAATAATTTACGATATTTACACATATAATAACGGAGATTTAGACGATTTTTTGCCAGTTTTAGGATAGAATAGAGCAAATCGACGAATTGTTGAATCAAATTTGACACTTCTTTGTTTACTATATGAGTGACGTCACGGCCCTGGCCACAGGATATCAAAGCGTTTACGGCGTGAGATAAAAAAAGATTATTTATAGCATTTTCAAATTAAAATTTTACAGTCATCATTCATTGTTATTTATTAAAATCGGTATATTATGGAACCTTATGCCAAATACTATTAGAAATAAACAATATTTTAATAAATTTTGATATGAGTCAACTACCCTATTGCTAACACGAACATTGCCAATTAACAATGATAGTACATTTTAGTATTTAAATATAAAAAGATGCTAACAAATTCGTCCATCCTGACATTTCATCACGACCTCGTGATTATTTCATTATATTAACATTTAATCCATATTCCCTAGATGTATATATTTACAGTTTTTTCAATAATAAACATAATTAAATAACAACAACATTGTATAATATATTAACACGGCTTATATTAATAAATTAAACAAAAATAATGCATAAATTCATGAATAACAAGAATATAACTTATGCTGCATATATAATTAATGTTAGTTCAATTTATCATTTTATTTGTTCTATGAAATAAGCTGCTACGAGAGAATATAAATCAATCCAAATTAATCAACCTAAACCTGTATTCTGTAGATAATATTTAAATTTATTTTATATAACTATTTTAATCCTAAGTATACTCAATATTTATTTAATATCCTTCCATTGGGATAACCTCGCTTATAGTGCTTATAGACAACATTCCATCGGGATAACCTCCCATTTGGGTAACCTTCCATTAGGATAACCTCCCATTTAAATCAAATAGGAATAACTTATCCTCTAAATAATTTTCTCAGGATAACTTTCAATTAAAATAAACAATGATAAAAACTTATCGCGAAAATAATACATTAAACTATCCCGGTATACCAGTAAACTAACAATCGAATGATTCTTCAATTAACTTGATGATGAAATTATTAGCGCAATCAATTTTAAATCAAATATAAATTTATTTACTCCTCTTACATTTTTTTGTAAATCTAATTAGTCCTTATGACTCTCATTCACATCTTCACTCATCATCTCACATATCCCATTGTTCATCTCATTAATTTCCTCACTCATTTCATTATTTTTCTCATTCATCTCATCATTCCTACCGTTCGGATTTTCCGCTTCCATTTCTTCATCACTAGAATCGCTATCATCTATTCCTTTAAAGCTTACCCACGGATAGATTCGCTCGACAGTGTGTACACCGTTATAAGCTGCCTTGCCTTTTTTTTAGTAAAAGGCGTATCCTCTACTTTATACCTATCATTTGGCAATACTTCCACTACCCTATATGGACCAAAACACTTCGACATTAATTTCTTGCTTTTTCCTGGACAAAGGACATTCCTTTCTACCCTAACGAGGTCTCCTACGGAAAAACTACGCGGTTTTGCTCTATTTTTATCAAACCTCTCCTTTTGTTTTGCCTGGCAGTTGGTTATGTGTCTGTCTACATCAGCCCTTATTCCTTCAAAGTCAATCACAGTATCGGCCGCAGTACTGTCATCATGCAATACAGACATAATTTTTCCCTCGGTCATTCCTTTTAACTTCATCCCAAATAATACTTCAGCCGGGGTCCTACCAGTCCCTTTATTGACTGTATTATTTAATCCCCACTGTACATCAATAACTTTCTCGTCCCATAGTTCTTCACTCCGCCCATGGTTCATGGCCGTCAGTGCGTCTAGAATGGTGCGGTTATACCGCTCCACCTGCCCATTGGCACGTGGAGTGGCAACAGCATTCATTATATGTTTTACACCCAATGCTTTTAAAAATGATTTGAACTTCTTTCCAGTAAATGAGGAATATCGATCGGTGATAAGTCTAATAGGAACACTAAATGTACCGAAATACTCCCGAAAAATTTTAATGGTAACATTCGCTTTCGTACTTCTAACAGCCTTTAAAACAATAAATTTAGTGAAAGCGTCGACTATAACTAAAATATATCGATTTTTCGATTTACTAACATTAAAAGGACCCACGTGGTCTGCGTGCAGAGTATGAAAAGGCTTTGGTGTTTTTGGGATGGGATGCAAATATCCAGCTTTCTTTCCCGATGGAGCTTTGCTGAGAGCGCACTCAAGACAGGCTTCAACATATTTTTTGATAAATTTCCGCATTTTAGGGAACCAATAATTTTCACTGACTTTTTCAAAAGTCTTACCCATAGAAAAATGACCAATATCATCATGACACGCTCTTAGAATTTGCCATCTCACGCCCCTGGGTACTAGCCACTTTGGTCCATTATCTGTGATTTTAAATACATTATCATTTTTAAGGCAGTAGCCATTTTTTATAGCTATAATATTGTTGCTATCAGGATCAGATAAAATACTCTTTATCCTTTTAACTTCACTATCACCAGATTGAACTGTACGAAGCCAATCATCAGTAATCATAAAAACCATAGGAAAATCCAAATTTATAGTTTCTCCAGATACGGGGTTCCTGCTGAGTGCATCGACATGGCCCATACCTTTTCCAGATTTATATTTAATATTGCAATCGAATTCCTGGATCAGACTCCACCAGCGAGCAACCCTTGGCAGCATATCCCGTTTTGTAAATGTGGCACGCAATGAATTACAATCGGTGACAACAGTAAAGGACATACCTAATAAATATGTCCTAAATTTTGTTAGAGATGAAATAACAGCTAATGTTTCTAACTCATATGCTGAGAAATGTTGCTCCTCTGGTGAAGTCTGGCGACTGTAATAGGCTACCGGTTTCATGTCCCCTCCGTTTTGTTTTTGCAACAATATCCCTCCCACACCCCACTTACTTGCATCAGTATGCAATTCAGTATATAACGAAGGGTTATACAAGGCTAATACTGGTCGAGATACCAACTGTGTTTTAAGTTGCTCATAAGCTTGATGCTGCTCCGGTCCCCAATGCCACGGTGTATTATTTTTGAGTAAACCAGTCAATGGTCTCGCAATTGAAGCAAAACCCTTAATAAACTTTCTAAAAAAGCTTGCGAGTCCGATGAACTGTCTCACATTGTGAACATTTTTGGGAACCGGAAAATTATGAACAGCATCAATCTTTTTCGTACCCGGCCTAATACCTTGGGCAGATATCTCAAAACCTAAGAATTCCACTGACGTTTGAAAGAAATGACATTTTGATAATTTCAGTGTTAGATTAGCATCTCTAAATTTCTTAAATATAGTCTCTAATTTTTGTAGTCCATCATCTACTGTTCCGGATGGTACGAGGATGTCATCCATATAGGCTACGGCTGTGTTAAATCTAAGGGAACCTAACGTTTTGTTCACTGTGCGTTGGAAAATCGCTGGCGCATTGACAAGACCGAAGGGCATCCTGTTAAATTCCCATTGGCCATCTGGAGTAACGAACGCCGTTTTGACCTTAGATTCCTCAGTTAAATCAATCTGGTAATAGCCGCTTGCTAAATCGAGGGCAGAATAATAATAATTATCGGCTAACCTGTTTAATTGATCCTCCATGCATGGCAGCGGATAATGTTGCTTGATAGTTTTTTTGTTGAGTTGCCGATAATCTATACACAGTCTCTTATCCCCTGTTTTCTTTCTGCCTAATATTATAGGACTGGCATAAGGAGAATTTGATTCGCGAACAATACCCGTCTCTATTAGCTCATCTACCATCGCCTGAACTTCGTTTCTTTCACTGACTGACATACGGTATGGTCTGTACACTACCGGTTCATTATCTCTTAAGTCTATACTCATTCTTTCTACATTAGTACAACCTAATTCCTGTAAACAAGTTGCGAAACAGTCTCTATACTTATTGACCAAATCAAGAAGTCTACTTTGATCGTGCCGTGATATATTCCCAACTTTCAAATCCTCTAGAGTAAACAATTTCGTTGCTATGTTTATTTTATTAACTTTATGAATTCCAAAAGACTCTAACACTATTTCAGCTCTCACCATTAATTCATCTCTTTTTAAACTAACTGAACTTGATAATGGTTTGATAAGAATAGAACCCTTGCCATGCACTAAATTATAAATTCCCTCCACTACAATATATTCTCTATTCATCTCTCCTCTGTACCCCCCAGTAACATAGAAAGTACCAGTGTAGTCAGATTCGGAATAAACATCCACTAGCCCCGATTCACATACAATGACATCGCGACACATCTTTAAATTGAGCCGTTCATGATTACAATCGGCAACAGAATCATTCTCAAATAATAGTTGGTTATTGGTTTTTATAATTCTTATGTGAGGTTGTTCCGTAAATGTTTGACCGATTAGAACTGGGTATTTTAAAAACAAGTCAGGAACTATCACACACCTGACTTTGGCAATAATGTTTTGAACCTTAATCTGAGCCATGCAGGATCCTACAGACTCTACAATTGCTCCACCAAATCCGGTCATAGGGTATTTTTCCGAGATGTCCCATCGATTAAAAATGACTTTCGCTTCACTCTCTCGCATTAAAGTTAATTCGCTCCCTAAATCTATAAAAGCCGTTGTTGGAACATTGTTAACAATTACACTTTGTATATACTTGTTATAGCAGTTTTGAGCCATAGGTTGGTTTATGGCCATCACTGCTTTGTTTGTAGATTTAATTTGACGAAAACATTCAGACTCTATGTGACCAACGCCTGAGCACTTAGTACATTTCTTAATTGGTTTAGGACATTTTGAGACAGGGTGACCCTCTTCTCTACAATTGTAGCACCTAATAAAAGGCTTATTGACAGTACTAGGTTTAGCTGTCAGCTTTGGGACACCATTACTCCTTCTTGATCCACTTTGTTCAGTCCTGCGTATATTGGTTTTTCTCAAATACGCCAAAAGCTTATCACAGTCGTCAAATTGAGCGGCTTCCGCTCCTAAGCGTACCGACCTATCGTCTATGCCATGAAGGATGCATTCTACTGCCCTTTTCCCAGTAATAACTTCTAGACGGTTACTCAAAGTTACTTTTTCATAAAAATATGTTTCTAGTGATTCACCAAATTTCGCCCTTCTATCTAACATATCCTGCATCATCTGCCCAAAATTTTCGTTAGCCGGAAACGCACTCCTCAATTTTCTTTGCCATTCACCCCAACTAAGCAACACTGAAGGCAGACCTTCATACCATTTCTTTGCGACGCCCATGAGCTTCGGCAAAGCACAGTGTATGATTTGTCGATCTGTCCATTCATACAAAGTTGCACATTCGTTCACTTTTATTATCCATTTTTCAATAGTTTGGTTCTTCAAAGAAGGGTCAAATTCAGGTATGACATTAGTATTTGTAAAAGTTTCCCTTTTAACTTTATTAGTATTAGTTATACTATCAATCATATCGGCAAATTTCATCAACAAATTTCTATCTAACATCCTACTATTACGACTATCATCTTCAATTATACTACGTGACCTGCGATTTTGACGACGCTCCCTATATCTACTATACGGCGATCTTCTATCTGATCGCTCCCTACTACGAGAAATCCGATTGTAACGTGCTACTTCGAAGCGTCTAGTGGTTTCCCCTCTCAACCTTTGCTCCCGATCGTGTGATGTACTACGCCTAATCCTACTACGACTACGGTCATTTAAGTGGGTTAAACGGTTATCATTATTCCTCAAAACGGAAGGTGTTGCTCTACCTCGACTGCGACGTCCTTGAGCCGCACTCCCACTGCCGTGAGCAGTGAGATTATTGATGCTGTCAGCTCGCTCCGACCGCCGCCGTTGTTCGCGGTCTTCACTGCGTTTCCTTCGCACCCGGCTCCGAGCACTGCCACAGGAGCGATCGCGTGTCGGCGTCCGCAACTGCCTCTGCCTTGTTCTTGAACGTCCTTATTCATCCTTATTGCGCTGAAACACGAAAAATCACAAACAATAATACATTCAGGAAATACCGACTCTACATACTGACTCTACATACCGACTCTACATACCGACTCTACATACCGACTCTACATAACGACTCTACATACCGACTCTACATAACGAGTCTACATTACATACCGACTCTACATATAGACTACATACCAATTTTACATAACGACTACATACCGATTTCTGGCCTAACATCCCTTCAGCATTGGTAAATCTAGTTCTCCGTATTAAGGGCCCACCATCCGCGCGAGCCCGAGCTAGTTTAGGTAAATTTCTCTAGTCTATGTTTGTGTGCGTCACTCACGCACACAAGCGAACTCGGTCGCGCAATCGGCACCAATCGATACGGCCGCCTAGCAAAATATCGTAGATGTTAATTTTGAATTTAATAGGTGTTTATTATTTACTGTGTTATACTATAGTAAATACAGGGATGTGTTTAATCAACTTTTATTTTCACAAGCTTTTATTTAGCTTGCACTGTATGTATAATGTAGATTTGACCACTTATTGGTTTTCGATTGGGCTGAAATTTTGCACATAATAATATGTATATCGTGACAATGCAATATTATGATAACATGGAGCTGATCTGATGAAGGAACTGGACGGTGGCCATAGGAACTCCGTAATAAAACGACGCAACCCCATCGAGTTTAGGCTCGTTTGATTCGGATTGACGAGGACTTTGATCCTATATGCTAACCAGGATCTGATGCTGGAGCTGGAAGGTGGCCATAGGAACTCTGCAATAAAACGACAAAACCCCATCGAGTTTGGACTCGTTTGATTCGTATTGATGAGAACTTTGATCCTATATGGTAGCCAGGCTCTGATGCTGGAGCTGAAAGGTGGCCACAGGCACTCTTCAATAAAACTACACAACCCCATCGAGTTTGGGCTCGTTTGATTCGTATTGACCAGTACTTTGGTCCTATGTGGTAACCAGGGTCTGATGCTGGAGCTGGAAGGTAGCCATAGGAACTCCGCAATAAAACGACACAACCCCATCGAGTTTAGGCTCGTTTGATTCGTATTGACGAGTACTTTGATCCTATATGGTAACCAGGGTCTGATGCTGGAGTTGGAAGGTGGCCATAGGAACTCCGCAATAAAACGACGCAACCCAATCGAGTTTGGGCTCGTTTGATTTATATTGACGAGTACTTTGGTCCTATATGTTAACCAGGGTCTGATGCTGGAGCTGGGAGGTGGCCATAGGACCTCCGCCATAAAACGACATAACCCTATCGAGATTGGGCTCGTTTGATTCGTAATGACGAGTACTTTGGTCCTATATGGTAACCAGGGTCTGATGCTGGAGCTGGAAGGTGGCCATAGGACCTCCGCAATAAAACGACATAACCCTATCGAGTTTGGGCTCGTTTGATTCATATTGACGAGTACTTTGGTCCTATATGTTAACCAGGGTCTGATGCTGGAGCTTGCTGGAGCTGGGAGGTGGCCATAGGACCTCCGCCATAAAACGACATAATCCTATCGAGATTGGGCTCGTTTGATTCGTAATGACGAGTACTTTGGTCCTATATGGTAACCAGGGTCTGATGCTGGAGCTGGAAGGTGGCCATAGGACCTCCGCAATAAAACGACATAACCCTATCGAGTTTGGGCTCGTTTGATTCATATTGACGAGTACTTTGGTCCTATATGTTAACCAGGGTCTGATGCTGGAGCTTGCTGGAGCTGGGAGGTGGCCATAGGACCTCCGCCATAAAACGACATAATCCTATCGAGTTTGGGCTCGTTTGATTCGTAATGACGAGGACTTTGGTTCTATATGGTAACCAGGGTCTGATGCTGGAGCTGGAAGGTGGCCATAGGACCTCCGCAATAAAACGACATAACCCTATCGAGTTTGGGCTCGTTTGATTCGTAATGACGAGTACTTTGGTCCTATATGGTAACTAGGGTCTGATGCTGGAGCTGGAAGGTGGCCAGAGGAACTCCGCAATAAAATGACACAACCCCATCGAGTTTGGGCTCGTTTGATTCGTATTGACGAGTACTTTGGTCGAGTTTCGTAATGGCGGCCATGCGGTTACAAAATGATAAAATATAAAATAATAGTAAAAAGATAAAAAAAAACGTCGCCCCACACTAGGATTTTATTTTAAAGCCCTAATAAGACGAAAATAAATTTTAATTTATTACATGATACATCTAATATATAAAATTCTCGTGTCACAGTGTTTGTTACCAAACTCCTCCGAAACGGCTTGACCGATCTTTATAAATTTTTTTGTGTATATTCAGTAGGTCTGAGAATAAGTCGTAAACTATTTTTTATTATGGCGAAACGCAAGTTCGCCGTTATTATGGCGAAACGTAGTTCGCCGGCACAGCTAGTTTTTAATAAAATATAAAAGCTTGTCGCAAGATTTACCTATTTTATTAAAAACAAATATTTTTTTCTTAGAATTACCAATATTTATTTATTTAAGGCTTACCAAGTAAATACATACGGGCAAGGTACTTAAACAGTTTTTTTTATGGAGGGCCTGGCAAATGACCTCCTCCCGCCTGATGTTAAGCGGTGAAAGAGGCCCGAATGAGTTGACAGATAGAGGAGGGAGGACATCCACTATCCAACCTGCCCGCCCCTTGCCGGCCTAAAAGATGTTTTTCACACCTCTTTTGAAGGAACCCATGTTGTAGGATGGAGGAAACACGTGCGCAGGTAGAGAATTCCAAGTGTGGGATGTACGACAGAAGACTTACCGGAGGGGGACTTTGTACCCAGGTCGTGTGCTTGGGTACCTCCGTCTTACCTATTTCTGCCGCAAAGCAGCAGTGCTTGCATTGCTGTGTTCCGGTTTGAAGGGTAAGATATCGCACTGAAATTACTGGGTACCGTGACTTTACATCTTAAGTCACAAGTTGGCAACGTACACTGTGGCCTTTGTGGGGGTTGCAGTTTTACTGCGAATGTCACAGGAGCCACATGTATTATAGGTGACTGTTACCACTTACCATCAGGTGGGCAGTTTGCTTTTTTGCCAACTTAGTAGCAATAAAAAAAAGAAGAAGGAATCTTGGAATTTCTTGGTACGGTGTGAAAAGGAGGATACAGTGTAAGGATGACTCCGTAGACCCTTACTCGTTATTCTGTTAAGGAATGGAGAGGGAGGGATAAGGTTAAAGAGCTCCTCAGAGCATTCCCCGTGGAACATTCGATAAAAAGCGCTAAGAGAGGCTCGAGGGTGTTAGTTGCCTCTACATCGCCAATTATTCGAATAGCGCGACGCTGCAATCTGTCCAGAGCATCGAGGAGGTACTGAGCGGAGCCGGAGTGCGAGCAATATTCCACGCAAGACCTAACCTGAGTTTTATACAACAGGCATAGTTGATCCGGCGCAAAATACCTACGCACCTTGTTCAGAACACCGAGTTTCCGTGAGGCAGCAGTTATAACGGATTCGAGTTTTTCAAAAAAGGGATCATATATGCATTTAAATTTCAGGACTGCACAGCATTGTCATGTATGTATGACAAATTGTTGTACAAAACGTTATTTATTACAAAAAAATAAATATAATAATCAAGTTAAATTGTTTTATTGTTTATCCTAATTCTCGGGACAAGCTTTTATATTTTTATAAGAAAATATATCTTGTAATAAATTAAAGTTTATTTTCCTCTTTTAAGGCATTATAATATAAGCTTGTTTTTAAAAAAACTTTTTTAAACTAATTGCTCAAATAATACGAAATGTTTTAATGACTACCGAGTTCTTTATTGTTAGTTGTACCTACAATTATTTTATATAATATACATATAATAATTTAGTAATAAACAAATATGAAATGAATATTTTCTTGTGCACTTTTTAGTGCATTGAAGCCATTCGCTAGATTGTAATAAAAAAATAAATTAAAGTTTATTTTCTTTTTTAGGGCATTAAAATAATGGCTTGTTTTAAAAAATCTTTTGTGATAGCGGCCATCTTGTTTTAGTTTTTTTCATGGTGTACTGTATTTAACGAACTTTCATTTGATACCCTATATAATATACAGGCCCATATTGTGGGGATTGTACATAAAAATAATCTGTCAATTTGTGACGACGGCCATCTTGGATTAGATTGTCTTTCAGAATATACTATATTCTACAATTCATTCTATAATTCAAGCTCTTTCATGTGACACCTAAATTGGGGTTTGCGTATGGATATTATCTAGGCTAGGCTCAAAGTACTCATCAAGAAAAATCATATAGCACCAAAGTACTCGTCAATACGAATCAAGCAAGCCCAAACTCGATGGGGTTGCGTCGTTTTATTTCGGAGTTCCTTTGGCCACCTTCCAACTTCAGCATCAGACCCTGGTTACTATATAGGACCAAAGTACTCGTCAGTACGAATCAAACGAGCCCAAACTCGATGGGGTTGTGTCCTTTTATTGCGGAGTTCCTATGGCTACCTTCCAGCTCCAGTATCAGACCCTGGTTACCACATAGGTCCAAAGTACTCGTCAATACGAATCAAGCAAGCCCAAACTCGATGGGGTTGCGTTGTTTTATTTCGGAGTTCCTTTGGCCACCTTCCAACTTCAGCATCAGACCCTGGTTACCATATAGGACCAAAGTACTCGTTAATACGAATCAAACGAGCCCAAACTCGATTTTTTGCTATTTTTCGCTCCATGGGCCCTTAACAATAAATTATATCGTTACAACACACAATACTATTTGTTTACAATATGGGTGTGTGTAATTAATTAATGACGTTTTTTGCATGTGACACCTAAATTGGGGTTTGCGTATGGATATTATCTAGGCTAGGCTCAAAGTACTCATCAAGAAAAATCATATAGGACCAAAGTACTCGTCAATACGAATCAAGCAAGCCCAAACTCGATGGGGTTGCGTCGTTTTATTTCGGAGTTCCTTTGGCCACCTTCCAACATCAGCATCAGACCCTGGTTACCATATAGGACCAAAGTACTCGTCAGTACGAATCAAACGAGCCCAAACTCGATGGGGTTGTGTCCTTTTATTGCGGAGTTCCTATGGCTACCTTCCAGCTCCAGTATCAGACCCTGGTTACCACATAGGTCCAAAGTACTCGTCAATACGAATCAAGCAAGCCCGAACTCGATGGGGTTGCGTTGTTTTATTTCGGAGTTCCTTTGGCCACCTTCCAACTTCAGCATCAGACCCTGGTTACCATATAGGACTAAAGTACTCGTTAATACGAATCAAACGAGCCCAAACTCGATGGGGTTGCGTTGTTTGATTGCGGAGTTCCTATGGCCACCTTCCAGCTCCAGCATCAGACCCTGGTTACCACATAGGTCCAAAGTACTCGTCAATACGAATCAAACGAGCCCAAACTCGATGGGGTTGTGTCCTTTTATTGCGGAGTTCCTATGGCTACCTTGCAGCTCCAGCATCAGACCCTGGTTACCACATAGGTCCAAAGTACTCGTCAATACGAATCAAACGAGCCCAAACTCGATGGGGTTGCATTGTTTGATTGCGGAGTTCCTATGGCAAACTTCCAGATCCAGCATCAGACCCTAGTTACCATATAGGATCAAAGTTCTCGTCAATAAGAATCAAACGAGCTCAAACTCGATGGGGCTATGTCGTTTTATTGCGGAGTTCCTATGGCCACCTTTCAGCTCCAACATCAGATCAGCTCCATGTCGTCATCATAATATATTTATACACATGCATGCAAAATTTCAGCTTAATCGGAAACCGGGAAGTGAGTCAAATTTAACTCGCAAGATTAGACCCGAACATGCAAAAGATAAATAAAAGCTTGTAAAAAGGTTGCAGGTTTTTCGTACGGCAGCCACAAATAACAAAATTGTTAGTTATCAACTTCTCCGATTACTCCGTAGGACTTCACGTCGTATACATACACAAATAATTACGCGACCGGGAGCTAGCTCAAAGCGACGTGCTCTCACTTCGAGTCTTGATTGCACACTGAATTTCGACGCGCCCGAGCCAAGTATTTGTAAGAACATCGAAAAATGTATGTTAAAAAATTCAAATAAAAATCAATGTACGATAATTTAAAAAAATACCACGGTGTCAGTGTTTTGCTTACCTTTGTTCTATATATTTGTTAAACTAAAATATAATAGGGTTAATTATTGAAGCTAAAAATCACGAACGGTATGTGGGTGTAACCTAAATTTTAAGTAAAATTGCAGCTATTTTTTAACGAAATGGTATGTAAATTTGAAAAATGGTGACGGTGATTGTGTAGACACATAATTTAAGAATTTAAATTTATTTTTTCCCGGTCAGTTAACTGAAACGTTAATGTAAAATATCAAAAACGCCAACGGCCTTTTTGCTATTTTTCGCGCCATGGGCCCTTAATGCAAAATACTACAATATTTATTAATGTTAGTAATAAAGGTAAGTAACTGTAATATTTCTTCTAAGTTAATTTTCCTTATGAAGACAATGAATACTTTATTGCACAAAGAACAACATAATAAAAACTATAGAAACAAACACAAAAGGCGGCCTTATGTAGTGTGAAAGTAAATAATGGAGCGGGAAGTGCATTATAAATACAGATTCAACATAATATAAACTAATATATATATAATTATCAAATAAAATGTTAATCTGATATATAATCAAGCAACTTATCTGTTGCTCATAAAAGTAGTTATAGATTTTATTATTTAAAATTATATTACACAAATAGATGCCCATGATTGTAGTGGGTGAAGGAAGGAGAAAAAAAAATTGTAATAATACTGTTACGCCGATGGTATAAGAAACTTCCGGCGTTGTTTTCTTGGCCTTAGAAGCGTTTTCAGAAGTCTAAAAACGCAGTTCAGCGCGTTTCAGGAGGTGCTCTATCACATACTAGAATATCGAAATTTTACCCAAGTTGCCGTTGTTTTCAGGCGCCTGAAACATGTTTTCAGTCCGTTTCAGGCTACCCTCTATCGAACCACACCATAACCTGAAAACCCGTTTTCAGGCGTTTTCAGGACCCCTTATGAAGCACACTTCGATATATTACCAAATTTTCAATAGGGGTGAGTGAGATAGCACTATAAGAAAGACACAAAAATAGTGAGCACCTTCCAGAGATAAAAGAAAGATCGAGATGTATCTAGAAACTTCTAGGCGTGCTGACAGACAGAGATAGAACATGCTCATAAAGACACACATAGTCGGGAATGCGATGGAACTTTCTAGAAAGACAAACGACCGGTCGGGTATGGAATGTTCTAGAATAGAACCTTCTCGAATGTCTCGGAAGTTCACCGGTCGTACTACATAAGCGCGAAGGGTACCACGGAACTTTCGAGAAGAGAAGATAAACAATCGATTGGGTACGGAATATTCGAGAATGGAACATTCTTGAATGCCCCGAATGTTCGTCGGCCCTACTATATAAGCGCGTAGGCGAATGTAGACGGACAGTTCTTTTCAAGAGAGCGAACCGGACGGATCAAGCGATACAAAGTGACTTGGAAGCGCTTCATAGTGAAGAATTCTGTGTGTTCAGTGCTTAGTAACGACTTACAGTGAAGTGATTTGTGTCCATAGTGTTACTGTGAAGTTTTTAGTGATTGTAAAGTAGTTTTCAGTGTTAAGTAAAGTTGCTTAATTGGTGCTTAATTAAATCTTATCTCTAATAGGGTAGTTGACTCATATCAAAATTTATTAAAATATTGTTTATTTCTAACAGTATTTGGCATAAGGTTCCACAATATACCGATTTTAATAAATAACAATGAATGATTACTGTAAAATTTTAATTTGAAAATGCTAGATATTATCTTTTTTATCTCACGCCGTAAACGCTTTGATATCCTGTGGTCAGGGCCGTGACGTCACTCATATAGTAAACAAAGAAATGTCAAATTTGATTCAACAACTCGTCGATTTGCACTATTCTTTCCTAAAACTGGCAAAAAATCGTCCAAGTCTCCGTTATTATATTTGTAAATATCGTAAATTATTTGTATTAATAGGAAAATCAACCATTGATGTTGGATTTGTGAGAGCAGATAGTACAAATCTTCCGAAAATAAACAGATTGATGGTCTGGAGATTCTTTGTGTATCGCTCTAAACAATATAAGTACAGTTTCAATACTGTTATAATGAAGAACAGGTTACAAGTGTACTTGTCTAGACTGTCACGCGGCAGAAGAGAGTTGCAAACATGCATTTTTGGTGTGGTTGCACCATCACAGTGAGGAGCTATTTTGTACAGCAGTTGAATGCTATTGGATAGAATTCTATCTCTCCAAAGTCAAATAAACACTAAAAGTATTTAGTTCAAGAGAAATGTTGAAAAGAAAACATCAGGATCATGTGTCAAATACCAGTGTTATACTGCAAGAATTTGTAAATGAACATAAAAAGAGAAAGATTGGCAGTTGTTCATTTGTCAAGCATGAAGAAAATTACTGGGAGGAAAAATATATATACATTCACAGACACAGATTGTGACATATTTCTTAAAAAATAAAAGACCTCTTCAATGAAGAAAGAATAAAGTGCATAGAAAACTAAACCACGAATCATCAATACAGAAGTGCTCTTTAGTTCGAGCTTCGTTATAAACAATAACAGCTTCCATGTGCTATAAAGTCAGCCAGTGCATAACACATGATGGTTCTTTTGTTGGGAAATCTTGCAGACACCTACGAGTATAATGAAATGTGGATAAAGTTGAAAGATGAAGATTTGGGTTGAAATTTGCAAAATGTGACCTCATTTCTGATTAATACCCTGTCAAAAGCAAACTCAACAACAGTGTCTTATCCATAAACTCGAGATTGGCAGTAATGGTTGTGTGAAACGACCGATTGCCACTTAACCAAGAAGTGAAGTGAAGTGAAGTAGTCTATTCAACAAACGGTATCCATAAAATTAGATTAATACAAAATTGTCATGCTTTTTTACTGAAGAAAATGTTAATTATCAAAGACGGAAAACTGTGAACAGTATGCTTAACTCAAGTATAGATGCAGATGTTTTGTGCTAAAGCAAAACTTATATACTTTTGTGTTACTAGCAGTATGTAATTTTGAAAACACTCAAAAGGTGACAATATTAGCTATAATAGGTATTTGTTCTAACAATCTGTATGTCAAAAAACTTATTGATCAAATAGTGCCATTTTGTAAACTATACTACATTTTTCCTAAATTATATGAAAGTATTACTTCATAATAAATCACTTTACTTTTATTTTGACTTTTATTACCTGCGACCTTAAGGCAATATATACAAATTAATAAATTTGATCTAACTCTATTCAACCTATTTGTACTTTTGGAACATATACTATATTTGAGTAACAATGATAAATATGAGCAACAAACCTATAAAATATTATAAATCTTTTAAGGTGTAACGGAAAAATAAACACATGTATTTCAAATTTAAATATTTTGATTCAACTTAAACCTTTACAAGTCATTATTGTCAAATAAACATAGAACATTTTTTTTAGTGAAGAACATAATGACTAATGTAGTACAAAAATTTATTATGTCATCTTTAGATGTTAGTTATGTATAAAGTAAAGAAAAAAAAATTATTTATATTATTTATTTAATAAGAAGGGTCTTGTAAATTAAGAAGAGCACAGGCTGACAACACAGCAATCACATTTAATATATTTGTATACGGCTTTAAAATGGATAACTTGCATATTCTTGCGTAAGCTGTTCTGAAATTTACCAGCCATGGTGGCCAGCAGGTTTAATCAGTGAAGATATAACATCTTTCAGTTTTACCAAACTGGACCTATTTACTTCTATGGTGCGTATATGAATACTTGAGTTATTTTGTTGACATAATGTTGTTCTAGTTGATGGGTCACATTTTGATGTTGTGGCTGAGCATGCACTGCTTTGTATTATGTTGCACAACTTTTACTGCCTTATCAATCTCGTTGTCAAGAGGAGAACCGGTTAGTACACAATAGTTCTCATTAAGTAACCACTGAAAGCAACAAATTTTAATTAGGTACTCAGTAAATTCAAGTAAAAGTTGTTTAGATAAATATATTCATTATGAAACTTTGATATTTTTGTTTGTATTACATACTTTGTATTAATATTCAATTACATAATTATTCAATTGGACATAAGTACATATTCTTTTCTTTGAAACATCATCTAGTGTCAGTGTATAACTTAGATTAAATCAAAAAGGCGTGAATGGTCAAGTTTTCTCTCAGTTTTCTGGTCAAGTTAAAATTTGGTTGGTCGGCTGCAGTCAGTTTTCATTCTAACTGAAAGATAAAAATTTAATTAATTTACATACATATTTGATTTTACATACAACCTAAAAACTTCTATTTTGTTTAAGTTGAAACTGAAGTACCTACACAGATTGAGTTATTAAGTTATAGTACTTACATTAATGTGATTTTCGCAAAAATACATTCGAGTTTCAGTAGATAGTTACAGGATTTCTTTAAGCGAGTGTTAACCAAATATTTCGCATGTCTATATAACTGGGTACGTCTAATCCACAGATTTCCTGGAGTCTTTGAAGAGGTTATTATATTCCTGTTCTATTGTCCCGTTCCATATACAGTTTTACTATATTTTGTGATATTTAATAGAAAGCATTGTTTTTGTGAGGTTATTTCGCCCCCGTGCTTTGTTTACTATAAGACTGACGTCATTGCCACAGATAATGAACAGACTATCATGGCTGACGGTGTTTTCGGTCCAAAATTGAAAATCTTAATTTAAAATAGATTTTTTGCACTTTTTAGCCATCGAAAAAAATAATATTCATGTGCTATGGTCTAATACAATAATTATGAACATTTTAAGCCCTACTTTAAAAAAGGGTCAACTAGCCTATTGTCGGTGTTTCGCGAATTTTCTATAGAACACCCACCCCACAAACGTAACATTTGGTGTCAGAAGTGGGATAGAAAATGCCGACTACACCGCGAGATAAGGAGCCGGAGAGGATTCAGACGCGAAGCCAAACTGCTGCCGAAGCCGATGCGGGTGCTGCAAGTACCTCCACAGCGACTCCGCCGACGCCACAAGTAGATTTAAATACAATCCTGCTCCTGATCAAAGGACAAAGCAAGTGGCAGGAAGAACAAGCCAAAAGGCAGGAAGAACAAGCCCGACAACAGGCAGAGCAGCTGTGCGCCCTCCGGGAGGAGCAGGCTAAGAGGCAGGAAGAACAAGCAAAACAACAGGCGGAACAACTGTGTGCCCTTCGGGAGGAGCAGTCCAAGAAGCAGGATGAGCAACTGAGTGTCCTTCGAGAAGTTCAAGAGGCCGCAAAGCAATGGAAGAGGGAATTGTCGGAGGTCCGTGAGGATCTTAGCAATTTAGAGATCAAGTTCGAGACTCGTCTTCATGATTCCAGTGAAAAGATTGAGGCACTTGAGAACCGCCTTCAGGCCATAAGTCACGACATGAAGAAGCTCGAAATAAAAGTAGCCAACGGAGTTGCCGGTGGACTAGAGGCAATGGTACCAGTAGGTGGAAGATTTGAAGTGCCTCCATTTGATGGTACCTCGTCATGGACCGCATTCAAGCTCCAGTTCGAGTCCGTATCTAAGGCGAATGGGTGGAACAAGGAACAGGCCAAAACGGCACTAACGTTGGCGCTGCGAGAAGGAGCTCTCACAGTGCTGGAGGCTCTTGGAAATGACAGCACTTATGACCGCCTTTTAGAAGCTCTGGAAACCCGTTACGGTGACAGTCATTTAGAGCTTGTTTTCAGAGCCCAGCTGAAAGATAGAACCCAGGGTCGTAATGAATCATTGCAGCGGTGGGCCCTGGAGATAGAAAAGCTAGTCAGAAAGGCATATCAATCTGCACCGGCCTCATTCGTGGACAGCATACTGGTGCAGGCCTTTATTGACGGGATCCGGGATTTGGAAGTGAGAGCTGCTGTCAGGTTGGGCCACCATGGAAGCCTGAAGAATGCAGTTGCCCATGCCCTAGAGGTAGAAGCAGTTCGTCAGGATTCCAGGACATATAGGGTGCGGGAAGTTTTCACCAAGGAGCCGGCTGCACCCCGCCGCGAATTTGGACCGAGATGTTACCACTGTGGAGAACGCGGCCATTTACAATCTAGTTGCCCGAAAAAGAACAAGAGGCGAGACATGGGCCCAACGGCGTGGCGAACAGTCTCCGATAAGCCGGAGCCGCAGCGAGTAAAAGCCAGAGCTGCGAGACGAGCGTTGGTCAGTACTCAAAATGCTCCAGCTATGACCTCACAGGGGAATGACAGAAGTAGTCAAGTCATCAGGCGAGGTGTGGAAGGAAGACCGTGTCAAGATGACCGTAAACATCGTCAGAGACAAGAGGCTAGAGACTACGTAAGGATGTTGAGAACCAACACTGTTAGTGAAGAGTTGAGTGATGAAGTCATGCAGCGAGCTCAACAAGAGGACCGTGACATCAAACCCATTTTTGATTGGATCCAAGCGGGAGTACCTAAGCCAAGGTGGTGTGAAGTAGCTCTGATGAGTACAGTTACGAAAAGCTACTGGGCTCAATGGGAAAGCTTAGTCATGCATAATGGGGTACTTTGCAGAAGATGGAAGTCGGCAAATTGTAAGAGTGCGCACTTACGAATAATAGTCCCAAGGAAGAAGGTCAGTCAAGTTCTGCGACTTTATCACGACGGAACGTCCGGTGTACACCTTGGAGTGAAAAAGACCTTGATGAAAATTCGGCAAAAATTCTATTGGATTCACTGCCGTGAAGATGTCGAGGACTGGTGTAAGAAGTGTACGAGCTGCTCGACAGTCAAGATACAACCTCTGGATACCCCGGATAAATGCATCACTGAGTACGTAAGTGATTTAAGAGACCGAATGGAAGATGATCACCATCACATTCGTGAACATGGATTTCAGGCTAGTGCAAAAATGAAGTCGCGATATGACCGGAATTCTAATCAAGCGAGATTTGAAGAAGGTTCGTTGGTGTGGTTGCACAACCGGATGCGACGTAAAGGGATATCCCCGAAATTGTCTCCAGATTGGGAAGGCCCGTATAAGGTTGTAACCAGAATCAACGACGTCACCTACCGCATACAACGGAATCAGCGCAGTCCAAGCAAGATTGTCCATGTTGATCGACTGGCCAGGTATCACGGTTCTAACGATGCTCGGGACGAGCATGTTTTAGAGGGGGGTAGTGTTACGCCGATGGTATAAGAAACTTCCGGCGTTGTTTTCTTGGCCTTAGAAGCGTTTTCAGAAGTCTAAAAACGCAGTTCAGCGCGTTTCAGGAGGTGCTCTATCACATACTAGAATATCGAAATTTTACCCAAGTTGCCGTTGTTTTCAGGCGCCTGAAACATGTTTTCAGTCCGTTTCAGGCTACCCTCTATCGAACCACACCATAACCTGAAAACCCGTTTTCAGGCGTTTTCAGGACCCCTTATGGGCCTTTGAAGCACACTTCGATAGGTATATGACTAAATTTTCAATAGGAGTGAGTGAGATAGCACTATAAGAAAGAGACAAAAATAGTGAGCACCTTCCAGAGATAAAAGAAAGATCGAGATGTATCTAGAAACTTCTAGGCGTGCTGACAGACAGAGATAGAACATGCTCATAAAGACAAACATAGTCGGGAATGCGATGGAACTTTCTAGAAAGACAAACGACCGATCGGGTATGGAATGTTCTCGAATAGAACCTTCTCGAATGTCTCGGAAGTTCACCGGTTCTACTGAAGAAGCGCGAAGGCATACACGGAACTTTCTAGAAGACAAACGATCGATCGGGTATGGAATGTTCTAGAATAGAACCTTCTCGAATGTCTCGGAAGTTCACCGGTCGTACTACATAAGCGCGAAGGGTACCACGGAACTTTCGAGAAGAGAAGATAAACAATCGATTGGGTACGGAATATTCGAGAATGGAACATTCTTGAATGCCCCGAATGTTCGTCGGCCCTACTATATAAGCGCGTAGGCGAATGTAGACGGACAGTTCTTTTCAAGAGAGCGAACCGAGCGGATCAAGCGATACAAAGTGACTTGGAAGCGCTTCATAGTGAAGAATTCTGTATGTTCAGTGCTTAGTAACGACTTACAGTGAAGTGATTTGTGTCCATAGTGTTACTGTGAAGTTTTTAGTGATTGTAAAGTAGTTTTCAGTGTTAAGTAAAGTTGCTTAATTGGTGCTTAATTAAATCTTATCTCTAATTGTCGGTATTTCGCAATTTTCTATTGAACACCTACCCCACAAACGTAACAATACTTTCCCTTTAGAACTGGGCACTAAAAGTAATCAAATATTACATTATTACACCTATTTTCTATTGGAACATGCATCGACTAAAAGTCTACTAAAAATCACTCAAAATCGTATTCAAATTCACTCTATTTAAATTTGCAATTTACATACCACGTGCGCGTTTGTTGATCCCACTTCTGACGCTGGTAGCACACCTCCGCCGCGGAACTGTAGTAGCGAAACCGTTAAACCGTTTGTTTCCCGCGTTGTCGTTTGTACGGCGCGCGAGCTCTGGCGAGCTTGCCTGCTCTAACGCGGATATTTAACTATGGCGTTGTCTCTGTCGCGCGCGGTTCCGCCCGTCCTGCTCAAACGCCGTCTACACCTCCGCGTTCGATTCGCCGTTTTGTTTGTTCCTGACTATGCGACGCGGTTTCGCTTTGTTAGTTTCGCGGCGGAGGTGTGCTACGGGCGTCAAGCTGTAGAACTGCCCATGTTAACGCGGTAATGGGAACGTGGAGTGAAACTCGACACTTACACAACAATTATTTATTGATCCACAGTTATAATATTAACAGTAATACCAAACACTGATACAAATATTAAGAAAAACCTTCCAATGCTTCCAGCTCGAAAGCCCGGCAACAAGTCAGTCTGTTTTTACTGACAAGCTAATATCATCGACTTTTACCGCCAACACGTGGCGGTTCGTTCGTTCGGTTATCGCAGACAACTTCCGTCGACAACAGCGCTCGTAGTTCTTTTTATTCGAAATAGAAACATCGGAAGTAGTTTAAAACGCAATCATTACAATTAATATTAATAAAACAAATTATTAAAATCTTCTATGATTGTTTAAAGCATGGTTTTACTATAATTTCACAAGAGCGGAGATAAGTGTTGCATAGCAAACTATAGACCCATCTCTATATTACCTTCATTATCAAAAATTCTCGAAAAGATTATAAACTGTAGGCTTATCAAATACTTCGAAAATAACCATATGCTCTCCTCTAATCAGTTTGGCTTTCGTCGAGGTAAATCTACGGAAGGAGCAATGAATGTGTTAACTAATTTAATCAGTGATTATCTAGACAAGCGAAAAAAAAGCCTTGCTATATATCTAGATCTTGCGAAGGCTTTTGATACCATTTCTGTGAAAAGATTGTTATGCAAGCTAGAGACAATGGGTATTCGTGGTAATCAACTTAACCTTTTCGAGAGCTATCTCACAAACAGATGGCAATGTGTGCGGATTGGTGATCGTTGCAGTGATGATCTTGCTGTAGAGTATGGTGTTCCCCAGGGAAGTATCTTGGGACCTACTTTATTTTTGGCCTACATCAATGATCTGACCTGCCTCGATTTGCCACAAGGTCACATCATCTCATATGCAGATGACACAGCTTTGTTGTTTGTTGGTGGCACATGGAGTGAGGTTTTTGTCTCAGCTCAAACGGGCCTAAATATAGTAAGCAATTGGCTAACAACCAATATCCTTACACTTAATGTACAAAAAACGAAATATATGTTGTTCAGTATTCGTGGTGTTGTTCATCTGGACAGTAATTACCATATAGTGGCACATAGTTGTCAAATGGGAGGTCCCTGCCAGTGTCCTCATTTAGAGAGGATTTGTACTATACGATATTTAGGTATTATTATTGACTCAAATTTAAATTTCAAAGAACATATTAAATCTGTCTGTTCTAGGGTTCGAAAGTTAATATATCTTTTTAAATATCTCCGGTATATTGCGGAACCAAAGATAATGCGGCGGATCTATTTCGCTCTCTGCCAGTCAATAATTTCATACTGTATATCGACTTGGGGAGGAGTTCCTAAGACAACATTAAAGAGTCTGGAGGTGTCCCAGCGCGCAATTCTTAAAGTAGCTACATTCAAACCATTTCTTTTCCCAACCCACAAACTTTATACATATTGTGAAGTTTTGACTATTCGACAATTATTTTTGTCCAAATGTACACTACTTCAACATGAAAGGACACTTTTCAACCCGTCTGTAACAAACGGACGTCGTAGGAGCAATGTTGGGAGGCCTCCGACCCGTAATACAACTTTTTTGGCGAGATTCCTTCCATTCGTGGGACCCCTGCTATATAAGAAATTTGATAAATTATTAAAAATATATGCATTAAATAAGCGTCAATGTAAAAAAGTTGTAAATGATTACTTACATAAACTTAATTATGAAGAGACGGAGGAATTTCTCAAAATAATATCCTAAATTTGAAATCAAATATAAAAGATAAAATTGACATGATAATGAAATACTTAATACGATTTAAGTAAACTACTGCGTACAATTGTTTTACAATCTAAAAAAGCCTATAGCCTATATTACAGGTATTAACCTGTAACCTAATATATTTATTTATGCAAAAATTTAATTAAAAGTTTTAACTAAATTGACATGATAATTTAATAATATGATGTGACAAGTTATATTTGTATTAATGAATTAGTAGAGTACATCTTCTAGTTTTACCTTACCTTAATCTTTTATTTTGTTATATTATTGCAAATAAATGCATATATGTTGTTTGTGGATTGTATAATTAAATATTAATAAAAAAATGATTCTTCTTGACATTATTAATAAAATCATTGATATTACTCTTATTTTTTCACACCCTCTCACACGCATACATTAGCATTCATTTCAGTCAAAGAGAGGTCACTATCACTCATGTAGTAGGTATTAATTTTCTTGTCCGGTTTTTATTTAATTATAATTGTAGAGTTAATGTTCCTATCCACACAGTTAATTATTATTGTAATGTAATTATTATTTGTATTGTTATTATTTTATATAAAATTATATTAATTATCGATATAAATAGGGAGGGCGCTGTAAGCCGAAATACAGTATTTATTACTAGTTCGGCTGCAGATGACTCTGTATGCTTAATTTTTAAATTGTTGAATATTAATTTTAAGAAAACCTATTTTATTGTATTAGATTAAGCAAAAGAAAAATTGTAATTGGTATAACAATAAAATTATTATTATTATTATTATTATTATAATTTATAAAGCATTTTATCTGTTCAGCATAAAGAATTGCTAACACGAACATTGCCAATTAACAATGATAGTACATTTTAGTATTTAAATATAAAAAGATGCTAACATAACTAAGTACTTACTTGAATTATTTTTTATTCTCAATGGTGATTAGGTATATTTTGAATTTTGGCAAATAGGTACGGTGTTTTATTAGATTTTACCATTTACAAATATTGTGGCAACCGCGACTGCTATTAATGCCCGTAGCATACCTCCGCCGCGAAACTAACAAGGCGAAACCGCGTCGCATAATCAGGAACAAACAAAACGGCGAATCGAACGCGGAGATGTAGACGGCGTCTGAGCAGATCGGGCGGAACCGCGCGCGACAGAGACAGCGCCATAGTTAAATATCCGCGTCGCCAGAGCTTGCGCGCCGTACAAACGACAACGTGGGAGAATCGTTAAGAGGTTTCGCTAATACAGTTCCGCGGCGGAGGTGTGCTACCGGCGTAATAGGTAGCTTTCCGCTCGCGGCTTCGCCCGCATTCAAACTCAAACTCAAACTCAAAAATCTTTATTCAATATAGACCTTTACAGGCACTTATTGACGTCAAAATAAAAACATAAAAATCTTCAACCAAGAATCTAATTAACTAAATTATTTAATCCTTGTATGTACACACACCCCAACCATTATTAAGATGTGTGCAAATACAAGTCAAATGAAAAAAAAAAATTGACTCTACACCTGTTCGGAAATTGGGAGAGCCTTCTCAAGAAGAACAGGCAAGAAACTCGGAAGGTCTTGTATTTTTTTTGTCTCCTCTTTTAAAATGCCAACATTACAATATTATATTTCACAAACATTTTTTTAAATAATATAGAAATGCCTGTCGGTGTGAGTGGAACAGTTACTCGAATGAAATTTATCCCACTATCACAAAGTGTTAACACCCTTTAAACGTCAATTATCACATTTTTGTCAATCCCAAGCAGTTTTATCTGTCATATAATCAGACACTTTATAATATGCTTTTTTCATAAGTGCGCCCTTGATAGCGACTTTAAATTTATTCAAGTTAAGTGCTTTAATATTATTTGGGATTTTATTGTAGAAACGTACACAAAGGCCTTTGAAAGAATTATTAATTTTTTTAAGCCTAGTATTTGGTAACGCTAACATATTCTTTTGCCTAGTATTTACTGAATGAATATCACTGTTTTTACAAAACGAATGTATATTTTTATGAACATATACTATATTCTCGTAAATATATTGCGACGCGACGGTCATAATACCAATTTCTTTAAATTTTTCTCTCAAAGAGTCTCTTATTTTAAGGTTATAAATAGCACGAATAGCCCTTTTTTGCAGCACAAAAACAGTCTGAATGTCGGCAGCATTTCCCCACAGCAAAATGCCATACGACATCACACTATGAAAATAGGCAAAGTATACAAGTCTTGCTGTATCAACATCAGTCAGCTGACGTATTTTCCATACAGCGTAGGCTGCAGAACTAAGTCTCTTCGACAATTTATCAATATGTGGGCCCCACTGAAGCTTTGAATCTAAAGTAATACCAAGAAATACTACGGTATCCACAAGGTCCACATTTTTATGCTTTATGTTAACAGTGGTGTGAACCTCTTTAACATTGGGTAAAACAAATTTTATACATTTAGTTTTCCCTTCATTGAGGCACAAGTTATTCGCATTAAACCAGTAAACTATTCTTGAGATAGAACTATTTACATCGTCATAAATTTGCAATCGTCTTTTAATTTTAAACATAAGTGAAGTATCATCTGCAAATAATACAATCTCATGCCTGTCTTGTACAAAAGCAGGCAAGTCATTTATATATATTAAAAATAGAAAAGGACCAAGAATTGAACCCTGCGGAACTCCCATTTTAACCGAGGCGCCCTGGGACCTCTCCCCGTTGACGTCTACTTTCTGAATCCTCTCAGTCAAATAGGAGACGAGTAAATCCAGAACAGTGTCGCGAAATCCATAGTAGTGTAATTTCCTGATCAGGGTGTCATGATGAACGCAATCAAACGCCTTGGACAAGTCACAAAAAACGCCAAGCGCATCATGTGAGTCCTCCCAGGCCTCATATATATTTTGTATTAACTCAACACCAGCATCAGTAGTTGAGCGACCCTTTCTAAAACCAAATTGTTTACAGTGTAGAAGATTATTTCTGTTAAAAAAGCTTTGCATTTGTTCCAACATTATTTTTTCAAAGATTTTGCTAAAAGTAGGTAGCACAGAGATAGGTCTAAAATTATTGGGGTCTGATGTGCTACCAGATTTGTGTAATGGAATAATTTTACTCAGTTTCATTAGATCAGGAAACACACCACAGTCAATGCAATCATTAAAAATACTAGCAAGTATTGGAGCTATTGCTTCTATTACAGATTGGGAAACATCTACAGAGTTGCCCCACAGATCCACGGTTTTCTTTTTATTCAGCGTTTTAAATGACTTTATTAAATCATTTGCACAAATATGGGCAAATTTAAATTTATCATCACAAGTTTTAACATAATCTTTTAGAATAGATTCGGCTACAGTGGGGGAGGAATCCAAAGATTTTGTGATTGAAACTGGAATGTCAGTAAAGAATTTTTCAAATTCTGTAGCTACCTCAATATCTACTGTAACTTTCTTATTTTCAATATTTAAACAAAAATTGTTGTTATTAGTTTTTACTCTTCCGGTTTCATTATTAATAATGTTCCATGTCGTTTTAATTTTGTCACTACTATTTTTTATTTTAGAGCTTAAATAATTGGACTTTGCAAATTTACAAACTTTTTTAAATACTTTGGAATAAGTTTTTACATACAATTTAAATTGATCACTAGTATTTAATGAACGCTCATTGTAAAGTTCATAAAGTTTTATTCTGCTTTTGTGAATACCTGGTGTGGCCCATTCACTAAAAGCTAATCTACCATTGACTGAGATGGTTTTTGGAACAAAGATATTTTTAAATTCACAACAAAATGTGTTAAAAAAGTTTTCATACAATTTATTTGGGTCTTCGTCATAATCAATATACTTTAAATTAATACCAAGATTATTATTGAAACGCTCCAAGCGGCCAGCAGTCTTTGGTACAACAGTGATATTCTTTTTCGCCATAAGCTTACATTTGTAAGGTATAGTAACAAATTGACCAGAGTGGTCAGATTCTAAGTTATTAAAAACATTTTGTGCTAATGGTTCTATGTCAGTATAAATATTATCAATGCATGTGGCAGAAAACTCAGTAATTCGTGTTGGCTCCAGAAATAAGTTTTTAAGATTATATGACTGAAACAAATTTTTAATTCTCATACATAAACTAGAGTTTTCTAATAAGTTAATATTAAAATCTCCACAGACTAATATTTGTTTGCCTTGCTTACAGACTTTATTTAAAACTTCATCCATTATATTTTCAAAGTGGTCATACAATCCCGAAGGAGGCCTGTATACGCTCACTACAATAATCTGGTCCAACTCTACACAGGCAATTTCTATTGTTCGTTCAACTGAGAGGTTCACAATATCTTTACGATCTTTATATTTAAGCTTTTTATTTAATATGATTAATGAGCCACCGCGAATTGCATTTTCTCGACTGAACGAACTACCAACCTGGTGGTTGCTAAAATTAAACATGAACTGGTAGCTTTTAAGCCAATGTTCGGTTATACAAAAAATGTCTACTTTACTACTGTTCATGAATAACTCAACTTCCAGATCTTTGCCCATCATTCCTTGCATGTTCTGGTGCACCAGGTTGATAAAATTTACATGTTTATTATATTCAAATGGGTCTTCCAGTACATTATCTAATAAACAATTTTCATTTTGTTCTTTATTTAACATTATGCAAGAGGATTTCTCTATTGTCTCAATACCTAATTTAAAGACTTACTAACTAATACATCATAATATTACTGACAGTCATCCTACTTCTACGTTGCTCAATAGGAGCAATTTTTGTAGCCAAGTTCTTGGCTGAGATATAAAAATAATATGATAGCGATTTTGCTATTCGTCTCTTATAATAATTTAGCATTAATATTGTTTTCCTGTGGGAATTTAATATTTTCCCGTAAAATAATTTTGTAGCCTATTATATAGATATATTTATATTTAGGAGCTCGAATAATAAATTTCATAGAAATTGGAGCAGATTTTAATTATTTTCCATAGAAACTTTCAACCCCTAATTTGCACAATAAGGGGGTGAATTCCAATAAACCATGAAACACGTGTTCAATGAAATGTTTTTAAGAGCATGATTCTCCAAGTTTATCAAAATCGTTGCTTATTTTAAAAAAATCCATACAAACTTGCAACCCCTATTTCATTCCTTCAGGGTTAAATTTTCTTAAATTTGGAATTAAAACAACTGTCCAAAATTCACGTTTCTACCATTAGCGGTTACGGCTGTGCGTGCGTCTATAGATGAGAACTTCTCTTTTTATAATATACCTACTAGCTGTGCTGGCGAACTACGTTTCGCCATAATAAAAAATAGTTTACGACCTATTCTCACACCTACCGAACATACACAAAAAAAATCATAAAGATCGGTCAAGCCGTTACGGAGGAGTTCGGTAACAAACACTGTGACACGAGAATTGTATATATAAAAAGATATATAGATTGACAGTACACGTACACGTCACAATTTAAATAAAAGATTCGAAATTTCAACATCAAATCTAAGTGAACGGATGGCTCATGAGGATATACTGCGAAATTATTGCGCTATACCGCCAGAGGTCTGTGGTTCGAACCCGCGTAAAGCATGTTTTCTTTTTATGATTTTTTATCACAGAATCAATAACAACATTCTTTAAAATGAAATAGAAAATTAGATAACTGGTAAGAAAGAACAAGGAAAAAAATTGTTTAAAAATAGTACTAAATTATATAATTTCGGAATTTGATAAAACAGTCGAATAAATTAATTTCAGCCGGCTATAAGCATAATAAGCTTTGCAATTTAATTTCTCAATGATATTTTATATTATAAAATTTGAAATTAAATTGCTTAGTTTTTTATAGGTAAGTATGTATACATATCCTTGTTCAGACAAGCAAAATGAAGATCTTTTACTATGGGACCAATCTTGAAATCGCGAAAAAAAATCAGCTGTTCCATACAAATGTTCAACATCCACACCTAAATGTATGGAACAGCTGATTTTTGTTCGCGATTTCGAGTTTGGTCGCATAGTATGTTGTTCTTTTTGCTTGTCTAAACAAGCATACAAAGTTTGGCTCCTAATGGAAAAATAACCCGGTATAAAAAAAAACACTTATTTTATTTTAGTAAGTATAAAAAACTAAAATTATAAACTGAAAAATCTTGTTAAATAAAAATTTTAAATCACATTTTTAACAATATACAATATATGTGACTTTGTATTTTCTTTAAAAATAATAAATAAATTGAAAAAATGATGAATACCTAAATCAGTGAAAAAGAAATCGTCTTGGGCGGGATAAAAAAAGGTCACATGAAAAATTTGCAAGTTTGCTTTATTCTTGACCAGTTTTTTTGCATTTGAAGTTACAGATGATAACCTTGTGATAATAGAAAGTACCCACTACCAAAATGACTTATCTTCAATGATATATTTACTTTATATCTTAAATATCAAACGTAGGTATATAAAATGCATGACATAAATCGTATATTCCATGGCGGAACAACCCCTTAGGTATAACATGGATTTATACGTCACTTTTTTTACACAAATTGTAACACATTTAGCTTGGTGCAGCCGGCCGTAAGCGTATGACGTTTTCTAAGGCTCGTATTAATAAACACGTTTCAAAGTTGAGAGCGATCTTAAGTTGCAGTTTTGACGTTTAATGTATGGAACATCTGACAAAAACAGTATCTTAAGATCGAACTCATACTTGAGATGCAATTATTAATACGAACCTAGTGTTGTAGGGAGGAATTTTCCTCTATGGCTTTAAAATTCAATTCGGTATGATGTTCGAAATTGTCATAATGATTAATGATGTCTTAATTATGTAAGTCACTGTTTGAAGATTTGTTGTTTTGGGAGTTCGTATTTTATTGTGAAAATTTATTGAAATGGAATTTTGTTAGCCTTTTAAATACATACGTTTTTATATAAGTGCTTTTGTTTTACTGAAATCATAACTAAATTGATGAGACTATGAAGAGGAATATGATAGTAATTATGATCCAGATTCCTGTATATCCAGGTGAGATTTCATTGCATTAAAAACAATACACTTAGAGGTTATGGGCATCGCAAGCTTCTGACGATAGCACAGTTTAACTGTGACGATAGTGAGTAGGGTTGCCACCCGTACTTTATTATAAAGTATTGTACGTTATTTCGGATAATTGTACTCTATACTTTATGCCAACGATAAAGTACGCGAAAATACTTTATTTTGCGTGATCTGATTTTTTTAGGATTCATTTAAATTAAAGATAAAAGTTTATTGTAAGAATATTTGCGTAATACGGATCGACAGATTAAGTAGAGGTAGCCAGAAGCTCATTCCTGAAAAGCCAAAATTGTAGTCATGTCAAAGCCTTCATAAAAAATTCTCTGTTTTGTTTGATTTATTGAGTGCTTTAAAAATAATACAAAGTGCAATAAAGTTGCTAGAAGTAACGAAAAATATTTTTAAGCATAATAATTCATAGTACTTTATCCTGACACAAAATACTTTTTTTCAACCTTTAAAATCCACAATGTACGTTATTTGGTTAAAAAAAGGTGGCAACCCTAATAGTGAGAGTTGAGTTTTTATAGAGCCTGTTTAAATCAAGAGATTCCAAAATGTCTGACGATTTTTCAAATTCTAATACTGATACTTTGAAATTAAATCATGAAAATGATTATAACATGTGGAAAAGGAAAATTAAATTACTTTTATCGGCAAAAGATTTAAATTCAGTCTTTGAAAAAGATGGCGCAAATGACAAAAACTTTAGAACGAAGGATGCTAAGGCTAAATATATTATCATTTGTTCTGTTAGTGACAAATATATAAACCACATTATCACAACTGTGAAACAGCAAAAGAAATGATAGACAAATTTGATCGAATATTTTTGGGAAATGAGGATACGCAAATCTGTCAACTATTGGAAGATTTTTATAATTATAAATTTACAAATACAGATATAATGCAGGACGTAAGTAAATTGGAAACAATTGTTATGAAAATTAGATCTCTTGGCTTCGATATTAAAGATAATCAATTGATGAGTAAAATCTTATGTAGTCTACCAGAAAATTATTCAAATCTGAGAACAGCATGGGAGTCAACAAGCAGAGAGGAGAAAACGATTTCAAATTTAATGAACCGAATACTATTAGAAAATAAAATTAAATCAAAAATTGTTAAACCAAAAATAACTGAACCTGTCAAAATGACAGATGAGCAAAATGTATTTTTGACAGTTAAAAAATGTTATAATTGTGGAAAGAAAGGACATATAGTGAAATTTTGCAAAAACAACAGAAATCATTTTGGAAGAGATAGAAATCTACAATGCTTTAAATGTAACCGATTTGGACATAAGAACACAGATTGTTCAGAGAAAAATAATTGTATATTTTGTAGGAATAATTCACATTTTAGCAAATTTTGTTTAAATAGAGGAAATAATTAGCTAAGTAATATTGAAAATTTTAAAAATGAAGAGGAAATTGAATTTGTTTTGGACTCTGGAGCTACATGTCATACTACTATAAATTGTTCGCATGTGTTTACAAATTATCAAAAATGTAATTATAAGATATTGACAGCTGATGGTAATGTACATGTAGTAGACACTATTGGAGATATACATTGCCAATCTGAAAATATTATACTCAAAAATGTTTATTTAGTACCAAAACTGAAAAAGAATCTAATTTCAATTTCAAAACTAGTAGAAAATAATTGTAAAATTGAATTTTTCAGAAACAAATGTAACATCTTTGATGCATTTGATGGCCGATGTATTCTGACTGCCACCTGTGACCGAGATGGATTGTTTTACGTGAGACTTCGGGTTGCAAGGTATGATGTGCAGATTACAAGGTCAGTCGATAACTTTGTAAACTTTATAAAAAATTCTAACTTTTGGCATAGGGCATTAGGTCATGATTCAATATTGAAAACGAAAAATATCGTTAATGGAATGAATTCAGAAATAAAAAAGGAGGTTGACAACTGTGAAATCTGCATTCAAGCCAAATTGTGTAGGAAACCATTTAATACAGTTAGACATAGAGCCAAGCATGCACTTGAAATCATTCATAGTGACATTTGTGGTCCAGTTGATGTAGAAACATGGGATGGATATAAATATTTTATTACATTTTTGGATGATTACACACATTTTACACGGGTTTGCTTACTAAAAACAAAACATGAGGCCTTTTTCAGAATTAAAAATTATATTGCCTTAGCAGAAAATCATTTTGGCACAAAAGTAAAAACGTTTCGATGTGATAATGGGGGTGAATATTCTAGTCACAGATTTAAAAACTACTGTCTGGATAAAGGAATTATCATTGACTACACGATACCTTATAGCCCACAGCAAAATGGCAAAGCTGAGCGCTTAAACCGATCTATTATGGAGCGAACAAGAGCGCTTTTGTTTGATAATGTTTTGCCAAAAGAGTTATGGGGTGAAGCGGTTATGACATCAGCTTACTTATTGAATAGGTCATCGAACTCTATTAATGATAAGACACCGGCAGAATTATGGTTCGGCAGGGTTCCAAATTTGAAACATTTAAACATATTCGGATCTTTGGCTTATTTTAAAATAAACTATAAAATTGGGAAATTAGACTCTAGATGTAATAAGGCTATGGTCTTCTATAAACGCCATCGGCCGCGTACAGCGTCACGCCGTACGCTGCGTTACGATGCTTACTATAGAAATGTACTGTTGTGGTCTCTTTCGTATGCTGACCTGAGCGTGTGGACGCCGTAGGCGACATTGGAACGCTTTACGCCGCGTCTCTAGTTATTTCGAACCATTGCAGCGTAAACGTCTTATTCAGCGTCAGTACAAAATGTCGAAATTTGATAAACAAAAAGATAAATTATTGATTGAATCAGTCATTATTATACAATAAAAGTGATAAGGAACATGAAAATAATATTTATAAACAAATGTTTACAGCAACTTTTCGACAGGTGATATGGGATAGGATGCATTTTTGATGGCAGTTTTATTGCAAAAGTTCTAATATATGTTTGAATTGTTCTTGATTGATACGAAAATATTCCATAAATTTAGTCTTTGAGTTGTTTCATCATTAAAATCTGGAAACATCCTTCTTTCTTTCTCTTTATAAATAATTGGTGCCTTGTTGCCCTGAGTTTTCTTCGTATGCGGTTGTTTTATACCTCCTCTTCAAGTAACACAAACGCAGTCAAAAGTGTCGAATTTATATCCATTTTTTATAACACGACTACGCGCGAGCGCTTTTTGTAGTCGTTCGCGTATGAGAAGTATTGACCGCTGACGCTGTGCCTGGCGGTCAGACTTCGATCAAAACGTTTACGCTGAAGTCAGACGCTGCATATAGCATTTAATAGGAGACCGAGGCCTAAAGGGCTCTTGGTTGGATATACAAATAATGGATATAAAATCTGGGATCCGGTAGATTGCAAAGTTTATTATTCGAGAGATGTTAGGTTTATTAATGATAGAGATAAGATTGAAATATTTTTAAAACAGTGTAGGAAACAAACAAAACGAAACGATTTGATGAATTTATTTGATGATAATGAAAGTTTAGAGCAGGAAAGGAGAGATAGTTTTGTGAGAGGAACAACAACAGAAAATGTTGAATTTGAGAGGGGACGTGTTAATTTTGAGAATAGAAATAGAGTTAGAAGCAGTGAAACAAGACGAAAGAGGAATACTATAGAGGAAGATGCAGATAGGACTGTCGAGGAAGATAGGATTGTTGATGTAGAGAATATTGTTGGTGAAGATAGAGTTTGTATTGAGGATAGAGTTTGTAATGAGGATAGAGTAGTTGATGAAGAAAGGGTTAATGATGAAAATAATGATATTTTTATGGATTGTTGTGAAGAGGTGTTGATTGAGAATGAAACTGATTGTAGAGATGATAGGAATAGTAAGAATATTAATGAAAATAATGAAATTGTAGATAATGGTAGGAATGATGAAAATAGAGAAATTAATAGTTGCGATGAAAGTTTTATGAATGAGTTTGAGGAAAATTTACAAAGGAGAGTTTTGCCTGAGAGGAATAGACGTTTACCGAAAAGGTTCAAGGATTATGATTTAGATATGTCATTTTTAACGTATAATGAGGTATTACAGTGTGATGAAAAAGAAAAATGGAAACAAGCTATTAAGGAGGAGAAAGACTCCTTAGATAAAAATAAAACATGGGTATTAGTAGATAGGGCAGAAGCCAAAAATAGAAAAGTTATTTCAAGTAAATGGATTTTCACTATAAAACCGGGTGGTAGATATAAAGCGAGATTAGTGGCTAGGGGTTTTCTTCAGAAATATAATATTGATTATAAAGAAACATATAGTCCTGTTGTTAACACTACTAGTGTGAGAATTTTATTGTCGATTGCTGGACAGAAAGGGTATAAAATTAAGCAATTTGATGTGAAAACAGCATTTTTGTATGGTGATTTAAAAGAGGATGTATACCGGGTGTAACGGAATACCGCAATAATATTTAAGGTTGTTGATTAACAAAAAAAATATTTTATGACTATTCTTTGTATTTTTATTGTATGCCTACATTTGATTTAATATGCTTAACTGTTAAGTTTATTAAATCGAAAGTAGGCATATAATAAAAATACGAAGAATAGTCATAAAACATTTTTTTTGTTAATCAACAACCTTAAATATTATTGCAGTATTCCGTTACACCCGGTATATGGAAATTCCAATGGGCTATAAAGCAGAAAATAATAAAATTTGCAAATTAATAAAGAGTTTATATGGATTGAAACAAGCACCTTTAATGTGGAACATAAAATTAACTGATTTCCTTAAAAAGTTAGGTTTTGAACAATTAAAGTTAGATCCATGTTTGTTTAAGTGTAAAGGTAAGGAAATTTATTTAGCTATCTATGTTGATGATGGATTATTAATAGGGAATAACGAATCAGACTTAAATTCGATAATTCTTAATTTGGAGAAAGAATTTGAAATTAGAAAATTTGATAAAATAGAAAAATTTATTGGCTTTGATATTTTGGTTCAAGATAATTAACATAAAAATTTATCAAAAATCATATATTGAACAAATGTTAGAAAGTTTAGGATATAATCATTTAAAAGAATGTGTCTATCCAGATATTTTGATTGATGTACATCAAGAGGGGAAAGGGAATAGTGATGATGTACATCGTTATAGACAGTTGATTGGCTCATTATTGTTTTTAGTAAATAAAACAAGGTTAGATGTTTCCTTTCATGTTGGGTACTGTAGTAGACATCAGGAATGTCCTAATATGAATGATTTCAATAATATTAAAAATATTTTCCGGTATCTAAAAAGTTCAATATATTCTAGTATACAGTATTCTCGTAGTAATGACAAAGTATTGAGAGCGTACTGTGATGCAGATTTTGCGGGTGATCCTGATACTAGAAAAAGTACGACTGGTTTTGTAATTCTGTATGGCGGCGGACCAATCCATTGGTCTTCACGGAAGCAATCTGTAACTGCCTTATCAAGTACAGAGGCAGAATATATCTCGGCTGCCGAATGTATCAAAGATTTATTATATGTACAGAGTTTTCTTAGAGAGATTACTGGTATAACTCCAAAGACAGAATTATATGTCGATAATCAGTCTGCAATAGTTTTGATCAAAAATGGAATCCTAAATCGTCGTAGCAAACACATTGATGTGAAATTTCATTTTATTAAAGAGAAAATTGAACAAAACTTCATTGAAATATTTTACTGTCCTACTAATGCAAATTTAGCCGATATACTCACTAAAGGACTAGACAGAACAAAATTTTTGAGATTAAGAAAACACATAATGAGTGATAAGTGATTATACTGGACGCTTAGTGTTTTATTTTAATAGCTAATGTTAGTTTTAAGGTTGTTCAGGAACTTAATTCAAAATTTAGTTTTAGTATTAGGTATTTAAAATGATGATTAATTGGTATTATATTTTTTTGTTGAAATAGGATTTAGTTTATTGTATGTTGAATTAGGGAGTATTATTTATGAATTCTATTATTTTTACTGAGGAAGAGACTTTATATGAGGTGAGTCAGTATACAGTATGTTTTATTTTCAAGTAGGGAGTGATATATACAGTATGTTTTCTTGATGAAACAATAGGTGTTTTAAAAATTGATATAAAAATTAAGTTTATGAATGTTTAAACCTGATGAAAATTCAGGGGGGATGTTGTAGGGAGGAATTTTCCTCTATGGCTTTAAAATTCAATTCGGTATGATGTTTGAAATTGTCATAATGATGTCTTAATTATGTAAGTCACTGTTTGAAGATTTGTTGTTTTGGGAGTTCGTATTTTATTGTGAAAATTTATTGAAATGGAATTTTGTTAGCCTTTTAAATACATACGTTTTTATATAAGTGCTTTTGTTTTACTGAAATCATAACTAAATTGATGAGACTATGAAGAGGAATATGATAGTAATTATGATCCAGATTCCTGTATATCCAGGTGAGATTTCATTGCATTGAAAACAATACACTTAGAATAAGACCTATTTACGCATAAGTCATTGTAATGAACTAAACGAAGCATAAATATGAATTTGTTAAAAAAATCATAAGCATAGCAGGAGTTTAATTAAAGTGCCATCTGTTGAGTGCGTGCGAGAACTACTGAGCCCAATGTAGCAAAGGTTCGATGGCCCGAGCTTGCTCAGAATTGTCAGTGGCGTTTTAGTTGCGTGAAATGGTGAAATAAAACAGCTCGAAGAATTGCCCGAATTAAGTAGGGACCATTTCGTTGTATGGGATGAGGCATCTGTACTGTAGTATTATATTATCTGTGGTATGGGGATTAAAAAAATAATTTTACAATTTCAAATTTTCAATGACGCCATTACTATTATGATTATGTCAAAAAAAATATGTAAAAAATAATTTAACTCAATGCTATCGGCCCGTTCCAGATAAGCATTTTTAGCCATAAATACCAACATTTTTAGCATCTCTGCGTTCCATTAGCCGGTGATGCTAGTTTTTCTTGCTGGTTGTCATGCGTTTCATTTAAGCATTTTTAACACGAAATGCTAGCATCAAATACCCATGCTAATAGATGGGTCCTCTGATACCACTTTTTGACAGCTTTCAAATTTGACATTTGGAATCTTTTTTTCATGAATCAAAAAGGATTTTCAGCGGATTTAAAAAATTTATTGAAAGGTATTTGTAGTATTAGCCAATTCTGATTTATATTATAAAAAAATTTAAGTGGCTGGACTAATTAAGTGAGGTGTCATAATTCAGCACGAAAAATCAGTACCTTGCGTTTCATTTGTAACAATTAGCGCGGCTAAAAATGTCAATATTTCTTAAAAGAAACGCAAAACGAGGCTAACATCAGATGTTAGCCTCAGAAAGTAGCAGTGCTTTATCTGGAACGCAGGGTATGTATGCTAGTTCGTAAGGTCTGTGACCTTACGAACTAGCATACTTAAATAGTGCCATCTATGAGTGAGCAGTATGTAATCCAATAGTTAAAGCAGACATTGCGTGCTTCTTTGAGCTATGCTTTTGAGAGATACATTGAAGTTCACATAATTTGTCGCTAGGAGTCTATAAATTTGTAAAAAGAGATGTTAAATCGTTCTAGCATGACTTAAAAAGGTATTTTGATACTTCCCACGTGCTAAGTGATTTTTTAAATATAATCAATACTTTTCTGAACCTCCTTGTTGACTTTTACTAAATTCACAAAAAAGTCATTACAAAAATCGATTAAAGTAGCGCCATCTGTTGATGCTTTCATCGAATTATTTTACTTTTGTTCGTGATGGGTCCCCGTGGTATTACGTACATTAACTTAAACTATACGTATTGTAGCCTGTAGAAGCAAGGATGATTTAGTTTTTTGTCTATGGTAGAAGGGAACACCCAAAAATGGTGAAAATGAATATTACGTTTTTAAATACTCCGAATCTTATTCTCTTGAAAATTCTTATAAAACAAAATTCCTACTGGGTGTTCAAAATCACGATAATTATTTATTTTACGGATTTCTAATTTGGAGAATTTCATTACTACCAAGAATTAAAACTCAATTGTATTATTGGGCCGAAAACTACGAAGAAGAATTCAAATCCAAGATGGCCACCGTCACAAAATGGCGGATTACATAATAAGTATGTTTGTACAATCCCTACAATATGGGTATTAAAATGAAAGGGCTTAACTTTTAAAATACAGTACACCATGAAAAAACAATCAAATCAATGTTGGCCGCTTAGAATAATAACGCATAGAAACCCAATCGGCGCGCACAATTTGAAGCAACTAAAACTAAGCCATAAATGGCTCACTACGCCGGACAGCTCCGCAGTGTTCAAGGTCAATGTGCTTCGAATGTATCTCTCGTAAAATTAAATGATCAAACGAACTTACCTGAAGTGAAGTTCGATCTTAATTATCCTGTCTTCGCCGAAGAGATTTATTCCTTAACCATGTAGTAGCCCTGCTACGCGCTAACCCTATCGCACAAGTTTTAAAGTCAGAGAAAGAAAACCACTATATCTTCCTCTGTCTAATCACACCTGACAAGCCTCCGCAGTACCGACCTCATTCTTTTTAGAGAAATAGAGCAACATTGATATATAGGGGGATAAGATTCAGGGAGGGAGGGACCTTAAATCTCTTCGGCGAAGACAGGATAATTAAGATCGAACTTCACTTCAGGTAAGTTCGTTTGATCATTTAATTATCCTGTCTTCGCCTCCGAGATTTATTCCTTAACCATGTAGATGTTCAGAGAGTATAAAATCAATGTTGCGACAATAAAAAATAAACAACATTACAGTAAAACATCAAAACATAATTATTACGTATTTCCATATTTTTTTTTTTACACCACTAGCAAAAATTTCAAAACAACAAAATATTGTGCACAAAAACTAATCAACCGACAGTATTGTTTTAAGTACTTAATAATAATTATAATTGTGACAAAGATTCAATAAAATTGGTTTCAGAACTAATATACCGGTCTGTTATAAAAATCAGAAAATACAGCTGATCTTTCCGAACATCCTGCGGTCTTTCTAATTACATCGACGTTGAGGCCAGCACGAGACGCCGCCTGATGTTGATGCGTGTCTCGCTCGCTCCGAATATTGAGATATCAATGCCACTATCGCACATGATCTGCTTTATCCAGCGCCCAATGGGTTGAGATGAAGCAGGTCTACGTGGTTTCTTATGTGTGAGGATCAGGTTTGTTCTGAATCTGAGCGAATTGAAGATGATACAGCAATATATCTTAATACCACTGATCCTGGATAAATACGGGGATATTAAAGGGATAAAAAAAAATAAGTTTAAAACCGGTTGAGCTTTGCCAATTGCTTATGTTTTAATTAAATTTGTAAGTGTTATAATTACTCGATCTTCATATGCTTTATTAATATTTCGTATTTTTGTTAGAGAAATTGTATGCATCCTTGGTCCAGCTAATAACATGACTAACTTCTTACTCATTTTTTCAAGATTAATTGTATCATTCTCAAATCGTTTAATAATCTAATACTATAATACCAGGGGGCTACTGCCTAACTAATAACGATCACTTGCTATCGTGACATTAGAACAATAGATCTACCTAAACTTCAAAATTTCAAAACACATTAACAGAAATTCCAACAAAAATGTAGTATTTACATTTTAAAAAAACTGTTGGTTCTTTTTACAAAATTCCCACCATATCTTTAGACTAGAATTATATTATGACCCGGTGTTATGTGATATCGAAGATAACAACATCTAAGGCTGTTTCTGGCACGTCATGAAAGCTTTCCCGGAAAATACACACGCTGGCAGGGAAAGGTGACGGCGCAGATGGTGTACCATTCTGAAAGGAAGTAAGTAGATCTTTCTTGGAGGAAATATCACAATCTCTGTGACACCCAGGGATATGAAAAGGGAATACCACGGTTAAGAGGGCTATAGTTGAAAAACGGTAATTCCGGTGGCTTAATCAGTAACTATTTTGTTTATCGTTTTAAAAATTAGTGCAAACGGTGTTAAAGCGTAAAAATAAAAGTGCGACTAATCTACTGTTTAAACGCGTCAATATCATAGGCAAAGGGATCCCTTTTCCATGAAATATACGCGGGACATTTTGCATTACTACGAGATGCAAATAAGTCAATAGATGGTTCACCAAAAAAATGTTTTAATTTTCAAAAGTTGTCGAATACCCAACTGCCACTCTGTGTCGAAGTTCATTTTTCTCGATTCACTGTCAGCTTCTATATTTAACGAGTAACGAATATAAGACGCGAAAATAAATATACTTTTCTCACACCAGTCCCAAATCATTTTAGTAACTTGACTTAAGTGTTGGTATTACACTCTCCCCATTCTATTTATATAGAATATGGCAGTGGTGTTATCGACACTTAAAAGACTACCACAATTAGCGACATTTTTAGCAAATGAAATTAGCCCACAATATACAGCGAGTAGTTCCAGTCAGTTTATATGATTGGTTCGCTCGATGTTGGTCCAGAAACCACCAGTCTTTTCGTTGGCACAAGCTGCACCCTAGCCTGCTGTCGAAGCGTCCGTAAAAATTCCGAAATTGTACCTATGACTTTTTATTCAATTGACTGCCAATGGAATATTGATCTGCCACCAATGGAGATCATCATATTATTATAAAATATCTGTAATTGTAATAAAAACGTATTAATTGTTAGTATTTCTAAGACCAATCCGCACTGGGCCAGCGTGGTTGATTAAGGCCTAATCACCCTAACATAGGGTAGGCTCGAACCCCTCGGTGGGGACGTGTATGGGCTGTGATGATGATTTCTAAGAAGAGCACTTTTTAGTGATTTTGTGTGTATATACTACCCATATACTACAGCCGACATGCTGCCGTAGAAAACGTTCAAAGAACCTTATTCGAATTCTGTTAGATTTAAATATATTTTTTATGTGTATAATAAATTTTTGTGGCTTGAATCTGGTAATTGTATGTTATTTTATTAGAGTTTAAAATAAAACCTAAAAATTTACAAAGCTTTTCTGGTATTAGACTAGTTTTTTTTTTAATTAATAACTAACCCTAATCGTGTCAGACATTAAATAGTTCTTTTTGCGTTCTCTAGGCACTCTCCAGCAGAGTTTGCTAAGCACAACATATCATAGATATCTCACTGATAGCAGACCATAAGATCTTAAATGAGTAAGAGCTGGCTGTAATATTTTTGTGAAATATATCGCGCGGAACATAGGCTAAACGGGAGTGCTAGAAACTCGTACAAAATATCATGAAAATAAAAGCGTAAACATATTTTTTTTTCATTTTGATTTGTGAATCGGCAGCAAAAATTAAGCTTCCTTAATATCAATATTAATCCCGTATCATTCTTCGGTCATAAATCGAGTAGCCGTTCTGATATCTTCCATTTTGAAATGAGATACCTACTTCGACTTCAGCTTTTTAGATTTAATATATATAGAGCACACGCTTTTAGGAATAACGAAGATATCATAAACGAATTGTTTTGCTGTCGGGTTACATCTCCTAATAGCTTTTATTTCTAATAAATGATTTAATTCGAGAGAAATTGCTATTCACTCACTTTTTGAAAAAGAACGCCGCGCACGGCTGTATGGATTTTGATAAGGTTCCTCAATAAATAAAATCCTTGACACATTGTCTAATATAAACCTATCGCTAGTGATAGTTCACCACTCATTGACTAAATTAATATTTTAAGCGGCCGGCATGTACTTGCGGCTGCGCGCTCAGGTAGCGCGATTGTTTGATGACCGTTGTGATGCGACGCGACTGGCTGGTGCCTCGGTGGTGCCAGCGGCAGCGGCGGCGGCGGCGGGGCTGGCAGGCGACAAGCTGGCAGCGGTGCGAACGCGGCTGCTCGCCGTCGATTCGCTTGTTAGTATGACGTCTTTGACTGTCCCGGCCCACCGGCTCGATGAGGGTAGGATTGGCCGCTGCTTTGCTGTCGCGTTCGGGACGATGAGCCTTTCAAGTTTAAATGACTCTTAGATGAAATTGGTGTCTGCATCGTTCAACGTAACTACATTTCCGAATTAGAGATCGGCCTTTCGCCATAGGTACTATAGTACATTTTTTTTTAAATTCTCGTCTGGTCACTTTTGGAAACCGTTTTGCAATAGGACTTGAAACCTGGCCGCTACATCGGTTTGTAAGTCATCAGTTATCACCATATTGGTTTGTATGTGAAAGATACTAATAAATATTTAATGAGAATTTAGACAGCACAAAAAATATTTTTAAATAATTCCGATGAATGCAAAGGAAATTTTTAAAACAGCGGGGAAAAAAGGACAGCCCCTATATTTTCCATTAAGTACATATTACGAGTATTACTCGTTGAATGCAACGAGAACATAATAACAATATGATCCGAAGAATACAACGGACATAAAAGTGATTTCCGATGAATGCAACGGAAATTTTTAGGCAGCGGGGAAAAAAGGATACCCACATTTTCCATTACGAGTATTACTGCACGTGGTCGCGCCGCGCGCGTACTCGGCGGCCCAGGCGAGCGGTGTCAACCCGCTTACTCGTTCAATACAACGAGAACTTAATAAAATATTATCCGAAGAATACAACGGACATAAAAATGATTCCTCGTTCAATACAACGAGAACATAATAAAATATTATCCGAAGAATACAACGGACATAAAAATGATTCCCGATGAATGCAACGGGAATGTAAAAAAGTATTCTTCTGGTTGCACATCATTTTCGCCATCATCTGAGTACAAAATGTGCCTCCGGCTTGCCCCTACGTTTTTTTTTCTTCGTATCTCTTCATCTTCCTTAGCCATTTATCTTGTTCGGATTCACTGTGTTTTCGTTTAGGCATACTTAACAAATAAGCAAATAACCGTAAATTTATACTTTTTTTTTTTTTTTACGTAGGTTACCTACACTCATGCACAAATTATATTACTGTTACACTCGTGCGAACGCCGCGCGCGCACGGACAAGAATGGGGTCGGTACTGCGGAGGCTTGTCAGGTGTGATTAGACAGAGGAAGATATAGTGGTTTTCTTTCTCTGACTTTAAAACTTGTGCGATAGGGTTAGCGCGTAGCAGGGCTACTACATGGTTAAGGAATAAATCTCGGAGGCGAAGACAGGATAATAATTAATAATGATGACTTGTGCAGTTGAATAGTATCACAAAACATCTGAAAAGATTATAAAGTGTAATAACATTATTATCAGAGCAAAGATTTAAAAATTGTTTAGTATTTTATCCATATAAGATAAATTATACGAAACTTTTCATTTCAATCGTTGTGTTGCCAGTTTGGAAACATAAATGTCCCAATTTAACCGACTAAACAGGTTATGATTAATATGAAAAATATTTAGGTATCTACTTATCTAGGCGACACTTATCCTTTTTGAATATAGGTTTAATTTGAAGTTAAAAAAACAACGCATCGAAGAGCGAGACGCGATGCGTATGATTTTTAGAGAATTTTCTAGGGAATCGATTGGGATTTTTAAATACAAGCCATATTGATCCTAAAAAAGAAAAAAGGTTAGGGTGTAGCAAAGGGAGTGCAGTACCTTGAAAAATTTCACTGTATTTTGTAAGAAGCTCAGGACTTATTTTCGACTGTTTTTAGAAGGAACTACACTGGCCTGCAATAAAATCGACCCAACTTTACGCTTTGGTTCAGAGTTCGAGAAATCAAAATCTACCATCAATAAATAATATCTTTTAATCCTGTTTGTTAAACAAGAGCTTAAGCTTACATTAGACCAGTTTTTACTGTGACTGATTTAGGTTTATTGATTTTACAAACAAAAAACCAAAATTTTTAAAAATACCTAAATTTTTTTTGGGAAAATCAGCTCAATTTAAAGGGTCAATAAATCTCTAGGAATAATCAATTTTTGAATAAACATTGATTCAATTAACTTTTAACACTCTATACAGTCACAGAGATTGCGTATAACGGAAAAATGAGAAACAGGGTTTTCCGAAGAAATAAGTCTATTGTTAGCAATACTTCTTTTATCCACGTTTAGAGTATGTTAAAATAAAGTTTATGAAGTATGCTTTCAAATAGTATTTACAGTTTTTGTTTGTCTTATCTTATTTTTTAAATACCGATATTTCAAAATCGACACCTATGAGGTGGGTCGATTTTATTGCAGGTCAGTGTAGCTTCTGCCCGCGACTTCGTCTGCGTGGACTTTAATTTTGAACAATTTTCTATTTTCCCTGGGTAACTTCTTAAGGAATCGGGATAAAGGGTAGCCTATGTTTTGTTCCATGTCAAAGGCTACATGCATGCCAAATTTCATCCAAATTCGTTCAGCCGTTTTTGCGTGATTGAGTAACAAACATCCAAATATCCAAACATCCACAATTTCACATTTATAATATTACTAGGATTTTCTATTTTCCCTCGGGAACTACTTAAGGAATCGGGATACAAGGTAGCCTATGTTCTTTTCCATGTCAAAGGCTACATGCATGCCAAATTTCATCGAAATGCATTCAGCCGTTTTTGCGTGATTGAGTAACAAACACCCAAATATCCAAAAATCCACACTTTCACATTTATAATATTACTAGCTTCTGCCCGCGACTTTGTCTGCGTGGACTTCAGAATTGGGTCTAAAGCTTCGCTCGTTAACAATTTTTAATCTTCCCAAGGGAACTATTTGAGAGATCATTAAGGACATGTCCTTTTCCATAGCATAGGTGACATGCATACCAAATTTCAAAGCTGTCTACCCGCGGCTTAACTCGTAAACAATTTTAAATTTTCCCTGGGGAACTACTTAAGGAATCGGGATAAAAGGTAGCCTATGTTCTTTTCCATGTCAAAGGCTACATGCATGCCAAATTTCATGCAAATCCATTCAGCCGTTTTTGCGTGATTGAGTAACAAACATCCAAACATCTAAACATCCAAACATCCACACTTTCACATTTATAATATTATATAATAATATTAGTAGGATAGTAGGATATTAGTCGGATAGGATTTCAGTTTTAATTATATTTCAAGAAAGGTATTAACAAAAACACTTATATCTCGGAAACAGTGCATCGGAGCTAAAAAATTACGAAATTTTTGACCCCCTCATACTCCTCAGATAATTAAGACACGAATAATGGACTTATCAAAAAATGGTAAAGTGTGAGTTTGCCTTTTTTTCATACTACATTCGGATTTTTATATGGAGTTTAATCCAGCTCCTACCTTGTGTAGCAACAGGAGGGCTCGAGGGGAGAAGTCACCGCCATCACAAAAGAAAATGCTTCATGTTCTGAACTATTTTATTCGACATACTTTTCTATGAGAACAAAAAAAAATTGTAAGTAAGTATTCTTTAAACACAATAAACTTTTATGATATGAGTCGAAAAAGACAATGTGGACATAATACCTAACAGCATTACCAAAGTGACATTCGTATTTGTTAAGAAAACAAATACAATTAACGGATTAATGAAGATTATTATACGCGGTAGGTACGTACCTCTTTCATTATTAGAAATAAGGAATTAACTATTTACATGACAAATATTTCATTTTAAAATATACGCTTTTTAGTTCTTATATAAACAGAGATTTGGCAACTTTCATCGCGCTCAGTACCGGACTATCCTTCTATGCGTTATTATTCTAAGGTTGGCCGCCGTCACTAAAGGCCACAGCCACACCGCAGGCGGCACGCTTAGCGGCCAGAGGTTAGTTGGTCGCTTCGATGACTCATCCCAGTGAACCAAACCAACACACTGCATGCTATGCGCGCGGCCCCACCGCTCGCTTGGTGGGACGCTTGGCGCCTCGATAGCGGCTTGGCCATAGAACACATTTACTCAATAGGGCTTGGCGGTTAGCGTTTATTTGCTTAGATAGGTATGCACTGTGGAGGAATTGATTGAAAATAGCCTTCTGCTTATAAAAACGAGCCATTGTGAACTCCTTCCCACACCTTACGTAAACAATTTATGTGTGTTGAAAACTAACCGATATTCAACATGTGCGATTACTTCGAAATTAAGAAGCAATTTTCTGAAAAAATTTAAAAGAGAGATATTTTACTAAAACAAAATATTAATACGGTTATTTTTTTATCACCCTGGTTATTTTAAGGGTGGCTTCAGGACACGGTAGAAGAATTATTTAACCATTAATAATAAAATTTACTCACCTGTTTAATTAGATATTTATTATCTAAAATATCCAAAAAATACTGCACTGGTATGGACACTGAGTGAAGTTGTAGGCAAAACATTGAATGAACGCGAACTGGCAACAACGTCGCCGATTCAAAGTCATCACTGAGTTGATCACAATTTCACCTTCCTACTTTACGGGCTTACTTAGGACCGGCAAAACAAAGTTTTTAAAGAAAACAAACAGTACTAGGTAGGTATTACGGTTATGGTAGGTTGTTTTGGCGTCGTTAAAAAATTGGAATCAACTTTAAATACTTACCTACCTAGGAAACAATTTAAATCAACTTTAGTTCTAATAACAAAAGAGTTCTAAATTTAAAGGAAGTCCTCTAACTCATACATAGTCGTGCACGTTTAAAACTATACATGACCACAACAACATATCACTTTGGTTAGTGTTTAACGTCTCGAAATGCAGTTTTCGCTTCCAAGTCTTACGTTTGTGGGTTCACTTTCTTACACCAAACACTTAATTTCACTTCACAAGTAAAAGTCTACGGTCTACCGGAGTAAGGTCTGTGTATTCGCGAGATGTGTTAACTTGAAACTAAAATTCCGAATGCGCCCGATTGCCGCGCGTCAGGCGCGGGCGCGACATCGCGATACGTTCACACGCGCCGCGGTCAAAGGCGAACTAAAGCCGGCCGGCTCGTGCCGACAAGCGACAGCAAACAACAAAACGCCGCCGTCGGCGCTCGGCGCCGGCGCCGACTGTCTCTGTCTTTCACTATTGTAGTGTCTAGTGCAATAATAACTCTTATTTCAAACGAGTTGTAGATTGAATTTGCTTGAATTAATAATGCGACGTTGCCGCATTTTCCTAAGCCCGTAGTAGTAAATGCTTTATTCATTCATAATCTTACCTTATCTTGTAGTAAACAAGAACAATGTCTATAATTTAATATTATTGGCGGATAAAATTTAAAAAATGTTTTTTTTATTGATATGAGTCGTCTAGCGTCTACCGAGCTGCCTCTAAAATTTTCCAGTATGATAAAAAAATAACCGTGTATGTCTATTAATACACTTTAGATCGCCAGGCGGGCGCTGCCAGTGTCGCCACTATCTATCGAAGCATTTTGACCGCTATGCCTGCCTCCTAGCCAACCTCTAAGCCTGCCACCTCCGGTGTGGCCTTTGTCTAAGCGAGTGGTGGGGCCGCACGCTAAATGGCAGCTTATACTGAAGGAAACACATGTATTGTCTTAGGTACAGTTGGCTTCATTTGACTTTTGTAATTTGATAAAATAGGCTACAGTAGCATTGGTTTGTTGTCTAAGAAAAGGGAAGCTCCGAAATTGTCAGGCAACTACGCCAAAAACTCTTGTAAAAGTAAATAATCCTGTTCTGTCAAAATAGGTGCTTTACTGGCTGCCCTACTACTCTATTAGTAAGGAAGGCCAAGAGGCTGGGGCTCAACTCGGGTGTCGTGGGGAACTATAGGGAAGATGCAAATGTAATATTTATGAACGATTTGTAATTAAAATGTAATAAAAACGTAAAATAAGAATGATGGCAATTGGTAACGCTTTTATATTAGTTAATACTATTCTTCATGAAAAATTGTGGATGAAAAATACGCGAAACGGAACGCATCATGATCTACCAATCAGTGACTAGTGACGTCACACGTGTTTTATGTCTCGTCAGATGTAAAGGTAAACCTTATTTTTACGAAAATTATTTACATTTTTCTGTAAAAAAAATGGTAATTGGTTGTATAAAAATATCTTTTTTGTTGGAAGTGCCGAGTTTTCGAGTGCAGAAATGGTTAAGTATCAAATCACAGTTATGCTTTGCAGAATATGAAATCACTCCTTTGTGAAACAAATTATCCTGTTTTAAAGCTCCTCTGTAAATATACCGGGTGTAACTGAACACCCCAATAATATTTAAGGGGCATATAAGTTAGATTAGGTTAGAATCCCTATATTTTCAGAGTTATTTGATTTTAAACTGAAAGCAAAAACTTTTAAGTGACAACCATAATCAGCTCTTAACAGAAAAGAAATTTAAACACACGTGACAGACGTGAGCGTAGTATTCCTCCTACGCTTACGTAAGGCTGTCGGCACTTAATACCAAAAAAATATTTATTTAGTTTGTATGACGTGAGCGTAGTATTCCTCGTACGCTTACGTAGGGTTGTCGGCACTTAATACTAAAAAATAATTTATTTAGTTTGTATGGGAAAAAAAGTAGGTTTGTTCGCCCTAATATTTTTTCTACAGCATCTCTACTTCTGATGGATACATACCCTTAAATGTTATTGGGGTATTCAGTTACACCCTGTATATCTACTAACAACATTAAACTATAAACTGTATTTTATTACATGTTTTATTTGTGCTGCTACATTGTTGTGTTGTCAATGTCATTGTCATGTTTTGTCCATTTTTAGGTAACCCAAAACAAAACCACAGCACACTTTTGGCATTTGTTAACAAAAGCAAACTCAGAAACAGTGTCTTATCCATAAACTCGAGTTTGGTTGGCAGTAATGGTTGTGTAAAACGACCGATTGCCACTTAACCAAGAAGTGAAGTGAAGTGACGTATCACCTGATGGTAAAGTAATTACCGTCGCCCAAGGTTACCCGCAACCCCAGAGGAGTTACAAGTGTGTTACCGGCTTTTGAGGTGGGAATACGCTCTTTTTTTACGCGTACAAAAAGAAGGTTGTCGTGTTACAATCATTTTTTTGAACTTTGGATCAGAAGGTCTAGTTAAAAACAATTTATTTGGGGACTTCTTTGAAGATGGACACATTGGTATAAAACATGAATCCACACGCCTTTTTTCAGAGTAATAATTGCATTGTTCTGACTATCATATACCTTATAGTGATGGATAGTCCATTTAAAATAAGTAATTTGAAACTAATGAAAACTTTTCCTGTGATATTTAAATTGAATGTTAGCGAATGAGTGACAGATAGGAGTGACGTCATCAGAACTGTAGGCCCGATTTAGCGCGAAAGGATATGTTCACAAATGTATGGACCAAAAACCCAGAATCGACAGGAATGAAATGTATACCAATGGATTGACATTGAAATAATATAATGTTACCAAGGGGGCAACTCTGAAATCGTTATAGTAATTATAGGAGCTAGGAGCAAAATAAAATAAGTAAAAAATTCGTTTAAAACAATAATGAAAATAAGTTTACGTCATGTTGTGGCTTAATATGACGTTGTTTTAATGTTGTATCACTTGTGTTACACATGATAATTATCATCAACACATTTCACAAGCAACAGCAACATAATAACAACAACATATTAAATCACAACATAACAAAGACTCTGTTTTTTGTATATTTTTTTCTTTTGGCCCATAGATACTACAATCGTTATAGTACTGTGTTTATTATTGGTAATTCTGTGGCTAAAGATTGCAAATATAAAAATAATTTGTATAGTATAGGAGTTAAGGGCCATGTTGTTGGTGAGAATATCGTTGTTAATCATTTATTTTCGTAATGTAAGTCTTATTGTGATAAGTTTTAATGATATTATAATTACCTATACTATACATATACTATATATACCTATAATAACAACGACATTCTAATCCACAACAACTTGTGTTACACATGAAGTTCTATCTCTTTGTTTTTTGAATATGATTCCTTGGCTCCCACACACAGGCGCGTTCTGCGTTCTCGCGATATCTGTTTTCAGTACATCTTGTATAAGGACGGCCATGCAGTTACACATTGCTGCGATAATAACGCCGCAATGGAAGTAGGACGTTGTGTTGGGAGCCTGTGCTGAAAACAGATATCGCCAGAACGCATGCGCATTATATCGAGCTATAAAACGCGCCTGTGTGAGGTAGCCTTTATTATTTATGGCTCCCCCACAGGTGCGTTATATCGGTCGATATAACGCACAGGATATAACGCACGATAACGATTTCAGGGTTGCCGCTTTGGCAACATTATATTATATTTAAATGCCAATCCATTGGTACACATTTCATTCCTGTCGATTCTGGGTCATTTTATGGACATCACCTTTGAAACTGTTAGTTTCAGACTGCATTTTATTGCAATTAAGGTGGTCGCCAATCGTCCATTCTTTTTGCCCGTGTTTGCACCTTGAGGTACATGTGTACCAAAATGTATAGGAAATTTCGAAGATTCCGGAATATGTATTATTTTCTTTATTTATTTAGATAAAACTACGTAAACATTATAATAAAAGTCCTCAATTGCGTTTAGTTTCGACTTCTGCAAAACCTGTAGTGTTTACGAAATATTTTATTTTTAGTCAATTTTTGCTTAAGTTTTAATGTATCGTGCACTTATACAAAAAAAAAACATCTTAATGAGATTACAACAATCAAAAGTAAAAAATAATAATATTTTATCTTGCGAATCAACTGTCTCTGCGTAAGTAACAAAACGCCACAAAATATTAAAATATTATTTAAGCTTACGGGCTACCGACACAGGAATCTATAATTAGTTCCATCCAAATGCATAATTCAAATTCAAAAAATTCAATATCTTTTATTCAAATTGGATTGTTACAATCTCTTTTGAACGTCAAAGCAGCTACGCCATTGGTTCACAAGTCTACGGCGGGAGACCTTGTACTGGAAAGAACCAGCAAGGGCTATTTTTTTCTCCCTGTATTGTTACAGAGTCGTCAATTGGAAGCTGACCTCACAGCAGAAGTTTGAGCTCAACTTCCATTACAAGATTAGATGTGTCAGTTCTCTTCTTACTACTTATTACCAAAAATAATTTTTGTTTAAACAAATGGTTATACATAACAAGACGATTCATTATCTGAAAAATTAACACCAGGCATTGGCATCATTCAAATAATCGTTGACTTTATAATATCCTTTACTCATAAGAGTCTTTTTTACATGCGCTTTAAACTTATGAAAAGGCAAGTCGGTAAGACTTTGTGGAAGCTTATTATAAAAGGTTATACATTTCCCCATAAACGAGCCTCTAGTTTTTTGAAGCCTGAATGTTGGAACGGCAAGTTTATTTTTGTATCTTGTGTTTAGATGATGAATTTGGAAATTGGTTTCAAATGTATTATAATTCTTATAGACATAAATCAAATTTTCATAAATGTACTGTCCTGCTAAAGTCAATATATTAATTTCTCTAAATAAGTCCCTTAAAGAATCTCTTGCTCGTAAATTATAAATAGCGCGAACCGCTCTTTTTTGAAGTACAAAAATACTTTCAATACTAGCAGCCGATCCCCACAGTAGTATTCCATATGACATGACACTATGAAAATAACTAAAGTAAATCAATCTTGCTGTTTCAACATCAGTAAGTTGTCTTATTTTTTTAACTGCATATGCTGCAGAACTAAGTTTGTTAGCCAAGGACTCAATATGTGGATCCCACTGCAATCTAGAATCTAGTGTTATACCCAAAAATTTAGTAAAGTCGATGAATTCAACAATTTCATTATTCATTTCCACTATGGTATCCACTTTTCTTACATTTGGCAATGAGAATTTAATACATTTAGTTTAACGTGAATTTAAAGATAAATTATTTATAGTGAACCAATGCAATACTTTAGAGAGAGTACTATTTACAACGTCAGTATTGCCATTTCCTCTGTCAACCTTAAATATTAAAGAAGTATCATCTGCAAATAGTACTGTATCGCACAGATTCTTAGTGAAGTGTGGGAGGTCATTAATATAAATTAAGAAAAGCAAGGGTCCCAATATCGATCCTTGTGGCACGCCCATAACTATAGGTGCACCAACAGACTCAGTTTTGTTAATAACAACTTTCTGAACCCTATTGGATAAATAAGACTCAATAAGTCTCATTGCTTCTTCAGAGACACCATAATGTTTGAGTTTATTTAAAAGAGTTTGGTGATCAACGCAATCAAAAGCTTTTGATAGGTCACAAAATATACCAATTACATCTTGTTTACACTCCCAAGCAGCAAAAATGTGTTTCAGAAGTGCAACACCGGCATCAGTAGTGCAACGACCTTTGGTAAAACCAAATTGGTTCATATGTAAAATGTTGTTACTTGAGAAATGATCAGTTAACTGATTAGATATAATTTTTTCAAATATTTTACTAAGAGCTGGTAGAATCGAAATTGGTCGATAATTTGAAGGGTCATTTTTATTCCCAGACTTAAATAGAGGTATCAACTTGCTATTTTTCATGAGGTCGGGGAAGACACCTTCATCGACACATTTATTGAATATCAACGCAAGTTGCGGCGCAAGTTCTTTAATTACAGATTTAATTATATGGGTCGAAATACCCCAAAGATCTTCAGTTTTTTTGGTACTGATCATACGAAATGTTTTCAAAACAGTGTTAGCATCAATGTGACAAAAGTTGAACACCTTGTTGCACCTCTCCACACTCCGTCCCAAAAGAGCTACAGCCTCATTGGGACATGAGTTGAGACTACTTGTAGTTTCTATGGGTATATGAGAGAAGAAGTCTTCGAATGCTTTAGCAACCGCATTGTCTGATTTAATAGTTTGGTTATTGATTTCTAAAGAGAAAGAATTCACAGTACTTTTGGGTTTACCTGTTTCCTGGTTAATGATATTCCAGGTGGCTTTTATTTTATTTTTAGATGAACAGATTTTGTTACTTATGTACATAGCTTTTGCGCACATGCACACTTTCTTGAATGTTTTAGAGTAATTTCTGACATAATTTATGAAAGCGGGGTCATTGGATGTTCCTTTTAAAGCATATAGTTCATATAGTTTTCTGCGACTTTTATATATACCAGGCGTAGCCCAATCACTAAATTTCTTTCTCCCATTTTTGATTTTAATTACCTTTTCTTTGAATATATCATTGCACTCATTTTTAACTACATGAAATAAGTTATTATACAAATTACTGGCGTTAGTCCCCTCGATCGGTAAATTTGCAGTTTGACTAAGAACATTTCTTGAAAATTTCTCTAGACCACGTTTTGTTATAGGTCTACAAGTAGTCTCACGTATAGAACAAACATGATGGTGCTCAAACGAGGCTAATTGTCCGCTATGGTCAGAGTTAATACAATTTATAATCAACTTATCTTGTACAATACAATTACAGAAGATGTTATCTATGCAAGTAGCAGATGTTGCTGTTATTCGGGTTGGTTCTTTAAATACATTATTCATGTTAAATGATTTGAATAAATTAATAAATCTACTAGATATTTGGGATTGTTCTAAAATATTTACATTAAAATCCCCACAGACAACAATTTTTTTACTTTTTCTGCATACTATTCTTAAGGCATCTTCCATAGCAGACTCGAATTCTGAAAAATTTCCAGAGGGGGGTCTGTATACACAAATTATAATGAAATTGTCAAGTTCCACACAAGACAACTCAATGGTTCGTTCAACAGAGAGTGAAACTATGTCCTGTCTTTCCTTAAATTGGATGTCATTATGCAAAATTATTAAGGATCCACCTCTGATTGCAGATTTTCTAGTGAACGAACTTACAATCTTGTAATTATCTAAACTTATTAACAATTCATGATTTTTTAGCCAATGCTCTGTGATACAGAGTACATCTATGTTTTCAAAATCTAAAAATAAATTTATTTCTAAGTCTTTACCAGAAAAGCCTTGAATATTTTGATGGACAAGCCGTAAATATAGAGGCTTATCTTTGGTCAATACCTGGCCAGAGGCTACCTCTATTGTCGGATTATCTAATTTAAATTACTTGGAACTTGTTCCAAAACATCATGTTGCTCAATAAAAGCATTGTCAACATGAGAATTGATAGCCAAGTTCTTGGCTAAACAAGAATTTATAGCCATTTTTTTGGCTAAAGTTAATAAACAAGATCTTAGCATAATAGCTAATTGTTTTTTGAAGAACATTGATAGACATAATCTATCTTTTGTCATAGATGGCATAAGCTATGCCATCTATGCATTTTTGGTTTTATTAAACAGGAATGTAATAAATTATTGACTCAAATTGTAGAAATAAAATCGTAAGTAGCTACTCAATGCTTAAGTTTATAATAAAATATTGTTTTAGAACTAAATTCGATACCTTTTGAAAATAAAACAATGAAATGCAAAATCACGTCTGCTGCAAAAGCACAATCCAGTGCGTAATTAGTTGACATGACAGCGTCATAAAAGTTCAAAGGTCCGACAATAGATGGCACATTTATATGAACACCCCAATAACATTTAAGGGTATGTATCCATCAGAAGTAGAAAAAAAATATTAGGGCTAACAAATCTTTTTTTTTTATAGTACATACAAACTAAATTAATTATTTTATGGTATTAAGTGCCAACAGCCCTACGTAAGCGTACGAGGAATACTGCGCTCACGTCTGTCACTTGTCATTTTGTGTTTAAATTTCACATCGATTGGGCAGATTTTGGCGACCTCCTTTATTATTTTAATTTTTAACATACTTGTGATCTATTCTACATGGGATTCTTTACAATAAACGCAAAAATAAAAATATTGCCTGTTCTCTATTTCAATATGTGTACTTTATGAAGACTCACACTGTATTGTATCATGGTCCACTTCGCTTGCACTGATCGTAATGTTATATGTTGGTGCATTTCGGACCATGTTGTAATGGCTGGTATACACAGTGCGAGTTGACATGCGAGCTACTCGGTCCGCAGCTCGCATGCCAGTAGCTTGTCTCGCCTGTCAACTCACATGGCTGTTTACACGATGATAGTAGTCGCCTAGTCTTTTGCGAGTTTTCGCGATGTCGGGTCAACGGGATTTTATAAAAAAAACTATAAAAAATCATTGTATAAATTTATGAAACCACGATGCATTTAGGTAATTGAAAATGTTCGGAAATTTATTAGATTTTGGGTATCCTATTAAAATTGCGTTTTAATCTTAACTTAAATCTTATCTTCCGAAAACAAAATTGTAAATAAAAAAAAATAATCAAAAACAAACTGATAAACAAAAAAAAACAAGAAAGTAATTAAAATGTAAACAAAAAAGTTAATAAAAAAGGTTTACTTTAATAAAGTCAATGATAAAAATATTAATTTAATGAATCAACTGATAATACCCATTTTAAAACCAGGAAAAGACCCCTCTAAAGCAGAATTTTACAGACCAATAGCTTTATCCTCCACGCTATGTAAAATTATGGAACACCTACTTAAAAGAAGATTGGTCTGGTATGTGGAGAGTAAAAACATCTTTAGCACCACCTAATTTGGCTTTAGGAGAGGAATGAGCACCATGGATAATTTAGCTATTCTGTCCACTGACATCAGGACTGCTCTATCTAAAAACCAATTTCTTGTCGGGGTATTTCTAGATATTTCCTCAGCTTACGACAATGTGATTCTTCAGGTGCTCAGGCAGAAAATGCAGCAGCTGAGTATCCCTGAGAGGCTTACACATTTTATATGCAATCTACTTATGAATAGATCAATTCAAGTTCGTACCCATGGTGATATATCTGTCTTGGAGAGGAAAGCTCTCCAAGACAGATATGGAAAGGACTTCCACAAGGATCAGTATTGAGTCCAACTCTGTACAATATTTACACCTGTGATTTGGACAAATGTGTGGACTCTTTTTGTAACATTCTGCAATACGCTGATGACATTGTCCTGTACACTGCTTCATACTCTTTAGAAGATGCAGCTAAAAAACTCAACCAGGCCTTATTTTATTTTAAAGACTGGCTGCTCAACCATGGTCTCAGCATATCAGTTGACAAAAGTAGCACAGATATCTTTACCAGAAAACGACCCTTCCCAAATATTGTTATCAAATTTTGTGATCAGCCAATTCCAAGTAGTACACAATTTAAATTTTTAGGCGTTATTTTAGATAAAACCCTATCCTTTAAACCCCATCTAAAATACATAAAAAACAAAGCTGAAAAATCCCTTAATATTTTACGTTGTCTATCAAGAGTTTGGTGGGGAGCTCATCCTCGTGCACAGAAACTTCTGTACAATGCCATAGTACGTAGTCTCTTTGAGTATGGATCCCTAATTTTAGAGCCCTGCAACAAAGAAGCCTCACTAGCTGTTAACAGAGTTCAGTTCAAAGCATTACGCTTGATACTTGGAGCAATGAAATCGTCTCCTACCAACGCTCTACAAGTTGAAGCTGTCGATCCACCACTAAGCCTGAGAAGAAAATTTCTCTCTGACACATATTTTTTTAAGGCCTTTCAAAATTTTAATCACCCCTTGATTCCCAAATTAAAACAATTGAACTCTGTAATCCCCCAAAACAGTTACTGGTCCAATAAAGATTATCCAAACCTAATAAAAAGTCTTCATAAATTATTTAAATTAAATTATAATTTTCACCAAATTAATTCTCAAATTTTAACAACAGTTTCTTTTGAAGCCCTTTTATATAAACCAAAAGTTTTTTTAGATTTAGGTATTAATAAGTATTCTTCTGGTGCCAATGCCTTACTTCTGGAGAAAATTGACAGTAATCGGAGGGACTGGCAAGTTCTTTTTACAGATGCTTCTAAGTCATGTGATGGTGTCGGTGCTGCTGTTTTCTTTCCAAAGCATAACATTTTAAAATTTTAAATGTCTACCCTTAACTTCTATATTTACTGGCGAAACAGTGGCAATATATGAGGCTATCAAATTCATTCACTCCCATAGGTTCAAACAATCAATTATTTTTACAGACTCCCTTAGTTGCCTCAAGGCAATATCCTTCAACCTCTTTTCCAAAAACATCAGATCCCCTCTTATTTTACTAACTAAACAGCTGTTGCTTGATCGCCACGAAAATAACCTTTCAATCACTCTAGCTTGGATCCCTAGCCACTCAGGTATAGATGGTAATGATGCTGTTGATGCTGCTGCCAAGGATGCGGTTCTGACTGGCTGCAACGATCACTTTAAAATCTATTTACACGACCTTTGTCCATTGGCTAGAGTAGACCTTATGGCGGATTGGAAAAAATGTTGGGATATATCTAAAACGTCCAAGGGTAAATATTACAGTGACATCCAACCTGACATACCTCCGAAACCTTGGTTTTTCCATTACCCTTCTACTGACAAACGCGCTACCTCGATCATAAGCAGATTAAGACTTGGACACTCGTGCACTCCTCTCCATCTTTATAAAATTCATATTCGGGACTCTCCCTTATGTGATTGTGGCACTGAGGAAGGATCTACTGACCATATTCTGTTCGACTGTCCACGAAATCCATATTCCCTATATGATGTACTACCTTTCTTTATTCCTCGCCCTATAAATGTCAAGTCTCTTTTAGCTATGTTAAATTACCCCATTATGAAAATCCTTTGTAAATATATCTCCACTTGCGACATCAAACTATAACCGTACTGTGCTTTATGTTTAGTGTATGTATGCTATCTTTGTGTTCTGTGTTGTGATGTTTTGTTTTGTCCCTTTTTCAGGTAACCCAAAACAAATTCTTTGACATATTTGGCCACCTTGGAAAAAAATAAACTCTAAAAGCAGTATTTTATCTGAAACTGGAGATTGGCAGTAATGGTTGCTGACCGCGACCAATTGCCATAAAATATAAGAAGTTGAAGTTATCTTACCTCTAATTGTCGGAACATAACAATGCTAAAACATTGTTATTATGGCAAGAAACTTAGGTAAGATGGTGGTAAATTTCTGGCCCTATGGGAAATTGAACCCCGAACCTCACAATCAACACCACTAGACCACGGAGGCGGTTGAAATTTGTAATAACTGTATGGCAAGAAAATCTTTCGAAGCAACGTGTACCATTTTAAGGAGCTTTAGCATAATAAGTTTTCATAAAACCCCTGAGAATAAAATGTGATATTATTTTCCGAAAATTATATATCTGCAGCCATTTTAAATTCGATTAACGCGCGTAGTAGACGTAGCACACAAATAAAAAATATTTTACAAAAAATAAAAACCGACTTCAAAAACACTGAAAAGTTAAAAATAATATAAGAATAAGTAGAGACAACATCACACTTCTATATTGAAGTAGGTGCCAAACGATGATCTCCTAGAAAGTCTTATTTGTCACCGACTTCAATATAGAAGTGTGATGTTGTTTGTACTTATTCTTATATTATTTTTAACTGTTCAGTGTTTGTGAAGTCGGCTTTTATTTTTGTAAAATATTTTTTATTTTTAACTTTTAGTGACTGAAATCTATTTAGTGAAAGAAAAAGGTAAGCTGGTATTTAATTAGCTTTTCCCTTGATTTTCATGGGATTCCATCATCAGATGCTGACTTTGGTGACCTTGGAACCACCCTAGGAGTATACTCTATCGAATACAAAAAGAATTTTGAAAATCGGTTCACAATTGGCGGAGTAATCGCGTAACAACACACAAAACACGTTGGACACACCTTAAAATTTAAGGGGTTTCCTTTTCATGGGATCCCATCATCAGATCCTGACTTTGGTGACCATGAGACCACCCTTGGAGTATACTGTATCGAATACAAAAAGAATTTTGAAAATCAGTCCACAATTGGCGGCGTAATCGCGTAACATACACAAAAAAAACATAAGCATCGAATTGAGAACCTCCTCCTTTTTTGAAGTCGGTTAAAAAGACAGGTATCCGCATGCAACCTTAGATCATTTAGTCTAGGGATATTTTACGCAACAAATCGCAGTATACATTTTTCTGCCACATTTTGCGGGAGGTGAGGTAAACACGCATGGCACACTACGAAAATCTAGCATTCAATTACAGATGAAAATATTACCTCACTATAAAGAAACACACACATCGACAAATTAACGTGTATCTACGCAATCGCCCGTAAATCATGCCCGTGTACTGTGTTGAGTTACCAAAATACCATTGTATTTTTCTATCGTAACGGCATAAAAATTACTTCAAAATTGTACTTAAAACACGTTCATATATATTTTATACTTAAATGTGATAGGAAACGCCATAGTCTTAAAGATTTGAGTTACTGGATAGCCTTTTGCAAGAGGAAACTGCACAATTAACCATTTTTTTGCGAGCTCTTACTTGCGATTCGAAACGACACCCAATGGCAGCGGCCGCACGTCAACTAGTTTTATATAACGTGTATGGTCATATGGTCAACGTAAATTGACAGAGAGGTTCGCCAACATTGCCATCTCCCGTCTGAATGCTCTAAGCATGCAACAGCCTAGTGACACTGGCGAGCTACTGCTGCCCCCATAGATTTAGAGTAGGCTAGATACCACCTGTTGCCCGGCGCAGCGTGCCCCGAGACGCCCCGAGTTTGAGCAATGCTCAAACTGACCGCGCTTCTACTTTAGTTGGCATTCTAACGTCACGTTGACGAGTCCTGTGGTTGAAAACGTAAAAATGCCAAATTGCGCAAATTGTAAACTGTAAAAACTCTTCAAAAGTAGTAAATCGTGTCAATGGAGATGTATCCTATCATCGGTAAGTAACTTTGTTTCACAAATAGCTGTAATTCATTTTAAAATCAATTATTTATGATTTGTTGTGATATTCGCGTGATACTACTGCGATAAATTCGTATTTGGGAATGTTGATATATTTATTTTACATTGCGGGTTTGGCTTTGAAAGAACACCATCGGGTGTTCTGGCCGTACGCAATGAATTTTAAACGAGAAAATCACTTCAAAGTAAACAAGTTTCGTGGTACAAGGGCTTTTATCATTCGTCTGTCAAATTTTGCGATTAGTGATGTACAATGGTTACTTTCAAATCGATTCAAGCAATCGAGCCATCAATTCGGTTTAAGAACGACCAATGAAAATGCATTTTTGAATTAAGTATAGATAGGGTATGATTGTTTTCAGTTTTCCAAGCGATCCCATTGTAAAAAATAAATGGATTGAAGCGACAGGTAATAGAAATTGGTTTCCTTCACCACACAGTACAATTTGCTCAATCTACTTCAATAAAGAGGACTATGTAATCAGCAAAAAGTGAAGACGATTATCCGGAGCAGCATATCCGAAAATTTTGGTGCTAAATACGACACAAAATGAAGAAGTAAGTGGATAAGTGTTCTATGCTAATGACTAATGACATATACCTGCTACTGATAATTATGACATTTATTAGTAATTTTGAGATTCTATTCTATTCTTTAATGAGCCTACTTGGTCAAGTCTGAATCAAGTGGGCTAAAAAAGAAATAATATTCTATTTTACAGAAAGTTTACCACCAACCAACAACAAATGAAAATACGACATTTTCTGATTCAACCACAAAAAGGAAGCTATTACAGGTAATTTAGGGATCAAACACATTTTGTTACATTCTATCAATTTTATTATAGTGGGGGTAATTCTGAAGTTACCTGCACTAAAACTAAAATTAAACATATAATTTTAAATTAGTTTTAGGTAATTCGTATTCTGAAACGCCGGACTCTCTTAATTTAAACTGTATTTGACAATTTCTTAAATTGAATACACAGATTATAAATACACCTAGTGCTGTAGAAAAACGGGATAATTTAGAAACATTAAAAACAGCTATATTCTACTAATTTTACTATCAGAAATTATTAATTTAAGATTTGATCGTATTTGTAAATAACAGAAAAGAAATTTTATTATTTATCATTCATTTTATCACAAAAGAAAAATTATTCGAAATGCCATCCATAAAATGCCATGAAATAAAAAAAATTACGTGGTAGTGTGTAGTTGTATAGATAGGTACTTCGTGACTTCCTCTGAATTTTAAAATTGCGTATTTTGTTTCATTAGTAATTTTTGTTTTCTTTTCATAATAACCGCTGTTATTTATTGACAAATAATAGTAATTGCTAGGCAACAAATTTTAGATAGGCATACTTTTATCTGCAGATAGAATATTAATGTCTGTTGTAAGAGTAAATACATACATACATAACCTACCTATCATCTAAATGTCAGTACTATTAGACAACTTGGGAACAAACAAATTACAACTCACGACTTGGCAATTGATGCTATAAAAGCCTTTCCTTATAAATGCCATAACAACCAATTCATCATCCTTTTGGCAAGTTGCACAAAAAAAATTGACTTCGGTAATGTTAGAAAATCGTTAAAAAGTAACAAGATAAATTTAGACGGCACCTAAAAGTTCACCTCCTAAAATTAGTTTGACATATTTAAAATTATAGAAAAAATTACATTTAGGAAGCATGTCAGAATACGAAAATAACATCTAACACTAAATTGAGTAGTTTAGTAACGTCACTCTTAATTTTAGAGTTAACTTGTGAGTTCTGAATACCAAACGGTGATTGACATTTCTATCTCTAATTTTATTTAGTTATAGTTTTAGGTGGTCGCTTCAGAATCACCCCCATTGTGAATGTTTGTTAGTGTGTCTGTGTCTCAATGTTTGTTAATGTGGATGACGGATTTGGATGAAATTTGGCACACAGATAGTTTTTAAACGCGCATCGTCTCTCGTCGAAGTCTGTTGGCTCACTGAGCGAGCGCGGCGCATCGCGCGTTGCGATTGAAACGATTCTTTTTATGTGTGTACATCACTAAATGACTCGCGTGACGTCATAGTGAGTGGGGATACGGAGGCACGCTCGGTTCTCATACTATTTAATGAACAAGTGGTATCTAGCCTACTCTAAATCTGTGGCTGCCCCCCTAGCACGTCCACCAAAACACGATATGATAAAGCGGTTTATCGCGGTGAACTTTCAAAATACAATAGGGTTTCGTCGTATTTTGACAGTTCACCGCGATATATCGCTTTATCATATCGTGTTTTGGTGGACGTGCTACGGGGGCTGAACGCATCCAAATGATGCAAGTGACGGCCGAGTTCTTATCACGTACGAGCTACTGGCACGGGATCAATGACTTAACAAATACATGGACCGGCCCTACCTACAGAATCAGCGTGACTACCTACAAAACTTTGGCACATAAAATGGCTACCTTTACTAGTGATGTACTCAGTATTAGTTGTGCAATATCGATAAATTTAAGTTTAAACAAATTCATCAATCCACTTATCTACGATATATCTAGGGAAATAGATCTTAGCTGAACAGCCCCCCTAGACAAGATGCATTTCGATAATCGCTAACGCAATCGCTAGTAGGAAAATATATGGGATTTGACATAAGCCCTCGCTTAGCTTTCGAGCGCAATTGTCAAATCTTATACATTGTCCATTTAGCGATTGCGTTAGCGATTATCGAAAGACATCTTGTCTAGGGGGGCTGCACATTACGGACCTACATTGTAATAATTTGATTGAAAAGTCGTGTTTCAGAAATATTTAGGCAGTTTCAAATTGTGGAACTACGCAAATGCTAAGAAAAACTTATTAAAGATCACTATTTAACTTGAGCGGTACAAAGTTCGCCGGGTCAGCTAGTATGACTATAAAGTTACACCAATAGACGTGTATTTTCTTTGTATAAATAAGTGCGAGAAAATGTTATTGTAAAATAAATAGGAATAGTTTTTTTTGTAAAAAATTATTTAAAGGAGGCGATAAGTACTTTCTTTCAAGTAGGTAGGATAATTTTGGTGTAATTTAAATATTTTTTTTTTAGTTTTGTACGGTAAGTTACTAATCAAAGTTTATGACAAACTTTGTCGTAGGAACCTTATATGTTCAAAATTATTATGAAAAATTGAGGATTTTAAAAAACTAAAATTAATTGACAATGATAATAATTCATCAACTATTAAGCTTTCCAATGATATTACTTTAGTCACTGCATGTGAGCTAGGCTTAGGCACGTAAGTCTGTCTGTTTAATATTATATTTCGATAGACTAATTAAATTGTCTCTTTAGGTATCTTCACTATCGCCCATTAATAATGTATGTAAATTATCAAAAATATAAAAATTCTTACACAATTAAAGAAAAATATTACTGCTGAACGCTTCTTCAAGAAAATTGGCAAATGAAATCAGAATAGAATCAGAATAGATCTGGAATTGAAGACTGGAAGGTTACCATTCTGGTTTTGGTAGACTTTTCCAATGCTTTTAACACAGTTAACCACGAAATTCTTTTGGCTATTCTCGCTCATCTTTCGGTTTCTCAGGAAGTATTGGAGTGGTTCTCTTCATATCTTCAGGGACGCCTGCAGTCGGTTGTGGGGAACGAGTTTTCATCCTCGTGGAGCAACCTTACAGCTGGAGTTCCTCAAGGTGGCATTTTATCCTCTCTTCTGTTTTCTATCTTCATAAACTCTCTTACTCATCATCTCCGCTGCTCGTATCACTTGTATGCCGATGACTTGCAACTATATGTTCAGACAAATATTGATAATATAAGTCGCGCTATTGATACACTAAATCAAGATCTTAGTTCTATTAAAAGTTGGTCTGAGCAATTTGGGATTCTTATTAATCCAACTAAATGCCAAGCTATTATCATTGGTGGCTCCAGGATTATGTCTAGGGTGGCGTTAGACAACCTTGACGCCGTAGTTTTCGATGATAAGACTATCCCCTACAGTAACACTGTGAAAGACTTAGGGCTATACTTGGATCCCACCTTAAATTGGGGACCCCAAACTGCCAGCATTTGTCAAAAAATAACAGGCATCCTACGAGCTCTTTATCGTCTGAAGAATTTTCTGCCTCCAGATACGAAGAAAATGCTTGTACAGACCTTGATATTCCCTATTATCGACTATGGTGACGTGTGTTATCTCGACCTGAATGCAGATCTGCTCAATAAACTGGACCGTTGTCTTAATAACTGCATTCGATTCGTTTATAATTTAAGAAAGTTTGATCACGTATCTGAGTATCGGCTCCGTTTGAAATGGTTGCCTATACGGCAGAGGCGCGTTCAGCGCCTCTGGGTGTAGTTGTCCGGTTGTTTTTTAACTCGCTCAAAGGCGTTGAACGGATTGCAGCAACCAAATCTCTTATCTCCCTCTTTCACATGATTTTTTATTTCTCTCTCTTTCTAGTAGATGACATTATAGAATATGGCCGCCAATATCATCCAATCACGTAAGAGTATTTCAGTTATAAACGTCAGAGCGTTTTACAACCATCAAATTCGATGGTTGTTCGGTTGTAACTCGCGCCGACACTCAAAGGTCTTGAACGGCCGGTTGTTTCACCCGGTTGTCACGCTCGAAGGCATTGAACGGGGTTAGAGCGAAAAGTTGTACTTCGCGCGAAGGCTCTGAACGCGCCTCAGCGCAGGCACATGAGAACGTTAACTACACTCTATTCCTTGCTAAACAGTCCCAATACCCCTAGTTATCTTAAAAATAATATTGAATTTTTATGTTCCTCCCATGAAAGATCCCTTCGCTCTACCTATAATGGTCTCCTTAAATGCCCTTCTCATAAGTCTGATGTCGTTCATTCCTCTTTCCTTATCCAGTCGATCCTTCTTTGGAATGCTCTCTCTCTTCATGTTAAAAAATCTACTAGTAAGTTAAGTTTTAAGAACAAATTACGCAAGCTATATCAAGCAAATTATCTTGTTACCTAACTGCGGATAATCTTCTAAACGTAGGTTAATTTAGTAGGAAAATATGTATTAGTTTATTTAACTTAAAATATGTACGTATTAGTATTTTATGTATATTAGTTGTTTATTACAAGATAACTTTAAATATCATTGATATTTATATATATATTTTAATGTTGCTTATAATCAATGTAAAACCGGTTTTATTTTAATGTTGTACATTTACTTCTTTTTTTCTGCATCACCCAAAGGTTGACTGGTAGATAATGCCTTCGGCATTAAGTCCGCTTCTGTACACACATGTACTGAAAGTATTAAATAAATAAATAAATAAAATATGAAACCTTAACTACATATTCCTAATTATATTTTTCACAATTTTGTTTACTTATTTGTAATGAGTTAATTGCGGTGTATTTTTGTTTTTTATCGCACCGCATTGTATAATATTGCAAGAAGGCATTCTGTAGTCTTTTATTGTGGCGCACTGTTAAAATATTACTGAAATAACTTCGAGATTATGGAAAATAGTCAAAATCCGAAGCAAAATTCCTTAGAGCATTCATACGGGAGACGGCAATGCTGGGCGAACCCCTCTGTCAATTTACGCTGACTATATGACCATACACGTTATATAAAACTAGTTGACGCGCGGCCGTTGCCATTTGGTGTCGTTTTCGTGTCGTACTAAGAGCTCCAAATAAATGGTTAATTGGTGCAGTCTCCTCTTGCAAAAAGGCGATCCAGCTACTCAAATCTTCGAGATTATGGCGTTTCCTATCACATGTAAGTATAAAATATACATTACCGTGTTTTATTTGTTTACAATTTTGAAGTATTTTTTATGCCGTTACGATAGAAAAATACAATGGTACGATGGTAGCTCAACACAATACACGGGCATTTGCTTAGTGCTGGGACAACGTGAGTGAATGATGCTAATTCATATTTTTATTTATCATTCATTCACTCCGGTGTTTGTTTATTGTTTAATAACCAGATATAAGATTAAAATAGAAATTCAAGTGGAATTTAATTGAATAAAAAAATATCAAGAAAATATTACTTACTATTTTGTAGATTACTTTGCTTTGTAGATTAAAAAACTTTTTATATACAATATACTTACTCTAAACAATTTTTCAACCGCGTCTCACTTGATTTTAAGTCTATTAAATAATCTTTATTGGTATTTTACAAAATGCAATATAAGTTAACCCCTAGAGATGGCATCATCACTCGTGTTTACTCCAGATAGAAAACTGTCATATAATGGCCTCTTAATGTTGTAGTTGAGGTTTTTTTTTGAAAAGCTAAAAAGATGCAAAATGTTCATAAACTGTTAAGTACATTTAATTCAACTGTACTTATTTTAGTGGCTTTGAAGTTTGTACGGTCAATGTAAACAAAAACACTTTCAACGTCACGTTATGACAAATGAATAACATGTCTTACTATATCTAAATAAAAACTTTCATAGTAGGTAAACATCTACTAAGCTAAAATGGTAGAACTAACGCCACATGTGTGTAGCAAGGAATTATATGTTTACTTTAAATCACATTTTTTGTGCAACTTAAAGGAAAATGTTCGATATCGTACCAAGCGTTATAACACGTTGGGCCCTATCGCAAATGAAAGGTTTTCTAAAATACTAATTTTGTTTGTATGGCAGTAAGTTGCTATCTCGTGCTTTTTACTTGCACGAGATAGCAAATTACTACCGTACAAGCAATGCTAAACGAAAAAGTACCTACCTATTAAACATGTTTATAACTATGCAGATATATAATAAAATCAGAAATTATTCTCACGTAAAACATCTAAGACATTCCCGGTATAACTGCACCCCGCGCTAACTTGTTTCGCCGTGTTCAGATAGAAGCGTGGCGCAAGTCAAGTCACACTAGTCATTGTTTTGTTTGCACTCCGGAGTGTCGTTCTGTTTGTTTACTGACTTTTAATGGTACCTTTATTTTACATTGACCATGACTAATTACTTGACGTATTTTAATGTAAATAAACCAGTTACATTTATCATAGTGTTTGGTATTCTACCAGTCAAGCCCTTTCATTTGATACCCATATTAAGAGAGTTGTGAAAAAATACGTAATCCACCATTTTGGCAAACATAGCTAAGAACACTCCCGACTAATTCACCTTTCAAACAAAAAAAAAACAAAATCAAAATCCGTTCATCCCTTAAATAAAGAATGGAGTAGATAGGACGTGACCGTATACCCGTAAGGGATAGACATAGATGACGTCATACCTGCCTAAAGTAGATGGGTATACCAGTGTTGCTTTAAGTTTTACCCTCATTTATGTTTATTTATAGTGCATGGACATATTTTATTAATACTTGTAATGGGCTGAGTGAGGACAAGACTTGTGAGCAAATATGAGCAAGTTAGCGAATACTTCTTGAAAAGTTAACACTACATTTTGTCACTTTACATATTGTTAAAAATGTCCACCATTGTTTAATAAGCAAGTAGTCTCCCTCAATGCTACTTGTTGAGAGGCTCTCCGTATTATTTCTGTATCCGCCCTTAATTCGTCAGCTGTGGTCAAAATCCTTTGTAAAAGCTCCTCTATTATGTTAGGAACCTATAGGTAAACCCGCTGTTTCATAGTCCCCCATAGAAAAAAATCCAGTGGTGTCAAATCAGGGCTACGAGCTGGCCAAGCAATTCAATCCAAATATCACGGCTTATTGGATCTCTCGGAAATCTGAAACATGAATAAAATAACATATATTAGTAATTAATAAAAAGTTTCGTTTTACCCGAAAATATGGATAGCGTAATCGTTTTATTACTGGCATCCCTAAACTACATTTAATGCAGTAAAATTAAGAAGTCATACAAAATGTCTTTCTGACAATCAGATCGTGTGGTAACTGTCAACTACCACTAAACTATTAAATTTGGGCAGTTTAACCTTGAAATAACAATATTTTCATAAGCTTATTTCAATAGATTTATTAATTTTCTATTGATTTGGAGATACTATATTGTATAATTTGAACTGAGCTGTAATAGTTATCACATTTGGAATACTAATTTAATTGAATTTTCATACTTACGAATGATAAGTTATGTTCTCACTTTGCCGCTCAGTTCGGCTTTTGCAGCTGATTACACAACAATGCACCATAATAGCAAGAACTAGAACACAGTGCTCAACACTTAAATAATGCACACACTGTTTAAAACACTTTGGAAATATAAAATAATTGCGATTAAAAGAGCACGCTAGCGAAACAATCTGTTTGTTTGGTCTCAACTTGCAGTTGTGCCCAACTAAAAAATGACAGAGACAAAGAAAGTATTTATATCTCTGTCACTCTTAAGGGTTTCTGTATAATAAACATATCCTGCTTTCACTTGGTATTATTATCTCGTGTCTAGTCTATTCTCATACTAGGTCCATGGTTCATCCGCTCGGGAGCTACGATGCTACAGACACACACACACACACACACACAGACACGTCAAACTTAAAATCAGAAATCAACGCGGACAAAGTCGTGAGCAGAGAGCTAGTTTGAGTAGAGAGCTAAAGTCTGTTCCCCAAGAGCTGATAAACATTATGATTACGCATCGGAGCGCTTACTGTGTTTCTTTAACTGAAAATATAAATTCGTTCGCCCCTCTCCCCCCCCCCCCCCCCCTCCTCATCAAAACATACCTAGGCCTATGACTGAAAATATATATTTATTTCAGTCGATCAGCTAAACAGCAAGTGAAATTGCTGTATTTGACACAAAAAACTAATTAAAGCATTTTAATAATAATTAGCGGGCCTCGCTTTGTACTAATTTAAGAAACCCTGTGTTCATTGTATTTTTATCAACTCTAGCCGAACAGGGCATAGTAATAAAAATATAAATTATATCATTTTTTGTGTCACATCACTAGGGACATTCATTCTTTGTAGTGGGGCGATTGCGTAGATACACGTTAATTTGTCGATGTGTGTGTGTTTCTTCATTGTAGGCATTGATTTACTACCAAACGTAGATAACGCATGAACGATCGAAAAGTAGGCCGGTGAAGAACTGCTCAATAGCGACTCGTGCAGTTCCTTTCCATAGTGAGTGATTAGCTGTCGGCACGTAAACATGCCGAAGTGCGCATTCAAAAGTTGTGGTAACTATAGCCAGAAACGACAGAAAAAATACGGGATTTCATATTTTGCTTGAGTAAACTCATTACACATCTTATCATGTATTCAAATATTCGATTTATACGTAAAATCCAATCAAAAACAATTATTTTAATCATAAACATGTCGCTTCGCGTCAGTGTCAGTACATCACAATCGTCTCGCTCGCACGGGCGTCGTATCACGATTCACGATGTGGTATCTCATTCACGCGTTGGAGCGATAACGCGCGCGATAAGCAATTTCAAGCATTATGTTTGAAAGTATAAAGTTGATATTTTCTTGTAGCTATTGCCAAAACGTCGTTTGATCTGTGGCTAGATTTGAAATGATGTAACTTCCCACGGTTGTACTTAAAATAGTTGCCGTAATAATGCGGAATAAGGTTGAATTCGATAAATACGGTACTTTCTTTATGATAATTTTTATTCGGGCGTGCATATTCAAGTATATATCAGCGAGTACAAATGAATAGTCGATTAGGTGACAGATTTCAAGCGCGTTTTTGTATGAAGCGCTCTATCTACGTTTGGTAGTAAATCAACGATTGTAGGGTAATATTTTCATAGTGTGTGTTCGTAAACATAAGAACAACGTCTCTGTAAGTGTATTCTACATTTTCGTAGTGTGCGTGCGTGTTTACCTCGCCTCCCGCGAAAAGTGGCAGAAAAATCTACACTGCGATTTGTTGCGTACCGCATCCATAGGTTAAATGATCTAAGCAAAATTCACACGTTCGTTCGGCACTTAATATGGCGGACTGGTCACGGTAGGCAATTTTTGTGACGTCACAGAAAATACATGCCACAGACGAAACAGTATGCATCTCTTTCTACAAATGTATTTTCACTTTTGTAAGAAAGAAACAAAACGATATTTGATAGATACGTGTCAAGATATCAAAGAACAGTTTAACGGGGCATCTCCATATGTCTAGCTCAATGCACGGGATCAGGCAAGTGAAAACAAAAAATGTTCAAGTAGCTCGCTTGCGAGCTACAATCCAACTCGCACGTGCGAGTAACTCGTACGATGCGTCCATCCGGGGCGAGTTAGTGCACTGTAGCTACTCGGCTGGTTGACTCGCATGCCAACTCGCCTTGTGTATACTAGCCATAATGGCCGGTACACACTTTGTTTAGTGTTTAGTGAAAGTGGCTTGTTTAGTGCTTAGTGAAAAACACGTTCGGACAGCTTCTGTTTAGTGTTAAGTATTTAGTGTTTAGCGAATAGGAACGCGTTCTATTTTTTCTGCGAGTCGCCTCTCCCGCTCTCCCGCCTTCACCCCTCACTTGCAGCTAAACACTCACTAAACCCGTCTGGACAGATCTGTTTAGTGTTTAGTCCATATAATGAACAAATAAACTAAACACCGTTTACTAAACAGTGTAGGGACAGCACCTAATAATCTCTTAATACTAAACAGTCTACTAACCACTAAGCACTTGACTAAACAAAGTGTATACCGGCCATTAGTCTATGAGGCTAAAAAGACTTGTATCCGATTCCAACGAAATTCATTATTAAAAAAAGATATTAATTTTATGAATTAATTTCCTCGGAAAAAGCGCGGGAACTTCACATAGTAAAGGCGGGCTCTTTAAAATATTTTATTTGTAATTTTTTAATTGTAGTCAGTTACTTAATAAAACACAAACAAAAGAGGTATATAACATATAGGCATTAAATAATATTATAAGCAGATATGGGGAAGCGGAGTTCGAGAAAAAGAAAAAAAAAGGAGGATGAACCGGAGTCTGGTGATGCAGATAGGGAGACAGATGAGGTAAGGTTGGTAGAAACGGATATGTCCTCTTCGGACAGTGATGAAGAAATAAGCAATGCAGATAGGTACAAGCCTTATTATGTTACTGACTATATACGCAGATATCCGGAAGAAATTAGCGGCACTGAATTTGTGGTTTTTGTTGAGTCATCAGACATCCAGAAACCAATTGGAACAAGAGATCTTCTTTCTTTGTCAACTTGTTTAAAGCGCTTTAACAAAGGCGTCAAATTTTTAAGAAATATCAATAAGTTTAAGATAGGTATTTATTTTGAAAAACCAGACTTGGCGAATGCCTTTTTAAATAATAATACCTTCTTGAAAGAATACAAATTCAAAGCCAGTATTCCTGCTGCTACAACTGAGGTGTCCGGAGTTATAAGAAATGTACCTACCATTATATCAAACAAGAGAATATTTACTATGATAACAAGTACAAAAAAAATAATAACAATAAAAAGAATAATGAAGAAAATAAATGTGACTGAGGGTTTTATATTACAACCTACAACTACAGTAATAGTGACATTTGCCACTTCCATTTTGCCAAATCATATAGATATTGGTGGTTGGAGACATGATGTGTCTCAATATATACCACCAGTTAAGCAATGTTACAAATGTTTGAGATACGGACATTTGGCAAAATATTGTAAAAATTCTGAAAAATGTAGTATATGTAAAGAAAATCATAACTATAAGACTTGTACAGTTTCTATCGAAAAAGCTACTTGCATTCATTGTGATGGCAATCATACTAGTGTGTCTCCAATATGCCCAGTTAAAAAACAGAAAATCATTGAAAATAGAAATAAATATAAGCCTGCTTCTTATGCAGATATTACAAATCCTTTAAATTTTCCCAAATTAGAAAGTAAGACAAAAAATAATGTAGATTTGTTTACACTGCTCAATACTGACAGCAAGTGTCTCTCATTATTAGTTGAAACCATAACTAAATGTGTTTCTTTGCATAATACTCAAAATACTTCTATAAATTCTAAAAGTGTTTTAGAGGTCTTAAAAAATACTTTTGGTAAGCAATCAAATCCCCACAATTCACCCCCAATCAATTGAATATCGTACAGTGGAATGCTCAAAGCTTATTAAGCAATCAACTTATTTTTACGAAATTTCTTTATGACCATTTTATTCATATCGCAATTATATGTGAAACATGGCTAAAGCCTCAGAAGCAGTTTAAAATCAAAGGTTATCATATTGAACGTAATGACTGTGGCAACAAGCATAATGGTGTTGCTATTTTAATCCATACATCACTAAAATATCAAAAAGTAACATCTTTTTTTGACAACTCTCTTCAAACAATTGTAATACATTTAGAACTAAATCAGAACACTATTTCAATAGCCAGTATATATTGTCCAACAAATTGTATTCCCAGTTTCTCTAAAAATAAGTTTAAACATTTCTTGAATTCTCTCCATAGGCCGACGATTATAGCTGGTGACTTCAATGCTCATCACTCAATTTGGGGATGTCCGTTATCGGATTCCAGAGGTAAGGATATTCTTGAGTGTTTAGATGAATGCAATTTAGTCCTGTTGAATGATGGTCAGGTCACAACTGTCGGTTCTCATTCTTGGAGACCCAATGGTTTGGACTTGACTATGGTATCTCCTTCATTAGCTCTTCGCTGCGAATGGTCAGTACACGACGATCCATTGGGCAGTTATCATTTGCCAACATTTACTAAGATTACATTCAATAGTAGTTCACAATGTTTTAACTCTCAAAACAATTTTCAGGATGAAAATGATTTTAACAATCGCATTAATCATAGATTAGTTGATTGGAAGTTGTACTCTTCAATTGTTAATAAGGATTTAGATAATTTTCAATGTAACCCTATTAGTAATCCAATAGATTCATACAACTCTTTTTGTCAAATCATTTTGACAGCTGCACAAAAGTCAATTCCCTCTCGTACCTCTCGGTCCGAATCACGTAACATTGCTACTCAATACTTAAAATCAAAATATCGAACAGTTCCTTGGTGGAATAGTAATTGCGCTAAAGCTGTCCAGGAAAGCAAGCAAGCCTATCTTGATTTTAAGAATAATCCTTCTCAAGAAAAATATATTAATTTCAAAAGATTACAAGCTGCTAAAAAACTTACCATTAAGAGAGAAAGACTAAGTAGTTGGATAGAATTCTGTACAAAATTAAATCGATTGACACCAGTTTCAGTAGTATGGGGTAACATGAGAAAACTTACACATAAAACATATAAAAAGCAAAATAGTGATTTTTCGTGGGTCAGTGATTTTTTACGTAAATACACGCCTGACTTTGTGCAAAATAACAGGCCAATTGTGAAGGACAATAGTTTACCAGATAATCAGTCATTCCTCACTGATCCATTTTCTTTTGACGAATTAACTGCAGCTCTGAAATCTAGAAAAAACACTGCTTGTGGATTAGATAGTTTATCGTACAAGATGTTTCAACTACTTAACACTGACAATCTTTATAAGCTTTTACAAATTTATAATATTTTATGGCAAGATTGCACAATTCCTCCTAATTGGAAAATGGACTGCTTGGTTCCTATTTTAAAACCTGGAAAAATTGCATCTCATCCTGATTCTTATCGTCCTATCGCTTTAACGTCTTGTGCTGGTAAATTATTTGAACAGCTAATCAAACAAAGATTGGAATTCTTCATAGAAAAGAACTCAATTTTACCTTTAAACCAGTTTGGGTTTAGGCGAGGACTTTCGGCTCAAGAAAGCTTAGCACATTTTTTTTTGGACGTCACTACAGCTCAAAAGAATATGGAGTATACAATAGCAGTGTTTTTTGATATAGAAGGTGCATTTAATAACGTTAATCATGGTATTTTGTTTGAATCTCTATTATCTTTCTTACCTGTAAAAATTGCTTATTGGATATATGCTTTTCTCACGGATAGAAAAGTGTATGTCAAAATAGATAATAAATTTTTAGGCCCTAGATTTTCGAGCAAAGGTGTATGTCAAGGAGGCATCTTGAGTCCTATTCTGTATATTTTGTATATAAGAAAACTAAATTCCATTCTTAATAATAATTTAGTCAACAATCTTCAGTTTGCTGATGACCTTGTCATTTATTGTAAAGGTACTAATGTATTAGATATTCAATTAACATTAAATAATAATCTAGTGAAGCTGGCAGATTACTTCTCAGAACTTGATTTAAATGTTAGCCTTTTAAAAAGTAAAGTTGTAATATTTTGCCCAAAATACAGTTCTCTACCTCTAATTAATATTACATACAGCAATCATACTTTGCCTATTGATAATTCAGTTAAATTCTTGGGTGTTATTTTTCACGAAAATCTTACGTGGGATTTATATGTTGATTGCTTGGTGAGCAGAGCTTTAAAAGCCACTAATGTAATTAGGTCCGTTACTGGATTGAAATGGGGTGCTGATCCTAAAATTGTGTTAATGCTTTATAAAGCTTTGGTCAGAAGTCATTTTGAGTATGCTTTCTTTTGTTACGCTTCCGATCCAAAATACATAGATGTTATTGATAAAATACAGAATAAGAACTTACGATTAATACTAGGTGCTATGAACACTTCCCCAATAAATTCTATGCAGGTCGAATGTCATTTACCACCAATGGTTATTCGCTTTGAATTTTTAAAACTTAAATTTCTTTTTAAACTCTTATCACGTTCGAATAACGATCTTTTAAATAAATTAAATGTATGTTCCACTAACACTTTTCTTTCAAAGAATTTCTCACATTTTATAAGTTTAAAAGAACAATGTAATATATTTTGTAGTACTACTTTACATTGTTATAGTGGCTCATATGCTAGTAAATTCTGTGACATTCATATTGTCCTACATAAAGATTTTAAAGATAAATATGATGTTTACGAAAGTCTACAGGCTTATAATGATTATCGATCAGTTTATACAGATGGTTCAAAGACGAATGTAAGTGTTGCAGTAGCTATGTATGATACAGGTAGTAAAACTGGACATAGTTTTAAAATGTGCCAAAATGCCAGCATATTTTCTGCTGAGGCGAATGCTATAATTGTAGCTCTTAACTACATTCAACAGTTCAGCCAATACAAAAAATGGATTATTATTACTGACAGCATGAGTGTGTTGATGGCTTTGAGAAATCCTTCCTTTTCATCAGTCACAAATCATTTAATATATAATATCCGAGATCAGATACATCATTTAAAAATAAATTATCAAATAGACATTATATTATTTTGGACTCCAGCTCATATCGGTGTATATGGAAACGAGGAAGTAGATAAACTGGCCAAAACTATGAACACTCTAGACGTACCTATAAAAAACATACCAATTTCATATACTGATTGTACAGCTCTAATCAAGAAAGAAATATTGAAGCTATGGGAAGAACACTGGAATAGTACTTTGCTCATAAAAGGGAAGTGGTATCGAGAAATAAATAATAAAATAAAACAACCCTGGTTCAATAGACACAATTACATAAACAGAAGATTTTTTACTATTATTTGCCGTTTGCGAATTGGGCACGGTCGATTCAATGACCATTTGTACCGGCTAGGCATGACTTCTTCCCCATCGTGCAACTGGTGCAACACCACCTTACCTCAATCTCTGCATCACCTTTTTTACGAATGTCCAATTTTTGCCCTGCAAAGAAACATTTTATTAGAAGAAATTTCAAAAATAATGAAACACCAGCAAGATCTACCGCGCTCTTTACAAAAACTTCTTTCCATTGAAAAATGCTTTGAAGCAATTTATGAATATGTAACCTCTACGTTTGGCGATTTGTGAATTCAAAAGAAGAATGAATAACAATAGTTTATTGCATACAGACTAGGCTGTATGGTTGACGCCTTTGCCTTTCCCAAATGGGATAAACAAAATTAAAAAAAAAATTAATTTCCTCGCTTTTTGAGGAGGAAATTGATAGAAGAGAAAATTATGCTCACGTAGTAAAACTATTTTATTGATAAATTGTTAAAATAAGTCTGAAATTGTTCATAGATTTCGGTTAAAAATATAGGTCCTGACTATGATCCATTTTAAAGACAACAAGAACAAATCGGCTCTCAGTACAAGATGGGCTCAAATGTCGAAGCAGGAACAAATTATCGAAAGGAAGAAGATGGAGATCCAGGCTAAATTAGAAGCTCAGAAACAGGCAGCAGCTTTGGCTGCTCAGGCAAAATTAACTAAGTAAGTAATAAATGTAATTATACTAACTAAATTAAAATCTTGTAACGTTTTAATAACTAACCTTGTACATATTAAACTACAAAGTTCAGTCGATTCATTTTGCTTATTTATTTATTTTCGTGATATAACTTTAGTTATGAAATATCCAAATACTGCCTTATAACGTCGCTATGTTATGTACAACTGGGAAAACACATTGCTTTTTTATGGTTGCACTCACATGGTTATTCCTATTTGCGTAGGTATTTTTTTTCAAATTACTTGATGTATCTTAAAGAAATGTTTGGTACGTTAGCGATAACTTGTTTTTAGTTTTATAATACCAATACATGAACTACCAATATTTTGACAGTTTGTTGTTTTCCTTAGTACTCAATTGCTGTTAACAGCATATATAATAAATATTATAAAACTTAAACAACAACATTAAAAAATGTAGCCTGCTAAACATTCAAATTCTGTGACTGTACATGCAAAATAGCAATAGGCTCTAGACAATGCAATCATCCACAGATGTAGCTGAATATTTAACATTAGGAAAGATGGTTAGGGTTTAGGCGTGCAGCACTTAGAACAGTTTAGTGAAGGTTAATGTTTAATACCTGCACCTGCACTCTGCATGAATTTGGGGGAGAGGAGGAGGGAGGTGGGAGGTAGGCGGAAGTGCTACCATCTCCCCGACTCCCAGGGTGAGAAAGTACATACTTCCAGAGATATGAGCATTTGAAATTTGACACAACTAACCTCAAAATTAGCATAGTTTCCGCAAGCAAATTGGAAATGCGCGTCTCCGGCGTTGCGAGAAGTGCAGCCCCTTTGCCCTTGCATACTAAAACACAGTCACCTTCAGTCGGCTACGCAGCTTCGGCTTGCTGGTCGGCTCCCTCGATGCCAGCATTTTGTTACGGCAGGCGGGAGCTGCTCTCCCTTTGCGCCTCCAGCTTATAAAAAACACCCTAGGGGTAAGACCGACAAGTACCAGGTGAAGTCGGAGTTGACAGATTTGGTTTTGAGTTGTAAGTTATAAAATTATAAAAGCACTTTATTCAGTTTAAACATACCTTTTAAATCAACATCATTAGTGTAATTTTGTTAAGTTTTTTAATGTCTATTACGTGTTTGAATTTTCAGTTGTTATTACAAATGTCAAGTTTAAAGACTTGTATACATCTCAAAAACTAGTTCCCTCACTAAATGAAAATATGCATTAGAATTACTATTTTTTAAATACACAAATCAGTTGAAAATTTTCTCTTTTTTTACATTTTTTTTTGATCTTTTCTTGATAACTATGATTTTCGCCAATTTGAGAAAAAATAGTGTATTTTTGATGCACTCCCTTTGTGACACCCTAACTGAAAAGATTGATTGCAATTGCACATTGCATTGCCAAAACTAGAAGTTGGAATTTCAAAATAATATAAAAATACACACATAAGGTATTTATAATAAAGTCAGTGCCCAGCAATGACCTCCTAAAGTACAAATAAAAAATGTGATGTTGGCCAAGCGCGGATCCACCGTTGTGGGCACGATGGGCATGCCCACAACCCTAATAGATTTGTGACGTCACACTCACGTCACACTCACGGTTTAGTGAGATCAATTGGCTGATGTGATGATATTATTATATGTAATGCCTTAATAAAAATACAATGAATTCGGATCAGGGCGTCATATGTTTTGTAAACATTTCTATGGAATGGACAGTCATACGCCAGTCCAGACTCAGGCGTGTACTTGGCCAATTTTCGAGTGGCTGTGACCACAACCTTTTTTGAGGGCTGGATCCGCGCCTGATGTTGGCTTTTAATATGAGATAAAAAATATAACAGAATTTTGAAAATTGGTTCACAATTGGCGAAGTTATACCATCGAATTGAGAACCTCCTTCTTTTTTGAAGTTGGTTAAAAAAAGGCAAAAACACTTTAGTTTGCTTATAAATACTGACACTACCAACTGGTATCACCCCAAGGGTGTCCCACTGTTTGACCTGACTAAGAACTAAAATAATTCTAATATAATGAGTCTTAGTAAAAAAATGTGCCTAAGGTCTTTAGAAATAAAGATTTAGAAATTTTGTATTATTAAGTAATTTTTGGCGTTTGTTACTGTATTTCTACTTCCCAAATGTAAATGGCGTTGGAGTAGAGTTAAAACATACTCACTAATAGTAAGTTCTAATCCATAAATGGCAACACTTTTACCGAAATTAATGACGTCACAGTCGTGTTCGAAAAATGTTGTTACGAAAGAGTACGTTTTTTTTGTGTTTATTTATTCTAAGTGTAAGTATGACCATTGACTGATTAGAATTTATAAAAAGATTTATGTTTATGAGTAGATTTTTTTGAATTTGTTTTTTAGTTGATTTTGCCTGATCTAGAAGAAGATTTTATGTTTTGGTTTCATTTTTCTGATTTTAAGTAAGTACCTAAATAAATAAAACATTAAAAACATTTTAGTTTTTTAAAAATATTTTTTGTTTACGTAACACATATGCAAATAGTCTACATAAATAATACAATAAAATAATAATATGGCTTTCATACAAAATGGATATTAAATTATCTTTAAATTTACGTAAAACTAAATGTGTTCTCATTGCCAAATGTAAGAAAAGTGGATACCATTGTGGAAATGAATAATGAAATTGTTGAATTCATTGACTTTACCAAATTTTTGGGTAATACACTAGATTCTAGATTGCAGTGGGATCCACATATTGAGTCCTTGGCAAACAGACGTAGTTCTGCAGCATATGCAGTTAAAAAAATAAGACAAGTTACTAATGTTGAAACGGCAAGATTGGTTTACTTTAGTTATTTTCACAGTGTCATGTCATATGGAATACTATTATATGGATCGGCTGCTAGTATAGTAAGTATTTTTGTACTTCAAAAAAGAGGGGTTCTCGCTATTTATTATTTACGAGCAAGAGAATGTCTAAGGGAGTTATTTAGAGAAATTAATATATTGACTTTAGCAGGACAATACATTTATGAAAATTTGATTTATGTCTATAAAAATTATACTTAATACATTTGAAACCAATTTCCAAATTCACCATCTAAACACAAGAAAAAAAAAATAAACTTGCCAAAACTAGAAGCTTGTTTATGGGGATACCTTTTATTATGCTTCCACCAAGTGTTTAATAGTAACTTGCCAGATTAAAACTTCTATTTGCCTAGTGTATTTTTTTTTCATTCCACTAAATAAATTCTTATACATGATACGTGTTATTGATACGTGTTATTTCAACTCCATTGTGTGAAAAATGTAATACAATAGAAGACGTTTATAATTTTTTGGTGGAATGTGAAACAACATTACAGAGTGGAATTAAATATCTTAAGGAGCGTACCCACTAGGGCCGCGCGGCTCCTTGAGGCCTAGCCGCGAGGCTGAGCCTCGTGAATGTGGACGTAAAGCGAGGCCCAAGTCGCGCGGCCCAGCACAGCCGCGCGGCCGGCCAGTGTGACCATCTCAAAAACGCCAAACCTGTCTTGACTTGTTTAAAATCTGCCAAACGCGACTCACGATAATGCCAAAAATATGCCATCTTCTCTCAGAACAAACACTAAAGCATAAAAGTATAATTTGTGAAGTAAACTCAAGGATCGCGTGAGGATACTGTGACGGGCCGCAGCGGGGCGGATCGAGCCGCATAGCACGCAACCACTATAAGCGGCGGAATATGCGGCCCGCTGCGCCCCGGCATGCCGGGGCGCAGCGTGCGCAGCTATCAAGCACTATGCCGCGGCATAGTGCTCGATAGCTCATATAAAATACATACGAGCGATTCGAACTGATTTTTGCGCTGCTATCTGACCCATAGCGCCCCGTCACAGTATGCGCTAACCTTTAAACGATCTTGTTACAAAACCTCTGGTCTAAACCTGCGGTCCTACCGCTTAACTCATAGCGATTAACGATGGCGATAGCGAGTGACTCGCTATCGTTTTAATAAAAAAAGTACAACAAACAAAATTATAATAATGACTCCATACTGTAAGTACCTACATAAATTCTCAAGGGCCGTTATGACAGGGGATGTGTGTGTGTGGAAGGGGGTGTCAGAGCTGAAGGAAATGTTGCTTTACGCTTTTATTAAAAGATGTAAGACTTACCATCAGGTGGACAGTTTGCTTGTTTGCCAAGTTAGTTGCAATAAAGAAAAAAAACTACAATGTACAGTTTTACTAACATTTTTATTAGTCCATACATTTTGTGGTTAGGTATGAACGAATTCAAAAAATTAATATTACAAAAACTATGCGTCACCGACAGGGGAAAAGGGTATCGGGGGATAGTCCTCCTCTTTCTGCAAATCTTTTTCACCTCCCCCTGCATAATTTTAGACATAGACAACGACAGAAAATCACATGACAGACACCAACGGCAGCCATTCCATTAAAACATGATATTATAGCTCCAATTTGTTAATAAATTATTCTTCACAATGAACACGTATTGTATTACTCAAACAATCATCGACCAAATGGCGATGAATGATAAAATAAAAAAATAGAAATATTTTTAAATAAAAACTTTTCCTAATAGAAACAAAAATTGAAAAACTACATTCATTAAGTCTCTTCGCACTGTATATTTAGCCGTGTCTCTTGTTCTGTATAGAAAAACATCGAAACTTTCCACAAAACAGCAGATAATTTTCACAAAGTGTGTATGGGAATTTTCTAATGTTATCTGTTAGTTTCGTTTTTATACTCAAAACAGATGCAGTAGTTACAGCTTTATTTATGAATAGTAGAATTTCAAAACATTTCTAGCACAACAACCTAATTGAAACAAAAATATGTATTTTATTATACTACATTTCTACTAAATTCGAAAAAATTCAGCAAAATCTGGCCACACTGGGCCGCGCAGCTCTATAGTGAAGACGCGTTGCAAATATATACAAAAAGCTCATGAGGCCGAGCCTCGCGACTTCCGCCGCCGCGCGGCTCGTAGTGGGGACGCTCCTTTAGGTCAATATATTGTACAATCAGGGTATTAATTTAATTTTGCAGCAACCACTTTCAAGCCATGCTAAACAATTATTTTTGTATATTATCTATTATTGATTTTTTTTTACTTCTATTTTATTATTATCTATCATCATTTTCTTGTCCTTAGTTTTTTAAATGCTCGTTATTATATTGTTATTATTATTTTTTATTGCACTGCAAGCACTGCTGTTTTGCGGCAGAAATAGGTAAGATGATGGTACCCAAGCAGACGAACCTGATACAGATTTCTGGTTAATGAACCATATCTTATTTGTTTTGTCTAAAAACATATCTAGTGTTGTGATAATAAAGGTTAATATTGTATGGATCTCTAACCCATATTGATACATTTTTATTCATATTAAAATCGCACTAAGTGCAGCATATACGATAGAGAAGAAAACCTAACTATTTTTATGGTTTCAAAGCAATTATTGACAAAGTAGGTCATGATTCATTTGGGTCGACTGTACATACAGACACATCCTTGTGACGAATGATGACGATCGTATAACTATGTCACATGGACGAGACAGCAGTGGTGGACAGATCGTGGTGTTGCAGCGCGCTGGCTGCGGTGACGGCGATGAAAGTGCTGACTTGCAGCTCGACGTCAGCGACGACGTGACATACGCTCCGCGCCTTGTTCGCACATTCGAGTAATCTTAGGTTGACCCAGATACAGTGGCCAGTGCCGAGTCCAAACTGCAAACCTTGCACACCTCACGGTATTATGTTGTGCCTCGAATTTCTGCATCATGGCTGCTATGCCCGCCTTCAGGACGGCGATGTCCTTCAGCAGGCTTATCACGTCAACTTGGTCACATGTGACGGCAGGCAGCCGGTTGATCTATATCGCGATAAACGTTGGCATGTTGTCAGGGTCGGGTTTTCTTCAGCAGGTCAATGATGAAATTACTTACAGATTTCTTAATTCAGTAGTAAGAGGTATTTTTCTATTTTTTTCAGTCCTACTACCACTGAGGAAAAGAGTTCTGCAAATATTTTTTCCAATGATGGTAGCTTTATGAACCAATTTAAAACTCTTCTTCAAAAACAGCAGCAAGATAAAGAAAAGGAACAAAAGGAGCAAGAAAAAGTAGTTAAAGAGAAGAAAAAGAATCAGAAAATCAAAGCTCCACAAATAATTCCCAATAATAAGGTCCAACAAGAAAATTGTCATGGCGAGAATGAAGAAAGAAAAAAACCTAATGAAAGAGGGTCACGGTAAAGATAATGAGTAATATTCTTACAATTTTATAGAGTAGATTGAGTTTTATAATGTTGTATTTATGTTATTTTACAGGGAAAGACATCGCAGATGGAGTGATCGTGGTAGAAACCGACACCATAGCCCTATTACACCTATTATTGACGAGAGAAAGAAAATATTGGAAAATAAGAATATTCCCCCATTGATGCAGCTTTCTGTCAAGCCTCCCAATGAACCTGAATCTGACCCTGAAAATAATAGCAAATGGCTCATGCAATCAGGTCCAGAATCTAAAGATGAGTCTGATCATTTAGATCAGAGTAACATGATGTGTGCCAATTCAATGGGTGATATGATAAATCCAGGTCCCATGGGCGCCAGACCGTTAGGTCCTATGGGGCCTATGGGACCAGGCCCAATGGGACCTGGGCCTATGGTGCCAGGTCCAATGGGTCCTGGGCCGATGGGTCCGGGGCATATGGGTCCAAGCCCCATGGGCCATGGTCCCATCAGACCAGGTCCGATGGGTCCCCTAGGTCCTGGGCATATGGGCCCTGGACCAATGGGACCAGGGCCGATGATGGGCCCTACTGGCCCTATGATCCCGGGAGGACCTATGCCACCAGGAGGTCCTTTGCCACCGGGAGCACCAATGCAACCAGGAGGTCCAATGCCACCAGGTGGTCCTATGCCACCAGGAGGTCCAATGCCACCTGGAGGACCTATGCATCCAGGAGGTCCAATGCACCCGGGAGGACCAATGCCGCCTGGGGGGCCATTGCCACATGGAGGTCCCATGCCTCCTGGTGGTCCGATGCCACCTTTTATGGGTGGGCCTCCAAATTTCCCTATGCCTCCAAATTTTATGGGACCCAATGGCCCGGGAGGTCCGCGCGGACCAGGTTCGATGCCCCCCAACATGTGTGGTCCCAATATTCGTGGCTCAGGTCCCAATGGGCCGATGCCACCATTTTTTGGACCACCCTTTCCCAATCCTATGATGCGCCCAAATGGTCCTAATCCTGGAAATAATATGCCATTTATGGGGCCAAGACCGCCGTTTGGTCCAAATGGACCTAACTTTGGACCTAATGGCCCACCACACATGCCCCCGTTTAGACCTCCGAATCCAATGGCACCTGATATGAGACCAATGCATGATAATAATTCTACAAAACATCCTCCTGAATCTACGAAACCGCAGAATATTCCTCTTCCTACGCCGCCTCAAGTTTCAAAACCGCAAGACTCGAGCAGTTCTACAAAAGGTAAAGAAATCGTATGAAAAGATATGTAATCAATTACATTGTGTTATTATGTTCTATTTAATCTATTAATTAGGATAATAACACAATGAATCGTTATTTTTCGTATTGTTTGTTCTATGACATCATAGGAATTAATTTTGTGGTTATATTACTTAATTGTTTAATATTTCCGTATTATTTTAATAACTACTATAAGGGGTTATTTGAAATTCTTTTATCTACAATTATAGATCGTAATTATTTGGTAGTCAACAGAGAAATGTCAATAGTTACCTAATTTCTATCAAAAGTCCCAACCGTATATGCAGTAGCATTTATAATTTACTTTAGTTACTTTATAATTACCATCTATAGGTATTGTATTTATCTGATACAAAAGAGACAGATATATGGTGCTTTGCTTTTGCATTTTATGAAAAATGCTATTCAAGTCACTTGAGGTGTTTTAAATGCGATTTAAATTATGTGCTCCGTGTCAAATTAAGTGAAAAGGGTCATAGGATGTTGGTACATGTGGTGAACACATTCTTGATTAGTTTGGTGTTAGGGTGTAATGATCTAAGAAAAAAATAGTTAATGTGTTAAAAGTTTGAAGCAATCTCTAAGATTTCCAGAATAATAATTCAAAAAATGTAAACATTTTAATATGATGTCATGGAAATTTGTTTATGAAGGTAAATGTAAATTGAACTAGATCTATATATTATAAAAAAATTACTATCTTTGTGTAAACCGTAGTTTTAATCCCGTAAAAAGGTGATTTACTACAGATGAAACACTATAGATTTGTAACAATAAAATTACTTAATTTATATTTATTAAGTAATTTTGAATCAACGAATCTTTTTCGGCCAAAATAAATGAATGATGAGAACCGTTAGTTAAATTACCGTCCTCAAACCCCATTTGGCCGTTAGAAAGGCGAGCGTGCCGCCCTCTAGCACAAAGCTCGTACTACTTGTAAATTGAATGACTACCAATATTAATTTAGCTATCACTTCACTTTGTAACTTATATGTTATTATTCAGTATAATGTAAACGAATATTACTATATTATATGAGTTAAACCACCTGTCCACGGGATTAAAATGATCAAAATTAACGGTGAACAGTTTTGCATTATTGTTTTTTGCTCATTTGAAACATTTACAATTACCCGAACGACAAATGCACTTGAAGCAAGACTCAGATCAAACATGGCTGTACACGGCGCTGTTTGTCTGAGTGTTGTGCGCGCTGACAGACTCGTCCCCAAGACAAAATGCTGACTCGTGGTGTGCAGTTCTCTCTGCAGATTCGTTCCCGCCGTCTGTACAGCGAGCCGCCAGCGAAGTCGCCTGCAACGGCGACCACTGGGAAAATGTCCTGAAAGCAATACACTCACAAGACCAAAATATGTGGTAATGCCACTGTAGCCATTGTTGATCTCGGAGGATACGTGTTGTATTCATTTTGTATCACTTTTAATTTACGATCACTTTTCAAGTGGAATGGTGTAAATTTAGCGGGTATTGTTGTAAGAATTCTCGAGATTTCCTTTTGAATTTATTGCTCCTGCACTTGAATCGTTAGAGATGACACCATTCCACTGGCACGTTTACAGGTTTTTATCTTTGTTGATTTCTCCTTAGATTTGTAACCCACACGCGAAAGTTTTTCAGGTTCCTTCACAATACGAACTCCCAGGAATATAAGGCGTTCAGGGACTTAGTAATTAAGATGCGCAATGAACAGGATAAAAAGCCTGAGATAAAGCCTGAAGATAAATACGAGCCAGAGTTTTGTCTGGACGACGATGAAGACAGTAGTGACAGACCTATGATAAAACAAGAACAAAGGGATATGTAAGTGTACACCAGATCCACCTCCGTCCTAGTCGTTACAGGTGACATGAAAGCCAAGAGCTTCCCTGTCGTAAAATAGTACTTCATGCTTAATTCAACTCGCTTAATTATTTACTTAACGAAACTAAATCTTAAATGCATACGAAACTAAATGATAATTCAAATTATTCTAGTAGAACGTTCTTTTATTGCATTAAAATGAATTGAAATATATAAATAAATATCACCGCTATATTAAATATTAAGGTGAAATAAAGATGTGATATTAAGGTGCTTCAAAAAGTTTGATGACATTTGGGGTGCGGTCCGTAATCAGATAACAGTGCAAATGTTTGCATACATGCAAACAAACCGTTCAAATCATTTGGATTGCTCACGGACGTAAGCACTCAGATTAATTTTGCACCAAGCTTTCGTTCTGCGAGCCTGTCAACTTGACAGTCAATGTTATTTGAAAAGAAAAGGAGTAGGTAGGACATGTGTCATGATCTCCAGTATCTTCACAGGGTACTTCAGTATTTATTGTAATAAAAAAATATATTCGAACAAACTAAAATACAAATAGCTCCGTGGGAAACTGATGTTGACATTGCCAGTTCTGGAGACAGTGCACTACCTCTTTTCTGTTAACACTCAGCATCATTTGGTGACATCATTGATTACGTCATATCGTTTACAAATGCGCATATGAGCAATTTTGGACAGACTCTTTGCATGCAAACAGTGCACATGAGCACTGATAGCAAATTTTGGACCGCACCCTTAAACAAGTCTTTCAGAGCATCTATCTGAACGAGCTTTACTTTGGGACATAGAAAAATCATTTGCTCCATAAAGTCGTATAGTAGAGTAGGCAAAACCTCCTCGATCAAATGACTATATGGAACAACAGCAAGAGAGAGCAAGCGGCAGGCCTATTATCTAACTGCGGTTGCTAACTAGAATTGTCATTCTTGAAGAAAACTTAACATCCATTACTGCTATCATGAACGCAGCCGTAACACATAAGATCACTAAACTAGTAATGGATATAAAGTTACTTTCAAAAATAACAGTTCTAGTTACCAACCGTAGTTAGCGAATAGGCCTGTGGAACGGCAAAACTTGTATGAAACAGCAGAATTTTTTAATCCCATAGTCAGTTTGGTGGTCTGAACAACCTCTTAAAATGTAATAATTACAACTATTGGAAACATCTCATAGGGAAGTTTGCTTTTGTAGTGAATATTTGCATCCACGTGAGCCAGCGAGCTCCCAAAGCGACGACGAGTCAGATAACAAGAAAGAGGCCCGTAAGAGAAAACGAAAGTCCCGTTGGGGAGACGATCCCCCCGTAGAGGACATCAAACCACCGGGACTCATCGCTATACCTCCTGGTATGCCTGGAGCTGTGCAGATTCCTGTCGCAGGTAATATTGTTTAAATCATTTGTTGTGTTCTGACTGTGAAGTATAAGTATAGCTAGGCCCTAGGTTGTTGAGGAATCCAGAAGCTTGCTGGCCCCTTAGACCAGAGGTTTTCAATCTTTTTACACTACCCCTTTACAGGTTGAAAAATTCTGGCGAGTCTTTTGGGCCATAGATAGAAAAAAGTTATAATAAGCCAGCTCACACTTGTCATTTAAATTGTGTTTTATTGTAATGTAGAACCTTGCCATTTTATCGCCGATCCCCCGAGCAAGGCTTCATCATCAAAGGTCATGTACGTCCCTACCGAGGGGCCCTGCCCCTAGCCTACCCTTTTTTTTTCTTTTCTCGGGGAAATGCGTAACCGCACCGTACCCGCCGTTGGCTAGACGGCGAGCGTGTGTGGGGCTCTCCCGGCAAAGTGCTAGGCCTACCCACTAAAACACCCCGGTGTTCTCCCTGCCCTTTTTGGGCGCGCTAGGTAAGGTCCACACTGCGACTCCACTACCCACGCGCCCGGGTAAGCCCGACCAACTGGTGGGGCTATCGCCAAGGGGGGATTGCCCGAAAACACCAGGGCAACCCCCAGACGGAGGGCCTTACGGCGGCGTGCACGGGGCCAACCGTGCACGCAGGCCTCCACGGCAGGGTCACTAGACGGGCATCGCTTGTGCGAATGCCGGCCTTCGCCTGCCTATCCGTCTGCGACGGATGGGAGCGGCTTGAGGATCTGCCTCCCGCTCCCTCTCCGCGGCCTCCTACGAGATGATGTACTCGCAGGAGGCGACAGCCCCCCATTCCACCTCGCCGCGGAGCATGGCCACGACCATGCTCGGCAGCGAGAGGTTTCCACCTCCCAGTGTAGCGTTGAGTTCGCTGCGCTGGCGTCGCCAGGCCGGGCACACCAACAGGGTGTGCTCGGCAGTGTCGTCGGGAGCGTCGCAGTGATGACACTGCGGCGTTTCCTCCCGACGGGCGACCCGGTGCAGGCTGTGACCGAAGCAGCCATGACCGGTCAGTACCTGCCCCATGCGGAATGTGAGGCTGCCCTGCCGGCGCCCGGCCCTAGCCTACCCTTAGGGTGTTTAGGCCTTAGTCAACCACGCTCGCCCAGTGCGGATTAGTCGACTTCATATACATCTTTGAATTTCTTTGAATTATAGTATATTCAGGATAAGAAGATTCCTGTGACACGTCGAGTTTTCTGTTTTATGCATACTAGTTTCCATGATTAAAATAATATTATATTTTTACACTCTTACAAATAAAAATGAGTTATACCACATTTATACCACCCTTATACTAGGTATAGTTATACTTAGTATAAAACGAGAATAACTCTAGAATATTTTTTGACAAATAAACGAGGTTTATCTTCGGTATAGCTATTCTTCCGATCTATCAAAATGCACAATATGGCAACAGCGCAATCAAAGAGAAATGTACAAAAAAGTAACATTTTATCTGTGAAAGCTGTCAGTTTTTCGACCGGGCGACCGTTTTGTTGATTGGTGTCATTTCCATATTATTATATTTGTTTATTCTTTCGTGTAAATAATTATATTAATTTGAAAATAGTTAAATTTCGATAAAGAACTTTGATTTTTTTTTTCAAAAATGCTGAATAAATCAATAAATAAATTTCGTCTCGGGCGGGGATCGAACCCATGTCTCCAACGTACCGTATTGACGCTTTGACCACTTCGACCACCGAGCTCTTATCAGCTCCGACGAAATCTTTAACTGTATTGATCTCATTAATTTGGGGGAGGAGGGGTGGGGGGTGGAGATGGCTATGCTCGGAGTTTCTTTACGTGAACGATAAGTAATAATGAGATCCGTAAGAGACGCCGCGCTGGTAAGCCCCCCAAAAGGTGGACCGACGACCTGATGAAGGTCGCGGGAAGCCGCTGGATGCGAGAGGCGCAGGACCGATCGGTATGGAGATCCTTGGGGGAAGCCTATGTCCAACAGAGAGCGTCTGTTGGCTGAAATGATGATGATGATTGATCTCATTTGAACTTTGTTAATTTTTAACAGTGAATAAAGACTACTTTAGTATATCCATTAACTATATTTAAATATAATAACCTCAAATGACCACAGCAAACAAGCACAAATCGAGTTATACTAGGTTTATACAAGGGTGCGGGCTGGTATAACTTCGGAATAACGTTTGTATCAATAGAAATGTCAATGTTATACTCAGTATAAGTTATTCTTGGTTTATTTGTAGACATTTTGCTTATTCTTAATTTATTCTCGAGTTTAACTTTATGCCACGTTTATTTGTAAGGCTGTAAAAATATAACTTATCTCTTTATGTTACTCATTCTTATATACTTATTAAATTCAGCTTAATGCTTATAGGTCCAAAATTGGCCAAGATCGACGAAGAAGGCTTGAAACTGACGACCGTAGACCGCAGCAACCAGGCATTGATGCAGTATGCCATGACGAATTACGGAACCACCAATCTCAGCGACGAGGATTGGAGGAAATGCGAAGATAATTTCAAACTCAATCTACTGTATCAGGTTATTTTTTTTTTAATATCGCAACATTTGAAGATTGGATCATGATAGATATAGGTAGTTATACTTGTTGTAAATGTAATTACGGTGTCGAATGTAAATGTTTTTCTTTATACTTTCTAGGACATGTTGAAGAAACGCCAACAAGTTGAGCGTCTAGCGCAGGCTGGTAAACATAAGTATGAGTATGACAGTGACGAGGATACCGCCGATGGGACTTGGGAGCATAAGTAAGTACATTAATTTTACTGTATTACCATGGTGACACTTTGAAACGAATACTGTTAATTGTCATAATTTCGAATGGCATACCTCATATGGCATAAAAATCAAAAAGGATAATAATATTTGGCATAACACATCAATAGGCATAAACATTATAATGCAGAATTGTCGAAAGGCATAATATTAAAAATTATAATCTTTGAAAGATATAATTTGGATTGCCATAATTTTATTAAGCATACTTTAAAACGCATAATTTTACTACGCATAACTGTTATTAGCCATAATTTTGTTCGACATAATTTAACTATGCATAACTCACTAAAGACATCCATAAGTCTTCTTTGACATAATCCGGAATGTATTTTTGTCCATACGAGGTTTACTAATTATTAAAAAAAACTAGTGCTATTTAAAACCGACTCAATCAACCCCGACTCCACGTAGTCTTGTCTGCCCTACCCCTAGAGTGTTATTCAGAACCGCGAAGGCACGGAGGGGCCTGCATGCTGAGGAGCAGGTGGCTATAAGCCAGCCGTCGCGGCTGAGCGAAAGCCATCTGCGACGATTAGCATGCGTGGGACCGCCAGAACCCCGCAGTGCCGGAGCTATGACAGAAGTCTTGCATGTTGCATGCCTGCTTGCATGCCAGCTAGTGTGCCTGCATGCATTCTGCATGTCTGCATGCATGCTGCATGCCTGCTGCATGACTGCATACCGGCTGCATGCATGCTGCATGTCTGCATGTATGCAAAATTATATAATATATTAATAATATTACGTGATTTCTTAACATTGATCGTAAATAAGAGCTTTTTTATTTTGTAACTATTTCTTTATAAATAAGGTTAAAAAACAATAGTAAATAATTTAAACATACCAAAGACAATAAATTTAAATTTATTATGTATAGCAATAAGACAATAAATTTAATCTATTATGTAGCTTGCTTTTTGAAATTATAGTGAATGAGTTCGCAATGCATTTATGGATTTTGTCAGTTATGCTTTTCAAACGTATGTCATAATTTCAAACATAAATTATGCCTTTTGTTACTTATGCTTATTCAAAATATGCCTTTTCATGGTTATGCTTTACATATTTCGGCCTTATAATATTATGCGTTACGACGTTATGGTATAAAGACTTATGGCAAGTGACGATTATGGCAATTAACATTATGCATTTTTAGTTTATAACGAAAAACGTTATGCGTTTCAATAGGTAAACGTATTACCATATAAGCAAAAAAAAAAAGAATTTTGCAAAAGTATAAAACAGAAAAATCTAATTATAATAAGATCTTGAGCTACTTAGCCAAATGGCAGGCCAACATGTCATGCCAAAATCTGTTACCAAAAAGATATTTTTGTCAAATATATTTAGAGACAAAGAACTAAAACAATGTTTTCTTGAATGACTGTGTAAACATCAAAGGATTGATTGAGTCCATTCGTATTGAATATATTCGTATTACTCTTCAATTGTCTCGCTTCAGACTTCGTGCCAAAGAAATGTTCGCTACGGAGAAATGGGCAGATGAACTTACGAAGCAGGCGGCAGGCAAACATCATATTGGTGACTTTTTACCACCTGAGGAGTTGCGAAAGTAAGTTTAGTCAGATTACATTACGCTTACGTACACTTCAGGTGGCCTTGAAGGAAAATACTTGGATGGTATCTGGCTGTATGTAATGTAATGAATGTAAAAAATAAACACAGTGCTTATACATCTACCCCCTAAAACAAATAAAAGTTAAACTCCTGTTGAGTTCTTTTTTAAAATGAAATTTTATATGGTAATGTAATTTTAAACAAGTTTAGTGTTCAACCGGAGTGTAACTCTTATTATTAGTAAGGGGGTAAGTGTTAGGGTTGAAAAAAATAAAATCATATAACAAATAATCAAATAATGAATGTACCTATACATATATACCGGGTGTAACTGAACACCGCAATAACATTTAAGGGGCATATAAGTTAGATACTAAATGGACCTTCGGTGCTTGTCTGAGACCTGGAACCCCAATACTTTCAGAGTTATTTGATTTTAAACTGAAAGCAAAAACTTTCAAGTGACAACCATAATCAGTTCTTAACACAAAAGAAATTTAAACACAAAATGACACGTGACAGACTTGAGCGTAGTATTCCTTGTACGCTTACGTAGGGCTGTCGGCACTTAATACCAAAAAATAATTGATTTAGTTTCTATGACGTGAGCGTAGTATTCCTCGTACGCTTACGTAGGGCTGTCGGCACTTAATACCAAAAAATAATTTATTTAGTTTGTATGGGAAAAAAAAGTAGGTTTGTTAGCCCTAATATTTTCCCTACAGATTCTCTACTCCTGATGGATACATACCCTTAAATGTTATTGGGGTGTTCAGTTACACCCTGTATAAATCCACGGATTGAAAACAACATTATATTACTTACAATAAAAAATATGCTTGGGTTTTTTTTAGTTAGTACATCCTAGTTGTGATAAAGTATAATCTAGTAACTAGGTTCAAGCTATCGAACTGTTAATACTAACTAAATGATGTTATCTTTATCTGTTTCTAGTCAAGTCTTATTAGTCTAAAACTTAATGACATTGGAATGAAATGATATTATAAGGATATGTTGATGCTCTTAACGTAAAATAGGTGTCACTACAACAATTTTAAATGTACATTTTTTTAATGGATGTAATAATGATAATTGTAATAGGTTTATGGAGAAATATTCTGCGTTCAAGAGTGGCAAGGAACCTGATTTGAGTGATTATAAGGAGTTCAAACTTAAGGAAGACAATGTCGGTGAGTCATCAGTTGGTTTCATTTTGCTTGCACTTTCGAAATGCTGGTTGTGGCTGCAGCAGCTTGAATTCTCATTCGATTTCACAAAAATAATATTGATTAATGTATTGTAAGTTTTATAATTCTTCATTCATTCATAATTTTAATCCTCTGTCTAAATGTTCAAACAAGGTGATTCTTAAAGGACGTTAATACGATCATAATGACTTTTGACATTTTGATGTTAACGTCGTTACATCTACAAAAAGTACGAGAAATAATTTAAATTAAGATCGCCATTGCTAAAATATGTTAAGTTAAACAAAAAATATATGTTATTAATGTCCACTGCTAGAAACACTTTGCTGCCTTTTTTATTCTTTTTTAAATGCCTCTTAGCAATTGTGGAGAAAATAATTTAGCGAAAAATGATGAATAAATCAATAAAGAAAAATATTTCGTCGGGCGGGATTTTTTTCTTTTTTGATCTTTTTCTTTATTCATTTATTAATCAGATTTCATTTTTTTAGCAATTTAAAAGAAAATGTAAAGTCACAATAAAATAATTTAGTATTAATGAGGACCGAACCCCAGAATGTATTCATAATATTCATACCAAACATTTATTTCATTATCATCATCATCATCATCAATAAACCATTGTTTGACAGGCGAATGAATATCCTCCCGTATATTGTGGGTATTTTGTAACTTGTGTGAATTATCTCTTTGTAATCAATTCATCACCGAAAAATAGTACATACTTAAATTTATCCACAATAGTTATAAAGGTTTATTGACATGAGCAAATAAAAAAGAAATCATGCTCACATTTTTGTTAGTGTTTTACTAATTTGAACAAAAATTTTTTTACAGGTTTCAAAATGCTCCAAAAACTTGGCTGGAACGAAGGTCAAGGGCTGGGCGCAGAAGGTACTGGAATCGTGGACCCTGTGAACAAGTGCGTATTTTTAAATATATATTTTTCACCCCACTAGCTCGAAAAGCCTTTCTTTATTCTTCGAAATCTACGCGGAAAAGTCTATTTTAACCGCTTGTGTAGAACAGTGATTTTTCAAATTCCAACGTTTGAATATGGACTGGGAATATGAATTCAAACTTTGTGGTCAAAACTTTTTAGTTTAAAAAAGAAGAATCTATGTACAGTAATTTCCTTATTAAGCTATACTGTTTCACCGTTGGACCGTTCTTATATCGCTCGTGATAGTGGCTGCTCGTAGTAAAGCTTGAATGGGAGCTTACTGTACATGATAAAAATGATAACATGATAAATTCGTCACGTCGCAATGTTCGAATTTCAAATTTTTGTATTTTTCGTTGCGTCATTTCGTATTCGACGTTGAATTGTTTTATAACATTACAGCGCCCCAAGCACGAACCACTATAGTTAGGATTATCGTAATCGTATTAGGTATTTGTATAGCAGCGCCGCTACGGTCGTTTAATGAACTAAATGGTGTCGTAATGGTAATGGTACAGTTAACAAGAGCTAATTAGTATGAGAATCGTCAGCACGAACTCACTTTTGACATGTCGTATCGTTTTATTCGACAGCTAACTATCGTAATATCTCTCACCGAGTATTTTACAGTGAGAGAACTATCGTTACGTTACGAGCTCACGATAGTCTTACGATAAGGTTTCTAGCTGTCCACAGTGTCCATTTAATATCTCATAGTAAGTAAATACGATATTATAACGACAGTGGTTTGTGCTAGGGGTACTGTAGTAGGTATTTTCCTCGCCGAGGTGAGGTGAAAAGTTGTATGTTGCGCTCGGCTGCAAATTATTTGCCTCTCGTGCCTTGCAATCCACCAAAAATCAGCTGTTCCATATGTTCAACCTAGATGTATGGAACAGCTGATTATTTTCGCGATTTTAAGGTTGGTCCCATAGTAAAAGTCTTTCAGTTTGATTGTCTGAACAAGCAATCAAAATTTGGTCCCTGCTTCAAAAGTAATCCTGTATACAAATTTATTTATTTATTTACTAAAGTTACACAAACAGATTACTATCGTGACACAATTGTTATATCTAAACAAAGTAAGATACCTAGATAGCAATCTAAAAGTAATGTACACAGCACGTTTAAAGATTTATTGTTTACTAGCTTTCCGCTCGCAGCTTCGCCCTCGTTATTTTTGTTCTCTCGTGGGAATTTTATATTTTGCCGTAGGAAAAATAATTTTGTAGCCTATGTTACTCAGGGATAACGTAGCATTCTAATGGTGAAAGAATTGTTCAAATCGGTCCAGCAGTTTCGGAGCCTATTCAATACAAACATACAAAAATACAAATCTGTCCTCTTTATTATATTAGTATACAGTCTAATTTTCAATTCGACAGAATTCTGACAGATGTTAACCATAGACAAATCAGATATCAATAAACTTTTCTGCTTAGATTTTTTAAATATTTAATTACAAAAAATATGAAAAAGAACTAGATCAAGTAATGACATTGTAAATAGTGTTTGGCACTCAATGCACACTAGCTAGAATGTAATTCTTGTGCTAAATGGAAAAACAGAGAAAAGCAACATATTTCTCAAATAAAAATATTTATTAATCTTCATCACATATATCATCATTGTCGTCATCATCATCAACTCGGATTATAAAAGAATCGGATTATAAAGAAATATATTATTTATATTCAGAGGGCACATTTTATCCTCTTCTATACTAATATTATAAAGAGGAATGATTTGACTGTTTGTTTGTTTGTATTGAATAGGCTTCGAAACTACTGAACCGATTTTGATGAACGTTGGTATAGGGATAGTTCGAGAAGAACATAGGGTTATTTTCCTACGGGAAAAAATTCCCGCGGGAAAACAAAAATAACGCAGGCGAAGTCGCGAGCGAAAAGCTAGTCTTTAATAATATGGTTTATGCATTCTTGCCCTTTTTCAGCTGTGATATTATTTATGCCTTCTAATATTAATTGTTTCACTATGCGCAACTCGGACCGCGGTGCATGACGCGGCGTAAATAGTTTTTTAATTTTAGATTTGACATCTTGTTATATGTATTGGCTCTTAGAAGAAGCAAAAATTTTACAAACGAAGAGGTTTTTCTAAAAAAGGTTGGCAACCTATGGATTATTGAACAGGGATTCCAGTAATAGAAAAATAATTTCCTTGACAATTATTGTAACTTCAATAAAATGATATTAAACAATCTCATTACCATTTTTAAATTATCAGTGTATTTTTAAGACTTTCACCCAGTTTCTGAAAAGCTGTTCAGCGATAAAATTAACTAACAAGCTGTCAATCTAATGTTAACTATGAATTGAGTTGCTGAAAGCTAAATCAACTTATCACTGTGTTAGTTGACACAGCTGTCAAATTTATTTCAAAATTATCAAGGAAAGACCCATTTTGGGTTTTCAAAATACATATGAATAAAACAAAATATATGATTTCAGCAATGTGACCGTGTCTAAAAAAATTTCTCACGAGAAATCAAATTGTTAAAGATAAGTAAATTTTCGGCCCGTTCCAGATAAGCATTTTTAGCCATAAATATCAACATTTTTAGCATCTCTGCGTTTCATTAGCCGGTGATGCTAGTTTTTCTTGCTGGTTGTCATGCGTTTCATATAAGGATTTTTGACACGAAATGCTAGCATCAAATACCCATGTTAGTAGATGGGTCCTCTGATACCACTTTTTGACAGCTTTCAAATTTGACATTTGGTATCTTTTTTTCATGAATCAAAAAGGATTTTCAGCGGATTTAAAGAATTTCTTGAAAGATATTTATAGTATTAGCCAATTCTGATTTATATTATTAAAAATTTTAAGTGGCTGGACTAATTAAGTGAGGTGTCAAAATTCAGCATGAAAAATCAGTACCTTGCGTTTCATTTGTAACAATTAGCGCGGCTAAAAATGTCAACATTTCTTATAAGAAACGCAAAACGAGGCTAACATCAGATGTTAGCCTCAGAAAGTAGCAGTGCTTTATCTGGAACGCAGGGTTTGTCTAACCAACGTTTCGGAAACTCATGACACTGCTGTTAAGATGACATGGATGTTAGTTGAACAATATTTTGATCAGCCTTTCAGAAACTGGGGGTTAGTTTTTCTAATTGAAACCTTAAATTCAAGAAAGGTTTATTTTTTATTTTGCTAAAATGCTCTCCCTTTTTAGTGAGAATTTTTCAATGTTGGCAACACTTCTGAAATGTCAGAATTCAGTCGAATTAAAAATCAGACTGTAGATAACAAATATGACCTTATAGATAAAATTTTAACTAATTTAAAACAATGTGAATGTTGTACAACCAAAATCGAGTCAAAAAGTTAGTGAGCAGGGTTGAGGACATTATTTCTTTATGATGTCTGACACATTTTTTTTAATAGGTACTAAATTTATCAAATATTGGCTGTGCCCGCAAACTACGTTTCGCCATATATTTTTTTCCCGTTTTTGTAACATTTTTCATTGATGCTCAGCTCTTATTAGTCGTAGCGTGATGTTATATAGCCTCCTCGATAAATAGTCTTCTCTAACACAAAAAGAATTGTTCAATTTGAATCAGTAGTTCCTGAGATTAGCGCGTTCAACCAAACAAACAAACAAACTCTTCAGCTTTATAATATTAGTATAGATATCCAGCTCATCACAACAACGAGATAAATCATTGTGCATACGGCACATTCTTACAATTGGGTTATAGAAGGACGTGTTGTTTTTGTAGACCTGCGGTCCAACCGCCTATCTCATAGCGATCACTCCTTATCGTTATCGTGACATTATAACAATAGTTCTAATCACATGAGTGGGCGCGTGCCTCACTATCGCGCTGTGCGGCCCAGAACTTAAGACGCATTATTTGAAACAATAGAATTCAGAATTCAAATTCGCATTCGAAATCTTGAGATTCGAATACGAATTTCCAAATTCACTATTTTTGAATAGGTATTAATTTCGTGAATTCTGCCTACTCTACTAGTAGAAAATACGTTCCCTTTTATGTGCGATTCATCGCTGGTTTTGTTAAGTTGACGTTGAAGTGGTTTTTGCGTATTGGTTTTTATTTTTTCTTCGTGAAACGGAATATAATATAGAAATTGTTTTTAATGCCGACACTGAATTTGAGTGATTCTTTAACATTATCAATTCAAGATGAACTTGTAATGATTCAAAAATGCGTCTCGTGGCCAAGAATCTTGAATGTGACAAGTGTGAATGAGACCATGCGCTGAGCGCCGTGCGCCATAAACAAACAAGTGACCGTCACTTACGTAGGGAAGACTTTAAACAAAAATGTAAAAAAGTATGTCTTTATTTTATAAATTAATTGTATTACTGGTATATAATGACTGGAATAAATTTGGCGGAGGGTCCAAAAATAATCCTGTATATTACTTTATTTTATTAATAATATTTATGTACATACATTATGTGTATTTTATTTATACTATATGCAGATTTTTCTGGAATATATAAAAAAAAACATATTCATTTTACTGTTGTAGTACTATGTCTATTTCCTTTTCTCTGCACCACCCAAAGGTTGACTTCTAGGTAGATAGTGCCTTTGGCATTAAGTTCGCCTCTGTACAAAACCATACCGAAATAATAAATGATTGAATAAAATAACAATTATTTCTTCCCATAAACCATAACCCATTAACTCATTCACTTTTGTTAAGTCTTCTCCATCTGTTTTGTGGAGTGTATTATGTTATCTATGGGTATCTTAAATTGTTTATACCATTCCCCCTCTATAAAGCTTATTTTATTCACCGAAAACAGTGAATAAAAAATAGTTTCAATCACTGTTTTTGGTTTTTCAATTTAGAACACACCAATACTCGTATATTCGGCTTCCATCTCAATGCTATACAACCTTCTTGTACAAAAAAATATACGATACAAACACCTTGTACAATGAATACTCCACATAAAAACTCCTTGTGCGAATAACTCCCCGAGATTTGATTGGCGATATTTTCTATAAGAAGTTTGTGCATTAGAATAAAATTACTCTTATTTTTAGTAATTTAATCTTCCTTTTTTCTTCATTAAATGTCTATTTTCGCTGAAATCTTTCTTCTACTCGTAGTAATGGTATAAGTATAGTATGCAACTCGTGAATAAAACGGATTTATATCGAGGGCCATGAATCACTCGTGTCGCTAAGGATTCAATCATCATGAAACACTCCTTATGGTCGTGATTCAGTCATTAGAAAATCCTTCACTTGCTCGTGATTCATCTATGGCACCGGCTTTAAATCCGTCCTTTATCCACTAGTTGCATAATATACAATTGTCAATTCGTAGAGCACAACAGCCAGTAGCCAACTTGGGTCTTGGCGCGTCGGCTTCGGACGTCGCGTCGCCACAAGACGACGAGTTTGACGCCTACAGGAAGAGAATGATGCTCGCCTACAGATTCCGACCTAATCCACTTGTAAGCATATTTTCTACCGCTCTTATAATTTATTATTATTATTATTATACGTATTACAATGAACGAACGCTTATGAAACATGGAAGCATTCTTTTCATACTGATCTCCGTCCGTTTTGACACACCTAAGCTCGCAAAGATTTTTTTGGATTGACCTACGCCAACAGATGACCTTTACGGCTTCACCTTGAATTATTTCTGAAGGAGATGACTTTGGTGGTGTACCAGTCCTGGGGCTAGAATACGGCAAGTACGAAGGCACGATATTAGTATATACAGTAGAATAACTTCATAGAAACCGTCGAAACACGCGCTATGCCTACGCGTCTCGATCTGGGATCGCACTTGGATCGCATAGCTACAAGGGCTGTCACGAATGCAGTTCGCCGCAGGGCATACGCACGAGTCAAACGGAGTACACGATCGGTAAGCGAGCAGCCCTATCGCGGGCCACGCACCAAGCGATGCCGAGGGGCCGTAGGTATAAAATTACAAAAAGGGACCGAGTCCACTTACTGTATTATACTATTACCGTGGCGAAGGCTCATTACTTGGGTCGCCCCACCACTAAGATAAGATTATTCCCAAGAATATAACAGTAACAATTTTATAAAATCTTACTTATTGGCATAATAATTCAATCGGTAAATTAAGCTCAGTGAACTATTTTGCAGACAAGTTTATAACATAGTATTGCGTGGGTGTGTATTGGCCCAATTTATTTTTGAAATCGAATATTAAACCTAAAATTGATCCACTATAAAATAAACACTTCATTTGGCATAAAGAAATTTCAAAATTGAAAACGTTTTTTTTTTATGACGTAATCGTTGTACATTATGTAGGGTACTTGTTTAAAATGTAATTCTATTAACGCACATTTCTAAGACTTATTTTAATAAATTCAAATTGCTTGCTCTCGTTGCGACAACGAAAGTGGTTAATGGCAGTTTCATGAGCGTGGGGTTCATACCGAGGAGTACTTTTGTGGGGCCTTTTTTTAAACCCAGAAATGCTACCATGTTTCATATACGTTTTCTGCTGGAGGGGACGTACCCTAAATATTGGCGATTGCAAATTTCACTGAAAAGAAACATTTCCGTAGTAAGATTTTGTGGTAGCATTTTAAATACTTACCATAGTATTAAAAATGAAAGCGAAGAGAAATTCGATTAAGAATAAATGGGACATGCACTAACTTTGGTGTATATTTTATTGTTTGAGTAATTTCTATCTGACAAAGCTTATATCAGATATAAGATATATTCTAGTAGGTATCTGTGTGTATGTGTACCTTTACACATTATTACACGTTTTTTTGTTAAACCTGTATATTTCGAGGTTGTTACCGATAATATTTTTTTTTACAGAACAACCCACGTCGTCCGTATTACTGAGAAGACTATCAATAAATTAAGCTTTAATTCTTAAAAAGAATCTTCCATGTTTATTCCTTATACAAGCTTCCTTCCTGTCATAGATTTAAGAGACTAGTAGCTAATTTCACCAATCTTGTCTAAGCTTAGGATAATCTTAGGTGGCACGCTGTCATATTCTTTACATTAAAGACAAGATGTTGGAACTAACTACTGTAACGAGGTGCTATATTTAATTGGCTGCATTTGAATTATAACATTAATGTCATTCTGTTCTCCCGTCACTGAATTGCGCATATCGAGACGCGAAGAAGTAGCAATGGTATAACTTAATGTAAATTAATATTTTTGTCAGCAATACTGTCTATAAAATTAGGCATCAGAATGTTTATATCATGTAACGAATGTACCTTAGGCACTTATTTGTAAAGGCAGAAACAAACTATTGTGTCGTGTTGTGACGTGTCAGAAGCGTATCGGTTGCATACATTTAATATGGCTAGAAACACATTATTACAGTGTGTTGTGTTGTGGGGCTAATGTGTTTCTAGCCATATAAAATGTATGCAACCGATACGCTTCTGACGCGTCACAACACAACACGACGCAATAGTTTGTTTCAAGCGTAAGTCTTGTGTTACTCTGGTAAACAATAGTCCTTATATTTTTACAGAGTGCCATTTATTACTAATAATTGTAACGGTGGAAATTATAATTATATATTCAGCGCCGGAGCTTGGTGTGTAAATGGTAGGTATGGTAGTAATTAGCCCCACGTCGGGCGCCAGTACCTACGGCGCCCGACGTGGGGCTAATAAGATATAGCAACAATAATATATCTAAGATATAGCAACTCGTTTCACTACTTAGGATTGCCCTAAGCTGAGACAAGGTTGGTGCAATTGGTTATTAATCTCATAAACTTTTCGATGTTATTCGTATCTACCTAATGTAATGGGCGAAAAATTTTGATGTAATTATTGTAACCGGTGCCCGATAGTCGTGTTGGATACTTTTAAGTAAGTACTTTCTCATAATCACAACATTAACATAATATTAATATTTCAGTGAAATAATTTTGTTATGGATTTATTTATAGACTAAATAGCTAATAATTATGTATTTTCATGTAAAAAAAGTACATGAAATTTAATAAGTACAGAAAATATTTCAAAAATACTTCCAAATCCACTTGCAGACTGAAATTGACTTTTTGAATCTAACAGTTACTCAGAAATCTTTTAGTAGGTAGCATAAATTCTATTGTCAATTAGTTAGTAAGGTTTACAATGTGTAATGGGCCATGAAAGCGGTTTAGCAGTCTTGACAAAACTTCGCGTATAAACAAAATATCGTTAAAGTCGTCTTGGCAATAACATACTGACAGCTAGTATGTTATTGCAGAGGAAAGTTAACGAGATACTGAATTTTAAACTTATGGTGTTAAACCACTTTTTTGGCAAATTATTCTTTCAATATTTTACGCATGGCTGAATTTATAAGTAATCACTGGAAAGATTATGGCGGCTGTTAATTTAAAAGGTCCCTGTTCGATTCCTGGTCAAAGGAAATGTTGTGAAATATACACAATATCGTGGTTTATGTAGTGTATGATTTTTAAATATTTTAATGGAATGTCGTGCATCTTTTTGAGCTAGAAAATGTGTTGAGTGTAAAAACTACTTTTTATTAGTTGTAAATAATTAAGATCGCTTTTAGTTAGAAATGGATCAAAAGGTATACTAGATAAAGCTCCCGTTTATTTTACACTTTAAATAGGTACTTATTGTTAATTTTAAATAAACATTTTAAAGATTATTTTGTTTTTTTTGTATGTACCTCAAATCCCTAGGAATGTACGTTTATTTTGCTATAGGATATAGACATTTGCCATAAGACTACATAGATATTTGCCATAGGACATATATAAATTCAAAAGGAATGTGATTATTGTTCAAATTGCAAATTTGTTGGCCGAGAGGACGAACGCCAATAATCTGTTTAATAATTTATTTCATGTAGTTAAAGATGAATGTAATGAAATATATTTAAAGAAATTAAAGTAAAAAATGGGAGAAAGAAATTTAGTGATTGGGCTACATATAAAAGTCGAAGGAAGCTATTTGGAATATACTCCTAATAATAAAAAGTAACCTCTAATAACCCCGCTTATAAATTATGTCAGGAATTACTCTAAAACATTAGTGAAAGTATGTTACAAATCAGTATATCTAAAAATAAAGTAAAAACCCAGTTAAACTGTGTATTCTATGTCATTAGTAGTTAATAATAAAAAATAAAAAAATCAGAAAATTCAGTTCTACAATGGTAACAAAGGGTTAAGCTGCCTAGACCTTGGGTATGTAGTTGGAGCCTGGCCCACCGTAAACCTTCCTGCGGAACTTCGCCGACCGTGAAGGGCTCACTCTGGATCAGGAAGGTCCAATTCGTCTAACGAACCCCTCAGACAGTCCTATTTATGAGTATTTAAGTATGTCTTAATTTTTTTTCTGAAAGAAGCTACTAACATAACCCTTAATGAATTACCAATATACTTATAAGTTCAGGCATAACATACTGAGCCACGTGATTATTACCAATATTTTTGTTTTTAGGTTACCTACAGAAAGATCAATTGTTCCAGTCTCGTTCATCTACAACTATTTCGAGGTTGTAGATTTTTTGCGAGTAGCGAAAAGAAAGTTCATATAATTAAATTCTGTAGTAGGTAGTAAATACTGCTAACATGATAAACAGGAATTCATGGTAGGGTTTGGTGAGCTTTATCTTATCACGTAACCTTGATAACGGATGGTCTGTATAGATGCTGAAACTTTAACGTAATAACTAAAAATATTCAACTTAATGATTTCCGCCAGGCGTAACGTAATATGTCAATATATCAATTAAGGGAACCACTTTCATAAAGGTCGCGATTTTTGATGCTCCAATTGTATGAGTCGAGACGCCGCGCCGCCGCCGCCGGCGCACGCGTTCACTGCCAACATACACTGTTTTAAAATTAGAAGCAAGAAGTGACAAATTATTTTCAAATAGTTCATCTTATTGAAACGCTTCGTGGAATTCTTAGTTTCGCAATGATATTGGTGAACTGCGGTCATATGTTTTCGCCGGTTTAATGTTTTTCAGTTTGTTTGCGTTACAAATAAGTCTACTTACTTTTATGATGATCCGTAAGAGTGCTAGTTATCAAGTGTCCTACCAACAGCTGAACTCGTCGAGCAGCGACACATCAACATCTTCGAATTCATCATCGGAGAGTTATGACAAGCCATTAAAAAAGTTAGTATGTTTTTTAACTTTTTTTCCTAATCGAAGTCACTACTTACACTAATCGTAATACAATTTATGTTTATTTAGAACTTAGATGTATAAATCATTATATCGGATCGGACCTTAAGGTTTTGATGATTGATTTGAATGTTGTAGGTAGGTATATAATACCTATGGGAAAGTGCTGTGTCATTAAAAAGAGTTTGTTATCTTATATATTAAAATGAAACGCTGTGTGTTAGTCTCGCTAGACTGTTTCTTACGAAATTTTCTGTGTGTGTTTGAAAAGGTAAATATTTACTTAAGTATACAAAATAACAATTCAGTTATAAAGTAATGTTACTTAGGTAAGTACTTAAGTAGAAGAATTGTTTTTTTTATTGCTGCAAGTAGCAGACGAGCAGATGGCCCACCTGATGGTAAGCGGTAACCGCTGCCCATAGACATCGCCAATATCAGGGACATAGCTAAGTCGCTGCCAACTTTGAATATAGTGCTCTCTTCAAACGTCTCTTGAATAGGGACATGTCGTAGCGTTCGGTAAACACAGCAGTGGGATGTTCGTTCCAGAGGCATGTTCGTAGAAAAAATGAGCGCTGAAAGCGAACTGTACTAGACGGCATTGCTTACAGTTAATATGGATGAACCCCACTGCGGTGTCGAGTGGTACGATGATAGAAAGGTGACATTGATACCAAGTCGAACAGTTCCTCGGAGCACTCACCGTTGAAGAGACGGTAGAACACACAGAGAGAGCTAAAGTCCCTCCGTGAGCTCAGTGACTCTAGCGAGTCCGTTAGATTGGCATCCCCGATGATTCGAGTAGCTCGCCTTTGCAGAGAATCAAATGGATCTAGCTGGTATTTAGGAGCCCCTGCCCATAGATGCCAGCAGTACTCCACGTGCGGACGAACTTGGGCCTTATAAAGTACAAGGCGTTGATAGAGCGTGAAGCACCGCTTCGCTCTACTAAGCACATCGGGCTTCTTGCTGGCTAGTTTGACCTTGCTATCCAGATGGCTCCCAAATTGGACTACTCGTGATCTCGACACCGAGGATACCAATGATTTCAAAGATTTTAAGGGATACTTCTTAGAACTGGGGCGCTAATGAAAAATGGTCTTTTTTGGCAGTAAATGCGCAAACCTGCGTCTTTGTGGGGTTGAACTGCACTAAATTCATATGCCCTCATTCTGAAGCCCGCCCCAAAGTCTTCAACTTAATACACAAGCTGTGACCGTCTCTCCGACACGGAGTTCCGGGAGACATTCTGATGGTTGGTGTACCTCGCATTACACGTACTGTCATCCGCATAGCAATGAATGTTCTCTATCGACAACAAATCATGAATATGCAGAATAAACAGCGTTGGGGAGAGAACCGAGCCTTAGTTGTGGAACTCCAGCATTAATTGTTTTAGTCACGTAACACGAACCATTAACAACGACTTTGATGCTCCGACCATCCAAAAAGCTGGCGATCCATCTGCAGAGACTCCCGAGGATTTCGTGGGATGGTAACTTCGCTAGAAGTGCTCTACGAGGCTGATGGCGAGAGCTTCACCGTTCCTCCAAACCTTCAGCCCAGCGGTGTGTCAAATACACTAGAAGATCACCAGCTGAGCGACCATGACGGAAACCGTACTGGCGGTCGTTAATCAGCTGGTGATCCTCAAGGTATTTGATAGATAGCGGTTTATAACTCGCTCCATAATCTTGCAGAGCAAGGATGTTACCGCTATTGGCCTGTAATTTGACGGGTCCGATCGGTCACTCTTCAACTACTGCGGGGATACCGTCCGGCCCACTCGACTTGTAGACGTTGAGAAGTCTTAGCTCTCGCCTTATGATAAAACCTAATGATGATGACAAAATTTTTATTATAAATATAAGATTAAGTATAAAAAAATACTAGTAGTAGTATGTAGATTATAAAAAATACTGGGCACGTATTTTACCGCGTGACGTCACGCTGTGTACTTTCTGTACCACGTTGTTACGTAGCAGGCACCATTCCATAACTTTAAACCGCTTTATTTCAGTAATTTTTTATTATTTAGATAAGACAAAAGTACATGTTAGAATTTTTTCATTCTCTAAATAACAGATTAATTACATTTTCATTATCTTATGAAAAAAATATAAATCAAAAAGTCATATTTTTATGAAAAAATATGTAAGTAGGTCCTAATTACACACAGTTTGGCAAAATGAGTATAAGAGACTTGGAACTAATGCAACATTCATTTACCTGTAGCATAGTTTTCATATTGTCATTTTGTTATCATTAATTAACATTGTAATTTTCTTTTTTTTCGAGATGATAGTTGTTATAGTGGCGCCCTCATTTCCAAACTTACGGTTTTATCACAAATCGTTGTCTTACAGTTGTTTTAAGGTACCTTTTTTTAGTTTGAACCTGATGCTGTCTCTATTTCATTCTTTAAAATAAATGAAATGGCATTATGTTTAAACCATAGTATTTACAATTATCAAGGGAATAGCTCTACGGCTGTAGACATTAACTTGCCGAGCCGTGCGTTGTGACGTAGTTTGTCTTACATCCATGTGACGTGATCTGCAATAAATGCGTCGTCTAGGTATAAAGATTCAGAAAACGACAAACAAGAGTCGCAAAAAGAATGGTAAGATGGCTTGAGAGGCAATTGAGGAAACAAATCGATACGATGAATGCAAATGGCTGAGTTGGTATTGTGGTAGGTGGGCGACCGTAGTTCGATTTAAATCTAATAGGAAATGTAAAAACGCAAAAGAATTTGTAAGAGTGTGCATGTTACTATTGTTAAACAATATAAGAAAAGATATCTTCGGCGAGCCTTTTTTGGCATATCTTTAAATTTTAAAACCAAAATTTAATAAATAAATAAAGTAAATGAAGAAAATAAACGCTGGGAAGGGGTCATTTTAAACGACGAGCACATTACGTAAATAAAGGATTCTAATTAAGTATTTGTATTTCGCTTATCATTTACAGTTGGTACTACGGTTAACAAAATATAATATTACCCGTGGTACCGTGAATTAAAGAAACCATGGCAAATAAAATTTTCCGTAGCACCATTGATAATCGATTGCACGGATACCAGATGAATAATGCAAACCACTATTCACAAAAATGGGCAATATGGGCATGCTAGCTATAGCTTGTAGTAAGTACCTATATGTGTATATTTTAAGTGCCATAATTCGCAAAAAACGATCCAAGTTATTTAAGCTTTTTACAATCATCGGTGCTCTAGGGTCTTTTTAACGAGGTGGAATGTTGCGCACCGTACCTAGAGCAATAATATAATACTACAGTATTTCTAGCTAGAGGAATTAGAAACAGTAGTAGACCGGTTACCGCATCTAGAGAGCCAGGGCCGGATTTAAAGGTCTGGAGGCCTCGGGGCAACAAAGGAGTGGAGGCCGCTTGGCCTCAAATTATTTTCCAAATAAAATGAACAATTGTTTTTAATGTAATCATGTTTGTACAAATAACTGTAGGTAAAGGTAAAACGCGAAGAAAAAAATGAAAGGAAAAGTTGTTTACTAGTGTTTACTAGTCTGAATTTGAATTTTTTTTAGAAGTCTCTATTGTGGGGGCCCCTCTTTTGTGGAGGCCCCGGGGCTGTAGCCCCGGTTGCCCTCCCCTAAATCCGGCGATGTAGAGAGCGCACATTAAAAAAATTAACAATCATTAAAAAAATGGTAGGCTTCCGTGTGGTCCTACTAGTAGGACAAATCCTACTAGTAGTACACAAAAAATGCAAAACTATCTGTAAGAGCAATATTGCGTACTTTCTACGATATTACGGTACTGTTCGTTAGAGAAAACACCATAGACATGCAGTCTATTTATTGCCCAGAAAAATGTCTTCAAGCCTTCTATGGCATTGCACCAGTGCAAACCACTGTTCACAAAAATGGGCTTGCTAGCTCTACTTCGTATACAGTATACATGGGTATATTTGAAGTGGCAGAAATCGCAAAACAGAATCCGAGTTATTTTAAAATAGCGATTCCCTAGAGGCATGAGGTAGAAGGTTGGTGCTTGATACCGCACCTAAAGAGCGCACATTTAAAAAAAACTGCTTTTATTTACGTGAATGATCATTTACAATACGCGTATATGTCCTGAAAAGGGGTAGTAAAATGAGTAGGTAGGTAAAAAATTTGGACGATTCAAAAAAGCTTTCTGCCAAAAGAATATTTTAATTTTGAATAAAATCTCAACAAATATAAAAATATGCCTTACAATCATAAAACACCAGCACGCGTAGCACCACAGAACACAGAAAGAGGTTAGAAAGCACAGAACACATATACCCAAGGGAAGAATGACAACTACATAGAAAAACACGTTGGACAAATTTTGACTGTGCTGCCATCTTACTGTGGCCCCACGCACTATCTACGCTACGCGGTAAAATTCAAAAGCACTGTAATATTATTTTTTTATTGTAATCGTAATTTATGGAAACTAGATAATATGCAATGATTTTAATTATAAATCATTGCATATTATTTTCTAGTTTCCATAAATCACGTCAGAAGTCACAGAATAGTAAAGGTAAAAATTAAATAAAAGTATGATAGTTTTATTTATGTTTTATTGTGTTCATCTTCTTTTTTATTGCTAGTTTTGAAGCAGATTCTACATATTCTCGGTTGTACAATGTACAATACCTTTTAATAGTTATGTGAAAAACACTATTTATAATAATTTTTACATTTATTGAGACATATTTCTCACACTGTTTCTAAAAGGTGAAATTTATATCCTCACAGAGGTTTTTTAATAACAATGTTTTTAAATCCAATATTGATGATGACATTAAAGAGAAATTATCGCATAGAGTAGCACAATCTTCAACACATTTAATTAAATTTCTTGATGCATAAATTAATTTCTTCTTAATGTCGACATATTCTTTACATTCTATGAATGAATGTACATTTTCTGTCAACTAATATCTTCTCAAACACACCACAAGTCACATTCAGTTTTTTTTTATAATAAACCCACATAATAAGCACAAGCTTGCATTTCAGCTGAGTCAGTCATGCTTGCTTCAAAAGTGTGGTCCGCTGAAGCTAGCATATTGATCACAATATCAGGGGCTTCTAGGGGTTACTTGTTGGCTTGTGTGTGGTGTAGAAAACATGTCCTTGAAATTATTTATTATTGTATAATAAATGTCTGTTTCACAGTTTCCTGACTCTATGTGGTTTAGAAATTATAGATGTTTTCAATCCACCTATAAAATTGTTGCACAATTTGCCTGGATTGAGCCAAATAAATTTTCCACTGCATCCTGCTGTACCCGACGCGTTGACAGATATTTAATCCTGTTTTTCTTTAAGATTTTTAAATATTTGCAAAATACCTCTTAAAGTCCAGACCCACCCATCTTTCGAAGGTGGTGGGTGGTGGGCTCCGTCATCCAACAAACTCTACTTCCTCAAAAAATTTTTCATTAATTCAAAATGTTTGAAATGCGGCGAGTTCATGGTTATGTTTGTTGAGTGTGGTTTGCCTCTCCTCAAAACACCAGAGTCGCTATTTACGGCGACAATTTCTGCCGTTGTAATTGCACCTGCAGGCAGTTCCCCTGAAAATGTAATAAAAACTAAATAATGAAAATTGTCAAAACTATAGAAATATATAAACTAGGAATTCAGGCAATATTTTTCCTAGGAGCTATCCGACAGTCCAACACCACAACTCAATCGACTTATTTCTTCTAGCTGTTTTCCTTATTTTGCATTGTTATTCACCCTCACAATGACAAATCTTACATTCCAACATCTGGATGAAATATTTTTATGAATAATACTTTCAGTTAAAATCAGCTGCTGTTTGTTAATTTTTTATGAACTTTGTAGGAAATGTTTAAGTATGTCAAGGTATTAAACTTAACTAGAAAAAATTAATCAGGCCTGCCCCATAGCATGATCAACAAAACACACTATGATCAAACAGTTTAGTGCTTTATCATTCATATTGATTTATTGTTTTATCATAATTATTGTGATTCAGTTTTCATGCTATGGGGGCTGGGGTGGGAATCGAACCCACGGCTTTTCTTAATCAGAACTCTTTGCTCTGAGCTATAAATTTTAGTTTAGACATTTTTAGGTATTCATATCAAATCTTTATAAATTTTCAGGTTCAGATTAATTGATATAACAATATAAATTATTACATAGGTAAGTTTACCTTGAGATATTTTTGCAAACATGCCTGCAGCCACCGAATGACTCAAAACCTGAGCTGCCTGAGCTGACTAACTTTCATCTTTTCTTTGCAATTACGGTTAAGGTGATCCTTCCTCAGTGATGGAGCAAACACGAAATTTGGATTTACATTATCTCAGTCATAAAAGTCTTGAATGTGACTCCACTTGGCAATGCCTGTAAAGAAATAGAACTATTTTTAGAAACCAAGGATTTTTTTCCTATATTATTTATTTATTTAACAATTTTTGTACACATAAAACTAGACAGCACAAACAACACATAAGACACAATGTACAAAGGATCTGCTTATTTCATAAATGAAATTTCTTCCAGCAGACCCGCAATTTTCAGATATCAATTATTAATTGATATCTTCTAGACAAGTTTTTATTGTATATTGTTTAAATAATATCTAACTGGCTTATTCATATCTAACTGGAGTTCCCCATTTTTAATTTATAGTACAGTAAGGAGTAGAGTATGGATGCATTGGTGGTGCTGTGGACTCAGCACTGTCCTTCTTATCGGGAAGTCCGTAGTTCGATCCTGCCATGAACCAATGTGTCTTTCGTTTTTCGAATTTCATATGTACATTTGTCGATGCTCCTATGGTGAAGGAAAACATCATGAGGCAACCTGCATTCATCTTTAAAGAAATTCAAAGGTGTATGTGAAGTCAACCAATCCGCACGAGGCCGGCATGGCTGACTTAGGCCTTACTACCCTAACCCTTGGGTAGCCTCGAGCCCTTCAGTGGGGACATATATTATGAGCTGTGATGATGATGATGATGATTGTAAGGAGTTGTAGTTTATAGTACAGCTTGCATAGCAATTGAAATTGATAATACAGACTTTATCCATAGTGCTCAGACTCGGACATTTGGATGGAGTGCAAGCACTATTGATAAAGTATGCTGTCTCAATTTGAAAGGTAAAAAATTTGGCATTATCAATCAATAAATGAACCATAGTCACACCACTGAACTGTCTAAATAATCATTATTAATATGCAACAAGAGCACTCTACAGGCGGCATATAACTATAACAAGTCTTAGGATGGAGTCCACTCTCAGGACTCAGCATCCACACATTGAATGCATAAAATGCTAGAAATATTTATTTTAACACAGATATAAACAGGTAGGATATATACAAAAGCTATTTTTATTCACCTTGTCAAAACCAATCATATCTGGAACAGCATGTTTAGATAATCTCTTCTCTTCAACATTAATAAAGTCAATAGTATATATAATCTTATAATCCTTTGCTCAGCATATAATTTATGTTGGAAGTCCACAGATGACCAACTGTCATTTGGAAAACAATACTTGGCCCACATTTCACATCTGAAAAAGAAAATATTATGAGCGAAAGTTCATTTATCATTATGATATTTAATCTACGGAATTTAGAGACTATTATAATTTTATGTTCTTGCAGTAACGCTAATAGAACTCAAAGAAGTGTTATCGCTTTTATTGTGAACATAACCGCTACCGCTTTAACCGGGGTTTTGTCTTTTTTTTTATTGTAGCATTTGGTCGTTAGAGAGGATAACAACCATTACTGCTAGTGTCAAGTGCCAGGATAGACAGTTTCATAAAATAATTTCTCGGATATTTGAGAGAAGTTTTCAACATCGTTGTTTGACAACTGCGAGGAAGGCTTGTTGAATAACAAAAAAAGGACGTGGCAATGTCAGAAGTATTTAAACTGGTCAATTTCAACACTTACCGTCGAATATTTGTTGTTCCTGGCTTTGGAAAGCGATATAGTATAATGTTTGCATCATCTTGTGGTGAGATTCCACACTTGAGACATTTTCTCTTCAGGTTATCAGGCATGTTCCCTGACAAACTATTGTTCAAATTGACACGTTTTAGAGTCACTGTCTCAGGAAAAGCAATTAAATCTAAGTAACAACACCAAAAAGAAGTCAAGTTTAACACAAAAATCAAAACAAGTCACTGTCTCCAAACGAGTCTATTTCTCACGTAAAAACACAAAAAGAAACTATCAAGAAAAGTCGTTATCTCAAAAGCAAGCACACTTCGATATTATTGCGTAAATTCGCAATGGAGAAACAAAAGGAAAATAATTCATGCGCCAGAAATATAAATTCGGCCATATTTTTTGTGAATGTATGTTGCCAGTTTTAACATTGACTTTACATCCATTATCCATTTAATAAATAATCTTCAAACTCAAGTCTTTCTGGATAATTTTAAACAAAATATACTTAAAAATATTAACTTTAGTTAAATAACGCAAATTTATGTTTTAAAAGATGTTTATCATCAGAAAATATGGTTAACATCTATGAATCTTTTGTTATTATTTACTACCATTTTAGGATTTTTAGAAACATGTTTTTTGAGGTAACACTCGATGTATCCCTAGTAGGTACGATCAGCCTGGCGCAACTAGGAACAAAAAAAATATTGTATGGAATTTGGCAGAATTTTAATGGCGGTTATTGCCATCTCATTCTCTCAGTTTATCCATCTCACTTCATCTGTAGTTGTCATAATTTTTTACTCTTTAGCCATATTCGTCGGGTCTGTGGCCATATTGCTACTGTGTTATTTTGTTTGTTGCTCGATTTTGTTGGTTAGTTTCTGTTATTTTTTGACTCCTGTGATTTCTTGGTGCTATTGTGTTATTTAAATGGACTATAGTTGTACATAAATATGTCACCGAAGACTCGATACAGATCTTGTGTTATTTGTGGAGTTCGTGCCCACCGACGCAAAAATGAAAAAAGGAAGTTCATGGCCAGATTTCCTTTGAATCCTGACCGGTAAGCAAGAAATTAGATAATATTTAGACCCGTGTATCACAGCAGGTTACATTCAAGTACGATTTGTTGCTTTATTTATAAAAACCGTTTTGTTCGTAACACTACAATACTTTTTTCAGTTGCAGACAGTGGGTGAAAAATATAGGGAATGAAGACCTGGCCTATATTCCAATTCAGAAATTGCACGAAGCAAAATTTGTTTGTGGTGACCACTTTCTACCTAGTTGTTTTAACCGAAAGAAAAGTCGTCTAAAAAAACAGTAAGAATTTTCAAAATGAACCAATTATTCTATGAAAGTGATTGATTAAAATTAAAGTGTATTGATATTTTTATGTCTTCTAGGTCTATACCATCACTTGGGATTAATGCGCAACCTCTATCAGACCATTTGCTTGTGGATTTTCCATGTCATATTTTTGAATCTAGTGAAGTACCAGCTATATCTCATATTGAAATAGACATTGGTAAGCTATTTTATTAATTTGCTGACAATTATTGTCACTGGTTAATTTACTTCAAACTGTTATTTAATATTGATATACATTTACTTACCTTTTGTGTTCTTTCACCTTCGTAGAGCAAAAAAGTGATGTTCTGCCTAACCAAAGCCGAGTACTGATGGATCTGACTAATATTCCAGAGGCACTAAATGTAGATGTAAACAGTAAGTGGAGTCTTTGTAAAGCTTTTTATAGATGACTTACATATTTAGCCAATAACTATTTATTTTGCTTGCCTCAGTTCACCAGCAAAATATTCCTGGAATGTCAGGTGCAAAATCAGCGGCTATCATCGCGCCAGACCATGTTATGCTTGATCACAATTATCATTTAACAAAGGATATAAAGCCAAATGAAGAAGCCATGAAACGCCCTATGTCTGCAGGTATGTATAATTTATCTAACTTCAAACTATTATTCAATATTAATATACATTTACTTACCTATTGTGTTTCTTCACTTTCGTAGAACAAAAAAGTGATGTGCTGCCTAACCAAGATTGCGTACTGATAGATCTGACTAATATTCCAGATGCACTAAATGTAGATGTAAATGGTAAGTTGAGTCTTTATAAAGCTTTTTATAGATCATATACATAATTAATCAATAACTATTTGTTTTGCATGTTTCAGCTGACCGGAAAAACATTCCTGGGATGCCAGGTGCAAAATCAGAGGCTCTCATCAGGCCAAACCATATTATGCTTGATCACAATTATCATTTAACAAAGGATATAAAACCAAATGAAGTAGCAATGAATTGCCCCATGTCGACAGGTATGTATAATTTGTCTGACTCATTTGTTATCAAAAGAAAGGGATTCTAGGTTTGCCTTTCGCAACTCAACACAGTGGTGGGAAGTTGTACTTGTTTTTATTTTGGAAGTTTACACAATTTATTTGACCTATTATTGTTTTTATTTCAGACGCCACAGTTAGTCCCCAGCAGAAAAAACTTCTGCAGAAATTAAAACAAAATAAATTAACAATAAAGACTCTGCAGAAAAAAGCAAAAATCTTGGACTCCATTGAGTCACCTGTATTAAAGACACTTATTACATCTACAGTAAAAAATCAAAAACGAAAACAACAGGCTAAGCGATGGAGTAATTCTGACAAAGGATTAGCCCTTTCCATTTATAAAAAATCACCAAAGGTGTATCGATTCTTAAGACATTTATTACCTTTGCCAAGTATCAGAACCCTACAAATGGTCCTCCAAAGAATGACATTAGAAACTGGGATCAATGAGGAATTGTTGGGGCATTTAAAAAAGGCATCAGCAGGTATGAATGTTCAAGACAAAATATGTGTCATTTTATTTGATGAAATGGCCCTTAAAAAACGTTTGATATTAAACACAACCACAGATAAAATTGATGGATTCCAAGACCTGGGGGATGAAGGTGGTAGATCAGCACATATTGCCGATCACGCCCTAGTCTTCATGTTGCAAGGTGTAAGAAAAAAGTACAAACAGCCTTTAGCACATTACTTTGTTAAAGGAACTGTCAGTTCTGAAAAACTGTCTATCATAATTAAGACTATCATACGAAGAGTCATTGAACTAGAATTCTTAGTCATTGCTACAGTTTGCGACCAAGGTCCCACCAATGTTGGTGCTTTAAATTTATTGAAGAGGTTTAGTGGAATTTCCATTGATACGAATTACTTTCTTATTGACGAAACAAAAATTTTTACTCTCTATGATGTACCTCATCTCTTTAAATCATTAAGAAATAATTTCTTGCAAGGAGGTGAAGTGTTGTGGGATAATAAAAAAGGCAAATGGAAGCATTTAATCCAACTTGAGGAGAAAAATAGGAACACACTCCACTTTACAAAAATTTCAAAACGAGCAGTTCTGCCCAAATATAAAAGCAAGATGAAAGTAAAGCTGGCAGCGCAAATATTGAGCAATACGGTTTCAGCCATACTGAAACTACAAGCAGAATCAGCTGATGGTGATGCAAAAAAAGAAATAATGCAAACAGCCGAAGTCATTGAAGATTTTGATCAGCTCTTCGATTGTACTAATGGCCCAGCTAGTTACAAAGACATAAAAAAAAATATAAGAGAAAATGTAAGTAAAACAAGTTTTCACCATGAGAAATGGAGAACATATAAAGAAAAATTAAGAAGTCTAAAATTTTTGAAATCCAACAGCAATGTCACGTTGAAAAACGTTAGGTGTGTCAAAGGATACATAATATCCATTTGTTCTCTTCAAGACATTTGGAATTTTGTCAGTGCAAAAGGACTGAAATACCTGAACCTGCGACAGCTGAACCAGGATTCGCTGGAGAATCTTTTTGGCTTAATAAGGCAGCACAGTCCCACAAATAGAAATCCCACATGTTACCACTTCAGTTCAGCATTGAAATCTTCAATTTTGACGCGTTTAAGCACACCAGCATTACGTGGCGCAAATTGTGAGCAAGACAATAATCAAATTATTTTTGATTTTCATGATATCGTTTTCCAAAATAAGAAGGAGGTAGGTGAAACCTTAAACGATGAACGACAAGAACTGCCCCGTTTGATATCTACTGAAAATGTGCAAGTGCAAGAACTGTCCCAGCCGATGTCCGCTGAGGATGACATGCCTGTCTTGCATTTCACTGAAGATTTTGATGATGATGAACATTTAGTAAATTTCGATAACCAGCCAGCAGTGTATGTCAGTGGTTTTGTTGCTAAAAAAATATTAAATGGCCTTACTTGCAGCAGATGCTGTTCAGCGTTTCAAGCTGATGAGCAGTCAAGAAACACCGATGAATATAAATATATATATTTGCGAGAATGGGACAAAAATGATATTAGATTGACCTACCCAAGCAAAGCTCTTTGCAATCAAATCATTTTACTGACGAAAGTATTTGATGAAAATATTAAGACCATGTTATACGTTTCTGGTGTCATTCAGTATTCCAAAACGATGATGCTTGGCTCCTTAGACATGTCGTGGTTATGCCCTGAACATTTTGCCGACTGCGCAGAAAAGTTAGTGTTAATGTTTTCCATTTTACTATTACGCAATGAATGTCGTAGACAAAATGAGGCATTTTCTTTGGCAGAAGATAGCACTGCTGATTTATTAAAAAGGGCCGAGCAAACTGGTTCAGCAAAGTAGGGTATAATAGGTCTTTACATATAAAGTTGCCATTCTTCAATGCTGGCCACTTGAAAATGCGGGAATAACTTGTTTTCTCTTTCATTTTATGCATACATGATGTTATTGCGGGTTATGTGAATGTTGAAATTGACTTGGCTGGAATTTAAAGTTTTCTTGTTCCCTCCCAATTTATTTGGGATCCTAGGTCGTTTTCATTCTTTCATTCATCCCTGTCAAAGGAGCCAATTTTTCATCATGTCATTCTTCACAAATGTAAAGAGATATAGTTTAAATTTATGACAATAAAAATGTACTAAAGATGATTGTTTTATTTTTTGTATTTTTATCGATAAAAATTATTAGTACCTAATAAAATGTATCTTCTGAGAGGTACCAAGAGGTACTACTACATATTGTATTGTATTTTATCGATAAACGGTTGGGACCGTATATGCGCGTATATTTGGTTCGCTATAGGCGCGTTCCATCTAAGCACAGATTTGCAGCAATTTTAACATTTTCGCATCATCGCGTTTCATTAGTTTTTGACGCTAGCAGGGCTAGCAACGCATGTAAACGTAATACGTTACATTTCAAATATTTTGATTTGTAGGTTAGGTTCCCTTTGTGAAAAATAATCTGGTTAACATTTCGTAAATGAAACACAAAATATGATACCCATTTGATGTAAGCGTGAAAAAATGGTGATACTTAAATGGAAAGCGGGGTATGTTGGTTGGCACAGTCTGGGCTACGTTCCAAAACATCACCAGAGTGCACTCGGCCACCCGAAGTATGTCCTAAAACATTTCGGGTGCACTCGAGAGTGTTGGAGTGGCGTGTCCTAAAACGCTACGGAGTGCACTCGATCGAGTAGAATCTCACCCGCATAATATAGCAAGGTGTAATTTCACTCGATTGGATTTGGCGGGAAATTGTGTGGATTTTAAAGTTGTGTGTGATTGTGATTACAAAGATTTCATATTCACACACAATTTGTGCATCTCGGAGAGCGAGGATGCGCTTCGTAACGTCGACACTAAGTTAATTTTAAATTCCAAAGACTATAGGTATCGTAAGTGACACGATTGTAAAATTGGCCTTCATTTCCGCTGAAGCTAGGTTAGGCCGCGATTTCACAGAATTCATATTCTGTTAGTTTTAGCATTTTCGTAGATGAAACAGAGGAATGTAATCCATGCATTAAAGCGAACCGACGCGCCGATGAATTATATATTTTCTTATTTTTGTATATTTGGTTATGTAAACAAAGCAGACAACACTCTTGCCGTTCTAAAACAACCAACACTCCGACCACCCTAACCGGCCACTCTCCCCCCACCACCTACTCACTCCGGGTGATGTTTTGGAACGTAGCCCTGGGTACGATTATCAACAATGAAGCAATTGTTGACGATCCATCAATGTTAACTGACAGTGACAGTGTTCCCCGCCGCGTTCAAGACCTTTTAAAAACACCAAAATATTATAATGCTATTTTTAAGTTTGTACAAAACACTTTAGATAAGATTTAGTTTTATAATTTTAAATATATTAGAGTAGCAAAAAAAAAATTGAGAAGAATTTTAAATCGAAAATAAACAAAATGTTACTAGTTTTAAGATCTCAAAATGTATGCGACTAAAGGACTCTGTATCCATGTCATGAATAAAGATTATTTAAACCCTAGTAGGTATGTCTCATTGCGCCAATAGAAAAGTCGACCGCCCCGTTAGAAAGGCAATCATGCACCGTTTGTACGGGAACCGCTGTCGCCAGTTTTGCTCCCACTTCTTTTCCTTGCACCACCCATGCAAAGTCGCGCGAAATCGGGCTGAACCAATCACAACGCTCACTGGGCTCCTCATTCATCGAAATTCACTGACGTCCAGAGCCGCGTGTACAAATAACATTATTTTAGTGATTGACATCGATTAATAGCTATCGATATTAAATATTGCCAGCAATTTAACCATTTGAAATATTTAGAAAACCAAAAAATAATAATTACTTTCATTATACGTTTATAATTAATAATATTCAAGTAATATTTTGTTTCTATGTAACAAAATTAAAGCTTTTTAGCTCAAAAATGTTGTAGGTTAGACGTAAAATAAAAGAAAAACTATAATGCACCGGTCTGAAAGCATAAACTAGAATGGATAATCTGACAAACGGACGTGCGGTAGTTTAGTTGTTAGGATATTTTAGTTGGATGGAGAAGTAAATATTTGTAAAGTAAATATTTACCTGTAAATTTGTGTTTTTTAAAGTACTCAAATCTTCATGTCTTGCATGGCCACCTACCTATGCTAAAATAGTCATATAAATATTATGGTGATATTAAAAATTCTAAGTTGTAAAATTAGTTTAGAATTTGCCCATAATTTTTTTACTAATCGAACTAATTGTATCGTGAAAATTGAAATTAATTTTACAATTTTAATCTTTGATTATATCGCCGTACTTATATGAATAGGATGTTAGAAAGGGTAGGTGTTAGCTTCGCCAAACATTCTGTATTATCGATAAGTAATAATTATTATTATTGCAATTTAAGTGACATATAATATGTTATTTTTACTTTATACAAATATTTTAAAATATACAAATTCAAATTCAAATTCAAATTCAAATTCAAAATTCTTTATTCAACATAGGCCTTTACAGGCACTTATTGACGTCAAAACAAAGCAAAACAATCTAATTTAAAGAAATTATATTAACCTTGTATGTGCATACATCCTAAATATACTCAAGATGTCTGCAAATACAAGTAGGAATGAAAAAAAAAAAAAAGTTGATTCTACACCTGTTCGGAAATTGGGAGAGCCTTCTCGAGAAGAACAGGCAAGAAACTCGAAAGGTCTAAATTTTTTATCTCCTCTTTTAAATCGCCATTTACAATTTTGGTTTGTTACAGAGTCGTCAATTGGAAGTTGACCTCAAAGCAAAAGTTTGAGCTCAACTTCCATTACAAGAATAGATGTGTTAATTCACATTATATAAGCTATCTCTGAGAGAAGTGCGTGAACTTAGATTATAAATAAATTGCTCTCACTGAACGTTTCTTTGAAACAAAACGCAATACATTGTTAAATATTAGAATTGAGAGTTCAAACCCAAGCTTTTTTGTCCGTCATGTAATCAGACACTTTATAATATGCTTTTTTAATAAGTACATCTTTGATTGCAACTTTAAATTTGTTTAAGCTAAGTTCTTGTATACAACTTGGGATTTTATTGTAGAAACGTATACACAGGCCTCTAAAAGAATTATTAATTTTTTGGAGCCTGGTATTTGGTAAAGCTAACATATTCTTTTGTCTAGTATTAACTGAATGAATATCACTATTTTTACAAAACACATGAATATTCTTACGAACATATATTAGATTCTCATAAATATATTGCGACGCTACTGTCATAATACCAATTTCTTTGAACTTTTCTCGCAAAGAATCTCTCATTTTAAGGTTATAGATTGCTCGAATAGCCCTTTTCTGCAGTACAAAAACAATCTGAATGTCGGCAGCATTTCCCCACAACAAAATACCATACGACATCACACTATGAAAGTAAGAAAAGTATACAAGTCTTGCTGTATCAACATCAGTCAGTTGACGTATTTTCCATACAGCGTGAGCTGCAGAACTAAGTCTCTTTGACAATTTATCGATATGTGGGCCCCATTGCAGCTTAGAATCAAGTGTGATCCCAAGAAATACTGTGGTGTCCACAGGGTCAACACCTATATCCTTTATTTTTACAGTGGTGTGAACCTCTTTGACATTGGGTAAAACAAATTTTATACATTTTGTTTTCCCTTCATTAAGTGACAGGTTGTTCACATTAAACCAGTGAACAATTCTTGAGATAGAATTATTTACATCGTCATTAATTTGCACACCTCTTTTAATTTTAAATAAAAGTGAAGTATCATCTGCAAATAATACCATCTCATGTCTATCCTGTACAAAATCAGGGAGGTCATTGACATATATAAGAAATAGAAAAGGACCAAGAATCGAACCTTGCGGAACTCCCATTTTAACTGCAGAACCTTGAGACCTTTTTCCATTGATGTCTACTTTTTGAATCCTCCCACTTAGATAAGAGATTAGAAGATCTAGTGCAGTGTCACGAAACCCATAGTGGTGTAATTTTCTGATCAAGATTTCGTGATAAACGCAATCAAATGCCTTGGACAAGTCACAAAAAATGCCTAACGCATCATGTGAGTCTTCCCAGGCTTCGAATATATGTTGTATTAACTCAACACCAGCATCGGTTGTTGAGCGACCCCTCCTAAAACCAAATTGTTTACAGTGTAGAAGATTATTCCTATTAAAATAACTTTGCATTTGCTCCAACATTATTTTTTCAAAAATTTTGCTAAAAGTAGGTAGCACAGAGATAGGTCTAAAATTACTGGGGTCTGATGTGCTACCAGATTTATGTAAAGGAATAATTTTACTTAGCTTCATAAGATCAGGAAATACACCACAGTCAATGCAATCATTAAAAATGTTAGCAAGTATTGGAGCTATTGTTTCAATTACGGATTTAGTAACATCAACGGAATTGCCCCACAGATCCGCAGTTTTCTTTTTATTTAAAGTTTTAAATGACTTTGTTATATCAATTCCACTAATGTGTACAAATTTGAATTTATCATTACAAACTTTAACATGATCCTTCACTATAGATTCAGCAATAGCGGGGGAAACACACATTTACATTTATCGATAAAATGTAATGCGTGCGTTTTTTGATTAGCACGGCACTATCCCTTGTACTGCGACTACTGCGTTAATGCTCTTTAAGCCAAATGCGTCACTACCGAAAGCAGTGTACTACATTACGCGCTCTAAGTAATATGGCAAGAATCGCGGGCGTACATTGCCGGTAATGTATATTTTTTAGAAAAATATTATGTAACTTATCGTTATGATCAGTTTTGGTGGATTTTGACATTATGATCTATGGAATATGGTCATTATGATTAATTTACTACTTACCGATGAAAAGAAATTCCTTCTTTAGCTACACTTGACACCTGACTTCTTGTTTTACAAGTAATTATAGCACAAGAAGGCATTTTTTTATATTTATAGCGCCGCGCTTCACGATACACTCACTGTAGTTGTCCGTCAGTGATTAAACAACGCGTTCGCGTTGCGGGGCCACAAGTATGAGCATTTAGTCATAGTTGTGGCTACGCGTGCCCCGCCCACATAGCCCTTCTAACCTCTTTCTGTGTTCTGTGCGTAGCACAACGATCGCGAGAATATTTTCTCGGCCTGTTTGCCTACACCGAAATGTAACTTTTGACAGTAGCGAATGAGATAGCTATTGTTTGGTGTCAAGAAACTGACATTTAATGATAGACATATTTATCTCGGAGTCCTTGAGCTACTTTTGAAGTACCTAGGCTTCCTCGTGGTCCCACTAAGTAGTAGGACAAACTAGTAGAACCACGAGGAAACAGCCAATTTATCACCATTATTTCAAATTTTTAAGGAGTAGGTATATAGCAAAACTTCCGATAAAAATGTCGGTAGTTGGTACTAACTACGCAGGCCAATGGTGCACCGCCCGCCCTCCCTCAATCGCATGCGACAAAGGAATATCAATAATTAGTACCACACCAACATGCAAATACTTAGATTCGACGCGTTTCGCCACTCCACGTGGCATCATCAGGATGTTGTCGCCTTCGCTGCGCTCGGACCACAGAACACATATACCCAAGGGCTCGGACGACTGAGCAAGCTGTGAACGAGCCGGCCTTTTATAGAGCGATCACAACAACCGTCCGAGTTGTGTCGGTATAGGCGCACGTGGCCGCCATTGTAACAGCGTGCACGTGTTGCAAAGAATGGGCCAACCAGAAAGGAATGATTCACGCCAAGCTCTTCATGGGTATGGATAATTGGCTCAAGTTTACACTGAGCTCAAGCAGATCCCAGACTCGCCTACTGTTAGGTGCTCTAACCGGACACTTCGGCACTAGGATCATGCTAACCAGGATGGGACACACCAGTTCCAAAATCTGTAGGGCCTGCAAGGAGGTAGAGGAAAGCATGGAACACCTGCTGTACCACTGCGATGCCCTTACCTGCAGGAGATTAAGGCTGACGGGAATTGGATACCCAAAACTGGAAGACTCCAGGGCCATACCACCGAAGGACATCGTTGAGCTCATGGGCACAATAGACTGGACCGTAGGTGGCGATGGCTGTACGGACTAAAACTTGGGGAAGCATAAAAGATCCATGGTGGGTCGAAGTCCGAAGGCTCAATTTAATTGGGCCGCCCCCACCCGAAGATAAGAAGATCGGAAGTTTTGCTATATACCTACTCCTTAAAAATTAGTAATGGACTTCCGAAAAATAACGCCTGACACTATCAACCATTATTTCAGCCAAGATAGGTAGGTACGCTCTCTGTTGGACATAGGCCTCCCCTAGGGATTTCCAAACCAATCTGTCCTGCGTCTCTCACCTGCCTACCCTGGACCTATTCAAACACACACAGAAAATTTCTTAAGAATCTGTCGAGCTGTTTCTGAGTTTTACCGAGACTAACACATAGCGTTTCATTTTTATGTATAAGAAGAAGAATAGTACTAGGGCATTCCTTACTGTCAATTGTCTCACACGCTGACGATCAGATAATTTTGGCTGTAAGGTGCATTAGAATGAAAGGGGATGAAAGTAAATATTACCTATGATGAAATTGAAACTAATGTTTGACCCCCCTCTACCACCCCTCCTTTATGAGGTAGCGGTTTTGCTAGAAATATGATTATTGTTGCTTTATGTTCATTCTTATCTTTTGCCTTATTACAGATTCAATCGCTTACTGCGGTCGTCCGTGGCCCGTCACTGGAGCTTCTTCAAAAAGGACAGGTCCATTCTCAGGACACGGGGGAGATCGTTATCTGACACAGGACTTTGTGATATTATTGATACTGGTAAGAATATTGTACCCAAACTTTTTTCTTAATTAATTTAGAAGTAAGTGGGCGCAACTCCTATTCTATGACAAAATTACTGTCTCATTTTGTGCGTACTTATACGTCCTAACCTTAAGGCGCATAGTAAGGTCAAACATAAAAAATCACTGCAGAAAAAACCGGTTCTCTTCATAAATATTGAATAAAAAAATCTTTAAAAAAGATATGTTATTATTCAACGCATTCTTTAGAGGATGGTCTTTTTAATTTTTTGATAAATTAATTAAAACTTGGTTAAAATGTGACCCAAACATGCCTCGATTTTAAAACTTTAAACCTAATCGCGTCGTAAATATTAGGTTAAATCGTATACTTTCGATTTCAATAAATAAAGTGAACAATATTCTAGGGGATGGTCTTTTTAGATTTTTCTTATTCGCCTTAATTAACGTTTTATTGAAACAATTCATCTTACGCGTAAAGGTTTGCTTAAATATTCCCCTCAGCCTCACTCACTCACTCCTATGTAATCAGTGCGGGACGATCGACGCAAGGTCATTGGGACCACTATGCGCCTTAATACTTACTTTCCCCTAACATTTAAGTAGACCATTTTAAAAAATACCTACAATTATTTATTTCAAAGGTATACCTACTTATAAAATTTGACATTCGAGTGTTAGATTTTAGCTCTTTTGATGACCTTATTTACAAATGAAGGGTTTCGTTCAGTTATTTCCCATGCAGTCAGCGAAGGAAAAAGCTGACAGAGAAATTAGTCCCAAGTCCCAACACTCCCAACCAATAGAACATAGGTTACCAAGCTGATAGTGAACGGTAGGTATTTAATTTGAAACCATCATCATCACCACAGCTCATATACGTCCCCACCGAGGGGCACGAGCGTACCTTAACTAGTTAGGGCGATTAGGCCTTAGTCAAACCACGCTGGCCCAGTGCGGATTGGTTGACTTCACATACACCTTTGAATTACTTCGCAGGTGTATGCAGGTGTCCCTGCGCATGAATTTTGTGAATATAAGGATTCTCACAACAGTGGCGTAACTATACCATCTAAGGCCTGGCAAATTCTTTGGTTGCCCCCCCCCGGTAAATATAGATCGACATCTTTATGTATGGACTTTTTAAGTACTTAGGTGCACAGGTTAGGGTAACAGTTGGTTAAAGATGTTAGGTTATTTCTGAGCCCGCGGCCTCTTGGCGCGGCTGGGGCCCCTTCGGATCGGGGGCCCGTGGCGTTTCACCACCCCTGAGCCCTGCCACCCTATAGTTACGCCACTGCTCACAACTCCATGTTAAAGGAACCTGCCTGCCTGCCGGTACTGGCAGTGTGGCTCGCTGATCTCATTGTTTGAAACGTCTAGAGCCCTTTTTGTGAGATTAGAACGCACTCTTATGCACCTGCATGCCGGTATCCATTAAACGTCAAGTCGTACTTTGTGATCTAATTATATTTTATCTCTTCAAATCTCTTGACATCCCGCCTTGCTCTTTTTATTTCATTCACTCTTTCACACCGGCTGTGGAACTTCAAATCGTTCGCCTAGTTCGTGGTCCCTTCCTATCCACAAATCTTTTGCCTGTACCTATATTGTTATTTATTGCCCTTCCCTATCACACAAGCACTATTTATTCCTGTTACTTTCATTGGCGGACCCCCAAAAGACCCAGGACTTCCATAATTCCTAGTGGGAACCTAGTCAGGAATCCGCCTCTTCTCAAAATGACATTCTGAATCCGCCACTGGTTTTTGCACGCTTCTCCTTCATTGTCCTTTTCCCATTTCCCTATCTTAAGGTTGCCTAGAAGAGATTGTTTTTAGCAATAAGACCGCCTATTTGTAAATATCTTTTTTTTTACATTTGTTTTTCAATGCAAAAATAATATTTGTGCAATAGAGGGTTTATCATTATTAAACAAACTATACGGCATTCATTTTTGTGTCTGGCGGGGTGACTATGGATCGGGAGGATCTAATTCGTCGTTTATGCCGTCAAAAAAGGTTTAAAAGGCGTGTAATACACAAGGCTGTTTGCGTGTTGTGACTGAGATGTTCATAATTCGCTTGTTTTCCAACAAAATCGTACAAACGTAAACAAATCATTCACACGCCCATGTCACCAGCCCGCGTGTACTATGAAGAAGTGCCGGCGACGCGGACGCCGCGGCGCTCTCTCCAAGTGTTTGGCCCTTCGCCACGGCTGGTGCCCACGCTCTCCGTCACGTGAGTCTCGTTCATGACTTTGGTTGTCCTTACGCTGTACACAATAAAGCTTATTTTGATATTTAACTGTGCTAATCTGAATGAATTTGTTACCAGTGTGATACTAATTTGCGACGAACGACAAAAAGAAAAATACCTCCAGATGACAATACAAACACTTTTGCGTTTGTTAAAAACAAACGAAATACTAATAAGGCTGCGTACAGTCGAGTACTTTAATATGTACCCATCCATTTCAAAGCTACAAAGTAATGTATCCATTCGGAAGTAGCCAATTAAAATAACATTAATTTCTAATCAATCACTGCGATAATTCAATGTAAACACTCAATGTGTCATATTTATGAGAACACAGCAATGAGATCTCTTCTATTCAGGATAATTTTTTATCAACCCGGAAAAGAAGAATGGCACACTCAGGGTCGCAAAAAATATCAAGTGAAAGTCGATGAAACTCTATGCATTATATTAGACAATTATAGTTGTCCATTTCCTATAAATATTGTTTATTGGAAAACGGGAATAATGAGAAAATCGAAAAAAAAAACTTGTATCAAAACTCAACCACACATGCAATAACGAAACGCATAGGTAAAGTATAAACAAATAAGTTGCCACCTTAAATAATTAAATAAATAAAATGTTTAAAAGATTTATAAGATTTAACTTATTACGTTTTATTAAGTTTTACGTGATAAGTGATAAATAAACGGAATTCGATATTAATGAGTATTAAAAACAAAGATTTATTGTAATAACTTATTGTCAATAAGTCTTAATAATATGATTTATTGAAACAAATATCAAGATTATGCCTATTAGTTCGGTCGGTGTGATAACATCTTTAGGCTATTTGTCCATGAACCGCACCCTTACATTACAACAATCATACATCATGTGGGTAGGGTACCTACCCACCGTATGTTTTGTTGTCAATTGTCATCTATACATAAATGATTTTTATATTATTTCGGTTATGTAGGTAACTAAATATAATTACCTATTTTTCAAATCAATTCTAGTATTAAATCATGTATTATCTGTATGTAAGTTCACTGGTATTTGTAGGTTATATTGCAGCATAACACGAAAACCCCATTTTAAAAAAATATGCTGCAATTACCTTTTTTTTTAATTGGACTTAGACCTATCTTTTGAGGGTATTTTCATTAAGATACATAACCCCTAAGTGCGACACTGAAAATACACGGGGTTCTGCCATTCTTCTTTACGGGACGCTTCAGGACACATCCATTATAAAAAAAAAACAAAAAATTAAAAAAATGGATATTCTAGAAAAATTATATAAAATTAAATAGGCGAGTTATTTTTTTATTAATATTTTAATCATTTTACTACCGTTTCCTAAGGCGCCCCTTAATTTTTCCAGGGTGGTGAAAAAAGTAATCCTGTATAAAAGTTGTGAATTAAATTACGCAAAATCTGAATAAAGTTTGTTCAAAACCGAGAGTAGAACTAATTCCACTAAAAATGTGTCTCAGATATTATTTAAAATTAAATGTTCAATCGCCTATGCCGCTTTTTACCCTACTTAACTCTATAATTTTTGTCTCTTATCGGCGCGGCGCGGCGGCTAAGCAACAACATCGTATTCACTTTCACAAGCGAGCGACCATAGAGTTTTTTTGCAAGATACAGAAAATGGACATATCTTCGAAAATAATCTTCGAAAATAAAATTCTTTTACAATAAAAATAAGTTGGGATGTCTGAGGTTTTTTCGCTATTCAATTGACATGTTGAATTTTTTTTATAAATTTACATGTTAACATACACTCATACGGCCTTATTAATAAAAATTTTACTCCTTGGATCATCCTGGGATTGTGTTTTGTCTTATTTTGACATAATATGACAGCCGACATGTGGGGAAACAAGTCAAAACACGGAGTAACTAATCCGAGGATGATCCAAGGAGTAAAATTTTTATTAATAAGGCCGTAAATGTTTTGTATTCTCTTAAAGCTAAATAAAGATGTATCCATAAAACTAGTGTCAAAAAAAGCTTTAAATTGCTCAGAGTAATTCATAAATATTTTGTCTTTTTGTCAAAGTATACATATTTAGAATGCTATAACTTTTTTATTAATACATAATAATACGTTTTTAAACTATACATATAAGTAGGTACTCAAAAACCCCCAAAACTATATCCATAGTTGTGTTCTTATTGCTGTTCAAAAAAATATGACAAATTGAGTGAGACAGTTGTCGCGGTAATTTATAACATATTTATGTTATTTTTAAAGGCAACTTCAAAATGGATACATTATTTTTGTTGTATTTAATAGATAGGTACACGTTAAAGTACTCGACTATACATCCGTACATTAATCATTATGATTTTATCAAGACCGTGACCTCAGCGCTTGTTTTCTTGTTAACCAGTTTTACTATCGCGATTAAGATAAAAACAAAAATATGCCAATGTTTTTGTTGGTTAGTTGGTTGGTTTAATTATTATTTGGTAGCTAAGTACATAAAAATAAAAAATTAAAACCGATTTTTAAAACACAAAATGAAATAAAATGCAAACAATAAGTTTTACATTTTTTATTTTGAGGGCGGTGCGGATGGTCGATGATCCTGAGTTAAAAATTTACCAAAAAATAAAACCGACTTCAAAAACACTAAAAGTAATTAATAATATAAGAATACATACAACATCACAGTTTTATATTGAAGTTCCTAAACTCCTAACAACCTAATTGTTTCGGAGTTATACTTTTCACTATCAGCCTATCCAAATCACTTAAAAGAATAAAACTACCTACGTGTTAAAAAGTTCCCATTATATTGAAAGAACTAACTCCTAACCTACCACTTACCAGTAACCTTCCATCATCAACTCAGTAACATGATATGATGACTACCAGATGCAAATACCTGAATATCTTCAGAAAGAACATCAAATATGTTTGACGTTTATAAAATTTTGAGTTTCCCTCCATTTTCCTGGGGTCCCACCATTAGATAATGATTAAGTGACAATAGGGCCACCTTATTCGATTACAAAAATAATTTTGAAAATCAGTCCATAAATGGCGGAGTAATCGGTGAACGTACATACATACATAAAGAAATAGATACAGCCGAACATAAAACCTCCACCTTTTTTGAAGTCGGTTAAAAAGTCTACAATCCTTCTATCATCAGCTCGGCTTATTAACTACCAGGTGTAGAGACCTGAATAGCTTTAGAAAAAACAGGAAACACGATAAACGTGCCTTTAAAATTTAAGGGTTGTCCTCAATTTTGCTGGGATCCCATCACCAGATCCTGATTTGGTGACAATGGGACCAATTGGGAAGTATACTCTCTCAAACAAAAAGAGAATGACGGAGTTATGAGGTAAAAAATATACAGGCGAATTGAGAACCTCCTCTTTTTTGTGAAGTCGGTTAAAAAGTTAATGTACATCTATAGTGTACAAACAAATAAATGCGCGCGTACGCATTGCAATAAATGGGTGTAAATTTATTATCCAAGACTACTACTAGTGCTACTACTGTTACTACTAGTGCTACTAGTGTTAGAAGCAAGCCTAACGTACCGTGGACGGTAACTACTTAAAGTGATTGAATCGTAAAAAATCATTTGCAGTTTATTTTGTTACATGGCCCTATTTAATATTTTATGAAAACTTTATTAGTAATTCTTATTTTAAAGGAGAAATTAAAAAAATAATATTTTAGAGGCCTGCTTGAAAACAAAATTCGGTCAAAATAACTTGTTTGTATACATAATTACCTAAACCTAACCAATATCATCCAAGACATATAAATAACTTTAAAAATGGCGCAAAGTGTACGTGTTATCGTTTGTTTCGTTTAAATGATCACAAACCATAAATAGATAAGAATATTTTTTTACATTTTGCTGTTGTAAGTATACTTATGAAAAAATACTTTTTGTTAATATAATATCAGCTCATCGAAGTAACTTGAAAGAATACAACTGAGGGTCAATATGTGCCTAACTCCTAAAAGTCAAGGATCCCCATCATCAGCTCGTCTCATGACTACCAGACGCAAATACTTTACACACCTGAATAGTTTCGGAAGAAACATGAAACACGTTGAACGTAGGTACCTATATTTAAGGGTTTCCCTCGATTTTCCTGGGATCACATCATTAGATCCTGACTTTGGTAACAATGTTCAAGTTTTCCATCTTTTCTCAGAGGTATACTTGCGATACAAGTATACTTCTGAGAAGAGATAGAATAAATCAGAACTCTACACCAACCAGCACGATGTAGTAGAGAATAGAGCCCAGCAGCAGCAGACGTATTTGGGTCGATGAAGTGATAGGTAAGGTACTTACAAAATTGCATTTTAATCTACTTTTTATCGCTCAATAAAGAAATAAAGAATCGCCAAATAAAGGAGTTAGCTAAGGTCAGGGGCGCCGACTCCGTGGGTGCTCGGGTGCTCCAGCACCCACGAGAGGTAAATAGTGGGTGCCGAGCACCCACGATTATGAATATCTAAAATAATTATCTTTCTCATCTTTTAACTAAATCTAACACATTTTTCGGACTCTATGAAACGACGTCAACCACATCTGAAATTTTATTTGAAACTAGCTGACCCGGCCTACTTTGAATCGCCATGTTTTTTAACTAAATTACTGAAATGTTTGTTTAAATTATTATATTTTACACAAACCTTGTCCTATCAATAACTAATACATAAAACCAAGAATTATCCAATTTGGTGCAGTCGTAAGTTATGGGCGTACATACATTTCGAAGATAATTTTTATTTATATAGATTTTCAATGACGTGCTAAAAAGATTTCGCCTTGATATCAAAACTTGCACGGGTCTATGTACAGATGGCGCTGCTAATGTTTCTGGAACGCATACTGGCCTTAAAGCACAAGTTCAAGCTATCGAACCAAGGGCAGTTCATGTGCATTGTGTCGCACACTCCTTAAACTTGGTTGTTCAAGATACTATGAAAGAAGTGCCGGCAATTAGAGATTTTTAGTATTAATAAGAGAGCTCGTTGTCTTCGTCCGCATTTCACCGAAACGCCAAGCTTGTTTTGAATCCCTACAGGCAGCTGAGGATGCACAAAATTTTTCTCTACGTCTAAAACAATTCTCGACAATTATAGTGTACAACACAAAATGTTTTTTGAACAACACAAAAACTCAGAAAGATGATGCCGGTGCCAAAGCAAAAGGGTTTTTAAAAAGTCTTCAATCTTTCGAATCTCTATTTATCATTAAAATTCTGATAGAAATTCTTAGTCGCATTGAAGCTTTAAATGCTACGCTACAGAAGATATCTTTGCATCTGCAAAAAGCTATCGATAATATTAATACAGTCAAAGAAGTTATATCGTCCCAAAGAACTGACGAAAAATTTGAAAACGTCTGGAAATCTACTGTAGATTTGGCTCACATTTTGGAATTGGATGAACCAAAAATACGGAGAAGACCTAAAAAGATAGACGACTGTGACGACTCTACAAGTGAAACGCACAAGTTTTCTAGTCCAGCTGACTTTTATCGAAAAATGTATTTTGAAGTGTTAGATAAAGTCATAGGCTGTATTGAACAGCGCTTTACTAAGGATACTATGGCACACTTGAGCAACATGGAACTATTTCTTACTCAGCAAAATAATGATACAAGCAGCAATTGTGTGAAAAACTTTTATGGAGATGACTTTGATATGGATCGTTTGATTCTTCATCGAAACATGTTTTGATATAAACATAAAATTACAAACTAAATAGTGTAGAGGATGTTGTTTCTTTTATAACTACTCATTGCGAATCTACCAAAGATATGATACCAGAAGTCATCAAATTATTAAAAATAATTTTAACTATTCCACTATCGACATGCACAGCTGAAAGGTCATTTTCAGCATTACGAAGAATAAAGACTTACTTGAGGACTACTATGACTCAGCAAAGACTTAATAATTACATGGTAGTGCATGTAAACAGAGAAATAGCAAATGATTTGGAACTTGAAAACATTGCCAACATATAAATAAATAGAGCAGTAGTTCGTCAAAATACATTCGCATTGAATAAAAAATAATGTCTAAAATAAATAAGATATTTTCATCCCCCCATCTCGGAAAGAGTATATTTGCTATTAGATATCTGACCGCCAAAGCCGTTTTTATCAGCTTGAGGTTAAAGTAAATTTGAATTTAGAACATCGCATGCACAAGGTATGTGATTTCAAAACACCATTAAACCTATTTACTTCCATCTCCATAGTGCCGAATTCATCATACAACTTTTTTTCAATTTGTTATAAACTCAGACTCTGAACCTCCTTGGTGTACTTTTGTTTTTAATTTGCTTTGCGCGCGCCATTTTGCTTTGACGTCGTATTGTTATAAATAAGAAACTTGAAAATAAGTAAAAAAAACGAATTATTTGTTACATTATACTTACATAATATAAATATTTTTCTGTAATACTTACCTATCATAATGTTGTAGTAAATATGTACCTAAACTGCAATAAAAGTATCTTGTGATTGTAAATGTTTTATTTTGCATTTAGTCATTTCCTCGCTGAGGGGGGATGAAAAGTTAGGTGTTGCACTCGAGTGCAAAGATTTTTCACCTTGTGCTCTTTTGATTCCCTCGCTAACGCTCAGGATTCTAATTTTTAAAACACTCGCTGCGCTCGTGATTCAATTTTAGAATCCTTCGCTTGCTCGGTCATCAAAGTTGAGCACGCGGTTAAAAAGCAACTTTGCACTCATGTATAACAAATAACTATTATTAACAGGTGCACATGTGAAACTGCTGTGTAATATAATAAATTATCTTTTCTAAATATCTTGTATTTTCTTGTGTCTATTATTTAACAAAAATACATATACGTAGCTAGGTATGTCATTAAACTTACCTTTAAAAAACTTATTAAATCAGCCTTATTAAGTTTGCAAGGTTTAGGTATGCACACAATTGGTCGTCTTGATAGTGGGATAAGTACAAAAAGTCTACACATTAATGCACAAATATAAACTATCCGCTCATATAAATTATTTATCTCTCGGATTATTCGTTTAAAATCTTCCTGCTGGAAAAACGTTACCCCAGCAGGATTCGTTTTTCTTATTTTTTTCCAAAACGGAAACGCGCACAATTTTTTTATTTCGCGCACATTTATAGCAAATTACGCTCTAATTATTCATGAAACTTAATTTAGCCTAGGACACAATTTCCTGCTGGGGGAACGCATACGGATTAGTACGTCTTATGGTCAGAACCCTAATTAGTAATAATTATTACTTACTTGTTTAGACTATTGCATACTTATTTTTTTTTACTTGTAATGTATTTTTAGTAGCATCGTCGTTTCATAAAACCAATTATTTTTTAAATTTTTTTTAAATATTTTATATTGTAATGATAATAGCATTCTTATTTTATGCTTATGTTAGACTTTAGACCTGCATTTTTGTTGATATAAGTGTAAATGATAATAATATTTTTATAAGTGCAAATAATAATAATATTAACACAGTCGGTTTTTGTTTTCGCGTTCTCGTACCTGCTATCTGGGCAGAAGCTGAAAATCAGCGTTTTGCTTTAGCATCTAAGGCAAATACATCGCTGAGCTTTAGCCTATTTGCATCGCTGTGACACACAATAATCTATCAAGATGTATTTTTATAGTATTGTATTTCATATGGTTATTGTACTCGTAATTCATTTTGTATTATGTTTTATATGTTCTTAGTGTGTTAATAATGATGCAAATAAATTGTTTATCTATCTATCTAAAAAAGCTGGAGCACCCACGGGAATTTTAAAAACTCGGCGCCCCTGGCTAAGGTGTTACGGCCACGCGTTCGGTGAATTGGCCATCCTGACCCAGAAAGGTTTTGTAGGATGGTTAAGACGGGGAATGCGGGGATGCAAGTATATTAGGTGCTGGCTGGTGGACTTCTATGGCATACCTATGTGGGTGACCTAGTCAACTTAGTCCCTTGACATCGTAACATATTCCCCCACCTCATAAAAAGGTGGTACGGCCACATATTATTCACAAAACGACGAATTTCGGACAGCTTTACACATCTTTCGAAATTGCTAAAATTATAAAAACAAATATTCACAAATATAAGATAATTCTAATATTTGTGAATATTTGTAAAAGGTACTGCTAATTTGCCCACTAAAACGTTAGGTACATCTATCTCCTTGTGGTCATTACAAATATTGAAATACAACAATTAATGTTAGTTAGTCAACTATCATTGCAAATTTAAGTAGTATTATAATATTATCTGTGGTAATATTAATTCAATGTAAAAGTTTTTGCTGGCGGGATTTATTTTTTAAGTCATTTGTTTTCCCGAAATGTATAGGCTGCCGGTAAATTTCTAACCATAAACACATCTAAAAACCAAATGAAATCGTTCTCTATGTAGAGTCGAGTTCAACAAAGTATACTTACATTTTACATTATTGCCATACATAGCTAGTAGCTACACATAAAACGTTAATTTCTAATTATAATGATATGCTTAAAATTCGTTTATGAAATGAAATTACCGCCAATTTCTCATCATACACATGATTGCAATCAATATCGTGCGCAATGCACCACTGCGCATGTTTCCCTAGGAATGAGTGAGGTGCACGCCACTTTGAGCTATCCATATAATATAAATAAGGAGCATTCTTGCTCTTCCTCCCTTTTTGTTCGGATGACAGGTCCTCGGTTTATTACGGACAGTGTGCATGTGAATTTTATTGTGGACACGGAATTATCTAATGTTTTTGGCATTCTATCAGTTAAAACAGTGCTAAAACCTGAATTAGCTTACGTATTTCGATGTGTCCCTCAACAAATGCAAATCAAGCAACATAAGTGATAATAAATATTGGTGTTTATTCAGTGCGTATTTTACACTCATCTTAGGGATTTCTCAATCAAATTTTAAATTATCATATCCGATTTGAAGCCACCTTTAATAATAGAAATGACATATTGTATAAATAGCAAGCTATTATTTATAAAATCTTATGTATGTGACATTATGTACTATAGGCAAAACATGTTTGAGTGTTAACCTTGGCATACAAATATACAAAAAAAAGATAACTAAGGGATTTTTTGAAACGTTTTGTAGAGAAACGCAATTAAAGCACCCATGTTAACAAGTTTTATTCAAATTTCATTTTATATATTCCATTCGATTGAGAGGCCATAGTCGATTTTCCGAAGGTTAGAAGTGCTTATTTAACATTTTCGCTAAGTAACAATATAAAAAATTAAAAATATGTTGAAATGTACCTATAGAATAACTTTGATACAGCAAATGTGGTATTTCAACGTGGTTTAAAAATTGAAACCTTAAATTTTACTTCAAATTCAATCGATTCCTGGCTCTTTCAATTGTATTTAGAGTCAGCCTTGCTTCAAATGGACGATCTACGATAAGAAATCAAACTAAGTATTTAATAAGATTAGTTTGAACAAGAACAGAGATCGGCTTAAAACATAATGGTTTCAAAATTAGTTTTAAAGAATTTATTAATAATTACCGAATTATTAAATATGTGTTACAATTTTTTTATGTAATAAATATATTACTGCTATTCGTTTTAGAAATGTTAAAACAAAATGTAGGCATACACTTAGAGGTACTTAATGCAAATAAGTTTCAAAGCATTTGAATAGTGTTATAGGTTCTTTTAGTAAACAAATACGCTTTATATGCTTCTAAATTTAATTCAAATTTATTTCATCGTGTTATCGAATGTAATCCAATGAAGTTGTAAGTCATCACTGGATGTCGCATTAACTTGTGATGCACCGTACAACACTTCCTAGTTACGAACGCATAGTATTGCATAATCATTGTTTTCGAGAAAGTTTGCAAAACTAAATTTGTACTAATTTTGACTACGTCCACCAATCTTTATTCTTCAGCTACAAACTGCCTGCCGCAAATTCTCTTATATTAGTTTTCGTACTTATATCGAGGATTATCTGGGGTCCGCTTATTAAGTTTTTGTTAATAATAATACGTATTTTTCAAATTTAGCTTTAGGTGTTAGGCATTTTTTGCAAATGCATTTTGTGTATCTTGGAGTTATGAATGTTACCAACCCGCCACGTGCCAATCCAATGAAATGATATCAGAGACTGAACATTTGTAGGACTATAATAAAAGTGTATATAAAATATCAAGTCATTAGTCGCTTGAAGAGAATATTTCGGTAAGTTTACTGGTTTTTATCATAATTAAGCACTTATATATTTTACGCAATTTTTTGTGATTATGGATGAATGTGTGTTGCTCTTTTACGAAAATAACAGCAGTACAGCAAAGTAATTTATAAACAACGATAACGAAGTTTTAAAAGAACAAAATGACGTATACGAAATTGAGAATGATTTCCTTATACATCACGAACCATTCTCATACATTGCCGGTCGATACAAGCGTACGCAAACAAAACGAACGCGAATTGTTACTTTATCTAAGCCCCTGAACTTTGATTTTGATTCTTTTTCGAGAAGATTGCACTTTAAGAACAGATAATAATTTCTGTGGGTCAATTTTTTTCGCAACCTGTTACGCAATATCAAGAAGTCCATTTTTTCAATTTATTATTTTTCAAGTTATCTAGAGCGAAACAATGCGTAGGAATATTTTTATGTCATGTAATCAGATACTTTTTTCAATGCTTGATTTCTTGATAAATTGAATTAACTTCAATGTAATCTAACGTCCACTAATTCATAATGCTTTTTTACATTTTGCTTAAACGTTAATATTTTCGGAAAAAGATATTTGTGTGATAGTAGGATATTATACTCCAAACATCCATATGGGTTATTTCGTAGCACTCTCGTAGTCGTGGCTTGTAGACTGCTTTGATTCCGAATTATGAAAGCGATTCCCAATTTCGTAGCCCTTATAAAGGCGTTTGGTATTTTTTTATATTTTGTATTTCTGTTTCAACAGTATAGGTACCTACACATTAACCTATAAAATTTAAATGGTATTTAAATTTTATAGGTAACTGTGTACCTACTTTTGGTAGATAAATGAGATAATAAAAAAAACAAACAGTACGTGTGTGTTAGATTTAAATGAAAGGGCTAGATTGACCGTCAATTTTTAAATTCGTTCTGAAATACTATTTCGTAATTTTATATTTGTGACTGCATTTTCTTTAAAAATGCTTAACGATTTCAAAAATAAATAAATCAATACATGAAAACATTTCGTCTGGAACCCGCCTCTTCAATATTACCATTTTGATGCCTTACTTAAAACCACTGGGTCGTCGCGCTTTTGCCGGCCTGACGAAATTTCAACTATTTTATTTATTCAATTTACTAGTTCATGATTAATAATTAGATGTGTATGAAACGACATCACTTTAATTAAATTAAATAAAGACACACCAATAGAAGATAAACAAAAAAATGAGTAGATATTAATACATTTACATACTATGTAGTGGCAACTATCATACAATCCATCAACAATATTTAAATTATAACAGAATATGTAGAGATACTGTATTTTAATTTAAAATTGCTGAATCAAAGCCATGCGCCACCGCCCGCTCGCTTACTGAAAAACTGAATGTAACAATCCGTTCCGTAACTGCTTCAATGAAGCCAATTATGTACGAGTACTATACAGCTTTCCGCCATTCATAACTTGTTGTTTCTAGGTAATCGGCATGGCGTGTGAAACCCATAAAAAGTACTATAGTACTGAAACTTAGTTCCTGCTTGCAGCTTTAGAGCTTGTCATGCCAAGGTACCGAATGAAGTTTGAAGCGTTCTCATATATCAGAAATGTAGAGTTATTTTGTTTATCGATAATCGGAGTTTTTCTCGTTGATGACTGAAGCTACCTCTCTGGGTAGCGTACAGCCGTAATACGAATATAACGTAATTTTCTAATGGATCCTATCAGTGGATCGTAGTGCATTGAGGGCGATTTCCACTTTAAAATACAATTCGCTCGCGCTTTTCTAACGTGCGTTAAAAAGCGTTCCAATAGAACAAAATACATTCCCATGTTCACACGGCAGCGCTTTTTTACCGAGCAGCGTTGTATTTTTAACGCTGGGCGTTGAGATAGAGTATCGTATCGTGAAACGAACGTTATAAAAGCGCTAACGCCGGGATTCAATGCAACGCTTTTTTAACGCTCGTGCGAAAGAGCGCTAAAGAAAGATTTACATTAAAGGTTAGAAAGAGGCGTCAGTGCCGAAAACTGATTGTCTTACTGTCTACTTGGATCAGTAGCCGAGTTAGGGCTGTCGTGACAATTGGCCACAATGCTGTACTGACTTAAGACAAACTGTTAAGTACTGGGAGCGACAGTTAATAAACTTCAATTATCGACTTACCCAGTAGGCTCTTAGTATCATACATATGCTAGTATTTAAGTAAGGTGAAATTACGTGATTAACACCAGTAGGGGTGATGATTTGCAGATTATAATAATCAGGTGGTTTTAAAAAAATTAAAATGAAACACCTACGTTTTGACATTTAATTTTTTCACACAATGACAGCGTGAGTCACGTTATAATGATTAAACGTGTTTGCGAAAACTAGAAAAGCTTTCGCATCGCTTGCTCATTGTAATGACGGGAATTAGTGTCTTGAAAGAGCAATTAGTGGAATTGTGTGGGTATCGTAGCATTACTGGTGTCAATCACTTGCTTGCTACATTTCGTCAACTATGACAGATTTTTTACTGTTGGCCAGTTTCTCGGAACGTAGCTTGTGCATATGCCCTTTTTTTATTTTACTTTTTTATGCTTTTTTTGAACTTAAGTCTACGCTTTATTTGTAGTTAGAACACTGAATTTTATCGTTTTCGCCAATAATTTCTGGCAGTATGCTGAACAATCTGCTTGTATAGAAAAATAGAAGAGATGTGTCACTTCCGCGCCTCTCGTTCTATGTATATATAAAAAAAGACGCATATACAAGGTTACTTTTGAGGCAGGAGCCAAATTCTGTGTGCTTGTTCAGACGAGGGTTGTTACGGATGCAAATATTTTGACATCCGCGGATGCGGATGCGGATTATTAGAGGTTCACATCCTCGGTTGAAGATACGGATTTCAGTATTTTTTAAAGGTATATCACTTTTGAATACACAAATACATGAAAAAGGATTTAATTTTAATATGTTTTATTCAATCACATTACAAGGACAATATTAAAACAGTTTTTACGACAGCAAATACGCGCAAGGCACGTGCCACTCTGGTTCCGCCCACTTTCTTTAATGACGTTACTTGTACAGATATAATTGATGCGGATGCGAATGCAGATGTCAGAATTAATGCGCATAATCCGCATTTGCGGATGCGGTTGCGAATATCCGTAACACCCCTGGTTCAGATAAGCAACCTGAACTAGTTTAACTATGGGACTCATCTTGAAATTGCGAAAAATAAATTCAGCAGCTCAACAAATGTTCGACATCCACTGAACCTAGATGTATGTAACAGCTGACTTCAGACAAGCAAACTGAACAGCTGAGTCCAGTTTGGTTGTCTGAACGAGCACACAAAATTTGGCTCTGTTTCAAAAGTAACCCTGTAAACACTTCTTTTGTATGTACAGTAAGCTCCTTGTTAATTGACCTTTGGACCTTTCTTATGTCGCTCGTAATAGTGGCAGTTTTCGTAGTGGAAATGTTTAGCTTGAGTGGGAGCTTTCTGTACGCTTGTGCTGTGGTGCGCAGGTCGGCGGGGGGGTCGGGGAGCGCCGCCGGCGCGGAGGAGGCGAGCGACGGCAGCGACGCGGAGCGCCCGCGCCGCACCCACCATCTACGGGTGCCGACACCCGCTTTCCCTGGACAGTGAGTTTTTCTATTTTTATTTGTTTACTAGCTTTTGCCCGCGGCTTCGCTCGCGTTAAATTCGGGGTAACACGGATTATTTCCAAAAAAAATGAGTTTTCGTTGGTAACAAAGAGTCTGTGTAACGATTTTTAGCTTCCTACCTTGAAAACTGCGAAAAGTGCCATATAAAATTTCACCCCCTCTTTTAAGGGGTTGGGTTGGGGGCAGATTAAAAAAAGTGATTCACGATTTTTTTGTTAGTCACAAATAGTCCGTATACCAATTTTTAGCTTTCTACCTTGAAAATTGCGGAATGCTCCATACAAACTTCCACCCCCCATTTTAGGGAAGTGGGGGGTTAGAAAGAGACAAAAAGTAGCCTATGTCACTCTCCATCCCTTCAACTATCTCCACTTAAAAATCACGTCAATTCGTCGCTCCGTTTTGCCGTGAAAGACGGACAAACAAACAGACACACACATTCACTTTCCTATTTATAATATTAGTATGGATTGCAACTAAGTTGGCAAACAAGCAAACTGCCCACCTGATGGTAAGTGGTAACAGTCACCTATAATACATGTGGCTCCTGTGAGATTCGCAGCAAAACTGCAACCCCACAAGAACCAAAGTGTACGTTGCCAACTTGTGACATAAGATGTAGAGGCACGGCACCCAGTAATTTCACTGCCATATCTTACCCTTCACACCGGAACACAGCAATGCTAGTATCACTGCTGCTTTGCGGCAGAAATGGGCAAGACGGAGGTACGCAAGCAGACGACCCTACAGTACAGAGTCTCCCTCCGGTAAAAGTTCCAATAACTATAATTAATGTACATATTTAGAAATCAATGAGTAAAAGTCTAAGGGTCAGGGCCCCCAGACCCTAATTCAAAAATCTTTATTCAATACTAGCTTTTGCCCGCGGCTTCGCTCGCGTCAAATTCGGGGTAAGGCAACCACTTTCCAGCAGCACCTTGAACTGTACTAATTATAGATGCAGAATTATTCCTGATAACTACTTCTCTCGTCTCGCCGCGCCGCCCGCGCTCGCCTAGGTACCCGATTGACGACGATCGAGATGGCATACCTAAAATGAAAAAAATATATAGAACCCTTATATGGGTGATGATATTTCACGTCTGCCACGTTAGTTTAAAATTGTTGCTGTTTTCGTAATCAGCGACTCGATAAACCACAAAAAAATGCCCATGTTGATTTTCAGACTTTCTCATCCCATTTCCCTTTTTTAGGGATTGCATTCTGTAAAAACTTAAAAAACGTGTTTACTTATTTATTGATAACAGTACTCCTGTGAAATTTCGAATAAAATAGTCTGATTTTGTTTCCTCATACAAATTGGGTGGGTGGTGGAGGGTGGTTTTTGAAAAATCCATTCTTAGTGCTCGTAGCCCTTAGACCTCATAAGAAACCTACTTGTTAAATTTTGCATCTTTAGACCCGAAGGTTTGAGCTGTACGTTGATATGTGAGTTAGTTTCTTCTTTTCCATATTAAGAAGAAGATAGGAAACGATGATGGTAGTTCACGACCGCTAAGGTTGGATTTAAGATCGTTATTGTTTTTGTAACCAGCGACCCGATAAACCATACAAAGGATACCCATATTAATTTTCAGCATTCGACACCCCATATCCCCCATTTAAAAGGGTAAATTCTGAAAAAAACCTAAAACAAGTGTTGACTCATTTATCGATAGGAGTACTCCTGTGAAGCTTCGAATAAAATAGTCCAACTAATCGTGTTCCCCCATACAAAATTTGGAGCCCCATTTCAACCCCTTAGGGCGTGAATTTTGGAAAATCCTTTCTTAGTACATCTCATAAGGAACCTACGTGCCAAATTTTAAATCTCTAGACCCGGTGGTTTAGGCTGTGCGTTGATATGTCAGTCAGTCGGTTTCTTCTTTTATATATACAGATATAGATAGAAGATAATAAGTAATATGTAGCCGAGACCTATATTTAATAAATCATTTTCATCCCGAGCCCTATTATGTAGAGAAATTTAGAGATTTGACAAATATCTCCAAAGTATGCGTCGGAGCTTAAAAAATAACGAAATTTTGGATCCCTGTGATACCCAAGAGATAAGTCGGAGGAATCTAATGTACCTACTTATGAAAAACGGTGAAGTGTGAGTTTGATAAAAAAATTCATATATTTTTCCTTCTGGCACTGGCTGCATTGTATTTTTTAACCGACTTCAGAAAGGAGGGGGCTGTCAATTCAGTTATGTTCGCTACTGTGGAACTTCGTTGATTGAGAGCCGATTTCTGTGATATCGCGGGGATGGCCCCATTTAGATACTGGCGGTCCGGTGCTTTTTTAAAGAATCGACTGGAACAGAAGTAAGGGTGTTTGCCTTGGTTTTTTGGTGTGTCGTTTATATAGATAGTCTAATTTTGTAAAAATTTTAGACCTCCGTTTAAACCCCGTAGGTGGTTTTTGAAAAATCCATTCTTTTTGCACTTGCATAAATCTCCAGCCTAAATCCAAGATTTGGAAATCCTAACTTCAAAACTGACGGACTTTCATACAAACTTTCATCCCCATTTTACCCCCTTAGGGGTAGAATTTCCAAAAGTTCTTTCTTAGTGCACCCCTACACCTCACGAGGAACCTACGTGCCAAATTTGAAATCTCTAGGCCCAGTGGTTTGGGCTGTGCGTTGATATAATCAATTTTCACACTTTGATACCCCATATCCCCCTTTTAGGGGTTGAAATTTGGAAAATCCTGAAACAGGTGTTAACTTATTTATCGATTGGAGTACTCATGTGAAGTTTCGATTAAAATAGAGCAAGTAATCTGGTTTCCCCATACAAACTTTGAGCCCTTTTTCAACCCTTTAGAGGGTGAATTTTAAAAAATCCTTTCTTTGTGCATCCCTTCACCTCATAAGGAACCTACATGCCAAATTTGGAATCTCTAGGCCCAGTGGTTTGGGCTGTGTGTTGATATGTCAGTCAGTCAGTCAGTAAGTTTCTTGTTTTATATATATAGATAGACCTTTACAGGCACTTATTGACGTCAAAATGACGTCAAAACATAAAAATCTTCAACCAAGAATCTAATTAACTAAATTATTTAATCCTTGTATGTACACACACCCCAACCATTATTAAGATGTGTGCAAATACAAGTCAAATGAAAAAAAAATTGACTCTACACCTGTTCGGAAATTTAGAGAGCCTTCTCGAGAAGAACAGGCAAGAAACTCGGAAAGTCTTGTATTTTTTTTGTCTCCTCTTTTAAAATGCCAACATTACAATATATTTCACAAACATTTTTTTAATAATATAGAAATGCCTGTCGGAGTGAGTGGAACAGTTAGAGCGAGCGCACATTGTAGTCACGACAGTTTTAAGACAGACTTGCATAAAACAGACAAGTCTGTTTTAAAACCAAGACGAAACTGTTTTGACTACGAGGCGCCGCACACCATAGTCTGCGACAATCTTTTTAGGGTTCCGTAGCCAAATGGTAAAAAACGGAACCCTTATAGATTCGTCATGTCTCTGTCTGTACGTCCGTATGTCACAGCCACTTTTTTCCGAAACTATAAGAACTATACTGTTGAAACTTGGTAAGTATATGTATTCTGTGAACCGCATTAAGATTTTTACACAAAAATAGAAAAAAGCAATAAATTTTGGGGGTTCCCCAATCCCCATACTTAGAACTGATACTCAAAAATTTTTTTTTCATCAAACCCATACGTGTGGGATATCTATAGATAGGTCTTCAAAAATGATATTGAGGTTTCTAATATACTTTTTTTCTAAACTGAATAGTTTGCGCGCGACACACACCAAAGTGGTAAAATGTGTGTGTCCCTCTAAATTAAGAGAATGATAAAATTAAAAAACATATATGATGCACATTACAATGCAAACTTCCACCGAAAATTGGTTTGAACGAGATCTAGTAAGTAGTTTTTTTAATACGTCATAAATCGTACAGAACCCTTCATGGGGTACATCGTTAGACTGTTTTGTCGTTGATGTGCGCGCCCACATACATTCAAAAGGGAAGCCGACAAACGTTAGTCAGACTTGTCGCCATGCAGAACTTGTAGGTATGAAACAATTTAGTCTACGAGACGTTTTGTTTGAAGTATGCGCGTCTTCATTATTTTTGTAAAGCGATAGTCCGTCTTAAGACTGTCTTGACTATAATCTGCGCTCAGCCTTACTCGAATGAAATTTATCCCATTATCACAAAGTGTTAACACCCTTTGAACGTCAATTATCACATTTATTGTCAATCCCAAGCAGTTTTTATCTGTCATATTATAATCAGACACTTTATAATATGCTTTTTTCATAAGTGCGCCCTTGATAGTGACTTTAAATTTATTCAAGCTTTAATATCATTTGGGATTTTATTGTAGAAGCGTACACAAAGGCCTTTGAAAGAATTATTATTTTTTTAAAGCCTAATTAGCCTAATTTTTTTAATTCCCTAATGATCCTATGTGTAGGCCTTAGGGTGCTAGAATCGGCATCTCCATACTCAGCATCAAAAATCCAGTTCAACAAAATGCTACATACCATTATTGTATTGAATATACTTACATACATTTAAAATTTAGGGGTTTTCACCCTTTAGGATCAGAGCTTAAAAAATCCAACACAAGTTAGAGACTATATCTAATGAAATCTTGAGGTCTTTAGGTAGCTAAGGGGCGAGATCTCGTTGGAACGGACAGACAGAGAAGGACGGACGGACGGAAACGTCCGATGCTAAGGCTGGGAAGACCGAAATTGAGCTGCTCAGAGCGAACATGGTGGAACGCGTGAATTCGACCCTGCAAAAAGTTTCGGATTGGGGTGAAGCTAACAGAGTCGAGTTCAATGCCTCCAAGACCCAGGCGTGTCTTTTCAGCTCCAAGCGGAACCCGTTCAACTTGGTTCCCACATTCCGAAGTGTACCCTTGCCTTTAACGGACCATTTAAGCCTACTGGGCATCGACCTCTCACCGAACCTCAACTTTGGGCGTTCTATTGAGGCGAAGGCGGCTACTGCAACTCAAACTCAAACTCAAACTCAAAAATCTTTATTCAATATAGACCTTTACAGGCACTTATTGACGTCAAAATAAAAACATAAAAATCTTCAACCAAGAATCTAATTAACTAAATTATTTAATCCTTGTATGTACACACACCCCAACCATTATTAAGATGTGTGCAAATACAAGTAAAATGAAAAAAAAAAAATGACTCTACACCTGTTCGGAAATTGGGAGAGCCTTCTCAAGAAGAACAGGCAAGAAACTCGGAAGGTCTTGTATTTTTTTTGTCTCCTCTTTTAAAATGCCAACATTACAATATTATATTTCACAAACATTTTTTTAAATAATATAGAAATGCCTGTCGGTGTGAGTGGAACAGTTACTCGAATGAAATTTATCCCACTATCACAAAGTGTTAACACCCTTTAAACGTCAATTATCACATTTTTTGTCAATCCCAAGCAGTTTTATCTGTCATATAATCAGACACTTTATAATATGCTTTTTTCATAAGTGCGCCCTTGATAGCGACTTTAAATTTATTCAAGTTAAGTGCTTTAATATTATTTGGGATTTTATTGTAGAAACGTACACAAAGGCCTTTGAAAGAATTATTAATTTTTTTAAGCCTAGTATTTGGTAACGCTAACATATTCTTTTGCCTAGTATTTACTGAATGAATATCACTGTTTTTACAAAACGAATGTATATTTTTATGAACATATACTATATTCTCGTAAATATATTGCGACGCGACGGTCATAATACCAATTTCTTTAAATTTTTCTCTCAAAGAGTCTCTTATTTTAAGGTTATAAATAGCACGAATAGCCCTTTTTTGCAGCACAAAAACAGTCTGAATGTCGGCAGCATTTCCCCACAGCAAAATGCCATACGACATCACACTATGAAAATAGGCAAAGTATACAAGTCTTGCTGTATCAACATCAGTCAGCTGACGTATTTTCCATACAGCGTAGGCTGCAGAACTAAGTCTCTTCGACAATTTATCAATATGTGGGCCCCACTGAAGCTTTGAATCTAAAGTAATACCAAGAAATACTACGGTATCCACAAGGTCCACATTTTTATGCTTTATGTTAACAGTGGTGTGAACCTCTTTAACATTGGGTAAAACAAATTTTATACATTTAGTTTTCCCTTCATTGAGGCACAAGTTATTCGCATTAAACCAGTAAACTATTCTTGAGATAGAACTATTTACATCGTCATAAATTTGCAATCGTCTTTTAATTTTAAACATAAGTGAAGTATCATCTGCAAATAATACAATCTCATGCCTGTCTTGTACAAAAGCAGGCAAGTCATTTATATATATTAAAAATAGAAAAGGACCAAGAATTGAACCCTGCGGAACTCCCATTTTAACCGAGGCGCCCTGGGACCTCTCCCCGTTGACGTCTACTTTCTGAATCCTCTCAGTCAAATAGGAGACGAGTAAATCCAGAACAGTGTCGCGAAATCCATAGTAGTGTAATTTCCTGATCAGGGTGTCATGATGAACGCAATCAAACGCCTTGGACAAGTCACAAAAAACGCCCAGCGCATCATGTGAGTCCTCCCAGGCCTCATATATATTTTGTATTAACTCAACACCAGCATCAGTTGTTGAGCGACCCTTTCTAAAACCAAATTGTTTACAGTGTAGAAGATTATTTCTGTTAAAAAAGCTTTGCATTTGTTCCAACATTATTTTTTCAAAGATTTTGCTAAAAGTAGGTAGCACAGAGATAGGTCTAAAGTTATTGGGGTCTGATGTGCTACCAGATTTGTGTAATGGAATAATTTTACTCAGTTTCATTAGATCAGGAAACACACCACAGTCAATGCAATCATTAAAAATACTAGCAAGTATTGGAGCTATTGTTTCTATTACAGATTGGGAAACATCTACAGAGTTGCCCCACAGATCCACGGTTTTCTTTTTATTCAGCGTTTTAAATGACTTTATTAAATCATTTGCACAAATATGGGCAAATTTAAATTTATCATCACAAGTTTTAACATAATCTTTTAGAATAGATTCGGCTACAGTGGGGGAGGAATCCAAAGATTTTGTGATTGAAACTGGAATGTCAGTAAAGAATTTTTCAAATTCTGTAGCTACCTCAATATCTACTGTAACTTTCTTATTTTCAATATTTAAACAAAAATTGTTGTTATTAGTTTTTACTCTTCCAGTTTCATTATTAATAATGTTCCATGTCGTTTTAATTTTGTCACTACTATTTTTTATTTTAGAGCTTAAATAATTGGACTTTGCAAATTTACAAACTTTTTTAAATACTTTGGAATAAGTTTTTACATACAATTTAAATTGATCACTAGTATTTAATGAACGCTCATTGTAAAGTTCATAAAGTTTTATTCTGCTTTTGTGAATACCTGGTGTGGCCCATTCACTAAAAGCTAATCTACCATTGACTGAGATGGTTTTTGGAACAAAGATATTTTTAAATTCACAACAAAATGTGTTAAAAAAGTTTTCATACAATTTATTTGGGTCTTCGTCATAATCAATATACTTTAAATTAATACCAAGATTATTATTGAAACGCTCCAAGCGGCCAGCAGTCTTTGGTACAACAGTGATATTCTTTTTCGCCATAAGCTTACATTTGTAACGTATAGTAACAAATTGACCAGAGTGGTCAGATTCTAAGTTATTAAAAACATTTTGTGCTAATGGTTCTATGTCAGTATAAATATTATCAATGCATGTGGCAGAAAACTCAGTAATTCGTGTTGGCTCCAGAAATAAGTTTTTAAGATTATATGACTGAAACAAATTTTTAATTCTCATACATAAACTAGAGTTTTCTAATAAGTTAATATTAAAATCTCCACAGACTAATATTTGTTTGCCTTGCTTACAGACTTTATTTAAAACTTCATCCATTATATTTTCAAAGTGGTCATACAATCCCGAAGGAGGCCTGTATACGCTCACTACAATAATCTGGTCCAACTCTACACAGGCAATTTCTATTGTTCGTTCAACTGAGAGGTTCACAATATCTTTACGATCTTTATATTTAAGCTTTTTATTTAATATGATTAATGAGCCACCGCGAATTGCATTTTCTCGACTGAACGAACTACCAACCTGGTGGTTGCTAAAATTAAACATGAACTGGTAGCTTTTAAGCCAATGTTCGGTTATACAAAAAATGTCTACTTTACTACTGTTCATGAATAACTCAACTTCCAGATCTTTGCCCATCATTCCTTGCATGTTCTGGTGCACCAGGTTGATAAAATTTACATGTTTATTATATTCAAATGGGTCTTCCAGTACATTATCTAATAAACAATTTTCATTTTGTTCTTTATTTAACATTATGCAAGAGGATTTCTCTATTGTCTCAATACCTAATTTAAAGACTTACTAACTAATACATCAGTAATATTACTGACAGTCATCCTACTTCTACGTTGCTCAATAGGAGCAATTTTTGTAGCCAAGTTCTTGGCTGAGATATAAAAATAATATGATAGCGATTTTGCTATTCGTCTCTAAAAAGCTTGGCATACTCTCGAAGGTTAGGCGGTATTTCACGCCGGGGCAGCTTCTTACACTTCATCAAGCATAGGTCCGGTCGTGCATGGAATACTGCAGCCACCTTTGGGACGGCTCTGCTAAGTACCAGTTATCTGCCCTTGACTCGGTGGAGCGCCGGGCGAAGAGGTTGATCGGTGAAGACACTCTGAAAATTTCAAATTTCCAGAGTCTTGAACATCGCCGCGCAGTGGCCCGTTTATCGGTTTTTTACAGGCTACATTTCGGAGAGTGTTCCCAAGAGCTGTTTGATCTTATTCCACCATCTCCCTTTTACTACCGAGGCACCCGGAGAACGGCAAAGACCCACCCCTACGTAGTAGAAATTCCTCTGCTCCGCACGAAGCGTTTCGCTTCCACTTTTTTAATGCGTACTGCAAAGGAATGGATTCTTTGCCGTCCTCTGTGTTCCCACCTCATTACAACCCAAGTCTTTTCAGAACTAGAGTGAGTCGGCACCTAATGAGTAGGCACGCTCCACCTTAGTCCCCACCTTTGCTTACAATCAGGCAAGATGAGGATAAGTGTCTACCCATAAACTATAAAAAAAAAATACATAGACGGCCGTATCTATTTACGTATTTAATTACTTACTGACCGAATACGTAGAGCGTTACTAGATATATTAATTGCGGCCCCCCGACGTGACGACTAAAGGGCCAACCGACACATTTTATTTTTTACTTTTTGGAGGTATATTTATATATATAGGTACGAGTATATTTGCAGACATTCGGTTATTCTTCCCTACTTTCACCCCCATAACTTACAAACGGCTCAACCGATTTTCATCAAATTAAATTGTCTTGCTATTATGGGCAGAGGAATGGGAATTACCAGTAAGGAGACCATGGTTCTTTTATCACCTTAGTCAAACTCAAATATAACTACGGTAGTATTAAAAATCTGTGATGTCAACATTGTTCTATTGTTTTATAATGTATGATATGAGTAATTCCTTTTCTACTTTGTCACGGCATTGAAATCTAAACAATGAACGTGGTTAGTATCATACCTACTTGTCTGAAATCAGCTGAAGTCGTTGTTTTCACGGTCTGATTACACAGCTTAGTGTACGTAGGTAATACGTAAAGACTTTGTGTAGTATATCTTCTATATTAATAGAATATAGAAGAAAATATAAAGGTCGAAATATTAAAGAAATATTTTGAAAAAGTGAAAAATCACTTTAATAGATATAGTTAATTCAGATCAAGCTGAAAAAAAATTGAACGCTTCAAATAAATTGCTTTTGCATTGGTAGGAATTTTCAGTAAGCTAGCCACCACCACCATCATCAAGAGCTTTCATGAATAACAAAATGAGCAATATGTATTAATATTATTAGAATAAAGGGTAAGTGTTACCCGATATTAATTTCAGCCTTGCCGTCACTACTAGGCGAATTGAAAATGAAAAACATCGCTATTGTAATTTAAAAAAAATGTGACGTCCTGGTGAATTGAGTAATTCGGAATTCTTGCCATTTGGCATTGATAAAATTCATTCATAAATAAACATTATTATTTAATTAAGATAACATTTATTTACACAATTTCCGTATATCTCGCCGCAAACATTGTTCCGAAACAGAAACGATATAAGATACTGGTTCAGTTAGTTTCTTACTTTACGGCATCAAACACGTTTATGGGTGTTTTTTTCAATTAATCTAAAAATTTAAGTTATGCGCACGCGCAAATTACGTGGTTAATAACTACTGGTTTATAAAGTGTTTATTTGATTAAGTTTTTGGTAGTCTATTGAAGGTTTACATTTTCTTGCTTCCTAATCTGCCGCTTCCGATAGGCGGCCAATGGCCAGACTGATTTTACCGCGTTATGTAATCTGTGACCGTGTTGGGAACTGTGAGCGATGAAGGAAGACAGTGACAACGATGTTCTCTCTGATAATATACACCTGCCGCGAAAGCGGTCAGTAAGCTTCTCATTCGGAAGGGAAAGCATACCTTTGGGGATTAGGAGAGCATGGACAAAAGGACGCCAAAGTATATCTCCGGAAGGATTTTCTTGGAGGAGACGGTATGTGTGAACTTTTCGGTCTATGTCTTTAAATTATTCTGACTAGGTATGGGTTCTTTCCTGTCTTTTTTATTACACACATCAACCATTATGTAATTTATTTAATTATTAAATTATTAGGTATTGTTGTTATTGTTTTGTCTTAAAAAATGGACATACCTAAATGTTAGTGATATGTCATTTAACAATAAAACTATGAATTTTTTTATCTTGAAAAGTCTTAAAGCGAAACTGAAAAACAAGCCTCCAAATTAACAATTAGTTTAGTTTTATATATAAGTTTAGTTTTATAAATTAATGTAGTTTTTTATGTTATTTTAAATAATTGTTATTTTAAATTAATCTATATTAATAAATATAGCCTCCAAATCATCTCAAATTACTACATGTGTAAACAAACATTAAAGTGCCCGACATTCAGCAATATGATCTATTTTCAGATCCACGAAACCTTTCAACCTCTACTTAATCATGTAGGTAAGTAGGTACTTAGCTAAACGAGAGATGTTATTCTATGAAACAACAATGTATGCTAATGAAATGTCTCTAAGATTTCTACGAAGCCCATTACTATTCCATGCTGTTGAAATTCAGATATTATTCGAATTAAGCCAGGAAACGTGTATTTATAATATTCGTGTAAAGTAAATAGGTGTACAATAACCAAAATACGGTTAACAGGATTATACTCGTAAGCATGTTCGTATTAGAATTATTTGATGTAAAAATAGATCGCACAATACCAGGTTAAAAAATATTAGCATGTATAAATCTGTTTCAATATGGGTATTTTTCCTTTAAACATCGCGAAATTTTCCTTATTAAAAAATATTCTAATAATGTAATTGTAGTGATCAAAATTGTTTGCTTTGATAGGGCATCTGTGGCCTTCGTACAGATTTGATAGTTAGGATGTTTGATTGAAACTGATTTTTAATGTCTATTGTCTTGACATAAGGTAGAAGGCCCAGTACTCGTCAGGTTTTGAACTTTGCTGACTTTGGAGCTGTGTTACAGTAAACCTTGTACACTTAATAATCTAAAACTTCGATAGCTTGCTAAAATATTTATTGTAGTTTTCAGAGGTAAAAGTGGTTTTTAGATAAACTAAATAAATAATTTATTGTAATATAAAAAAGTAAAAAGGAGCCAATTGTACCAGTAGTCGGCAAGTTTGTCCTAGTAACCGTCATGTTGACCCAAAAGTCGTCGATTTTTCACGCTACCTTGAACTTTATTGCTATACGTTAAAGATTACATTATAATCATTACGAAAAAAATATATAATTATATTCGTTTTATTTTTCATATCAAGGTACTTACGTTATAATATAATAATGTAATATTTATTTGTATTTTATACATATTATAGTCATAAAGAAAGCAGATCCCAGACTAATAATTTACTTTAAATAAATTTCTTTAAAGGGTTTGCGAAAACCAAAGAGTATATTCAATATAAAAGTATTAATAGAAATTTTCTTTTTTAAGTATGACAAACTGATTATCATTATGATGAATCATATACGGCCTTCCTCCATATTTGTTTTAAAGGCCGGAAAACTGCCACATCCATCGGTTGGAGTATTTGCAGCGGAGCGGGCGCGGGAGGAGGACTCTCAAGCCGCCCCGCTCCGTCGTAGGCGGTTAGGTAGGAAGAGGCGTGCCTTCTAAGGTGCGCACCTACTACCCTAAGCAGCCAGGAAGGATTCAGGTCCAACCAACCCACAACCGGCTGGGAGATATTACATCACCTTCCTGGTTGCCCGTCTGGGGGGTCACAACCGAGTAACCCCTTCGTTGGCAAGTCCCAGCTCGTTTATACCACTGGGCCTGTTCCCAATGGGTGTGTTCGGGAAATGGCTAGTTCGATCCCGAACATGCCTTCACCGGGGGTAGAGAGGTACCGCAGGGTGGTTTCATATTAAAAAAACCTTCTGTCCAGTAGAATCCACCATCTCGATCCAACAGTTGATCAAATAGCACGCTGAAGTTCACTAAGATCAACATGGATCGAACAGCACACGTCAAACGGCCTCAGAAGGTCCAACTCCCCCCCCCCAATGGATCGGACTAGCCAAAGGCCCCAAGTGCCCGGCGGTCCCGGCCGTGTCGGCAGTGACGATCGTCGACCCAGGGCTGGGACCTGGGGTGCGAAGAATCCCCGGGCGACGAAAACCCCCAATCAAACGACCTTGGCCCTGACAACGTATAACGCGCGTACACTGCGGACCGAGGAACAGCTGCTGGAATTATAGGAGGAATTGGGGTTTGTTGGAGTATTGTGGGTCCGATGAGATGGTGATAACACGATGGTCCTTAAATCTGGCAACCTGCTCTATTTCCGGGAGGGCGAAGACCTGTCCCAAGGTTGTGTCGGGTTCATTGTCCATAAGTCTCTCGTGAACAACGAGGTACAGATCGAAAGTGTGTCGAATAAGATGGCATACCTTATACTCAGAATCACCAAACGGTATTCGCTAAAGGTACAAGTCTACGCTCCGACCTCAACCCACCTCGACGAGGAAGTGAAAGCTATATATGAGAACATTTCTCGAGCAATAGGTACATGCTTCCAAGACTCACTACACCGTTGTCATGGGAGACTTCAACGTAAGACTAGGCAAGCGGGGCGATAATGAGTTGAAAGTTGGGCAATTTCGAGCTGGAATCCGGAAATACCGAGGTCAAATGCTAGCCGATTACATGGACAGAGAGGGACTCTATATCATGAAATCTTTCTTCAAAAAACGGCTGCATCGAAAGTGTACCTGGAAAAGTCCGGATGGCGTGACAAAAATGAGATTGACTTAATCATGTTGATTAAGACCAGTATATTCAATGACGTCTTAGTAATCAATTCGTTTAACATGGGGAGCGATCACCGAACGATAAGAGGCGCATTGAATCTTAACATAAAAGCGGAAAGGTATCGCTCCGTGCCGAAGCCATCCAGATCCAAAACCCCGAGCGCTTTCAACTCGAATTGCAAAAATCGCTTTGATTGTCTAGAGGACTGCACGGACGTGGACATTTAACATGACAGGATTCTGAAAGCTGTCTTTACGGCGGGTGCAAAGTTTTGAAAACCCAGCCGTACTTAGCAAAGAAGTAAGATCTCGGAGCCGAGAGCTAAGCTGATGGAGGAATGGCGTGTAATGGGTCTACAGTCTTCTGAAAATGCTCGTCGGTGACTCAACAAACATATCTCTTAGGCCCGTATTATAAAACGATTCTCAGTAATGAATCTAGTTTTAAAACTATGTAGTTTTAAGATGAGCTTTAACTATTGAAGTTTCTTAAAACGAGATTCATTGATCGTTGTTCATCTGAGTAATTGCTTATTAAAGAAGTGCCTTGTACGCTCAAGTAAAGATTTGATCTTTGATTACTTAAGTATGGTCGAAACCACTCTTGAGAAAATAAATTCATATTATGTTACCAAATAAGGTTGATATTTACGCCAAAATCTGATGCTGGGCAAGTGTCCAGCTGTGGGCTGGTGCTAGATGAGTGTGTCCATCAATGGGGCTGGTGGTGGGAAAGATTTCCAGCAATGGGATGGTGCTGGGCAAAATTGTTCAGCTGTGGGCTGGTGGTTGGCATGATTCCTAGCAGTGGGATGGTGCTGGACAAGATTATCCAGTAGTGGGCCGGTGCTGGGCAAGATTGTTCAGCAGTGGGCTGGTGCTGGGAAATATTGTTTAGTACTGGGCTGTTGCTGGGCATGATTCCCAACAGTGGGATGTTGCTGGACAAGATTGCCCAGCAGTGGACTAGTGCTGGGTAAGATTGTTCAGCAGTGGGCTGGTGCTGGGAAAGATTGTCCAGCAGTGGACTATTGCGTTCTGTAATACGGGCCTTAATGTCTGACTCGCGACATACTCTGATTTAATACGAAACGTATTAAAGAGGCCATCGAGCAGAACAAAGGCTCCAAAGTGTTCGCAAGAGATCTGTCACCCGGTCAGAGTCTGCTGAAGACAGAGGACGGCAGAGTCATTACACCCCGACCTGAACTTATGGTCGAGATCGAACGCTTCTATGGACAGTACGGGATTAGTGTAGCTCTCAAACAGCCTAAAAACAACAAGGCGCCGCGTGATGATAGAGTTACAGCCTAACTCCTAAAGCGGATGGACTATCAGTCCGGAAAGCGCTGCAGCGGCTATTCAACTCCGTCATACTCGAGGGCAAAACGCCTAAGGCATGGCATAGGGGCATGGTGGCACTGTTCTTCATAAAGGGCGACAGGGTCCAGTTGAAGAACCATAGACCCATCACGCTCCAGAGTCATGTTTACAATCTGTTCTCGAGGGTCATTACGAATCATCTCACAAGTAGGTTCGACGACTTCCAGCCTCCCGATAAAGCCGGATTCCGAAATGGCTATAGTACCATATATTAAAACTTATGACATTAATAAGGACACTGGCAGTTTTATACTTGTTTACTTTTCTAATATGAATTTTGAATCTGACATGTATTTCATACTCTGAATGAATTTTGATAGCTCGTGTATATTTATTCCTCAAATATAATTTTCAACAAATAATCTGCGTTTTTCACTGCACCATAGACCACATCCATACGCTGCGGCAGGTTATACAGAAGACCGAGGAGTATAATCTGCCACTATGCTTGGCTAAGAACTAGAGTTACAAGGCACTCCAAGGGCAATGGAGAGGGCTATGCTCGGGGTTTCTCTACGTGATCACATCACAAATGATGAAATCCGTAGAAGTACTAGAGTTACCGACATAGCCCAAAGAATTGCAAACCTTAAGTGGCAGTGGGCAGGACACATTGCTCGTAGAACTGACGGCCGTTGGGCCGAAAGGTCCTCGAGTGGCGGCCGCATACCGGGAGACGATCTGGTGAAGGTCGCGGGAAGCCGCTGGATGCGGGAGGCGCAGGACCAATCGGTATGGAGATCATTGGAAGAGGCCTATGTCCAACAGTGGGCTTCTCGTGGCTGAAATGATGATGATGATGAAGCAAACTGCCTATCTCACGAGTCATTGAAAAGTTCAATACCTGCTCGACCAAAGTGCATAGAACAGTTAAATATTTTTGTATAAAAACGTAGTCTATAAATGTTACTGAACCATATAAAAATGTAATCATAATAATGAAACTATTATACTGATATAACTATAACTAATATAAAATTTCAAGAAATTATTTGAATTAAAAAAAACTGTACATATAGAGATACCTACTTTTTATCCAATAATAAAATAAATTGATTCAAACGAATATCGTACTCTATGATGGGCTCAGGTACAATTGTAACGAACGTCCCCATATCCGTCGTTATCTAAGTATAAGATTTTTATAATGTCAAAGGAAAATTAAACTTAATACCGAGAAATAAGGTAACAATGACGGGTTAAGGTACTTTTGTTAATGCTCGCCCCAGTATCCGTCAGAACTACATAAATTTTGACGAGTATTGGGCAAAACAGGCATAAGCGAGCACCAATGAATGTGACATGCAATAAAAAAATTAATTCCCAAGATTTAGCACTAATTAATAGGTATAGTGGTAGAAAATGTATTATACTATTATTAAAAAACAAACACACTTACCGTATAAATATCTAAAGCGGTATATTATGTAAAAAATAGGAGCCGGTTGTTGCTCAGTTTAGTTGCCAAACTATACCTATTACAGATTTTTTTCTGAGCGCACACTTTTAGCACCTCGAATTTTTGACACAATTACAATTTTAATGCAGTGTTGCAAATATAATAAAACATTATAGTACTGTGATTGTATTTCAATCACAATTCTATCATTTACGGTTGGTAGAAATTTTATAAGCCCCTTTTAAAGTGTACCTGACGAGTATTGGGACACTGACGAGTACACCAGCGTTTACCTTATTGAATGAATCAACCAATACTTATAGCTAATGAACAATATTCCGCTTTTCATAGTCATCCGATTGATAACGATTGCCGAACAATCGATCTGTTACAAAACACCACCTTGATGTGTTATGTATGTCAGCTTTTTATCAAACATCAGAACGACTGTCTCTTTGATCAAGCCGGCCACAGGCATGACTGCTAATCACGAGGCCTCGGGCTTGATTCTCGAGGATTCGAAAAATGTTCAAATTCAAATTTTTTCTCGAGCAATAGTCACATCTCAGCCAATAAGAGCACTGAACATCTCGAGACCCGAATTTTTTTAAAGGACAAAACGCTTGGCTCGTCTCGAGTAGAAGGATCCATTTTTCACTTCTTTATCTTTGTATAAAATAATATTTTACATAAATAATCCTTCGGTAATATAATTTTAATTTGAATAAGTAATATTTCTAAGTTTTTATTTAGACAAACAAAATGCTAAATTAAATTCTACATTTAAATATCTAATGTAATTGACAATAAATTACAAAATATGTAATGGGATAATCAAAAAGAAAGAAAAATAAATAAAAACCATACCTATAGCAGATTTGAAAATGTGGTCTCCACTGCTCCCTAGCACTCGAGACAATACTAGCGACATTTTTTTATTCAAGAAATGGAGGAGCTCGATATTTCCTGTGTTCCAATTGGCTAAACTGGGGTTTTAACTTAGAAAACTCGAATTTTTTTTACGAATTGTGCGAGAATCAGTCCCCTGATCCTCGGGAAGGTCAAAAGTTTGTTGAGTTTTCCCGAATAAAAAATTCTCTGTTCGGTCTCTGGAATAAGTGCACGGAAGTGATAAAAGGCACGCTCGCTATTACATGGGACTTGAATAATTAGCGAAAGTGTGGGTGTTTGTAAACTATCCATTCGAGGAGACGAAAGAGTTTATATTTTATTACTATAGGCGATATTTCATAATCTGTATCTCTATATATAATAAAATCGTAGGGGTACAAAAATCTGTAATTGCGAAATATTAAGAAAAAAAATACACAGGTCCCCTTAAAATCATTAGCAGAACACGATAGAATAGTTTTTAAAAAAATTGTTTGTTTGTTTGTCTGTTTGTCCGGAAAGATCTCCGAAACTACTGGACAGAATTTGATATGGCTTACACCACAATGCTTAGAATTTTCCGGAAGAACATTTAGGCATAATTTCGTTTGTTTAAATTCACTTTTTATTTTTAGTGAAAAAATACCATATAAAATTTTCGAATTGGCTTTAGGTAGAAAAACAACATGGCGCACGTGAAATTATTTTGACAAGTCTGTCATAGTACAGAGAGAAGGTATTTTCTTCCACGAAGGAAAGGCAATGGAACTACGCCATACAGCCTGATCTTAAGTAATTGGATTTCGAAAATTGAAAGGCAGGAATGAAGTGTTTCACATAGTACAATTATAAATTTTAATATTTTCCGTTAATGGCTGTGCCTAACTGGATTTTGCCAACCAAATTGTCTTTTTCTTATGTCGTACCGTGGTGGTAAGGCAAAAAGATCAAGCCATACAACCAATGTATAAAGCATTTTTTATGATAATACTTATCGAGTGACCATAAAATTTGTAGATTGGTTTAATTCTTGACTAATTTTCACAAAATCGGTACAATTTTTGAAATATATGAAATGTTGAAAAATTAAGATACTCTTTTCAAGGTATTTTGAAAGGTGTTATATGTTTTTACATTAGGACTAAGGAATCAAACTCTTTCATCCATTTAAAACTATTAAAAGTAATAGATTAATATTGATAATTAAAAAAAATATCTGACTGCAATGTTCTGGGTTACGCGTAGAGGGACGGGACGGGACTCTTGATCCTAATGTCTAAAATGACGGATCACATTTTTTTGGATTCACCCTAGGAACATGGATATCGAACGAAGAACCTAAAGAGTAGAACACATTGAACCTAGCCACGTTGACTTAATTTGACATGACTGCCGATAAAGTTCGTTTACAAACCCAACGATATGCATATCAAATGAATAGCCTTGATGAGTAGAGCACTATGAACATAGGAAAATCGACCTAAATTAAACATGGCCGCCGCTCAAAAAATGGATAAAAGTTCGTTTTCAAACCCAGTAATATGGGTATCAAATAAAAGGCTTTGATAAGTAGAGCACTATGAACCTAGCAACATTGACATAAATTCAACATGGCCGCTGCTCAAAAAAGATAGATAAAAGTTCGTTTCCAAACCTAGCAATATAGGTATCAAATGAAAGGCCTTGAAGAGTAGAGCATTAGGAACCTAGCAAAATCGACCTAAATACAACATGGCCGCCGCTCAAAAAAAGGATAAAAGTTCGTTTCCAAACCTAGCAATATGGGTATCAAATGAAAAGCCTAAAAGAGTAGAGCATTATGAACTTAGGAAAATTGCTATAAATTCAACATGGCCGCCGCTCAAAAAATGGATAATAGTTCGTTTCCAAACCCAGCAATATGGGTCTCAAATGAAAGGCCTTGATGAGTAGAGAACTATGAACCTAGCAACATTTACATAAATTCAACATGGCCGCCGCTCAAAAAAGGATAAATGTTCGTTTTCAAACCGAGCAATGTGGGTACCAAATGAAAGGCCTTGATGAGTAGAGCACTATGAACCTAGCAACATATAAATAAATTCAACATGGCCGCCGCTCAATAAAGGTGGATAAAAGTTCGTTTTCTAATCTAGCAATATAGGTATCAAATGAAAGGTCTTCAAGAGTAGAGCACTATGAACCTAGCAAAATAGCACAAAATTCAATATGGCCGCTGCTAAAAAAAAAAACGGATAAAAGTTCGTTTCTAAGCCCAGCAATATGGGTATCAAATGAAAGGCCTTGATCAGTAGAGCACTATGAACGTAGCAACATTGACGTAAATTCAACATGGCCGCCGCTCAAAAAAGACGGATAACAGTTGCTTTTCAAACCCAGCAATAGGGGTATTAAATGAAAGTAGGCCCTGAAGGGTACCTAGAGCAGCCATGCTCTAAGTGTGTTCCGCGGAACCCTAAGGCTCCACAATACCCCTATAAGGGTTCCGCAATAATTTAGAAAAATCGAAACACCCTCTCTGGTCGTACTTTTATTATGCTTATTAATAAAGAATACACTTTTAAAAACTATTGTTTTATTTTAGGGTTCCGTCAAGTATTTCGCTTTCCAAAAGGGTTCCGTCACCTAAAAAGTTTGAGAACCGCTTCGGGGCCTATTGGATGTTCGATGTTAGATGTTACCTGTGTTTAGTGTCCTTCGAGACCGTGATAATGCAACGATCGTGAACTAACTAATGATAACTCCAAGTTTGTGTGTTGGATGTTAGTCATCACGGCGAGTTTGCTAACCGAACTATGCCAGCAACACTATATCGCACAGTACACGTTACAAAAACGGAAGTCTCAATTCATTTTAAGGCTAACCGCATAAATACGTTTTTTCGCATTCGTTTTCTGAATGCGGACATCCGAATGCATCAAATCTATACAAAATACTCATTGACTGCCGCACACGTTCGTTTTTATTACGAACGGAACACGTTCTGTACGTACGTTTAGGTAGAATGGTAGAAATCCCGAATGAGAAGAAACGAACGTCTGCGCTACGTTCACGAAACTCCGTATCTGTATTCCGTGATCGGATATCGAATACGGAAAACGTATTTGTACAGTAACCCCCCCATTCATGCTATACATTAACTCTACGAAAACCGCCAGTATTACGAGCGACATAAGAACGGTTCAAAGGTCAAACAGTATAGCTTGACAAGGAGCTTACTGTACCTACGACCACTCAAAATTGGCCAAGTTGTCATATCCAAAAAAAATATTTTGTTGGTGTTACCAACACCCATTATAAAATCTAAACTTTATTCGTATACAGTTCTAATTTATTAACAATTGTTTATTTTAATTCGAAACATGAATACGATAAAGATTATTCTTGCAACTGTGTAGTTCTTTCTACTGAAGAAGAATTTATTAATATCAATAATGTCTCTAAAACAATAATAATACTTAGTGTTTATAGTAATATGTAATGTATTTAATTTTGTGGACTGTTAGAAAAAGAGCATTACGAACCTACGAAAATTGTCCTAATTTCGAAATGGCCGATGCTCAAGAAAGGCAGAATAAAGTTGAATCATTATGGAATAAAATGGAGGAAAAAACTAAACACTGTGTTAAGTATTTTGATGGCGAAACGTAGTTCGCGGGCACAGCTAGTTCTATAATAAAAGGAGGAAAGAAATGATAAGTGAAAGAAAATAACAACTAAGAACCTGTCTTTATATAAAAAAAACCGGCCAAGTGCGAGTCGGACTCGCGCACCGAGGGTTCCGTACAAACCTGTAGGTATATAAGTAAATAATAAAAAATATGTGATGTAACTAAAAATTTAAGGTTTTCGGAATTTTTCCTTTCGAGAACCCTAAAAATCAAATAAACTTTTAAGACAATTCAACAGTTCGGACAGTTCCTTCCAAAAGCTGTATGACGTACTTAATTATTAAAAATAAATTAGTCGTGTATTGATTATGACGCAAAATTATTTTAGTAATATATTATTCTTCGTCTATGGTTATATTGAGTCTTGATTCCACCTAGAGAAAAATTAATGCTCTGTAAAGTAATTACTTACGCCTGTGCTTACGCTTTATTTAGAAATAAATAATATTTTGATTTGATTGCACAAAGGTATAGCCTACGTTCAAAACGTCTTCAGTTACGCTATTTAGGAAAATGTCTTTATTGACATTTATTAGCGTCCGGACATTTATATCTTTGGAAAATTGGTTTTCTATTTTTCAGAGCAGAAATCAATTTAATGTCTTTAAAAGTCATTGGGCGTTTTTGATCCGGTTCCTAAAAGTCGCGAACAAAAATACTTTTAGATTCTGGTGCTTTCATCCATCTTTCATTTTCTGTAGTTATTTCGATTCAGATCGATGGAGAAACGGAAATAATCAGTGGTTATTATCATATTTTGTGGAGTTTCATGTTGATAAAAATGAGCATCCAGCAAATCAAAAAATCACTTCGTGGTATTTACCATCTGAATATTATAGTGCCTGTAATGCGGTTGGAATGTTTTGTTGAAAATATTCATACTAATATTATAAACTAGCTGTACCCGCGACTTCGTTCGCGTGGATGTCCGAAAATAACAATATCGTGATGTTATAATTATAGCCTAAAGCCTTCCTCGATAAATAGACAATCCAATACAAAAAGAATTTTTCAATTCGAACCAATACTTCCTGAGATTAGCGCGTTCAAACAAACAAACAAACAAACTCTTCAGATTTATAATATTAGTATAGATAGATGGGAAAGTGTATGTGTGTGTCTGTTTGTTTGTCCGTCTTTCAGGGCAAAACGAAGCAACAAATTGACGTGATTTTTTATGTGGAGATAGTTGAAGGGATAGAGAGTGATATAGGCTACTTTTTGTCTCTTTTTAACCCCCCACTTCCCTTAAATGGGGGGTGGAAGTTTGTATGGAGCATTCCGCAATTTTCAAGGTAGAAAGCTAAAAATTGGTATGCCGATTATTTGTGACTAACAAAAAAATTGTGCATAATTTTTTTTTGGAAATCTGTCCCCAACCCCTTAAAAGAGGGGGTGAAATGTTGTATGGGACTTTTCGCAGTTTTCAAGGTAGGAAGCTAAAAATCGGTACACAGACTCTTTATTACCAACGAAAAATACCTGCCTTATTTTTTTTGGAAATCTTCCCCCAGCCCCTAAAATAGGGGATAGAAATTTGTGTGAGACTCTCCTATAATATCTTCTACAGTAGCGTATTAAAATAATATTCTGTTCCGAGTTCTCTTCTGTGTTCTAAAGCAGGAAAGGGGAACCGTGTTAGCCCGAGTTTAACGCGAGCGAAGCCGCGGACAAAAGCTAGTGCTATATAAGTAGTGTTGCCCAAATGCAAGAACAAGACGAGACTTAGCCAGTCTTGGTCTTGGTCTTGCGCCAATACACCTGGTCTTGGTCTTGGTCTTGGTCTTGCGCTCCCAGTCTTGGTCTTGGTCTTGGTCTTGCAGCAAGAGTCTTGCAAGTCTTGCAATTACCTATTAGTCTATTACTATTTATTAAAGTTTACTTTAAATCTTAGAAAAACGTATTAGAATTGGAACATTGTGAGCTTGAATTAACATAGCCATAGTAAAGATCAAGCAGATTAATAAATAACTGAAGATTTGATAAGAAATTCGAAAAATCAACTGACCTATATGTCGTTTTCCATGGAAGTAACTGTTTCTTAATAAACATTTATGATTTATAAGCTTACATTTGCTAAAACATGTAAAAAAACAAATTAATTACAATAACTTGACTGTATTTTAAAGAACAATACTTATCTGTCTACAAAGAGATTGAACCCTCAACTTATAAGAAATTTAATAAAAGAGTTTTACGATTTATCATTTATTTGAATAAAAAATAAAATACAACACAAATCAACAGCTTTATCATTAGGTTATGATACTTTATATCAATTCTTTTGACCAAGAATTAATACAAAGTAACCATCTGGCTGACTCATCACTTAACCTATTTCTATGTTTTCTAATTACTAATGATGCTTTTGAAAATAACCTCTCAGCAGGTACTGAAGTTGCAGGTATTGAGAGAAAATCACGGGCCATTTTCGATAAAATTGGATACTCTGTCTCATGCGTCCTCCACCAATCTAAAATGTCTTCCGAGCTGGCAGTTCTTGGTTTTCTCAGGTACTCCTCCAACTCGTCTATCACTAAGCCTTGAAGACAAGATCCAGATGACGTCGAGGGACATTCATAGAGTTTATCAAAGTCTATTACGTCTTCATCTTCATCACATACTTTATTTTCTTTTTCTGGTAATTCCAGAGATTTGTTCAGTGAGTGTAGACTTTTATATTCTTCATAAAGTTCATTGAACTTGCGCAGACTTTCTGTTTTAAGTTGCTTCCCCCACATTGTCAGGTCAAAAGTCTGAGCCTTATGCCTTGGGTCTAAAATTAAAGAAGTACAATAAATCCAGTTGCTCTTCTTGTAATGTTTAAGCATTTTGTCTCGAGCTGCTTGGAAAGCTAGAATGAGCCTTTCATCCACTTCAGATCGATTAGGTTTCTCATCTAACTGTTTTACCATGGATTCAATTTTATCTAGCAAGAGATTGAATGATACAATGACTAGCGGTAATGTAACATATTTGTCTCCACCAAGTTTTGTACTTAAAAGTTTAAAGTTTATTAGAAATTTATGTAATTTTTCGAGTACCTGCCATTCATTAGCTGTGATTTGAAAATCATTTAATTCGGTGACAGAACTGCACAATATGTCAATGCCCGCTCTCACTTTTAAACCAAATCCAATCATATCATGTGTGGAATTCCATCTCGTTGGACAGTCAAGAATGGCATTTAGATTTGATGGCACGCCAGCTGCTTCACAAGCAGACTGAAACTTCTTCTTCACTATCTCACTTCTTTTTATTTTACTGGAAATACTGCGTAACTTTGTTACAGATGTACGCGAGTCAGCAATATTTGGTGCAGATTCTTCATCTTCCTCATCCTCAGTTTCGTCTGCATAGTCTTCGTACTGCTGATCTTGCGCGTTAGTGTCAGACTCACAGTGTAATGCTAAGGTCTTTAATAAATCTTGTACACCAAGGTTTAAAATGTGAGCAAAGCACCGGAAATGTTGATTGTCTGAATCAAAGTGTGGCGGCAGCTGTTTGCCCAGTTCATACATAAATTTGGTATTTGCAGTTGCGTTGTCGACCGTGATACCTTGTAATTTATCAATTATGCCATATTCCAATAAACATTCATGGAAAATCGTTGCAATATCTTCCCCAGTATGTCGACCGCGTGATGGTATAAAATCAAGAACTACAGATTGATACTTCCATGCGTTGTCTATATAATGAATAGTAACCCCGTAGTAACTCCTACCAGCAATTGACGTCCACCCATCAATGGTAAAAGACATTTTAGATGATAATTGTTGAAGTCGTTCCTTGAGATTCAATTGGAGCTCTTCAAATCGCTCTTTGACTTTCCTTCTAAGTGTAGACCTTTTAGGAAACACCATATTAGGGCAAATACGTCGAAAATATACTTGTGTAGCTTCGTCATCGAAAAATGAGAAGGGAAGATATTTTTTCACCACCCAATCAACTGTAGCTGTCGTGATGTTGTCACTGCTGTTTTCCGACTGAAGCAAAACAATAAATCTTGTGTTATTATTTAAAACATACTAGGTTTGAGCGTATAAGAGGAGGAGGTTTGTTGTTGTTAAATCGAGAAAATCGTTAAATTGATATTTGTTATATTAAGGTTGCACTGTACTGTAATTTACCAAAATAAAGTACTTAGTTGTTACTGGCCGATTAAATGAAAATATGGGTGTTTATAAAAAATATTTAAGACGATAATTACATACTTAATATGTCGCACCCCTAGATGAAAACACCACTAACTCAAAAATACTTACGTAAGTTAATGGCGTTTTTGAAAGTATCGCATGAATAGCTACGCGGAGTTAAAATTCTTTTAACTGTTAAAAAAATATTCTTACCTGTCCACTTCTTCCAGCGGTTACTAAAAAGCTTGTGATATCTCCACTTAATTTTGGTTTAACAGGAAGAAATATTTCTGATTCCTTTTTGTGGAAAGATATTAGATGTTTCCTTAAGCCTGAAGTGTTTCTGTTCTTCATTTTTATTTCAATCTTTTTATGTTGGCACAATTTACAGAAGGCAGTTTGGGATGCATGAATTATTTCGAAAAACTCCTCAAATTTGCTTTTGGGTCTTTTAGATCTGTGACTCAAACTCTCGTTACTCGGACTAGAATAATTTGAATCTTCGTCACTCATATTAAATTGTACACGTGATACGTTTTTAGAAAACAACGAGAATTAGTAAAAACAATTATTAAGTTAGACTCGAAGCACAGCTCAATTGGAAATGACTGGAATTAAAATAATTCCTTTATTTATAGTACGCAAATAGTGTCAAATGTTATGATTTCGGCGTGGCGGCAACGATTGTTTTAGATTTCAAAAGAAGCCGCCGGCGCGTGTATCATAACCATGTACTTCCGAAAAGCGGCAAATTTCTTTGAGAAGTAAGTACAAAACCTTTGATGCCGCATTATCAAAGTGCCGATGGTTAAAACATAACTATGCATGCACTCAGTTTGATTTTAATAGATATTTTTTTATTCGCTATGTTTATGGTATTAGTCGTAATGCGCATAGGTCCAGTTTTTCATATTCTTTGATACAGTTTTTTGCGTCTCATAGAATTCCTAAGCGTACCTACTGAAAACGTTTGGCTTGTTTTTCTTGTATAATTTGTAATATATATTAGTAGAATTAAGGGTTTTTGGGAAATTATGTAATGCTCTTGGAATTTAATTGTTTATTTTAACATATGTATTAATTGACAAGTCTTCTTTTCAAGTCGACGTTATGGTCTTATACACAAAAAGGCAAATTATAAGAAGTTTCTTAACACTCCCAGCAACAAAAAAACTTGATAAAAATTGAAAGCGCCCTCCCAGCAACAAAAAGTCTTCTCTGTTCTCGACCAAATATCGTCTTCTTATTCATTGTCTTTTTTGAATTATTTCTGATTTTTTTTTTACTGAATTATCTTTAATACTTCTTTTCTTTAATTACTAGTTTTCTTTATCGTGATAGATAGGTATAGGGCATAACCCCGTCACCGCTCTACGTGTGCAGTTTCCATTTGGTAGCTTAACTTCTACTACTCGAACTTGACCATCTTCTCCCGGAATAACGGTAGAAACACGCCCAAGGTGCCACTTGTAAGACATTATGTTTTGATCCTTAAATAACACCATCTGTCCAGGTTCCATATTACAAGTTTTGATTTTCCATTTATAACGTTTTTGTAACTCATGTAAATACATATTTGACCATTGCTTCCAAAATTGTTGTTTTAATTTTATAAGTAGTTGGTAATTCGAAAGTACGTTGTCATCAGTGGATGTAAAATTTTCTTCTGGCAGTGATGTGTAACTTCGCCCAATAAGGAAATGAGCTGGTGTTAAGACCTCCGAATGCTCCGGATCCAGTGGAGTAATAGGACGTGAATTTAAGATGGCTTCGATTTCATTTAATATTGTATAAAGTTCTACAAAGGTTAACAATGCATTTCCTAAGATACGCTTTAAATGATATTTACAACTTCGAATTGCCGATTCCCAAAGCCCTCCCATATGAGGAGAATAAACAGGAATAAATGACCATTCTATTCCTTCGTTAACCAAATGATCAGTTATTAAATTGCTATTGTTATTTAATAAACTATATAAATCTTGTAGCTCATTATTTGCACCTATAAAAGTCGAGCCGTTATCAGAAACAATTTTATTTGGTTTACCCTTACGCGCAATAAACCGTCGCAAGGCTGATAAAAAACTATCAACTGTCAAATCCGGTATTAATTCTATATGTACACCCTTTGTGGCAAAACAAATAAATATACACACGTAACATTTTGAAACCTTATATCCTCTGCTTCTGCGATCACGTATTTGAAAGGCTCCTGAATAGTCGACACCGACAACCGAAAATGGTAAAGAAGGAGTAACTCTATCTGAAGGTAAGTCTCCCATGAGGTAATTGGCTGGACGTGGTCTTGCCTTGAAACATTTCACACAATTATGTACCGTTTGTCTTGCCAATTGTTTTCCGCGTAAAACCCAATATTTTTGGCGAATGTGCGATAATAGTTGTGTGGGTCCGGCATGAAGTAAATGAATAAAATTTTACTGAAATTATGTTTATAAGGGAGGAGAATTGGGTGTTTTTGATTGAATGATAATAATGAATTTGTTAATCTACCCCCTACCCTTATCAAACCATCAGTGTCAAGAAATGGATTTAGACAAGTAATTTTGTTTGCGCCTGGTAATGTTTTATTATTTTTTAAAAATTCATACTCCCTATTAAATTCCGATCTTTGAACTGTTTTAACAATCAAATTGAGTGAGTTTATCATCTCATTACACGTTAAAGGTCCTGTAATTTTTATTTTATTTCGGTTGATGTTATTAACAAATCGTAAGAAGTACGCAATTGTACGAATAACTTTATTATAACTGGACCATTTTTCGAATTCAAAAACTTCCGATAGTTGAGTGGTTTGATTACAAGTAACTCGTTTTTCGGATAAAGCTTCTATCGGAATCTGTAAGAAGAATGAGGGCCACTTCTCTTCATTGTACTGTAACCAAATTGGTCCATGCCACCATAATTTACAATCCGGCAATTTGCTTGGTTCCAATCCTCTAGATAAGCAATCTGCTGGATTCTCGGCAGATGAAATCCATCTCCAATCATTTATATTACTTAACGTTTGAATTTGACATACTCTATTACCGATAAATATTGGTAATTTTTGAGTTTTTTGTGTATGTAACCACGCTAATACCACATTTGAATCGGACCAATAAAATAATTTTATGTTATCTTCTACACTCCAGGCAATCTTAACTTTAGTCATTAACTTTGTTAAAAGTAAAGCAGCACACAATTCTAAGCGTGGTATGGTTTGTTCCTTTATAGGGCTTACTCTTGATTTTGAAATTAATAAACGTGAGGTTATTACGCCCGCTTCATTTTTAGATCTAACATAAATACAAGCCCCGTATGCACGTTTAGAACTGTCACAAAACCCATGTAATTGTATAGAAATAGGCTTCACACAACTCACATGTCTTGGTATTTTTAGATCTTTTACCTTAGACAATTGCTCAGAGAATTCTAACCATTTAGTTATAATGTCATCCGGTAATTCTTTATCCCAATCTATTCTTTGGAGCCATAGTTCTTGCAATAATAATTTTGGTATTACTATAATAGGGCCTAAAAGACCTAACGGGTCAAATATCTTGGAAATATTTGATAATATTGCCCGTTTGGTTTTACCCTTATCAGTTTCGTCAAGCGTATAATTAAATATATCGTCTTGGCTATACCAACACAGCCCGAGAATCTTGCCGTATTGATCCTTACTAAAATGCAAGGCATCTTCGTTTGTTTTATTAAGATTAGCTAATTCTTGCATAATTTCTTGGTTATTAGTTTTCCACTTTCTTAATATGAACGAATGTCTCTGCAACCTAGTATAAATCTCCTTTGATATCTCCATTAATTCATTTAAATTCTCATGGCCTAAGAGCAAATCGTCCATATAAAAATCATCATGAATAGATTTAGATGTTTGAATCACCCTTTGAGAATATTTTCCATTAGTTATGTCTTCATTTTTTAACATATCGTCAGCAATTTTTTTTAGACATCTAGTGCTTAAATATGGAGCTGATGACATTCCATAAGTTACTGTCTTCAATAAATAGACGTTTAGTTTATCCTTTGGGTTTTCACGCCAAAATATTCTTTGTAAGTGTCTTTGTTTAGGATCTATTAAAATCATTCTATACATTTTTTCAATATCGGCATTAACTACGTAGGTATATCTTCTAAAGCGGAGTAATATTGAAACTATATCAGGTTGATGGTTTTTTTCGATATATTGGATATCATTGATAGAAATACCAGTATCAGTTTTGCACGAACCGTCGAAAACCACCCTAAGTTTAGTTGTTTCGCGTTTTATATTTAATATTCCATGATGAGGAAAATAATAAACAGGTCCCGTATGTTGTAATATTTCTCTTTCTGATAATTTTGTCATGTGGCCTAACGATTCATATTCTCTCATGAAGTCAGTATACATAGCTCTTAGTAGATCATTTTGTTGCAATTTTCGCTCCATACAATAGAATCGGCGTAAAGCAATATTTTTTGAATTTCCTAAGCATTCTGGGGATTCCTTGAATGGTATTGTAAGTACAAATTTACCATTTTTGTCATTATATACTGTTGTGGTAAATAATTCTTCACATTTCTTATCCTCGTATGATAGCGAGTTTCCTAATTGTATGGAACATTCCTCCAATTCCCAAAATTTTGGGAGTAATTCATTGATAGAATAACAGTAACGCAACGAATTATTATTTTTTATTATATTCTTATCTTGAAACGTAGGTATAGGCCCAGCCAATACCCATCCCAATTTAGTATTTTGCATTATTGGCAACCCTGGTCCTAAGGACCTTTGCCCTATGCATAGTAAATTATAAAATATTTCAGCGCCTAAAATAATATCAACATTGCCTGGTTGATAAAATTTACTATCGGCTAGGTTTAGTTGTGCTGGTATTTTAAGTAATTCCTTATCAATATGTGTATTCTGCAATACTTCACATAGCTCAGGAGCTATGAGACAACTAATAGTAATTTTGTAATTTTTATTGTATTGCGAATATAAAGTGATCGAACATGAGAAACTAATATCAGTAATACTATGATTAAATCCTACAACCTTCATATTAGTATTATATCTTTGTAAATTCAGAGCTTTAAAGGCCTTTTCGGAAATGAAATTACATTGCGATCCTGAATCAAGTAACACTCTCAAAGGCATTAGTTCCTTAGATGCGTTTGACACTAAAACAACAGCCGTCGATAACATTACAGTTGTATAACATGGTTTAGCATAATTTATATTAAGGTGAGTTATTTGTTGCAATTGTTCTGCTGCTGGTGTTTCGGTGCCACTCTTATGAAAGGTTATTCCAACATTCGATTGCATTGTACTATTTTTTGGTAATTCGATATCAGCATTTTGAGATGTAGTCGCTACATGAGATTGCAATGTAGTTGGTTGATTAAAGTGTAATAATGAATGATGTCTTTTATGGCACATTCGACAAAAACTAGCACGGCACATGGAAGTGACATGATTAGGCTTAAGACAATTGGTACATAATTTATTTTCTTTTACAATATTGAATCTGTCGTTGGTATTTAATTTTAGAAAGTTATTACATTGATTCAAGTAATGTTTACCTTTACACATTACACAGCTAGGCAAGACTATCGGAGACGTACCTTTCAGTATATTCATATCTACTTTATGCTCCTTTCGTATTTCAGTTGTAGGCGATGACGATTCTTGAGTTTGAATGTTGTCTATAAGATTAGCTTGTTGGGTAATAAAATTCTGAAAATCCTGTAAAGTAGGTAAATCGTTATTTCTTTTTTCTTCCCATTTTATTTGCAATTTTTTGTCTAATTTCGGTAACATTAAGAATATAATTATTATATCCCATTTATCTACCGGTAATTTTTGTAATTTGAGAGCACGTAGATTCTTTGAAATGTTGTCATTAAATAGGCGTAAATTTTGACTAGTACTTTTCACATTTGAAAAATTACATAATGATTTTAAATGATTTTGGATTATTATATTTGGATTGTTGTATCGGTCACAGAGTGTATCCCATGCTATTGAATAATGTTCCGCTGAAAACTGAATAGATTCAACAGTTTCCTTAGCATTACCAAAAAGTGACTGTCTCAGATAATGGAATTTTTGAATTTGGGTTAAATTATGGTTATCATGGATTAGAGCTTTAAAGGTATCCCTAAATTCAAGCCAAGTAGTTACATTCCCGTCAAAATTTGGTAATGTTATTTCGGGCAATTTGATCTGACAAAAAGACTGAGCATTTGGTTGGGTAATAGTATGAGCACTAGGTTCACTCATATGAGAAGAGCTTTGGTGAAATTTATTATACAATGCCTTGGCTTTTGCCAAGGTGTCAAAGTATAGATTTTCGAAGCTTTCGCGTTGTGTTTGATTTTCATCTACATTTTCCACTAGCGAGTCTAACTCATTTTGAATTGTTTCGAATTCCGTTAATATATTCATAATATTATCTATGCGATCTTTTAAATTATATAATTGAGTTTCGGAAATATTCTCGGTATTAGATATTTTATGCAAATACTTATCGAAATTTGTAATTTTCGCTTTCAGACTTCCACGTAAAACTGTTAGCTTTTTTACTTGTATCTCGGCCATATTAAATTCACGTATTTTCAAACTCCTTGTGCTTTTTCTTCGTTCGGGGTCACCATGAAAACGTTTGGCTTGTTTTTCTTGTATAATTTGTAATATATATTAGTAGAATTAAGGGTTTTTGGGAAATTATGTAATGCTCTTGGAATTTAATTGTTTATTTTAACATATGTATTAATTGACAAGTCTTCTTTTCAAGTCGACGTTATGGTCTTATACACAAAAAGGCAAATTATAAGAAGTTTCTTAACACCTACCTATACACCGAACTGTTACACCTAACTACTCAGTGAAATAGCGCTAAGTACTAGCTGCAAGACGCAAGAGTCTTGCAGGCTATGTCTTGTTCTTGCTCAAGTCTTGCACGGTCAGTCTTGGTCTTGGTCTTGCTAAAAATACGCGGTCTTGTTCTTGGTCTTGGTCTTGCAAAAACGCAAGAACAAGACCAAGACTGCAAGACCAAGACTGAATTTGGGCAACACTATATATAAGCGGTCATATCTTGATAGCGTTGACTTACAATTTCGATTTTTTTACTGCTAAAAGAGACCATGGACCCGAGTAGTAATTAATATTTTCAGTTTGGTGTCTCTACGTGTTCCTGAGAACAGGGTCTTTACAGACAGATGCACAACGAAGTGTTCCTATAAGCCTATAAGGGTTCTGCTTTTTTCTTTTGAGAAACGCAACCCTAAAAATAAATGTGCCCATTCATTACTTATTAGGTTAGGAAAGTTCAAGGATTTATGAGTTTTCTTTACATATTATAAATGCCGGTGCCGGTGTAACGTGCTGAGATGCATGTGCGTTATCGCTTTTCATGAGGCGATAGCGTGCCACTTGCCGAATGTAAACAAGCTCATACAATATTATCACAATTGGAATCTTTGTTAGTTTTGAATGATATGCTTTTTCGGATATGTTTACCTTTTGATAGGTATACGTGACATTTCATGCACGGCTTGTTTTTCATAAACTATACATTTTCATAATTCAAGGTTGATCTATCTATCTATCTATTTCCATTCGAATTGCGCAAGTTCGCTTAGTGGCTAGATTGTGATCAAATGCACACATAACATTATTAAGTAAATCGAATAACATCATTATTGTATTGTTATTTGAATCAAAAATCTAATGGCATTATTCAATAATGCGATGATGTCATAATAATAATAATATGTATACCTACAGCACTTTAGAAAACTTAGAATTATAATAAACTAGCTGTGCCCGCGAACTACGTTTCGCCATATATTTTTTTCCCGTTTTTGTAACATTTTTCATTGATACTCATCTCTTATTATAGTCGTAGCGTGATGTTATATAACCTAAAGCCTTCCTCCATAAATGGACTATCCAAAACAAAAATATTTTTTCAATTTGAATCAGTGGTTCCTGAGATTAGCGCGTTTGACCATACAAACAAACAAACTCTTCAGCTTTATAATATTAGTATAGTATAGATTACGGATTGTGAGTATGAGAGACTGGCGTCTAAACTAGGCGGAAGCCTGTGTCTCAGTGCACCAGTGCCCTCCCTCCTGCAAGATGTCATAGATCAAAGCAAAACAATCAATGAACTTTAGCAACTAGGAGCACAATAATATTATTAAAATTAAAACTTAAAATTAAGACTAAGAATCTAAAACATTAAAACTGGTTAGGCTGGACTTAACTAACAAGCATGGCGTTTTGTTGATCGTAGGAAGCTTCCCCGTTGCGTCATAATTTAAGTCTTGTAACTATGTTGTTGTTAGTGAACGATTACAATGGTACCTATAGTGAGGTCGGAAATATTGATTTCTCTATGATGTCTGTTGTAAAGAAAGGGACCCGAGAAACAGAAAAATGATGAGAATAATATCGGGTTTGTTACAAAGTAGAATTAGCAACAAGATGGTTAGAAGGGGGTTTGGGGTATAGTGGGACCGGTAGTGGTATTACTTCAAGACAGTGTAGAGAATGTAGAGTTGACGGACAGTTAGGGCGGTCATAGATTTGCGCTAATAATAAACGTACCTACCTAATTGATTTAACAAAATGTGATGCTGTGAAATTATCTGCATTTCATTATTATATATCAAGAAGCCAAGATATTTGAATGAAATGATTAATCGACTTCAAAAATGGAGGATGTTATCAATTCGATCCGTATGTTTTTTTTGTGTGTAGGTTACACTATTACGCCGCCAATTGCGGACCGATTTCCAAAATTCTTTTTGTATTTGATAGAGTATACTCCTGGGGTAGTCCCAAGGGTACCAAAGTTAGGATCTGATGATACGATCTCATAAAAATCGAGAGAAACCCTTAAATTTTATAGGTATGTCCAATGTGTTTTGTGTGTATGTTACGCTATTACTTCGCCAATTATGGACCGATTTTCAAAATACTTTTTGTATTCGATAGAGTATACCCCTGGAGTGGTCCCAAGGTCACCAAAATCAGGATCTGATTATGGAATCCCGTGAAAATCCAGGGAAACCCTTAAATTTTATAGGTATGTCCAATGTGTTTTGTGTGTATGTTACGCGATTACTTCGCCAATTATGGACCGATTTTCAAAATACTTTTTGTATTCGATAGAGTATACCCCTGGAGTGGTCCCAAGGTCACCAAAATCAGGATCTGATGATGGAATCCCGTGAAAATCGAGGGAAACCCTTCAATTTTATACGTTCGTCCAACGTGTTTTTTTTTCCTGAAACTATTCACGTATTTGCGTCTGGTACTCATGAACCGAGCTGATGATGGAAGGATCCTTAACTTTTAGACTTGACCAGACCTGACGGTGAGCTTGTATTAAATTCACTAACAAGATCTCATTCAATAAAAAGATAAAAATAAAAAATATTTCACAAAAAATAAAAACCGACTTCAAAAACACTGAAAAGTTATAAATAACTAGCTGCCCCCCATGCTGCTACCCGTGCGTGCCCCCGGTCACGCACGGGTATACTAAAAAACCTATTGGCAATACAACAGTGTAAGAAACCATAGATTTGAAGTAGCCTGAATGTCAATCTGTCAAGTTCGTTCTTCTTCACTTTTACGTGAACATATTTTAAATTCGTTTTTTTTTCTTGTAATAATTTTTCAAATATTTTCCTTTATACAAACCTTGTCCTAACAATAACGATTACATAAAACCAAGAATCATTCAATTTGTGCAGTCGTGTGAAAGTTATGAGCGTACATACATTTCGAAGTTCCATTTTTATTTAAATAGATATACTCGTAGATATAACAATAGGTAGGTACAGACAACATCACACTTCTTTATTGAAGTCGGTGCCAAACGATGATCTCCTAGAAAGACTTAAAATTTGGAAGTGTGATGTTGTCTGTACCTCTATTCTTATATTATTTTTAAATTTTCAGTTTTTTGAAGTCGATTTTAATTTTTTGTAAAATATATTTTTTTCTACATTTAACCGACTTCAAAAAAGGAGGTGGTATGTCGCGCGATTACTTCGCCAGTTGTGAACCGATTTTAAAATTCTTTTTGTTTTCGATAGAGTAGTATACTCATGGGGTAGTCCCATTGTCACCAAAGTCAGGGTCTGATGATGGGATCTCATGAAAATCGAGGGAATCCCTTAAATTTTATAGGTATGTCTAACGTGTTTCATGTTTTTTCCGAAGCTATTCAGGTATTCGCGTCTGGTAGTCATTAGTCGAGCTGATGATGGAACGATCCTTAACTTTTAGGAGTTAGAGGTGTATTTTTCAAATACAATAGGCGCGTAGCATCAAATGATGAGCAAGATCAAGCTCTCACTCATTAAAAAGATACAAATATATTTTTTTACAAAAAATTATTCTATGTTCATATGTTTATCAAAAACTGTAATAACTAAAGATGAAGAACTGCATCACTCCATCATATACCTATGATCACAGAATTTGACAACTATAAATATATGATAATGTAATAAAGGCCTTAAAACTGATGATGTGGTCAAGATAGTGGACTTCAAGTGCTTGCTTGCTGCCATCTTTTCCCTTCGTTACTTGCTTATAGGTGAGTTGTTAAATAAATAAAAAAACACAATAGAGCTAAAGAAAATAAATAACTTTAGTTTTTAATAAACACACTTTTTATAAGGCGGAATAATAATTGATACAAAATGGCTAAGATTAGACCGCCCATGTAAGTGCGCCGTTGGACCCCAACCGACCAGTATCCTGTATCCCGATACCCGGCTTAACTTCCCTCCGGAACCTCCAGCCCCATTGAAGAGGTAGTTCAGAGGGCTTACTATGGTCGCACAAAGCAAGGTCAAAACAATATTGAAGCAGAGATACCGCATTTGCTGCGCATAGCGCCATTTCACTCTCAGTGCGGTCTTGGGCAATCATGGTTAGGGGACTGGATCGGGAAGGCCCAGTCTGTTAGAATAATCTTTTGTATAAACCGGTTGCTGCTGATCACAAAGCGATTTTTTTTTAAAAAAAACGTCGTCCCACTCTAGGATTTTCTCCTGTGTCGTGGGTGCAGTTACAAACATAGAATATCACATGCACTACGCCCAGACCGGAACAAATTTCTGTAGGCCATACAAAACATTTGTCCCGTACGGGAATCGAACCCGCGACCCGTTGCGCAGTAGGTGATCACTCGACCTCTACGCTAAACGTGTCGTCGATTGCGAAAAGTATCCTTTGTGTGTCGAGAATACGATTAGAAGGAACCACCCAGTATTTTTAGTCAGTATATCTGGATTGGTGAAGCGAATCTCACATAGCCGCAAGTGGACCCCACTCTGTTTGCGGTAGATTTAAAATCTTTTTAAATCTACCGCAGACAGACGGGTTAAAAAAAGGGTTGTTGCTGATGCAGCTTTTTACTCTTGTACTTTCGCCATGTCTGTCTCTCAGTCTGTTCGCGATTTAACAGTACCTAAGTACTAGAAAGCTGCCATTTGGTATGGGTACGTATATTAATCATGCCAAAAAAGTTGTAGAAAAAAATATTGAAATATTTTTTTTTTAGGGTAAATACCATACAAGTAAAGTGGGAGTAATTTTTTTTCTCGACTAACCCATCGTGTGGGGTATTGTTGAATAGGTGTTTAAAAAATAATGTAAGGTTTAGAACACCATTTTTCGATTTAGGAATCCGTTTCTGAAATATTTGGTTTTAAAGTGCAAAGGATCCATTTCTTCTTCCATACAACTATGCTCAAAACACGTACCTCGGGTTTTATTATATTTTTCTATGAAAAAATATCTGAAAATTCATAAAATAATAAAAATAATTTCTTTAAACCATTTGTACCACCTGAAATTATGACTTAAACATTTTGATTACTGGCAACATAGCATCAATATTAAATAAAGCGTATAGAGTAGTGTATTCTTCAAACCTGTTTAGTAAAGGTTTTCCAGCTATAAAATAAAATAGGATTTTTAAGTAAAAACCCTATTTTTATTATTTTAATCTAGTATTATTTTATAACAAATATTACAATAAAACTCGTAAGTTCATATTCCAAAGCGTTATAAATCTTGTTAATAAGTGTCACACAGTCAATGGTATGGTGTTTATTTTGGCAAACAATACCCAAATAAAAAATTGAAAAAAAAGTGAAAAGTCATTAGGATGTGTATTGTATTGTATTTGACGTATCAAATTCACAATTAATGCAGGCCTCTTCGCTAACTACGGTTGGTAACTACGAGTAGAACTGTCATTTTTGAAAGACACTTTATATCCATTACTGGTTTAGTGATCTTAACAGTTAAGGTAGCGTTCATGATAGCAGTAATGGATGTTAAGTTCCTTTCAAAAATGACAGTTCTAGTTAGCAACTGAAGTTACAGTATAAGCCTGCTATATAAGTTATGATTTGTAAGCGATCGCAATAGATGTTGGCACACATATACATTCACATAACAAACTCCAGATTTTTAATTAGAAGAACTTCAACTTCTTTAAATACCTATAATAAGAAGAACATTATAAGTGAAAATATTATCAAGCGACCATAAACACATTATTATTATTTTCAACACATTATTATCTTTCATTACATATAATTTGTACCTCAGTACATGATTTGGGCAAATACTGAAGACCTCCTTTTCGTTAGAGGTAAGTGCCCCCCCTCTATCTGCTAAACGGTTATATATGGACACGTGAAAAAAAATACAACAGTAGTAGGTATATAATTATAACGAAATTTAAAGGAAAACTGTCAGAGTTGAGTGCTAAGTACAAACTAAAAAGTTATAGACGACCAACTTATAGAATGTACACGGAAAAGTAAAATTTCATTGAAAATTAGTACTGAATATAAATTTACGAACCACGTGAAGTTAAGTAAATATAAAATCATTGCAGCTTTAATAAAAATAATAATGCTTAATTTAATTGCGACGTGTTGTGAGGTGTGAGTGTGAACTGAAAGTTGGCATTTGCAACTACGGAACCCTACACTGCGCGTAGCCCGACACGCACTTGGCTGATACTGAATGCTTATTTTTATTATTTACTTAAAAAAATCATATCCTACTATAATATTATTAGCCAACGTGATATATTGTTTTAAATAAAAGTAATACTAAATAATTATAGGAGGCTTTATGAATTTCAGTAGTGGTTTATGGATAACTGATTTGTGTGACAAAATGGTATGACAGAGAGTAAGCACCCGTTATTATTACATAATATTGTGTAACATGCGTATACGCATGTTACACAATATTATTCACTTCAAAATTTACTTCAAAAAAAGGAAGTTCTAGGAACTATGTTCGACTGTATCTATTTTTTTCATGTATGTGCACCGATCACTCAGCCATTTTTGGGCCGATTTTAAAAATTCTTGTTGTTATCGAAAGAGTATGCTCCCGAGGTGGTCTCATTGTCACCAAGTTATGATCTGATGATGGTAATCCAGGAAAAACGAGGAAACCCCTTAAATTTCATAGGCACCTCCAAATTGTTTCATGTTTTTTCAGAAGTTATTCATGTATTTGTATCTGGTAGTTATCATATTTTGTTACCGAGCTGACGATGAAAAGTTTCTGGTATAGTTTAGGAGTTTGGGAGTAATTCTTTCAATACTGTTTAGAGCGAAAGGCGTTTTGTTTTATGTTATTGTGGTATTTGCCTTGGCGCAAATTCTAATGCGCTGTATTAAATTTACTGAAAAGATTTTTTGTAATAAATTTTTATTACAAATCTTTTATGCCAAGCCTCCAAGCTTTTATTTACTTTCACCTGTCGCGGTGTCTGTAATGAAATCTTGCAAGTTAAATTTGACCCATTTACCGGTTTCCGATTGAGCTGAAATTTTGTATGCATATGTATATCGCGTGACAATGCAATATTATGATGACATGGAGCTGATCTGATGCTGGAGCTGGAAGGTGGCCATAGGAACTCCGCCATAAAACGACACAACCCCATCGAGTTTGATTCACATTGACGAGTACTTTGATCCTGATTAAAATAAAAGCTTGTTTATAAAAATATTTTTTATTACAAGCTTTTATTATTGGTGCAACTGTCTATGGAAACTCCATCTGAATTGCGCCAGTTCCCGCCTTCAACTAACACATTACGTCATGAGTGTCAGCATTAAAATCAGCATCGATTCTTGCTGATGCTGATATTAAAACAATGTTGATAATCCGCGTATTACTTGCTGATTTTATGTCAATCATAAAGAAGAAGAGCCCATTACAACTATCCGGGCACTAACTCTCCTTTGTTGCCCGTGTTACTACCAATCTTACTACCAGCAGGTACTTATACAGGTAACGAGCTGCTATTAAGTTACCTATTAATCCGAAAAAGTCACTAAAATCAACGAAAGTCGCAGAGTAAATAAACTGGCGTGGCAGTCGACTCAGTTTATTTTATTGCAAAAAATAAAATAAATCATTTTTCTTTTCTGAACATTAATGCCACGCACTTCTTGGTCCAGACATAAACATTGTCAATAATCTGGATATCGTCAATTTTACGAAACGTGAACTACACTAAACACGTACCCTTAACTCTACTTCATTTATGATGGCCGGTACACACATTGTTTAGTGTTTAGTGCGAGTGGCTTGTTTAGTGTTAAGTGTTTAGTAAAAAACACGTTCGGACAGCTTCTGTTTAGTGTTAAGTGTTTAGTGTTTAGCGAATAGGAACGCGTTCTATTTTTTCTGCGAGTCGCCCCTCCCGCTCTCCCGCCTTCACCCCTCACTTAACACTAAACACTCACTAAACACGTCTGGACAGATCTGTTTAGTGTTTAGTCCATATAATGAACAAATAAACTAAACACCGTTTACTAAACAGTGTTGGGACAGCACCTACTAATCACTTAACACTAAACAGTCTACTAAACACTAAACACTAAGCACTTAACTAAACAAAGTGTATACCGGCCATTATTCGAAGTATATAATGTAAACAAGCAATGCGCTAAACACAATTGTTTTAGTTGATTTCATATCGGGGACGCATAGGTAGGTACTTGTACTGTACTACCTGCATAATATGTTTACTTACTCGTACCTTGCTGTTTACAAATTTGCTGTTATTGAGAGCGTAGCGATTACAAGAACCGGTCTGCTGAACGTATGCGAACTACACTAACTACATAGCTCTATCTACTGTAGTAATATTTTCTGTGGTTCTGTAGATCATGTTTAGCTAACTGAAGAACTCACATTTATTTGAGCAAATAAATGTTTTGTAAAACCGTGGTAAAACTGAAATGTCGCCATCAGTAGGGAAGTAGTCTATGTGCCGGTCCATCAATTTATTATTTTGTTGATGTATGGTAGGTGCGGACTTTTTCATAAAAGCCTAGGTTTCTTTGAACTCATATATTAGTACTCGTGTCAGAAAAAATACAAAACCGGCAAAGTGCGAGTTGGACTCGCGCACCGAGGGTTCTATACAAATTTACTTACCTCAGTATATGTATAAGTTTCTCACTACGGTTTTCAGATTTTTGAAGTGAGAACTTCTTTAGCGGCGTTGTACACTTTTTTTGTAATGGGTAAAAAATATTAAACTCGCGTCAGGACACGTGATCGTCAGGACACGTGACCCTGATCGAAAATTCGTAAGACCAATTAAAATTGAAATGGCCGCAGGAACTGTCGAGGTGCGGTGAGGGGTCCACGTAAGCCGGCCGAGAACAATAGCGGCTGGCAAAAGTACTGGAAGTCACACGTCACTTGAGACAGTTTTAATCAATTTATTTACTTTGTTAGGAAAAATCTAAATTGTGCTTTTATTTGATTTTGTTGTAAATATTAATTAGGTAAGTTAGTATAAATTAAATATTATTTATTTGTTATAAAATTACGTTTTTAAGTAGTATATTAATGTCTGTTTTGATCATATTTTTAATTTAATTGTAAATATTTTGATTCATTATTACTAGTTATATAATTATGTACGCACAACGTTACAACAGGAAGTTGATTTTTCTGAGGGATAAACTTTTTAATGTAATATAAATTGTCATGTTTGTGTACGATAGCGCAATAAATAAATATTGTATTCTACCACATAAAAGATAGTACTTTTATTCTGATAATTAAAGCAATTCGTGCAAAATTATTCCATAACCATTCCAATATATCCAAAACGCACAACGTTAATACTTAAATTTTCACTTCTGCCGGCACTCCCGGAGTGCAACCCGTAATTGTTTTTTTGCTTAACATGTGCTATAAGACCTTGCCTTTTGCTCTATTTCATGACTCTAGGTCAACTGGAACTCTGGAAGTACCCTATAGGTCTTCATTTACTTGTAAAATCGTAAAATTTGCGAAAATATAGGACATAAACGGAAATATCTTTGCTGATCGCGTCGATTTATACGTTTGATTTTTTAAAGCTGAAAGAGACTGTTTCTTAGAAAAAGTGTTTTGATGGACGGACGAATAGACTGATAATAACGAAGTAATCCGTAAGTAAGTTTCCGTAACCCTAAAAATGAAGTAATCGAGACGAACGTCACGCATCGCGTTCAAATTTGTTCTCATATTCCAGTCAACTACAGTAATAAAACGAGAACGTAGTGATTATCCTTTCTCTGTACAGTAGAACCTATAGTATAGTCATGTAGAAATAGAAACATAATATCAAATAACCTTTCTCAGTGACATTCGGTCTTAAGGGTCAATCTCAACATAGACGCCAGGGATCTCCATCCATGGGGCTTGTTATCTAAGGAAAATCAATTAATAGTTTTTGTAAAATCAAATGTGTAAGAGCTACCTTCCTTTGTACGCACCTGCTACCTACCTATCTATGTTGTATTTTATGAGGAACTCGTGGCGCAGCTCTAATCTCCTTGCGCGTCGGCTAACCGTCCGTCCTTCCATGTCCAGTTTCTGCTGAGATTGGTGACCGAATATCGGTTAGTAAGACTTTTATCATACTTTTGAATAAGTATGTTTATAACTTATCAGTAAACGGACACCGTAAACATTCGTGCCTATGGCGATCTTTTTCAGATTCCCTTCGAATTGTGAATGTGATGACATGATTGGCAGGCGTTAAATGACGACATCGTCTCGCTAGACGGAGTGGACCACAAATACATTAGGTATTAGTCGCGTCTCGTCGCCACTCCCACAAGTTCGTGCCAACTACGAAAATATGTGAACCGTCCTTTGTCGTCACAATAGCGTCATCGTGTATTAAAAAAAGGACAAGCGACTGTACGAAAACAATGCGTCGAAGTTTTTGTTGCTTTATGACGTAGGCTATGTTTTGTTGCTTTATGACGTAGGCTATGTTTTGTTGCTTTATGACGTAGGCTATGTAGGTACTTGTGAGTCTTGTGACGGAACCACATACAAAGTCTGATACACGGTCATTGTGTATTATTACCGTGACCAGCTAAGGACATTTTATTGCGTCAAAGCGCAAATTATTTAACAGTTTATTATTTGATTTTTATTATAGCATGAGTAATTATTTTAAATTAGGATACCGCTTTTACTTATTTCATGGGGTTGGTACAGTCACGGTAGTAGGTACAGTCGATTACAAAGAGATTTAAGTGATCGATCCTACTCTAAAATATATGTGTATACTAGAGATGGTGTTAATGGTTGAAAAAAAATATTAGTTTTTTTTATTGTTGATAGGTTTGCGCTTGACCCATAATCACTTGATGGTAAGCGAGACTGGGCCTATTATGGAGCGCGCTTACCCAGTAAATACACATTCACCCTTTTTTTAAAAAGAACACCGATAAAGGTAAAGAGTTCCATTCCTTGGCGACACGAATAAGGAAAGAATGCCGAATCGTTTAGTTCGGCAAAATGGAATGTCTACAGTGTAGGGATGAATCCCCGACGTGCCTCTTAGATCTCTAACAAGGAATGGAGCAGGCGGTATAAGACTATGTATAGCTCTTGAGCGCACTCTCCAAAATGTATCTTATAAAATACCGACAGACAGGCCACTTTACGCCGATGTTCAAGGCTTTGGAGTTTGGTCTCGAATAGATGACAATTATTTACCAATCTCAGGGCACGACGTTCAACTGAGTCCATAGCAGCGAGCTGATATTTGGCAGAGCCGTCCCAAAGGTGGGAACAGTACTCCCTACACGTTCGAATTTGAGCTTGGTAAAGTTTCAAGAGTTGTTCTGGTGTGAGCAAGCGCTGCCCGCCTTGGACTCTATGAATTTGGCGAAATTCAGATGAGAGGATAACTCAAGACCCAGAATATTTAGGCTATCTGCTATTGGTTAAAAGTTAATAGTTGAATAAAAATATCAGATAATTTTAATGGTTGAAAATATCAGTAAATGTTTTTTACAAAATTGATATTTTTATTAGCATCGTGTCGATCAATATTTTTATTAATTCGGTTTGTGTTTGAAATTATTCATTACGAGAATTTTATCAGTTGGTTACATTTATCTATACCACAGATTAGATAATAGTTACTACGTAATCTATCTATACGAATAAATATTACTCTCACGTTAAAACCAACTTAAATTGAATGAATATTTTTATTCGATATGGTTGAAAATATTTATCGAATATGTGTGTAAAATTTTTTTATGGGTTAATTTTAACGGTGGATTAATATATTCAACAACACTAGTGTATACCCTACCTTAATGTTAAGTCAATTAAGTCGTGTGGGTACACATAAGATTTTTGTAACTTGGACCGTATCTCTCTTTGTATTAGTCGCCTGTACATCTGGAAATGTAAAATTAATTATTATACCTATAGGTATTCAAAGATTAATTAATTTTGCACTATATCGATATGGAAACAGGTATTGTGCAAAATAACATCACGATCATGAAATTATTATATTTTTGAATTATCTAGGTACCTACCTACCAACCAAATATGAAATTGAATTCACTGTCAAATACTTACTTAAACCACAGAATAGTTGATTGATAGTCATTGATGTTTACGTCAATGTTCATAGAATACTACATATACCTAGGTCAAATCTCAATGTTACCCAGCGTTGCCAGATTTTTTTTGGCAAGTCCTGATTTTGAAATTTTTTGAGGTAAAAAAGCGGGATTCTTTCGTCGAAAGCGGGACGTAGTAAAAAAACGTATATGATCAGATGTTTTTAAATATTTATCTTTTTATTTGAGTTTTAAATTAAGTTTATGTAACAATAGATAGCAAAAATAGCCATAGAAAATGTATTTTAATAAAAATACACTTGTCTGTGCCACCCGGCCGTGCTTCCTTAGCCTTAGCACGCTGCACGCACGGCAGAGTTATCCCCGAAAAGCGGGACTGAGCCTGTCCCGCGCGGGACATTTAATTTTGATTTAAAAATCGGGACGTCTCGCCAAAATTGGGACGTCTGGCAACGCTGACCTGTCAATAGTGGAAAGATGTTCAAACAGTTAACATGAAATAAAGCACCATCTTTTAATTCAAAGTTTGACGTATGCTTGAGTGAAACGTTTCAGCATGTTTAATGGGTGGGTAAAAATAGATGAGACCTACTTTCCGCTCTGATTTCTCAAGATGCTGTCGACGACGGTATACTAAGGTGTAAGATGTATATTGCCATTGAAGATTTGCAGAATGAAGAGGTTTACCTAGTAACCTGCCCAAGAACGATATTAAATGGTTTATGGGTAATTGCAGGGTTAAGTATGAGACATAATTATTGTTGAATCGATTGCCTCTTCAGTAGGGCTCAGACATTGCCAGTGGTCAAACATGACATTTTTTCTTTAAATATTTCGGTCAGTTAAGAGGCTGACAACTCTGAGCTGAGCTTATCGTGTGGCTGACCCCAGCTGGGCCACAAAAAAAACTGTGAAAAATAGATTGTTTGAGTATGCCGCTATAATGTCTGGAGTTTGTCAGAGTTTGTCGCTTGCGCGTTTCAGAGATACGTGATCACACAGATCTCGAAAACCAAAGAAAATCTGTTTGCTGATATAGATAGGCGGCAGTTTGTCCAAGTTTGTCAAACAAGTTTCAGTTTTCATCGGACTCGCGTTTAGGGGGTTTGTGTGGACCGGCCGGGGTAACGTTCCCCCAGCCGGGCCACACAGATCTCCAAAACCAAATGACTTAGCGAACATCTGTTTGCTGATATAGATAGGCGGCAGATTGTCAGAATTTATTTGGACAAGTTTCAGAGTTTGTAGATCCACCATTTCAGAGCTCACCTGCATTAAAAATAACAATCAAAGATCCACAAAGACCCGGAATTATCATTTTATATATAAGTTTTTGATTGTAGGTAAGTACCTCTTTTTCAAGCGTATTGATTTTTTTAACCTGGTCAACAACAACATTAACATAAATGGGCTTAACATCAGACAATTTTTGTATCATTATCTGAAATTCAAACAATATGTAAGTATAAAAAATGGTGTTAGTTTCGTATAATATTGTAGTGATGTTCCTACGTTTTTTTAGCTTCCTAGTTATGTCGATGTGTTTTGTGTTTTATTCAATTAAATAATCTATTTTTAATTTGTTATTCGTCAGACGCTGTGCGAGTTTGCCGAGGATAACTTGCAACAAAGTCAGTGTTAAAAACATTTAAGCTAATACTTTCAACTTGAGCTCCTTAGCACCGTCCCCTGGATCCGCAACTAAGTGGATCTATGGTACTCTACTGGCTTGCTTATTGTGATTAAAAGTTGTTTCACATTTGCAGGAAAAAATGTACTGATGACAAACTTACGCTTCCCTGTTACCTATTATTTTCTGCGGAACGCCTGCGAAAAAATAAGCTTGTGGCTTTTGTCTAGAGACGCTGCACCTGTTTTCTTTAAAAACATCGAAACATTTTTATTTATTTTTTTCGGCTCTGGTATTACCCATTTGGCTGAACTTTAGTACAAAAAAAAAGTTAATCCAAATGTTTTCTACTTTCTTGGATAAAACCTATAAGTTCCCAAACGTGTTAACAACATATTCAAAATTTGTTGGATACTAAAAGTATTTTAATAATAGACGGGAGTTGGCGGGGTAAACTGCATACCTAATATATCTTTTGTAAGCCAGCCATCTATCATCACCAGTCTTTGTATATTAAATGCCAGACATACAAAAAACCACAGACAGTTTTTGAATATTTGTATGAAAATTATTGAATATTATCGATTGAATCATTTTTATCTCACTATTTGAAATATCATTGTGACCTTACATATTTCGCCTTATAAAATGCAAAAAAGGCAAGAAGAGGCGCGCATCTAAGCCACATCTGCACAGATTTGTAGCATTTTCATTAATTTTAGCATAATCGTTTTCTATTAGCTTGTAATGTTGACGCGTGGAATTAGCAATCGGTAGGTCTGAGAATAGGTCGTAAACTATTTTTTATACCTCTAGGTGATTATTATGGCGAAATGTAGTTCGCCGGCACAGATAGTATTATATAAAAATTGAATTGAATTGTTGTGATCGATTGCTAATTCCACGCGTTCCTTCCATAAAAAAATAGTAGGTATTTTTACGTCAGCTTCCCGTTATAAAAAATAGCCTAGTCAAAAAGTTCACATTAAAAAGATACGTGAAGCCGGGTCAATATCATAACATTAAAGTTATTTAAAGCTCTTATAGTAAGTAGGTACCTACTTAAGCAAACATTTGCTGAAAGGCCTCAAGTTTGATTCCCGGTTACCTAGGTGATCCTTGTTTTTGTTTCGCTTCTCTATTGATCTTTTTAAAGTAATTGTTCTATGTGCAACTGTAATTGTGGCGATTAACTATTTTACCTAACGGAGTAATATCAAAGAATATTCTTGTGCAACTGTAATTGTGGTGTTTAACCATCTTACTAGTAGAGTAATACTTACTAAGAATGATTTTAAACAATGGCAAGCTGAAATTATCAAAAATGTCCTAACGTTCATGCGAGTGAATTATTTTTGTTGCTTTTATTAGAACTTTTAACTAAAGTCCATCTTCGTTATTTTAACGAAATAATTATCATTTTTCAGTTAAGCGATTGTTGTTAGACAACTATGTAGTGATTCATGCTTAATTCTCATTCACTGCGCGTTTTGTACCGCATCCAACGGCCTCTGTTGCGGGCGGCCGGCAGCCAGAAATTGCTCAACGGATCAACTCAATTCAGTCAGTCACACAGTCAGTTCTCAAACAACTCGCTTGGACCGTAGATGTGTTTTCGAACGCATCTCGAGTTTGTAGCAGTTAGTTAGGCTTAGGTACCGAACGAAAAAAACTGAAACGTCATTTCAGTGGGACGTTTTTGAGTTTTTGACAGCTTATTTAAACAAAAATAAATTGTCGTAAGCCAAAAATCGGACAACTGTGATAATAACTTGGAATTGAAGTGAAATTGTTGAGTGCCGTTATTTGTGTATTAGATGCTTATAACAAAATTGTTGGTCACGTTAGGAAACTTTAATTAATTTAGTTTATAAATGAAAGCATGTATATGTGAGAATATGGAACAGTCCTAAAACATTATTACCTAATTAGCGACGGTCAGTTTGCGATCGTCAGTTCACTGGTGACCTTATTCAAGTTTTAGACAAGCAATCGAAAAATGACCTTCTAAATGAAGGAATCTTATCCTGACGAAATTATGCTCTGTTTTGTCCAAGGCTTCGGAGAAAGAGAGCATTATGAGAAAAATAGACTTGAAGAATCTAACGAAGAACCTAGTTTAAGAAATACAAAGAAGAAACAGATAGCCAAACGTGTGTCATTGCCTGTGGTTAATGATCAAGCTGTTGAGTTTAAGCCCAAGAAGTGTGAAGCCTTGGTCACTGGCAAGTCACTTCGACTTAGTTCTAGTGATCAGACAAGCCTGCCAGAGGTGAAACGAAGCTTTAGTGACCGCTTTTCCGTAATTACAGATGTCAATAATGGAAGAAGACCTCCCAGAAGGCTCTTGACTATAAGAAAAACTTGGTAATTATTTTTGTTATTTTAAATTAACATTGTAGACTGATGGCTGTGGTAACATATTTAAAATAACATTATTGCAGGACTTAAGCCAAGCAAAAAAAAATCTGTTGGCATATTTATCTAAGACTAAATATTAATAATTTAAAATTTAGTTCTACTGCAGATAGAGACATTAGTGTTACTAATCAAAAATACTATATATATTTGTTTATCCCAGCTGTATTGTCTTATTTATTGCTACCTACAAAGTTATTACTTTAATCTTTTTACTTTAAAGGATTGCTACAATACTTACTAGATCTGAGATATTATTAGGGTGTGTTTTACTGTGATTAATATGCCCATGGTGAAATACAAACATCATTAGACTGTTTCTTTTAATATAAAAAAATGGATGGCAAATAAGCTGGGTCGTATTCACACGATGTTGCACATTGCTTACCAATAATGGGTGGGGTCTAGCAGATAAAGAGTGACCAATTTCAGCACATATGAGCATAGGCAACCTCGCAATGCAGAAACCCAATATGATCCTATTTTGTTGTCGTCTCCTATGAAGTGGAGGTGAATCTACGGTTGGGCTCTTAAGCAGTAAGCACTATGCTTTGCCTGTTCTGTGACAGAATTTGAACTTAAAATTATAGTCATGTATTGACTTAAATTGTGATATGTTACTTGTTGGTTGCAGACTTGCAAATCCTACAAGAACCATATTATATTACCCTTATGTCGCTTGTAATAGTCATGACTTTCATAAAGCAAATGTTAAGCGTGAACTGCTACTGACTGTACTATAGATTTAGCCACATATCATCAGGTGGGCAGTTTGCTTGATATCCAACTATGTTGTATAAAAAGAGAAATTTGACTTCAAATAAAGTTAAGTTGCATATCTTGCAATAAATACATCACTGTTGCAACACAGTTTAATAAGCTGCTTTGTATTACATTTGTTTATTTTGCAGTGCTATGTAAGGTATTTTGAAAGAATATTTTACAGATAATACATCGTGTACAACAGGTTTAGATAAAAAGCTTGAAAAACTAAACATTTTATTTATTCAGACATTAAAGGTAAAAATGTGTTGCAAGGCAATTTTAGCTGTAGATTTGTTGGCATAAGCTAATAACAGATGTAAACCTAAAATGGTTTATATTTCAATCCTCTGGCCCTCTCTGGTATACTATTAATATTTTTCCAAATAATATAATAAATTGGTAAAAGACATATTGTACACTAAGTTTTATTACCAAGGATAACCATTTTCCATGTTGCTTGTAATTAAACGGTTTCCCTTAATGTAATCAGCCTTCAATGGTCATTCTTAGATTTCATAACTTTGTCTGTTGTCACATTGTTGTCTTACTTTTGAAGAAGATTATCCAACAAAGGCTTCCACAATGGCAGATAAGTCATTGTTGAATCTAATTTTGTTATTTATTATTTGGTACATAAACAGCTTGGGCAAACAGGGGCATTGATTGCGCTGTGGCCTCGGCACTGGACTGTGCTTCGAATAGAATCGGGAGGCCTGCGTTTGATCCTGCCATGTACTAATGTATTTTTCGTTTCACAAATTTCATATGTACATTTATCTGATGCTCCTACGGCGAAAGAAAACATCGTGAGGAAACCTGCATTCACCTGCGAAGTAATTCAAAGGTGTATGTGAAGTCAACCAATCCGCACTGGGCCAGCGTGGTTTGACTAAGGCCTAATCGTCCTAACTAGTTATGGTTGGCTCGTGCCCCTTGGTGGAGACATATAATGAGCTGTAGACTTGGTGAGCTGTGATGATGATGATGACATAAACAGCTATTTTATATATTAAACTCTATATTTGTACATTTAAATAACTGTAAAATTTTCTAGGGATAAATTTTTGTGGTAGTTCTTGATTCCTCTTTTTTTAATGTTGTAAATGTTGTAATGGTGTAGTAAAATATATATTTTTTTATTGTAAACTAGTGGAATTTTAACAAATTGCAATAAGACAGACATTATAGCATAAAGTACGATTTTTTATTCTATTTTAATTTATTACATAAATAAATATTTTTCATTTATAAAATTAAATCAATCCTTTTTAAGTTGGGGTCATGGTCAATGCTGAATAGAGACTCTTAAGTATATAATTAGCTTACTTATGCAATTTTGTGTATAATGTTTCGAATTTTAAACAAATTCGAAATATTATATTAAAAAATTATTTCTTATAATTGTAAGAAAATTACAATTATAAGTACTTAATAATTTTTTAATTATAAATTCGAAAGTTATAATAGAAACAATATTATTAACAGTGTTTCATGTAGGTAGAGGATCATCCTGGTACGAGATTAAAACAATCAAAAACTGTTTGATTATGTGTGATACTGCAAGATTCATTTGTCAATAATTAATTAATTAATTTATTTTACTTTTTCAACATAATGAACAATTGTGATTGTGTTTACGATTCAAACTTATTGTGGGAACCTATAACATTGGCTGTTATTGATTGTTATCACAAATAATTCTGTGTTTTTGCGTCCAAAAAATATATAGTTTGCTGAGAGTTTTAGTAAAAAAACGCACACGTGGTCCATGTCGCGTTTGATGATAGTATCAGACCAAGTTCGTATATGTTGTCGAGTGTCGACCCATTTTGGGTGAGACCGAAATAACTGGTGCTCTGGAAACTGGTTGCAGCCAGGATGCACCGCGATGCGTTCTGAGTGTGATTTCGATCAGCATATCAGATCTATTTTCACGAAGCCAAGTTTTTTTTTGTGTTTGCGCAAAGCTCTCAAAAACGCTCAACATTAAGTCCAACTTTTTCGCTTCTTGTACGATAAATCATGAGGTAATTTTATGTCAAGTTATCTGATACGCCAAATGTCGGGAACAAATAGGAAGAAACGATTTTTAATATTATGCGCTCTGGATGACCGTGAAGTTTATAGGATTTGTTTCACATTCGCCCCACATTAGTCGTTAATTTCCGATGCGTGAATAAGTCGATTTGATGTCGTACCTTATACATTGTTTCGTAAATTGCGAATTTGATTGAACGTATTCCCAAGCAATACATAATTCGTGCTATGCCTCAGTAAAACAGAAATGCCGAAAAGACAAGGTGATAAATTTGTACCTTCGTACTGAGATGCGCGTGGCCGTGGCGGATGAGGTAGGTACCCAACCTATACATATTTCGAAATTCGATTTTGAGTAGATATTCAGACATAGATATGTCTAAGCATGCGTCACGACTGGCTATTGGTTATAATTTTCGCACAATAGCCGCTGAGAGGGGAATCTAACAAATTCACCTTCGTATTCCTTAGTTAGTGAAAGATCACTATAACAACACAGGTTCGTTTCAGTGACATTGTCTACGTTGAAAATATGATGATCAGAGGTCACATTTTGACCAAATTAAGTAGTAGGCCTCTTCATTCAATCGAGGACATGAGAGGGCCAGTTTAATGCTAATTTGTAGTTTATTGCCAATAGAATCTCCACGACTGTCTGGCATTGCTCAGTCCGCACCTGAGATGACACAGTGGTTGACAATAAACGTTTGTAGTTTCTAAGAGTTGAGTTAAAATGATTAGCTTATATTTCGAGTGATATCAATTCGCTCTACGACTTGTATGAAAGACTAATAGCTACTAACTAATAGCTTCGCTAGTATACGATCGCTCTATTAGATGCATACAAATGTATGCGGAGCTGATGTCATAATACCTCTTCAATGGAGGGAAGTTACTAATTTGTTGTATAGGTAGATAGAAACGCACCGCCACAATAATGTTGCTGAGAAACGGATTGGTATTTATTACATTTGAATGCTTAGGTGTTTTTGAGAACGTCTCTAACTCGACTTGAAGGTATGTTAACATTATTACAAGTGTAATTTCAAACACTATTAAACATTTTTGTCCGGTTTAAAGAACTGGAATTATCCGCACACGACAAAGAATGCTTTGCGTCTCTACTCTGTACTTAAGAAAGAGTTGAGAAAGTCAATTAGGTAACACCAGTAAAACTAAATATTATGGAAGTAAAATGAGTTCTTCGCCTGTCGCGGTAGTTATCTGGGACTAATCTCAAGTCCTCGACCTTTGTCGGTCATTGTTGATTAGTTTTAAGAGCTGTGAAGTGTATTTCTTAAAAAGGATGTTGGTTTCCGTTTTCGTGAACGGTTCGCTTATCAATTTTTGAGGTGAAGATCGTAGAGTTCGCGCGGCAATGTGTGGATTCGCGGAAGCAGACTTATTTAAATGGCTACCGATTCATAAAACTGAAGAGAGATAGGACATTGTTAGTTATAAGTTTATCATTGCTGTAATGAGTAGGTTAACAAGAGAGAAGTACCTCAAAAAGATGTTACCAAACAACGTTATGGTGTTTCACCATGGTTCGTTCCGTTCCAGGTGCTTCATCACATTATAGGTTTTTAAGAGGCCATCCCTCATTTTGCTTAAAAGTCGCTTGGAAGGCGTTAAGATAGAATTTCTGAAGTGATCAAAAAATTATGTAATAGGGTGCGCCACTTTAAAGTCAGCGGAATGTGGAACTCACGGATAGCAGAGATTTAAATCTCTGACGGATAGTTGTCCAGTGTCCAAGTCACTTGCATTGCATTTCCAAGTTCATCGCGTATGTACCCTATTTTTCTCGTTTTCATCTTGGTTGAGGAAGGATTTCAATAATTCTTTATCAAATTAGTAGGACCACTAGGAAGCAGCCTTTTTATCGAACCTTAAACCAAATCGATTAGACTGCGCGCTTGCCACGATTTTTTAAGGATTTTTCTTTAGGTAGAGATCTGACCATATCATCTTTGAAATTGTCTATGAAATGCAATCTAGTAAATTCGATTTTTATAGAGCTCTGATGGTCTAGTATGTTTCAACTTTCAAGCCGAATTTGTTGTGATCTCTTAATAAAGTTGACGTATTAGCCGAGGGCGTTTTATATTATAGGTAAGTAGTTTGTTTGTCTACTATATTCAAATCTACTAAGCTCTCGTCGATACATAAGATCGATATCTGTCTACGGTGTATTTTCCTTGTTATCTATCTTCTTCCAAGAAATTTTTGGTATGGTTCCGGCAACCGTGGGTATACTATTTCTCGTACTTTTTGTGTTTATTTTAGGTAGTATATAAGTATGATGATAAAACACGAGTATACTCAAAACATCCACTCTTATACATTGCGACAGCATTTGTTTATATACGCTGATGATATAACGCGCAATACTCCTATTTGCGACTTCCAATGTTTTTTTCGTTTCGTGGCTTCACTTCACTATCGGTAGTCTGTTGTAATTTTTTTTAAGCAACGGAACGATACAAATGGACAAAATGTACAAAGTGCTTCTAGAAGACCTACACGCTAAATCTGTTTTCAGTTATAGATTCTCACGCAAAAATTACATGCATTAATTCCGTTTTTATTTTATCTCCATATTCTAGTCTAGACTGGACTCTCCCAGTGATTGGATGAGTTATTCAGCTTTAAATCTTTCTTGTTACCAGATTTTAAGTTTTATGTTTCAAGCCAGTTGCATGCGGAATTTCGAAGCGAAAATAACGTGGTTAGATTCATTGGATTATAATTATTATGGCTTCACTTTGCCCCAAATACATTTGGAGTGTGGCCGAATTAATACATTGCAGCAGTGGGCAGGTCGTAAAAGGCATTAATTGAATTAATTAGAAAAGCAAGCGAAATTTAAGGATAAAGGTAGTTCATAATTAACAGTATAATATGTTAAATGATAAATCCATTCAAACAGTATAAAGCGCGACAATCGAGGTAAGAGCTTACACTTATTTAAAACAGAAAAAATTAAAAACTTCCTGTGAAGTTGAATGTAGCGAATTGTCAAAGAGTTTTGCAATATATCATTAAATAAGTCGGCCGTTTCTTGTACACGCTGGCACTTCTCCAAGTCGCCTTTTGGCTCGTTCATAGCAATACAAAGATACATTATCCCCGTAACGTGATTCTATTAATATAAAGAAGTCTTTGACCATAAAGAGTTCGCTTTTTCTTTAAATATTCTTTCTATTTCTTTATTACTATAAAATTACTAAAAGAAGTTGATTTAAGCGATTTACGTTAGAATTATCTTCGTCTCATTGTTAAAGTTTTACAGTAAATAGGTTTTACAGCACTGGTATGGTATTCACATTGCTGCCACCACTGTTGGCAGCTGTCGTCATCATAACAACTTTACAAAAAGGAGGAGGTTTTCAATTGGACTGCATGTTTTTTTGTTACCTCATAACTCTGTCATAAATTTGGAGAATTCTTTTGAGTGGGTATACTTCCCGATTGGTCCCACTGTCACCAAGGCCAGGATCTGGTGATGGGATCCCAGAAAAATCGGATGAAACCCTTAAATTTTATAGGTACGCCCAACGTGTTTCATGTTTTTCTGAAGCTATTCAGGTATTTGCGATTTTTTTAAATATAATAGGCGCGTATTTGACCCTCAGCTGTATTCTTTCAAGTATACTTAAGTAGGTAAGCTGGTCAAATTCACTAAAAAGATTAAAAAAAATAACCATTAATAAAGACCGACTTCAATAACACAAAACAGACAAAAATAGTACATAAGAATACACACAACATCACCTTTGATCATCGAATATCCGCATCGACTTCAAAATTAAAAATGTGATATTATGTGTATTATTAGTTGTTAAATATTTTTATTGGATATATTACTCATTTTCTAATTTCAAGGAAATTATAAGAGTTTGATAGAGAATGGATACATAGATAGTCTCTTGAATTAATAAATTATGTAGACAAAATATTTTCCGTGAGTTTCATTTATATATTATATTAACTGTTTTCTCCGACTTTGTTCACTCGCATAAGACGAGTATGTGTTTAGCTTCACTGTCCTTTTGCGTTATTTCAAGATTTTTTTATAAAGGTGTTACATTCATTCCAATTTAAAATTCGATATAAGGAATTTCTTATGTAGCTACTATATCCATTCACTTTTGGGGGTTATGGCAGGAATTGTCAAAAATGTTTCTTGAGTTGATGCGTGTATGAAAAAAGCAGTTCCAAATGTTTGAAACGATGTTTGGAATTGGCACTGACTGCTTGCTACTTAATAACTGTGCGTTTATCAGGCAGCTATAATGTTATATTTCAGAAACAGAGGATATTTTTATTCTTTGTTAACAAAAAAACATTCAATAAAAGATAGTCAATCTCCTTAATTTAATTAATTATAATTTTTGAATAGAAGCAGAATAAATACTCTTGTTGGTATGCAGATTACGACATTAAATCATGTGTTTAACTCAAACCAGGTTATGGCTGTTCTAACCTCTATTGAAGAGTAATAAACTTTTCACATTACTATTCCGAGAGCTTCGAAGTCTCTAGGAAATAGGACAGCTGTCTCAATTCGGTTGTTTCTTATCGTTCGAGTTTAATATTCCGTCTCACTTCCTTCTGGGTTTGCATCAATATTATTCTGTTTTAAACTTTTGTGCATTCAAGGTACTCGTATTTCTCGAATAACAAAAACATTTAGAGTTTAATAAAATCATCATTTAAGTAAAACTGCATGTTTGGGCAAGTGTTATTACCACAGGTGCGGGATTGGAGGAACCTCTTTGTAGTACCTGGAAAAGAGAATATTGTTGATGTATTATTATTCATACATCTAATAAATACATCTCGTATTTAAAAAAAACATGATCACAATTTTTTTGTCTTCTAAAGGTATATACGAGCGTCGGGATAACCTAACTGATCTTTGTTATACATACAATTTTTTATACACAACACTTTGTATTTGGACACATACCAAAAATGCGATAATGATGATGTTGACTTAGATTGTGACAAAATATGACGGCAACAGGTCACCACTTACCTTACAAACCCTCCCTGCGGGGAGAACGCTTTATCGTTCAATGGTACAAGGATTGGTGAGGACCTGAATGGTTGCGGCAATTTGACAAAGTACTTCACGCTGCTTGGAATCAGCACACCTGTGAAAATGGCGATTGTTCGTAATTTCGTATTATTACTTAATTGATGTTGCCATAATAACAAATCGATACGTCCAGCAAACTGCGACAAGATAAGCGAAGACGTATTCTAGTCGTGTATATTTTTATTTCTGGGCATTCTTCATCTATGATATGGAGATTTTACATTTATATCATAGCCTTGATAAGTCAGATAGATCTTAGATTTTTTAATCATGATAAGCCACGTGGTGAGGAAAATTCCAGCAAATAAGATAGTTGAACTTAGATTAGCAATTAAAAGAAAATGATAGTGAAGTCACAACAATTAATGGAATATACGAAGATGTAATTGATGAATTGGAGGACGGTCGTTAACGTGGGTCGGGCTTCAGTAAATTGAAACGGTAATTAACAAAACCTCCTTGTAGTTGTACGTCATCGTAACATCAGCGGCACACAGGGTTTGTTGTCCGAGAAAATTGATGAGCGTTGTCATCATCATCATCACAGCTCATATACGTCCCCACCGAGGGGTTCGAGCCTACCCTATGTTAGGGTGATTAAGGCCTTAGTCAACCACGCTGGCCCAGTGCGGATTGGTCGACTTCACATACATCATTGAATTTCTTCGCAGATGTATGCAGGTTGCCTCACGATGTTTTCCTTCACCGTAGGAGCGTCAGACAAATGTACATATGAAATTCGAAACGAAAAACACATTGGTACATGGCGGGTCTCGAACCCCGACCCCCCGATTGGAAGGCAAGTGCCGAGTCCACAGCGCCACCGACGCTCTCGATGAGCGTTGAATTCATAGAAAATAGAGCGAAAGACCATTTTGATATATACTATAACCGTGATTATGATTTTGCGGGATATTGATAAGTTTATAATCTCGCTACCTGTACGTACTAACCTCTCGCATCGTATCTGTATTTCCGTAAAAGTGATTGCATGTTTGGGTTTTGTATATTTGACAAAACAACGACCGAGCATGGCTGGAAAAAATAGAGTGCTGATTTATCGTCTTAAAATAACAATTGGGCATTATCCAGTAATCGAAATAAAATTATTAACTTTTAATTAAGACCTATGGCAGTACAGGCTAAGACCATTTCGTTTTCCCGGAAATGGAAAAATTTAAAAAATACAACGATGATCGTTTCTACACTTTTTTTGAAAAAACTTTATATTTCGGAAAGTCGAAATAAAATGAAATTATTCAAGTTTAATTCAGATCACTGGCAGTATAGGCTAAGATCATTTTGTTTTCCCGGAAATGGAAGCATTATTTTTCAGAGGACAAACTATATTTAATTTTATAGGATTCAATTTAAGTAAATCAAATTTCACAAAGTTCTCTTTATTGTCTAAATAGGACAGCAAAGTTTAACTTGAATTCACACCAGATATAAAATTCACAATAAACAAAGCATCGTCTATTTTCGCGGCTGCTAAAATATTTAGCCTGCACAATATCTACAACACCGTGGTGGGAATGATATTAATATGTTAAGTACTTTTTGAATCTATTTATCACCTTATCGCTTTTCTGCTTCGGTTCTTTTTTGTTTTGGTCGTATTCTTCTGATTCGTCGATGGAGAGGTTGAACACTCTGTCGTCCGTTCCTTCCACGTTGTCCGTATCTTCGACGTATGTTGGAACGGTTACGCAGTTTACCGTTAGCATTCTCTGCAAATGTGCTCGGTGCTGTTTTATAACACTTCTAATACAAATAAACACACAACGATGCAATATAAAGGATAAATAATAATTGATAATTTATTACGTTTTCCACACACTTGAATATAAGTGTAAAAAGTATTGTTATAATGAACTTCATGACCGAGCGCCTCTATTTTTCAGCACCTAATGATTGGCAGGTCGTAACCTAGTGACATATAACACTAAACATACATACCTGTCCTATATAGGTAGCTTGAGTTACGATTTCGTTTGAGAAGTCGTTTCTAAACATCATATTGTTTTGAAATCGGCGAGCAATGATTTTAACAATATCAGCTTTGCGACAGTACTAAGGTATCATTATTAATTTGCTTTTTGTGTCCAATTTGCAGTTTGCATTTCGCTGTGCAATCAAATATTTATTTAAATGGCCGAGCGGCTTATTCTGACGTGCGGCATTGTTAGACATATGAATTAAGACATATTGCATAGGAAATTAAATAGAATTTTCGAATGGTGACCACATGTGGTTTTGTTCTCAAGAGAAAAACGACACCTTACGGTGATTCAAGTTATAGTTTAGGTAAGTTATACGAAGCACTTCGTGTATTGTGTATCACAATTTGGTAGGTGTATTGATTTCGGGTTCATATACTGAACTTTATACGTTACATACGTTTTATTATGTCGAGACATTTAAATTAAAGGAAACAAAAATGAAGGCTCACATCGACATGACTATTCGGATAACATAACAATGTCTTGTTGATACGCAATAAAGTCTAAAACTTCAGTGTCATCAATTCATTTGTGCGTTTATTCTAATGTTCAATTAAAATATATAAAAAAAATAATAGGTAGGTTCAATCATTAGTTAAAATCTGTTTATTGATTTTCATTTTTTTAATAAATATATTGGCTACTAGAATCGAACATGCAGATAGTTCCCATCCAGGTAATAGAATTTTTCGTCGATTCGAAGTCGATTATTTTGGGAATTTACTTCATGATGACAAAGACATACAAGGTAGTACTTTCTGTACTTTTTTTATTCGTACTGGCTCATGGCAACGGTTAACTGTATCACCGAATTGAGACCAGGCGCCTCATGTTAGCCTGCACAACCATCCCCCAAGAAGGGGAATTTAAGTCATCTTCCAAACCAGCGGGCCTGGCACGGGACGTGGAAAATATCTCTCTCCATCACTTATGTCTGCTTGACAAGAGATAAAATGAGCTTTTCCCCTATGTTTAGCATGGCGGCAAAGGACAAAATTTATGTCTCTCTCAATGAGAAGTGAATAATATCTCCTTTAGCTTAACACCGTGCTAATAAAATAGAGAAAATTAATCTCCTTTTGACGTTTTTAGTAGAGATATTCTCCTCGAGCTATGGAGGTGCAGACTAGAGGCTTTATACTTAACATTTTTCGTTTTTTACATCTTTTACCATGTCTAGAGGGTTTTTTATTTTTTTATTTATTACAGAACAATAAATCCAAAATAAGCAAATTCAAAGGCAGATGATTAGAGATTTCATGAATATGTTCGAGGTCACAAACAGCGAACTTAGCCATTTTTCCATAGTTAATAGTTTCGTTAAATAAACAATCCAAAAACAAAACTACAAATTGCCGACACTAAGTATGTGTGTTCCAGATAAACATGACCAGTTTTTGATTATCATCATCATCACAGCTCAAATACGTCCCCATCAAGGGGCTCAAGTCTACCCTAATTTAGGGCCACTTACTGTTATATACTATTACCGTGGTTAGGGTGTTCAGGCCCTAGTCAACCACGCTGTCTCGCTCGGTGCAGATTGGTCGACTTCACAGCCACCTTTGAATTTTTTCGTAGATGTATGCAAATGTTGAAAATGTTGCAAATTCGTGGTTGTCTGGATCGCGCCTATAATAAATGAAAATTAAATAACTGAAGTGACATAGGTAATTAATTTGTATTCGATAACATACCACAGACCATGGCATTGCTTGACTTTATTATTATTCCAACAAATTACACACACACTGGTGCGCATGTGACATGAATGCGTTGTCAAATTCTTTAATTTTGTTTAGGTTATACACTTTCCTGTATATTGGTAGCATTGCTGGGAGAAACCGTTTCTCCGGAGTCAAGCGAGTCTTTCCCTGGTGCCATGCTAGCTAATAGGAGAAAGATGAGAAAGGAGACGAGGATTTGTCCTGCCCCTGGGGAGATTTTGTCTTTGTGCCGTGCTAGGCTAGGGCTGCCATAAGTCCTGAACTATCAAACGGGACATTTTGAATAGAAAAAGGTAAACCGTGAAAAATTCTAAAGCTCGGTGAACATTATAAAAAACTTAAATTAATTTAAATTCAAGGAAAACCAACAATAAAACAAAAAATAAACATGCTTATTTCCTTACCGTTATCTCCCTTAATCAATGATCTCGTTCTCAGTGTCATTTGTCTTTGCTCATTCTTATATTTTCGAGGTTCTCACTTTTCGAAGCTCTCGTGTGATCGCGAACGACTCGTGCAATCGACAACACAACTAAAATCGACTCGACTACCCACCTAGCGCCCAGAGCGGGACAAATGAATTATTGACGGGGACACCGGGACATAACGCAACAAACCGGGACATGTCCCAGTGTACCGGGACGTATAGCAGCCCTATGCTAGGCCCGCTGGCATCTAATTCTGCTAATATTATCCCACTGATATCGTGTCAATTATGCTTTAATAACACATCATTATTGGATAGATTTATTGTTCATGATCATCATTTATTTGAGCTGAGAGACGCCACCTACTTTACATAGTTCTCTCACACCGATCGTAACGTAACGTTCCGCAACCTTCACCGGACGGTCCACCTTGTGGGAGACCTACTTACGCTATCTTGTACGGCCACTTGAGGAGCTTTTCGCCCCCCGGCTGTCAGTCCGTCAATGTGTAGAGTCAACTTTTTTTTTTCATTCCTACTTGTATTTGCAGACATCTTGAGTATTGTTGATTGTTTTGCTTTGTTTTGACGTCAATAAGTGCCTGTAAAGGCCTATGTTGAATAAAGATTTTTGAATTTGAATTTGAATGTGCCCTCTCCCACTGCCACTTAAGCTCGCACTTTGGTCCATGGCGGTAAGTTTGCTTCTTTAGCGTTTTTAACTTTGAATAATAACTCATAAGCTGTGTTTCATTTAACCATCACCACTTTGCTGGTGCTGACATCGGGTCGGGAGGCTTTTGGGACCAGGACCGCGGTCCCAAAAGGCCCCTTGGAATTTATCATTTAAATTGAGGCGTCATTTGGGACCACGATAGTGGTCCCGATGGCCACCTTGAAATTAATATTTATTTTAGGTGGTTCAGTGGGACCACAGTTTCAATTTGTATTTCTGTCGGGAAAGTACAGTCAAAGAAAAATAACTGCTGTTATAAAATAATTATATATATTTATTTTAAAAATCACAGTTTTAATTAGAATAAATCTTGACAAAATATTTATGTTAACACTTAAATGTACATGATTGGAGATAAAACCAAATACAAATAAAAAATTGTACGCTTGCAAATGTTAACATAAAAAAACGAATCAACTTTTATGAATAGTATTTATGTTAAACATAGCTGTAATTAAAATATGTCTGTTTATTACGAAAAATTGACATTTGATAAAATGTTGATAATCATTAGGTATTGCAAAAATCAAAACAGTTTTAATACTTTTTTCATATAACAAGCTTACTAAAGATTAACAAGTTAAACAGCTAATTTATTAACAATGAATTGGAAATAAAAATCACCTTCAAATCTGTATACCTAGATATATAAAATTTTTGTAAAATGGAAATAACATCCAACAATCTTGGCATTCGGGAGAATACTGAGAATTGCCAATATGGCTGGCACTTCAAAATCCATGCTTACTTTCAATGGGTTCCATTGAGGTAAGCGACTTTTGATGAAATAAAAAGAAACTCGTATGTTTCAGGGGTATTGTCAGGTAAAAGTACATACAATATCGGGACCACATTAACGAAAACATTGTTGCTGCCAATATCTGCATGGACAGTATACATTTAATAAAAGTTTTTCTGGCATAGCTTGAAAGTGCCATCTATGAAGATATGGTTAGATTTTGATAAGTAAGTAATCATTCCTTCCTTACAAAAAAATATAATTCGTTTACTCCTGTAAGTATTTATAATCAGCGAATATCAAATTCTTATACCTTTTGGGAATTTCTATATCTATTGCTCTCTTGTATTCAATCTTTTTTACTCCTAGTATCCTATTTCTCCTCTTGTATAAAAACTTCTTTCGATTTTCATATGTATAATGGAATTGGTGTTATTGGTACCTTTTATTCTATCGATAGTCTGTTCAAAAATAGTAGAGACTGGTGTTGCAAGATTTTTCTCTATATTTCTTAAGCATAGCTCCAATACTGACAGTATTATAAGCTCGGATGTATTTTTTGGAGGGTGAGAATGATTAGTTTCTCGAACAATGGTGTCATTCAATATTTTTACAGTTGCGTTGCATAAAGTTTTCTTACAACACCTCCATAAATTTGATCCATCTTTGTTAGTTCTCTTGAGTATATATTCATAATTAGCTCTAAAAAGGTATCCATCTTTTATTTGGAAAGATTCAATTCAATTCATTTCAATTACCTTTCAAATTAAAAAATACATCTAGGTTCAGTGAATGTTGAACATTTGTTTGGAACAGCAAATTTTTTTTTTGCGATTTCAAAGTTGGTCCCATCGTGAAAGTTGTTCAGTTTGCTTGTCTGAACAAGCACACAAAATTTTTTTGGTAATTAAAAAATAAACTTGCATATTGTTTCATAATTTGTCCAAACAGGATGGACCTGGGACCAGTGTAAAAAATAGCGATTATTTTACCTTTATTTAGTTTCATCACAGCTCATATACGTCTCCACCGAGGGGCTTGAGCCTACCCTATATTAGGGTGATTAGGCCTTAGTCAACCACGCTGGCCCAGTGCGGATTGGTCGACTTCACAAACTTACATCATTGAATTTCTTCGCAGATGTATGCAGGTTTCCTCACGATGTTTTCCTTCACCGTAGGAGCGTCAGACAAATGTACATATGAAATTATTTTATTATTTCTTTTCCCATCCCATTATTAAGATTTAAATTTTATTTACTTCAAAAAATTGTTGACAAAAATTTTTACACAACAATTAAGTTATTATGTTAATTTTAATATTTTAAAATAAAATTATCCTAAGACATTTTATATAGCAAAATCTAGTCCCAAACCAAGCCAGTTTGTATTTTGGGTATTAGACAAAAACAACTATGTACATTATTTTTTTTAAACAAGAAGTAAACTTAGTTTTGTCATAAATTAATAATTGCACTCACCTTCGTAATAAAATAACTTATTTGCACACACACAATATGACTTCTTTTCCGGGAAAAATAAACATCGGTGAACAAATAATAACATTGCTCTGAACTCACTGTCTAAAGAAATGGGACACCGTCTCTTACACCCGGTATATCTATAATAATTTTATAACAGCAGTTGTTTTTCTTGACTGTACTTCCCCATCATTAAAATAACGGTAGAAACTGTCTCCACATTCGTGGTCCCATTGAACCACTTAAAATAAATACAAATTTCAAGGTGGCGTTCGGGACCACAGTTGTGGTCCCGAATGACTCCTCATTTTTAATAATTAATTCCAAAGGGGCTTTTGGGACCGCGGTCCTGGTCCCAAAAGCCTCCCGACCCCTGACATCTGATGTTAGCCTCGTTATGCGTTTCTTTTAAGAAATGTTAACATTTTTAACCACGCTAATTGTTACAAATGAAACGGTATGAACTGATTTTTCGTGCTGAATTTTGACGTCTCACCTACTTAGTCCAGTAACTTAATATTTCAAATAATATAAATCAAAATCGGCGAAAACTATAAATATCTTAATCATGAAATCCACTGAAAAATCTTTTTGATTCATGAAAAAAAGTGTCCAAATGTCAAATTTGAAAGCTGTCAAAAAATGGTATCGGAGGACCCATCTATTAGCATGGGTATTTGATGTTAACTTTTCTTGGCAAAAATGTTTATGTGGAACATACGAAACCAGCACGAAATGTTAACACCAAAGACAAATGAAACGCGTTGATGCTAAAAATGTTGAAAATGTTGCAAATCCGTGCTTAACTAGAACGGGCCTATAGAAGGATAGCCCGGTACAAGGCGCGATGATTAAAGTGAAGCAAAAATGACACCGCTGTGTGAAGTCGCTTACACGCGAAACACGCACCACAGATAACATAATACTTAAAAAAAAGCAGTATGGAGCTGCCGGCGTAGTGAGCCATATATGGCTCACATTTAGTTGCATCAAATTGTGCGCGCCGGTTGGGGTTCTATGCGTTATTATTCTAAGGTTTTTAATTATTTATTTTTCGCTCATACCGAAGAACTTTGAGCATTGGCCGTCAAACGTTTCATTGCATCAATAAATTATAAATCTAACCGATATTCGGCCACGGCGGTGATTTTCAACAGAGACTGTCAGAAACTAGACATCAATGCGGGAATTATTGTAGTGCTCAAGTGTTTTCACAAATATACAAGTGCACTCTCTGTTCCTTCATTTGTATCTGATGGGACGGTTAACCTCCATTACCGGATGGAGATAAGACGCAGGTCCCACTTTTTAACGTGGCTTCATTGCCCAGTTATAATTGGAATGCATGTTATTTTATCAAAATGTCGCCGTGACACGTTACGTTACTCGTATTCGTCGTCAAATAATTCTTTCTATCGTTTTTATTGAACTAAATAAGCGTAAGATATACAGTAATGTAAATAAATATTCTCACGGAATCCTATCAATAATATAGATAGTTCGATTTGTACAAAATCGTTAAAGCTTTTTTCCGTTTAGAAATTCAATAGAACCAATAGAGTACTTAGTCGGAGAAGCTCTTCTGAAGTGCTTCAATATTATATCCCTTGAATTTCATACTTATAAGTTTACTAGCTGTGCCAGCAAACTATGTTTCGCCATAATAATTCTCCCAAAAAACCCTTATCACCTAGCTAGGGCCATAAAAATAGTTTACGACCTATTCTCAGACCTACCTAATACCGAAATACACAAAAAAATCATAAAAATCGGTCAGGCCGTTTCAGAGGAGTTCAGTCACAAGCACTGTGACACGAGAATTTTTTATATTAGAAAGAAGATTTAGGTACTTCTAATGGCCCAAACTGTGATTGAACGTATTGTGATGAAGAAGCGAAATAATAATGATATTGAAACTATTTTTTTTAATAAATAGGTAATTATAAGAAATATATAAGGAATTCAGTGCAATATATTAATGGAATAAATTTATTAGGTTGACATTACACGTACCTATTCGGTTACGATAAAGCGGTTCTGGTGGAACTTTGAATTAAAATGACTGGGTATCCATTGAAATAAAACGTATCATAAAGCTAAAATGCACACAAAAAGCAAATTGTTTTTTTATTTAAAAAATTGTGGATCACGGCATAAAAGATTGCCGCTGGCTATGAGTATGTTTAATGCGTGCATTGTTTTTTAATTATCAATCATCATCATCAATAACTGAGATATTTTCTAGAAGGCATTAAATGATCGACAGGGTGTCCACATTCTGGAAAGTCAGGGAAAGTCAGGGAAAAGTCAGGGAAGCTCAAAGCAGTCAGGGAAAGTCAGTGAAATCGAGGGGCTACCTGGAAAGTCAGGGAAAAAATAGGATTTTACACTGTTTGGTCCCCAAATTTCCCAGTGATTGTCAAATGAGGAATATGTTTAGGTACCTACTTCATGATTTTGGTCGAATGATTCTTAATTTTGACTATCTAATTATTTTTGTCCAGGTTTGCACGTTATAACATAATTTTGGCAGACAAATCAATCGAGCCACCCGTAACCCTTGAGTTCAAATGCAATTTCCTTCAAATGTATGAACATGATTTTGATAAAAGTGGTATCGTTGAGGTGCGTATAAACTACGCGCCGCAGCCGCGCGAGCCTATGTCGACCGAGGTAGACGTTCATTTGCCGCGCGAGTCAATTTTTAGATAGTAATTTTGCAGAACGCAACTGCCCCGCACGGCAAGCGATCCACCTCCAACAGTCTGCGATTCATTCTTGTAAACCTACGAGTCGTCCGTTTTACGTCTGTGTTGCTGTCGCGCGCGGCCAATGACCCAATGTTCGAGAGTTTGCCGCGCATAGTGTATTTTATAGGCTTTATATTGAAAGTAAATTGTATGGTGTGTTACAATAAAAAACATCAGAAAACAATAAAAATCAATGTATTAGTAATGTGTGTTACCGCCACTAGCTTAGATAACTGCTTGCATATTTGAACCTATTGATCTTACCAATAGTACAATGATGTCTTGGAGGATGTTGTAACATTTTTCCTCTACCGCCATTCTGAGCTCATAAGGTTTAGAAAAAGCCGGAACCCTATCGTAGGCCCTGTGTTTTAATTCATCCCAAAGATATTCGATGGGGTTCAAATCAGCAGGCCAATTATGGATCATTCATCGTATGACATGGTATAAATTTGAGAAAAAGAAGTCATGAAATGCTGCATTTCGTATTACCGATCTCCAATGATATCATCACTATGGCATAATTTCAATGATGTCATCATTAAATAATGAACAAATGATCAAAAATATGACCGGAAATCGTATTTTTCGTTTTGCACTATGATATTATATGATATCATTTGCAAAACCATGAGATCGGTAATAGGCCCTCTGGGCTCCGAGGTGGCCTCCATGACACGAATGCCGACGTCCCTGAGTATAATATTGCGTAACAATTTATTTATTTATTTTCTTTTTAAAACGTCGCCCCACACTAGGATTTTCTCCTGTGTAGTTACAGTTACAAACATAGAAATCACATGCACATACGCACAGACCGGAACAAATTTTTATATTTGTACTGTACGGGAATCAAACCCGCGACCCGTTGCGTAGTAGGCGATCACTCGACCTCTGCGCTAACCGTGTCATCGCTCGCTGTATAGGGTCTGGCATTATCATGCACATTAAAAAACATCTCATCTTAAACACATCCTGAGTTCCTGAGTAAGGTAGGTACCACATGATCTTCAAGAACATCACGGATATATCGTTCTGTATCCGCGTGAATGAGCATTGGGTTCGATATAAACCATCTCTGTTCATGCTGTTGAGGAAATGCCGCCCCACACCATTATGGACGCTCCATAATGGAGCCATCATAAGCAACAGTTTCTTTGATACAGCACTGAGCGTAACCTTTTCTAGAGCAACGGTACAGTCTCTGTCTTCGATCATTTCTGAAAAGCACTCTTGTCTCGCCAGAAAAGAGAACATGCGCCCATTGATCCAGTGTCCATTCTATATGCTCACGAGCAAATTAAAGGCGTACTCTGTGGTGAGCTATAGTTAATTTTGAACCTATTATAGCACTTTGAGGTGTTAATTTGCGCTCGGTTAGAAGGTTAGCCACCTTCTCCTGACTGTACGCGCGCTTATGGCCACTGCACGTTCGTCATGAAGCTGTTGTTGGACCTGCACTGCGTTCTGATTCCTCCGGACATTCAAATGCATGTATCGATCATCTGCAGAGGCTGTAGCCTCTGGCCAGTCAGTTTCAATCGAAGGCTCCAGTCTCTAGGTATCTTCTATAGACGCGCAGCATCGAAAAACTCCTTAACATTTGAGCAATCTGACGATGACTAAGGCTCCATTGAAGTAATGCGACAGCTTGAGTATAGCTTCCTGGAGCGGAATATCTATTTTTAACAACAAAAATAACCGTAATCTGAAGACTAATGACAAAGTAAGCAACAACGCAGAAAAGTCATTAAAATCAAGTAAAACTCCACGACTTTTCCGGTCGTGTTCCTATTAAAAGAGGAGTGTGACACAATCTCCCCAAAGTTGTTCACGGCGTGCTTGGAAGATACATTTATGCTCCTCGACTGGGCTGATAGGGGTATCAACATAAATGGAGAGCAATTAACTCATCCACGATTTGCAGACGACATTATCATTTTCACTAAAACGGCTGCAGATCTTCAGCTTATGTTGGAAGAGCTTTATGACGTGTCACTGTCGGTGGACCTTCGCATGAATACCTTGAAAATGAAAATCATGGCCAGGGATCCGAACATAGGCCCCATAATGATTGCGGGAAACGTGGTTTAGCAGGTTGACCACTACATATATCTCGGGCAGCTAAGCTACTTACTCTTGAAAAAAGTGGGCAAACAAGAAATAGAACGCTGAATAAAACTAGGCTGGGGCGCGTTTAGCAAAATGTCCCACATTTTCAGGAGTGTGATGCCTGTATCTCTTGTGTGTCCTACTGGTGCTCATGTATGGGGCCGAGACCTGGACCCTGACTAGACAACATATACACGCCCTACAGGTAGCACAAATAAAAATGGAGCGAGCCATGCTTGGGGTTTCTGCGGGATCGGATCCGGAATACAGAGATACGCAAGCGTACCAAACTGATCGACGTGGCTCGTGTCGTTGCTTGTAGAAAGTGGCGATTGGCAAGAAGATCATCAAATGGGAGTGGCTTCCCAGAACAGGACGAAGGAACGTTGGTCGACAGCCGGCTCGTTGGTCAGACGACATAACAAAGACAGTGAGCAAGAACTGGACAAGAAAAGCCCAACACCGTAGTGAATGGCGCAGAATGGAGGAGAAGGAGACCTATACCCAGCAGTGGGTGGACATAGGCTGTAGATGAAGTCAACCCTCAAAAGATTAATGGAAAGCGATTGTGTTTATTATCTTCGATTCAATAAGAGCCTTTTTGCCGATATATTTTTTATTTAACAAACGTACAAACATTTGAAGAAAAAAATGATTTTGAATTTAAGGGTAAAGGGTGGCTCGGTTTATTTTTTCACCAGTGTACTTTCTACAGTGTAAAAATACTGTGCCCAAAAATATTTAAATTATGTAAGTACTTAAAAATTGAAATTTTAGATATCATTTGGTCCGAAAATTACAACAAAAACTACTTAATGATTTTCGAAAGAAAGTATTGTATTTTGTTTTTCTGTAAAATGCATATAGTTAGTTGGTCAGGGAATTTTGAAAAATGGTCAGGGAAAGTCAGGGAAAAGTCAGGGATTTTTTTTTAACATTAGCAGTGGACACCCTGATCGATCTTCCACCATTGAACACAATTTGTTCAAATGAATTAAGTTCGTCAGCAGTAGTGAGTGGGCAGATTCGCGCTCTGGACGCCGTCGAGAGCACACGCGCTCACCGAGACGCTTCGCCGGTCGTATGCAATAGATTGCAAGTGTCGGTCTCACCGGTCCTGGTCCCGGTCCCGCCGGTCTCGGCCCCGGTCCCGTTGGTCCCGCTGGTCCCGCCGGTCCCGCCGGTCTCGCCGGTCCTGGCCCCGGTCTCACCGGTCTCGGCCCCGGTCCCGCTGGTCCCGCCGGTCTCGCCGGTCCTGGTCCCGTTGGTCCCGGCCCCGGTCTTGCTGGTCCTGGTCCCGGACCAGTTGATAAAATTGGTGTGGTTTTGTTGTGAGACCCCCGAACACAAACTAAGTGTCGTGGCGAACACGTAAAGTGAAGTGCTAGTGTCCTTACAACTTCGACAAGTGTTGATCTCGCCGAAGATAGGAAGAACGGGCCAAGCGTTGGTCCTAGTCCTGGCCCCGGTCTCGCCGGTCCTGGTCCCGGTTCTACCGGTCCTGGCCCCGGTCCCGCCGGTCCTGGTCCCGGTCCCGCCGGTCCTGGTCCCGGTCCCGCCGGTCCTGGCCCTGGTCCCGGTCTCGCTGGTCCTGGTCTCGCCGGTCCTGGTCCCGCCGGTCTTGGTCCCGCCGGTCCTGGTCCCGGTCTCGTCGGTCCTGGTCCCGGTTCTCCGTGCTGGTGTTGGCACTTCCGGTGCCTAATAGTGCTGTGCAGTGTGGTGGCGACCCCGGCGCTTTTGCGTCGGGCGAACGCGGTGTTTTGTGTGGTGTGGTGCTGTACCGTGTGTGCGCTGCTGTGCAAACAGGACTGCAGTGCGGCCGCATCGTGCGCATCAAGACTCCATATAGACCGTAAGTGTTAGTCTATAAGGTAGTTGCAAGGACAATTTTGTGGACCCTAGTGGCGTAGTTTTTAAGTTACGAACACTAGAGTGCTTAATTTTAAGGTAGGTTAAGTTTTATCTTTAAGTTGTATATTTGTGTATTGCTCATTTGTACAATTTTGTGTGTCACGGGCTAGGCCCGTAGCTTTGTCCCACTATGGACAACTTTAGCGTCTCCGAAGCCTCAGAGGCGACGGACGTTGAAATCAGGGACCTGATGGTGAGGCCCCTTTCGGGAGTTAGTGTTCAGGTGGTGGACGCCAGTGTGTCTGATGTCAGGACCCAAGAATGGGTACTAAGGTCGGAAACGCCGGCGAGCCGGAAGAGGCCCTCCTTGGGCAAGTTCTTCAGCGCCAGCTCTGGGACTGACTCAGAGCTGGAGGTAGAGACTGAGGTCGAAATGGAGGCAAGGGCTAGGACCCCGTTGCCGAAAGTTGCGCGCAAGGCCCGAAAGGCCAAGAAGAATAAGGGCGTTAGCACCCCCGATGACGCGGGAAATTCTTACCTCCACACGACCGGACTCTCCCAGGCCCGTAAAGAGCTGGAGGAAGGCCCGGCTGAAGCAGACGTCCCCAAGCCCCCAAAAGGGAAAGGCAAGGGGAAAACCTCAAAGAAGGAGAGGCCTCCCTCACCAGAGGGCCTCACCAACGAGGAACTCCTACACAGGGCGGAAGCGAGCGCCTCGCTTATTACGGAGGTTGCCAAGAAGTCTGGCAACCTCAAGGGTACGTTCGTGAGGGACCTCAAAGAGGCTTCCACATCCATCCTCGGGGTTGCCAGAACTCTGGCTGATAGGAAGACCTCCGAGGAGGTTCGCCGCCTACAGGCCGACAACCGCCGGCTGAAAGGGCAGCTCGACGCGATACAGTCAGAGCTTGTGGCCCTAAGAAGAGACTACTCGGAGCGGGGAGGGGGGGCGAGCCCACGCCAGAGGGCGAGCCCACCGCCAGTGGCGGTACCAGCTGCAGCAGCAGCAGAGGCCCCGAAGGGGGACATCGTGACCCGGGACGAGTTCATGTCATTCATGGACTCGTTCCAATCGGATATGATGTCCCTCTTCGGGAACATGTGTGCGGCCAGGCTGGATGGCCTGGAGGTGGACGGGCGCCTCTTGCCGGCCAAATCGCACAGGCCCCCATTGGCTAGCGACAAGGCTGCTGAGAGTCAGCCCGCGAAGCAGGCACCCCCCGCTGCTGATGCGGAAGCAGCGCCAGCACCCAGCGGGGGTAGGAAGAAGAAGGGAGTGACCACCCTGGCCCCCGAGGCGAACCTACCGAAGAATGCCAGGGAGGTAAGGCCGAAGAAGGCCCCGGCGGCTCCAACCGCGACTCCTGTGCCGGTGGCGGGCCCTTCGAGGCCTGACACCTCCAAGCCCCCCGAAAAGGAGGGCTGGAGCACGGTGGTAAGGAAGGGGCGCAGGAAGCCAGCCAAGACGGCTGCGGTGACGGCCCCGGTCAAGTCCGCGCCCCCTCCACCCCCAACCACCGCCGCAAAGCCGAAGATGCCTAAGGCACCCAAGACTCTGGCGGTGGTGATTAGCCTGTCGCCCGAAGCGGTGGCAAAAGGCGCCACATACGCCGCCGCCATTGCAACGGCGAAAGGCAGCATCAAGCTGGGGGAGATGGGAATTGTGGGGAGCCCCACTTTCCGGACTGGGGTGACGGGAGCTCGGATCATGGAGCTCCCGAAGGGCACTTCGCCGGAGCAGGCTGACGCGCTCGCCACACGCATAGCGGGGGTACTCGGCGACGCCGCCAAGGTGGTGCGTCCGACCAAGACTGCGGACATTCGAGTCACCGGACTGGATGACTCGGTGACCGCAGCGGAGGTATGCGAGGCCTTGGCCGCGTTGGCGGAGTGCCCCCGCTCTGCAATCAGGGTGGGCACTGTCCACCCTGGCCTCAGGGGCATGGGAGCCGCCAACGTGTCAGCTCCCATCGAAGTGGCCAAACGCCTCGCAGGCGCTGGCAAAGTCGCGGTCGGATGGAGCAACGCCTCCATCCGCCTGCTGGAGCAGCGCCCCATGCGCTGCTTCCGCTGCATGGGGATCGGTCACCCTGTGCAGCGGTGCCCCTCCGCCAAGGACCGCAGCGCGCTCTGCTTCCGCTGCGGTTCGGAGGGGCACGCAGCCGCCACCTGCCAGGGGCAGATAAAGTGCGCCGTGTGCGCCGACGCCGGCAAGCCTTCCACTCACCGGATGGGGGGCCTCAGTTGCAACCCCCCGCCGGTGAGGGGAAGACTGATGCCGAGGGCTGCCACAGTGGCGGCTACCGGGCGGGCAACACTGTCCGCCAGGGAGGAGATTTCCATGGACATCGCCAATGGCCAGTAGGTCCACAGGGAATCTCCTCCAAGCCAATATCAACCACTGCGCCGCGGCACAAGATCTCCTGTGCCAGTCGATGGCGCAGTGGCAGATAGACCTGGCGGTGGTCGCCGAGCCGTACGCGGTGCCTCAGTCCACGAGGTGGGCTGAGTCCACCGACGGCTTGGCGGCCGTTGTGGTGCCGCCCACCAGCTCGGCCCCCCTCATCTCGGTTAGAGAGAGGGGGCCGGGTTACGTGGCCGTCAAGTGGGGAGAAGTGGTAGTGGTGTCCACCTACTTCTCCCCGAACCGCAGTCGGGCAGACTTCGAGGCCTACCTGACTGCGGTCGAGGGGGTGGTAAGGAGGGCGGCGCCCCTGCAAGTTTTGGTGGCGGGCGACCTCAACGCGAAGTCGCGCGTGTGGGGCTCGCCCGCCACGGACGTCAGGGGTCAATTGGTCGAGTCCTGGGCCACGAGCCTGGGCCTCGACGTCCTCAACCGAGGGACCACCCCGACGTGCGTGCGGTGGCAGGGTTCGTCGATCGTCGACGTGACCCTAGCCACCGCACCCCTCGCCGCAAGGGTGAGGGACTGGAGAGTGGAGGCAGAGGAGGAGACCATGTCGGACCACCGGTACGTCCGATATTCGGTCTCCCCCTCGCACGCCTCCACGTCTCCAGCGGGGACGGGTGCCGCCTTCCGCCGGTGGGCGGTGACGCACCTCCAGCCCGACGTGGCGCTGGAGGCGGCGATGGTGCGGGAGTGGTCTGAGCTGCCCCCGCACCTCGCCGGCGACGCTAACGGCATGGCGGTGCACTTCGCAGAGGACCTGAGAGTCGTCTGCGACGCCGCCATGCCGCGGGCGAAACCTGCCGCCCGCAAGCGGCAGGTATACTGGTGGTCGCAGACCATCGCGGATCTGCGCGCCACCAGTTGTAGGGCGAGGCGCGCCTACCTGCGGTGCAGAAGGCGCGCCACCAGGAGGACGCCCGACGAAGAGGAAACCCTGCGTCGGGCGTACAGGGAGGCGAATAAGGCCCTCAAGACGGAGATCTCGAGGGCCAAAACGGAGTCGTGGAACTCTTTTATAGAGCTCCTCGACTCCGACCCCTGGGGACGGCCGTACCGACTGGTGAGGGGGAAGTACCAAAACGGTGCTCCCCCGATACACCAGTTGGACGAGGGGCTTGTACAGAGGGTTCTAGGGTCGCTCTTCCCCGACCCTGGACCCTTCGAGCCCCCGAGGATGGTCGCCCCCAGCGCCTCCCTCCAAGTGGAGGAAGCGGGCCCTCCCGTGTCGGACCTCGAGTTCAACGCGGTGAGGGAGCGGTTCCGGCGCAAGGGGAAGGGGAAGGCGCCGGGACCGGACGGGGTGCCAGCGAGGGTCCTGTGCCTGGCACTGGGCCCCCTGGAGGAGCGGTTCCGGGCGGTGCTCAATACGAGCATCGCCTCGGGCCGTTTCCCTCAGTGCTGGAAGGTGGGGCGACTCTGCCTTCTGCGGAAGCCGAATCGCCCCGCCGATGCCCCGTCGGGGTACAGGCCGGTGGTGCTGCTCGACGAGGCCGGGAAGTTTTTTGAGAAAATTCTCGCTTCCCGGCTCGTCGAGCATCTGGAGGGCCCGGGACCGGACTTGGCTGAGTGCCAGTTCGGTTTCCGCACCGGCCGGTCCACCGTGGACGCCGTGGCCCACCTCAAGAGGTGGACTGAGGGGGCCACGTCGGCGGGGGAGGTTGTCGTTGCGGTGTCATTAGACATCCGCAACGCATTCAACAGCCTCCCCCACGAATGCATAGAGGAGGCACTGCGTTTTCATGGAGTGCCCCTCTACCTCCGCTCCCTCATCACCGATTACCTCCGCGGGAGGGAAATCGTGTATGAGGGGGCGGATGGTCGCGTCCACAGGTGGCCGATGGCGGCGGGAGTACCCCAGGGTTCCGTGCTGGGCCCTCTGCTCTGGAACCTGGGGTACAACTGGGTTCTACGGGGCAACCTCCTGCCGAACATGGAGGTTGTCTGCTTCGCCGACGACACCCTTGTCGCGGCGAAGGGGCGCACGTATGAGGAGGCGGTCCACCTGGCGTCGGTCGGCGCGACGATGGTCGTCCGGCGCATCCGCCTCCTCGGGCTGGACGTGGCCGTCGAGAAGACGACGGCCATTTCGTTCAGGCCGCCGCGTCGCCGCAGACCCCAGGCGGGGCTCCGTGTCCGAGTAGAGGGGGTGCAAGTCCAGATCGAGAGCTCGATGAAGTATCTCGGTCTGGTGCTGGACCCCCGATGGGATTTCGGGGAGCACTTTAAGCTCCTCGCCCCAAGGCTGTGTGCCGCCGCGGCAGCCCTCGGACGGGTCCTCCCCAACGTGGGGGGACCAGGCGCAGCGAGCCGTCGACTTTATCAGACGGTGATAAAGTCGATGGCGCTGTACGGAGCCCCGATTTGGGCGGAGCGTCTCGCCCCCCGAACGGTGGCCCTCCTGCGTAGGCCGCAGAGGGTCATTGCCACCCGGGCCGTGCGGGCCTACCGCACGGTCTCTCACGGGGCGGCCTGCGTTCTAGCGGGCTCGCCTCCGTGGGATGTCGAGGCACGCGTCCTTGCGGCCGTGCACCGACATCGGGTGGCAGCGAGGAGTCGGGGGGAGCGCCCCCTCCCGCAGGAGGTGGCGCGCACAAGGCTCCTGGCGCAGAGGGAGGCTCTCCGCCAGTGGGCCGAGACGCTCGCCCACCCAGCTGCCGGCCACTGGACGATCGAGGCCGTTCGTCCAGTGTTGGAGGAGTGGGTTGGGCGCCGGCAGGGCAGCCTCACCTACCGGATGGTGCAGATGATGACCGGGCACGGCTGCTTCGGCCATTATCTGCACCATGTCGCACGGAGGGAAGAGACGCCGCAGTGCCACCACTGCGGCGCTCCCGACGACACGGCCGGACACACCCTCTCGGAGTGCCCGGCCTGGCGACCCCAGCGCGACGCATTAGCCCTCGCGCTGGGCCTAGGTAGGGGTGCGCCCGTCGTGCTGGCCAACGTCGCACGCGAGATGCTGACCAGCGCGACGGCGTGGGAGGCTGTCGCCTCCTTCTGCGAGGAAGTGATCTCGCAGAAGGAGGCAGCGGAGCGGGCGCGAGAGGTTGACCCTCTCGCCGCACCGCTCCGGCGCAGGCGGTTGGGTAGGAGGAGGCGCGCGTTCCTGGACGCGCGCCACCAACTCCCCTAAGCAAGCTGGGGATGAAATGGCCCGGCCGGCCGACAACCGGTCGGGAGACACTTTTCTACCCCTGGCCTGCCCGTCTGGGGGGTCGAATTATTGCACTTGTCGACCCCCCCGTAGAGGTAAGACCTGGCGCTTGCGTCAGGCCTACAATCCAGGGGGCGCACTCGGGGAATGGCTAACGCCGATCCCGAGTGTGTCTCTACGGAGGTAGAAGTTGCTCTGGAGGGTGGTTTAGCCAGGTATGGGGTTACCCAGGTAACCCGAGTCCAATGGCATATCCTTGGGGCGGCTTTGTCAGCTTTCAGCCCCTTGTTGAATCGTAAAGAGATTCCCCCGCCTCAAAAAAAAAAAAAAAAAAAAAAGTAGTGAGTGGGCAATTTTAACTGATTGTAACAAAATGTGTATTGACGCCGCCCCACGCATCCACAAGTGTAATTGTTTTTCATAATAATAGCTGACCTTAGCAACTCGGATTATTTGTTCAATTGTGTTGAACAACTGTATTTGAAAGGTAACTGTCACATGGATCGGTTGTGGCAGTATATAGTGCGAATTCGTGGGTATCATTCTGCGGATTGCTATCAGAAGGATCGATAGTGAAATTAATATTGTTTAATCGTTTCAATGTGAAATATTTTGCATAACCGCATGTTTTCGGAGAAAGCGACGCGACGATGTTACATTACAGTGTTGATGTTAACCGCTGTCGTGACAATGTGTAGAGTTAGTTTCATTGTTCTGAAGTCGGATCGACCTTTGAATCGTTAAAGTGCAGGCAGGTGCAAAGGGATTATTTTGATAAACCAGGAACAATGGTCAGTAACAAAATAACTCCACTGAGGAGGTACAAAACTCATGCGGTCCTCCCAACGTATGTGGCGAACCAGTCTGCTTTTATGCGAAGAAAAAGTCATAGAGTGAAAAGGTATGATTTGCATTAAAGACCGGTTGATTCTCGCACAGTTCGTAAAAAAATCGAATTTTTCTCGAGCGGTAGTCACAGTTAAGCCAATCAGAGAACACAGCACATGTAGAGCTCCGCCATATTTTATGCAAAGTCGCTCATTGGCTCGAGTGCTCGCGAGTAGTCGAGACGTCAATTTCAAATTTGAGAAAGGTTGTATTTTTTTTTCTTTTTCGATTATCCTAAGTTATATTTTTTCTTAATAAGATTAGATATTTATTGTAAATTTAACTTAGCATTTTGTTTGCCTAAATAAACACTTAAAATATGATTTATTAGAATTATTTTATTGAAGGTTGAAGGTTTATTTGTCTAAGGGCCAATTTTTCAATCGTCAAATAGCATTAAACTGTAGAATAAATATGGCGGTTGACAGGTTTTCTATATAAAAGATGACAAACTGTCATATTTATTCCTCAGATAGAAGTTAACTGACAATTGAAAAATCAGCCCTTAAATAAATGTTTATTTCATATTCTTTTCTCCCGGTAAAGAAGATAAAGAAGTGAAACACCGATCCTGCTACTCGAGGCAAGTCCAGCGACGTTTCTAATGTTCCTCGACATAATTATGTCTAGTATACTGATTGTCTCGAACGAGAAAAAAGTCGAATTTGAACTTTTTTCGAATCCGTCAGAATCCGTCCCATTTTTTGGTCTTCTTGGATCTATTTCATTCTTTTGATGCGTTATTTTTCGATGGTTTAAACAATATTTATGTACATAATTTTGATACAAAGGCGGACTGTTGTCCGAACGGAAGGTTGTCTACCAAGAGGCGTTGTAATGAGAGGAACTCTGCATGTTCATTGCACATCAATATTATGAAATATGGAATGCGGTACAGAAATCCCTTTTCCACTGACTGGTATTTTTCAAAGCGTTTTTTCTATCTTATAATTACAAATAAGTCACTGTGTTGAATATGTATTAATGTAATCTTTAATTTATTCAATAATAAATCGTACATACTGGTACTAACTATCACCTCCAGGAAACTGTTAAACAACAGAAACTCGTGCTATTATCGTCATATTGTAATATCATATTAAATTATTATGAGGAAATGTTTTGTACATATAAGTAGATGCATTTATTGTCAGTCTAGGTAGTGCAATAGCATCTATGTAATTATTACACACCGCAATCGTTGAATGCTGGTAATTGTGACGTAAGTAGCTAGCCATCCATTATTTTTTAATTGAACGTCTAGCTGTTGTTGCTATTTAATGAGGTGATATTCTTATACATTTTAGAGCAACACATGTCATATTTGATGTTGCAATTGAAATTATGTAAACTCATACTCAAAAACCTTTATGCAATATAGACCTTTACATGCACTTATTGACGTAAAAAAAAAACATAAAAATCTTTAACCAAGAATCTAACTAACTAAACTATATAATCCTTGTACATATACACAGCCATTATTAAGATGTATGCAAATACAAGTCAAATAAAAAAAAACGAGTTCACGTGGATCCCCTATCCACGTGAACTCGTTAGTTCATCAGGATCCCCCACATGTTTAAAGTACGTAATGATGAGGGGTTGCAGATTTGGTACGAATCTCACAAGAGCCACAGGTGCTATAGGTGACTGTTACCACTTACCATCAGGTGGGCAGCTTGTTTGCAGTGGCGTAACTACACCATCCGAGGCCCATGGTAAATTCTTTGAATGGGGCCCTCCCAGTAAAATTGCTTGACGTCTTTTTGTTTTGAATGTGTTGAAATCTAATGATAAGTTTGAACTTGTATAGGTATCATCTTTATACAGGGTCCGGCAGAAGTCATGACACGAAAATAAAGTTCAATAAAAACACGAAAACGTACTCGAATTCAATATTTTTTAAATTTAATACATTCCATAAGATTTGCAATTTATGTATGATAAACCACTTCTGGCATATGACGACCTTCGTTGGTGAGGCTTGAAGGCGGAAACGAAAACTTCGCTCGGTCACTTCCCGTGGAATTGCCGCGATTTCTTTTATTATTGCGGCTTTAAGTTCTTCCAACTTTTTAGGGCGGTGTTTGTAGACGTCTGCCTTAAGTGTCCCCACAGAAAAAAATCACAGGGGGCGAGATCGGGGGACTTTGGGGGCCAATTGATGTCTCCTCTGCGGGAGATGGCATGGGCCGGGAAGAGCTTGCGCAGCAATGCCATTGATCGAGTGGCTGTGTGGGCCGTAGCGCCGTCCTTGGAACCAAACATCATCTAAGCCTTTCTCGTCTATTTCTTGTTTGAATTCTGCGAGTCTGGGTTGAAAAAACTCCCTCAACATGGCCACATAGCGGTCAGAAGTGACTGTCACTGTTTGACCTCTCCCTTCGAAAAAATAAGGGCCAATGACCCCAAAACAGGAAACTGCGCACCAAACAGTGACCTTTAAACTGTGTAGAGGACTTTGATGAATCTCGTGGGGGTTTTCAGGTGCCCAGTATCGCATGTTTTGCTTGTTCACAGTTCCACACAAGTGAAAATGAGCTTCGTCGCTTGTAAGCAAAAATGCACCCACCGGAATTGTGTCCAATATTCTTCGACAGCTCTCCACTCGAGTTTTTTGGGCCCTGGGTAGCAATTCCTGGACTTTAGCCATTTTGTAAGGATGGAATTTAAGGTTGAGATGCAAAATTCGTCTAACTGATCGGTTTGATAAACCAAGGGCGCTTGCATGTTTCTTGGCAGAACGATGAGGTGACTTAAGAAAGGAGTTTCTTACAGCCTCAACATTTTCAGGTGTTCTGGCTGTAAGGGGTCTGCCACTTTTCTTTTTGTCTTCAGTAGATCCAGTTTCATTAAAATTATCTACCCAACGTTTAATTGTTCTGCGGCTGGGAACAGGATCGTGTCGACCAAGGCCAAGCGTTGTGCGCAGAGCGCGCTGCGTTTTTATAGGCGAGTCGCCATTTTGAAAAAAACCACTTTACAACGAGCGCACGTTGTTTACCCGACCACGACATGTCGAATACTGAAAATGGCAACGTCGAAGCTACACAACGCACGCAATCCCACTCCTCTACTCCCACCACAGCCTAAACAAAAGCCCTCTACTTTCGTGTCATGACTTCTGCCGGACCCTGTATGTCTCACTTTAATTGATTTTAAGTAGTTGAAAAAAATTAAGTACTGAGGTACAATATTTTGTTAAAAATATTAGGTTATTTCTGAGCTCGCGGCCTCTTGGGGCGAGGGCCCTCTCGGGTCGGGGGCCCGTGGCATTTTACCTGCCCTGCCGCCCTATAGTAACGCCACTGCTTGTTTGCCAACTTTGTTGTATAAAAAATATTATATTGTGTTTATGATCTTACTAGCTCTTACCCGCAACTTCGTCTGCGTGGAATTCAATCCCGCGTACCTACGCTAGGGAACTCATTAAAATTCGGGATATAAAGTAGCTTATGTCGTTCCAGATGGCTTAAGCTACCTCCATATCAAATTTAATTAAATTTTGTTCAGTGGTTTACGCGTGAAAGCGTTACAGACGAGAGTTTTTTTCTTATTTACGAGTATAATATTAGTAATTTAGTAGGAATGAGATGATACTACCAGAGGTTCCTACTCTTACCGCCTCCGTAGTGTAGTGGTTGAAACCACCGGGTGTTGATCGGGAGGTCCGGAGTTCGATTCCCCATGGGAGCAGAAGCTTTTCTGGTCGATTGAGTTGGTAGAGCTTATAAGCCCACCTGGATAGCTACCACCGTCTTACCTAAGTTTGTTGCCATAATAACAATGTTAATAGCACTGCTTTGTTCCGACAATAAGAGGTAAGATAGCCAGCTCCTCAGTTGTTGGGGAGTCCAGGTATAGCTCTTACCATCAGGTGAGATGAAGGCCAAGAGCTTCCCTGTCGTACCTATGTAAAAAAACCGGCCAAGTGCGTGTCGGGCCACGCGCAGTGTAGGGTTTCCGTAGTTGCAAATGCCAACTTTGAGTTTACACTCACAACACGTTGCTATTAAATTAGTCATTATTATTATGATTAAAGCTACACTGATTTTATATTTACTTAACTTCACCTGGTTCGTTAATTTATATTCAGTACTAATTTTCAATGAAATTTAGTTTTCCGAGTACATTTTATAAGTTCTTCTATAACATTTTAGTTTGTACTTAGTACTCAACTCTGATAGTTTTCCTTTAAACTTCGTTATATATACTACTGCTGTTATTTTTTTCACGTGTCCATATATAACCGTTTAACAGATAGAGGGGGGGGGGGGGGGGGTACTTACCTCTAACAAAAATGTGCACTTTAAACCAAATATTTCAGAAACGGATCCCTAAATCGAAAAATGGTGTTCTGAACCTTACATTATTTTTTACAGACCTATTTAACAATACCCCACACGATGGGTTAGTCGAGAAAAAAAAATTACGCCCACTTTACTTGTATGGGAAATGACAAAAAAAATATTTTTTTCAATATTTTTTTTCTACCACTTTTTTGCCATGATTATATACAAAATTACAGCTTTCTAGTACTAATAGTCTCTGAGTTAAACCGCGGACAGACAGACAGACATGGCGAAAGTATAAGGGTTCCTTGTTTACTGCGGAACCCTAAAAATGAGGGAGACTGTATCTGAGTCGTCTGTGCTGATACTTCTTAATTTACAATATCTGCCCCAAAGCAGCAGTGCTTATATTGCTGTGTTCCAGTTGGAGGAGTAGAAAAAATGAAACAATACTTTTCGGATTTTGGAACTTTTTATCCCACATTAGAGGAGCACTTTCATTTTCTATAACTGGTGGTTGAATTAATGATTCCGCCTTATTTACATTAAAATTCAGAATATGGACAACAGGATGTTTTATACTAGATTGCTGTAGCATTTGGTGGGGGATTACTCTCTGTCACACCATTCTGTCACACCAGTGTGACACAGAAGAATTTTTGTCCTGACAGTCACACCAGTGTGACAGAGAAGAATTTTATTCCTCACAGTCACACTATCACATTTTGACGACAAGGACAAGTATTGTTAACTTATTCAACCCCTTTGGACCCGTTAGATCCTATTACCGTTAGTTCCAGTCAGTTCAACACGTGGGTTTCCCTAAGCGTTCACTAACCGGAATGTCCACCTTCTTTGAACGTTCACGTCTCTGGACCCTACACTTAGGTGGATCGTTAAAAATTCTATAAAAATTGTGTGACATCACACGAGAGAGTGAGTGGATCGATTTCATTAAGAGTAAGTTAGATCGTCCAGTCTGCAACCTGCGCACGGCAGCTAAAGTGAGCAGACATGCGCCACGATGGCGAATCTTAGCGTTACTACCAATTTTTTTCCTGTACCTACTGATACTATTTCTAAAAACCGTGTCGTCCTTTTGAATAACCTTTCTTTTTACCAGAGGGAGAATCAGTACCAGAGTCGTCATGTACCTACTTGTAGGGGTAATAGATATGCAAGTCTTTCAAGAACCACTAGGTATAGCCACTTACCATTAGGTGGCATCCTGCTTAGTAACTCAACAGAAAGTGAAACTCAGCCGCTCCTACTCAAAGGTAGTTCTCAAATTCGATGGTTCCAAGATATTCCGGATTTCCATACACGATCATTTCAAGCAAATGCTTTTACGAGAGAAATCATCAGAAGGTTTTAACTTTACCTTGCAAAACATCTTATGGTATTACGGGAGCAGTTTACATTTCTGGGAGAATTATCAACCACGAGAAAACATTTAGAAATGAATAAGGGCGGTTTTATAATTAATAATGAAATGCGTCTTTTATACAACTACAGCTACAGTTTTTATGAAGATTTTTTCGGGAAGCGGCAATATCATACTTGCAGGCGAACGACTAGCTAGAGTTTCAAATTTGCAAGAAATGCAACAAAACAAAAGAAAAAAGTGACTTCAAAAACACTGAAAAGTTAAAAATAATGGACCCGGCACCCGCACGGTGAATCCATGGAATGCTAAGTTATCGTCTCTCAAAATAGGTACAGACAATATCACATTTCTATATTGAAGTCAGTGCCAAATTTTGACTTTCTAGGAGATCATCGTATCGTATCGATAGTTGAAGTATTAGACAAAGTGCCAATACGTGCCTGTTGTATTTTAAAAACCCTCTAACTCCTCAAAGTTAAGGATCCTTCCATCATCAGCGCGGTTCATAACTACCAGACGTAAATACTTGAATAGTCTGGGAAGAAACATAAAACACGTTGGACATACCTATAAAATTTATGGGTTTCCCCACCACCCCAGGAGTATACTCTATCGAATACAGAATTAGCGGCATAATCGCGTAGCATACACACAAAATAATAAACATACGCATCGAATTGTTAACCTCCTGCTTTTTTGAAGTCAGTTAAAAATATGGAAAAATCTTCATAAATAATCGGCGAAAATTTAATAATAATTATTTACATTCTTTTATAATAAAAATAAGTTGGAGTGTCTGAGGGAACGAACTCGTCTGGACTACGTCACGGACCAAGACTACTTTAAATAGTTTACTTACGTTAAGACTTAATAATATTTTCCGTTTTGTTTGAGTAATATATAATGATTTGTTTGTACTATTATTTTTGTTTAATCAAACGAGTACGTCTTAGTCTTAATAATTCTATTAGTTACTGCCTGTCACACCAGGCTAAGCCAGGTAGTGTGACTGTCAGGAAAAAAATTCTCCTGTGTCACACTGGTGTGACAAAATGGTGTGACAGAGAGTAATCCCCCCATTTGGTATACTTAGTTAGTTTTTCGCACTACCAGCTAGTTTTTCGCACCCTGGAAATGCAGTTTCGACTCTTGCTGTACAAAGTCGACCTTCTAATTTTTAGCATGACTTGCGTGACCCAAATTTTGTTTGGTAACGCATATGTGTGCGGCCATCCGTCCGTCTGTCTGTCTCCGTGCAATCGAGATCTCGGCCCGGCGGCAAGCAAACAGAGCTTGCGGTTTTATTATTTTCCTGATAGCAGTTATTTTCCCAAGCAGTTGGGATTGCGCGTCTGTGGCGCTTATTTGCCAACTAAATATTAAGAAGCATACCTTTATAAGTGTATAATTCGTGCCTTCCATCATACACGTCGGTGGAAGTTCTTTTCTATCTAAATATAACAATATAATAGCAGATTGTTGCCCTAGGGGTGAAAATAACTTATTTAGTCCTGAGACGGGGTTTTCGAGGGACTAAATAAGTCTTTAACCCGAGGTAAACACTGTGCTTTTCATTAAGAATACAAGGAGAGTAAAAAAAACATGAATTAGGTAAAGAAAAAATGAGTGAATTTTATTTTACTATTTTATTTTACTAAATCAACAACTTTTGCTTATGCCTCTTCTTTTATAAAATCAGACGTTTAATCCATAACTGAATCAGATGAACTCATTATGTTAATACAAATCTGTACGGTAGTATAAACAAAACTCTACAACTCTACAAAATGATCTAAGGTATTATAGGTGACTGTTACCACATACCATCAGGTGGGCAGTTTGCTTGTTTGCCAAGTTAATTGCCGGCCAGATATCCAGCCAATTGTTTTACATTTCTATCGTTGAAAAAATTGTCAATATTTTGCGCAAATCTGTGTTATTTCAAAGAAATAGTTGGAAATAAATTATAATAAAGTCATTTAAAAATATATTCTTTAATACTTTATGTTATTTCAATCTTACATCACAGAAATGTGAAATTAGAAATAGTTTTTCGTGCATAACTTGACAGCTGTCAGTTGAAAGCGATTCTCCCTAGGGCTGAAAAGTAATACCTAAGACAACTTAAGACCTACTTTCAGAGTATGAGTAATGAAAAATCACTTAATTTGCTATTTGTTTGTTGCAGGTCCACCGGGAACTTTGCGTCGGGCGCGGCGGGTGGCGGGTGCGGGGCCCCGCGCTCCGCCCCCGCCACACCGCTGCAGCTCGAGCCCCACCCTAGAACCAAACATGATAAGTGAGTACCGACCGAGCCAATATTTTCATCGTCACAACGCACCCACTGCTGGTCTAAAAGCGGGCTACTCACACACCAGCCGCAGGGGCGATCTAGGGTGTTAAAGTGGGGATGACCCTTAATTGTCACTTAATCGTGACGTGTATAGGTAAGCAGGGGCAATTTCCTAGATCGCCCCAGCGGCAGGTATGTGAGTAGCCGCTTTAAGAGTTATTCAAGAAAGCTTGATTCCTCGCTGAGGAAATAAAAACAAACATATTAGAACTAATTTACTAGGATAAATACATTTAAATAATGGGGAATCAATACACTGTGTTGACTCGGCAAGGAGGTCTGTCCAGGGTTTAACGCTGGACAGACATCTTAATTTTGAGAGCTACATAGCGGAATGTGCACGTGGATGTTTTAACAGGCTAAAATTATTATACAAGCTCAGACCTTACCTGTGTGAAAAACTGAGACTTTCGCTCTGTGAATCGCTAGTTCTGTCTAAGCTTAATTACTGCGACACCGTCTATGGTCCTTGTCTGCTGTCTAGAACGGCTAAGCTCATCCAGCGTGTGCAGAATGCTTGTGCACGCTTCTGCTTCCATATTCCTCCCAGAACGCATGTCTCTCCAACTGAATTCTGCAAATATTTTAAAGATGGAGGGTCGGAGGAGACTTCATCTGGCTACATTGCTGTTCGGTGTCATTGGAACTAAAAGGTCACCATATCTCTATAAAAAGTTGACGTGGGCAAAAGATCACACCAAGTATCCTCGACGAGCCTGCACTCATATATTTGTTACACCTAAACACCGTACAGCGGCATTCCGTGGGTCTTTCAGGTTCGCCGCCTCACGGTGCAGGAACGACATTCCCCCTCCATTACGCAATCTAGAAACAATGCACTCGTTTAGACATAACTTTAATAGTACATTGTTACCCAAGGGGTGAAAGTAACTTATTTAGTCCCGAGGCGGTGTTTGGCGCCCGAGCGTAGCGAGGGCACCAATAGTTCGAGGGACTAAATAAGTCTTTAACCCGAGGTAAACACTGTGCTTTTCATTACGAATACAAGGAAAGTAAAAATAAAACAATGAATTACGTAAAGAAAAAACGTGTAAATTGTATTTTACATAAATCAACAACTTCTGCTTTAGCCCACTTTCATTTATAAAATCAGGCGTTAACTCCATACCTGAATCAGATGAACTCATTGTGTTTTAACTATTAACACAATGTTATACAAATATAATTAACAGTTAGTACAAATCTCTGCTATGCGGAAGTATTAACAAAACTCTACAAATGGAAAAAACAAATGAAGATCGCATTGCCGCTTTCCCGCTTATTTTGTTTTTTTTTTCTGTGGCTGGCCAGCTATTCAGTCAGTATTTTTCATTTAGTAAATATTTTGCCCAAATCTATGTTATTTCAAAGAACTACTTGAAAATAAATTATAATAAAGTCATTTAATAATATATATTCTTTAAATACTTAACATTATGTTATTTCAATTTTACACCGCGCTGTAATTGAGTGGCTGTATAGAAAGTCGGAACATGGTTGAATAAAAATGTGACTAGTTCTTGTGAGAACTAGTTTCTTTTTTAAATTTTGACAGCAGCTGTCAGTTGAAATTGATTCTCCCTAGGGCTGAAAAGTATTACTTTCAACCCGCTCCTCAGGCAACTTCAGACCTACTTTCAGAGTATGAGTAATGAAAAAAGTTTTTACTAAGCGAACAATGTTCTGCTAACTTACATCGTTTTTCCTCGAGAAACACCGGGCATTCGAGGGCGGCGGCCCGACTCTGATGAGGCCATTGGATTGTGTGACCAGCGAATAGGTGAATTACCGATGTATTTTTCCAATTTCCACAACCTTCAATGAATAGGCGTAGTCTCGTTGGGCTCCTGACTCCGGTCTCTTATTCTCTTATTCCCACACAAATCTTTTAATCGAATAAGCTTATTAACGTTAGAATACACGCACACTTTTTTCATTTTTATAATTTTGTTCAATATTTTAGGTTGCGTTCTATCACAAAAACACTGACTAGAATATGTCAAAGCCATATGTGGCAATACGTGGCAAGATCACAGAACACTATACCCAGTACCCTGACGGGCAGGATGTAGGCGCGTTCCGTTTTGCACAGACTCGCAGCATAACTTTTTTAGCATCATCGCGTTTCGTTAGCTTTTTGACACAGACGTGACTATGTATCTACGCTATTGACGCTAGCAGGGATGGCACCCATGATATGTTAAGGCGAAGCACAGAATAGATAATAGTACTACGTAGCGAGGTTCCGATCCGATGTTTGGATGGAATGCTCAAGAATTTAATGGCACCATTAATTTGTATTGTTTTGTTTTGTATAGATTTGTATGTTGTATGTTTCGATCTTATGTATTTCTTTATTTCTTTGTGTGTTTTGTGTACCTATGTTTTTCCCTAATTCTGTTTTTATTGTTTATAATCTTACACCCCACTTAGGCCCGGCCAGAATACCAGCGCTGCATCAGACATGTCTGATGCAGCTTATGCTGAGGTCGGGTCCTAATTGGCCATTATGTGTATCTGTTTTTTCGTGTATTTTATTGTTTGTGGTCAATAAATGTTTTTCTTTCTTTCTTTCTCTTTCTATTTACAAAATCATCAGAATATATAGAAGGTAGAATGACAAACAACAAATTGACATAGTGACATTTACCAGAGGTAGACTCTGTAGTAAAGTCATTGATGCCAGTCTTACCAATTTCTGCCGCCTAGCAACGTTGTTTGCAGTGCAGTCAGTAATATTACTGGGTACAGTGACTCGACATCTCATGTCACAAGCTGGCATCGGTCGGTCCTTGTGGAGGTTGTCTGCAAAATTAGATATGAATGAACTATACGTGACTAGCAACTTTTGTCAATGGCCGTGTCTATTTGGACCCGGGAACCTATAGAAGTCGATTGCTATTCGGACCCGGAGCATGCAAACATGCAGATTCATGTTTAGTTTTGTGTGTGATTCCAATGTCTAACCTAACCTACAGTTTTCAGTTTTATCCTATAAATAATTTTTGACTACACTTCTCTCGGGTCCGAATAGCAATCGACTTCTATAGGGTCCGAATAGCCACTCCGTTCGTAAACTGTGTTGGATGAAAAATAGACCAACCCATTTCACGAAATGACCGTTAGAATGGAAAGAAGAGAGATGAACTCATTTTCTGCAGAGATTTTTTCTGGGATTTACATTGCCACGGAAGTTATCGGTTAGTTAACTAACTTATCAGACTGTTTAAATTTTTAAGAGTTGAATTCTGCTAGTTATGTGAAATATACACGTTAGTTATGCGTAGTGTCTATTCCATGTTAGTTACTAAGCGGCCGTTCAGTTCTGTCTAATGTTCAGTTGACAGGTTTATTAGCCTTGTGATCTTGTGAATAATTTGCGTTTATACAGATACTTTAGATTGAGTAACTAGCAGAAGACCGCAGCCGGCTCTAACAGTTTTTTTTGCCAGTAAGGTAATATTTATGAGTTATATTTATGCCAGTAAGTAATTTATGCTATTTAAAAAAAATAACTTAAGAGTCGTACCAGTGACGTCTCGGAGGTCAGTTTTCTTTATTGTAAAACCGAATTCAAGGAAATATGCGCAGGTAATAAGGACTTATAATTATTCTTCTGACCGACTGGTACTTTTCTCATTTTTCCACCATTTTCTCATTTTCCACAATTAATAAAATCCCAATAATCGGGACGGGATTTAATATTAATTTTAAATCTAAAATTTTAAAAAAATTGTTCCATCTACTAGTCGTTCACTCACGAGTCGCTTCAGTTCACTTCACAACCACCAAAATCAACATTAACCTCTACCATTGATAATATAATCAGTTGCGAAATTTCGGTGTGACAATTGACACTCCGGTTAACCTTGAGACCAGTCTTGGTTGGTAGGTAGTCTGACATTACTTATCATTCAACTCGGCAGCCAGCACCAACATTATCGTGTATCCGTAATATATGTGATGACGATTACCGGACAAGAAATTATGCGAAGGTCAAAGTGCAGGAAAAAAGACTTAATTTAAATTCGTATAATGTTCGTCAGTCATTCAATGTAATCTGCATATTTAAAAAAGGTGGGTGTCGATTATGCGAACAGGTTTTGCACAAAGTGGCTATTCTGTACTCGACAGATCGAAGTCCCGAACTTATTATCGCTGTACTGTACATTGCTGTCGGCTCCACTTGTCGTAGGAAAACGTGAGGGCTTAGACACCAATATAATTTTTCTGTGCGGAAAGGGAAAATGTGTGGACATGACGTTGGTGGTTGATAAGTTGTCACAACGTTAACGTCTCCGTACATGTGAATAAAAACAGATGCCGCGAGTGCATGTACAGCCGGCAACATGTCAAGCTTTACATTTGCATTACGAAAGTGGTCGTTATTACGCGCGACATAAGAACGGTCTCAATCAAGGTTAACATAAATCATGTTTGCGTGGCAAATGATCGAGGGATGCTCCTCTTTCTAAACTGTTCTATTTAATTCGTGCTCTACGGTTCTCGACGTAGCGTCAACTTAAATTTAGATGTTCCGATAAACAGGGTTTCGCAGTTGTCCATCGTAACAAGCCTTTCCGAATTCAATAAAGAATACCAATATCTAAGTTGATATATCAACTTGTTGATATATAATATAATAATAGGCTATAGCCTATTATTCGAAAACTAGTTGAGGCTAACGGACGGACAGACGGACAGACATGGCGAAGCAATAAAGGGTTCCTTGTTGTTTTTTATTACGGAACCCCAAAAATTGTCTTAACTTTACTTTCTTATTATGCCTACTTTTCGAACAGTTAGGACAAACATTCCTATTGTGGGTAATTTTTCATATATTTATATCATTGCTTACCTTTTCGCCAGCCTTTGTATATTTTTCTAATTTTGTTCCTTTTTCGTCCACTTCGTTCGTCCGCACCGCACGTACGTACACCCTTAGCACGTCCGTTTAGTATGGCGAGTTTTTGCCACGTTCAGTTTTCATACGTAAATACTACTTATACACGGTTATTTTTTTATCACCCTGGAAAATTTAAGGGACGCTTCACGACATGGTATTAGAATGATTTAAATATGAATAAAAACAAGGTTAAGGTCTATGCTATGGTTATTACAGGGTGTCCACTGCTAATGTTCAAAAAATTCCCTGGCATTTCCCTGACTTTCGCTGACCATTTTTAAAAAAATCCCTGACCAACTATATTCATTTTACAGAAAAATAAAATACAATACTTTTTTTTCGAAAATCGTTAAGTACTCGTAGTTTTTGTTGCAATTTTCAGACCTATATAACTTATATTTTTAGGCACAGTATTTTTGCACTGTAAAAAGTCTTAAAAAGTACACTAGCGAAAAAATAAACCGAGCCACCCTTAACCCTTGAGTTCAAATGCAGTTTTCTTCAAATGTTTGTACGTTTGTTAAAAAGGCTCGTATTGAATACTAAGATAATGAACGCAATTGCTTTTCATTAATCTTTTCAGGGTTGACTTCTTCTTTAACATATGTCCACCCACTGCTGTCCCCTCCATTCTGCGCCATTCACTACGGTATTGGGCTTTTCATGTCCATTTCATGCCCGCTCGCTGTCTTTGTTATGTCGTCTGACCAACGAGCCGGCTGTCGACAAACGCTCCTTCGTCCTGTTCTGGGGAGCCACTCCCATTCGATGATCTTATTGCTCCACCGGTTGTCAGTCCTGCGCTGCGGGCCACGTGCCCTGCCCATCGCCACTTTCTACACGCAACGACAGAAGCCACGTCGATCAGTTTGGTGCGCTTGCGTATCTCCGTATTCCGGATCCAATCCCGCAGAGAAACCCCAAGCATGGCTCGCTCCATTTTTCTTAATGCTACCTATAGGGCGTGTATTTGTTGTCTAGTCAGGGTTCAGATCTCAGCTCCATACACGAGCAGCAGTAGGACGCATTGCTCGAAAGCTCGGCGCTTAAGAGATACAGGCATCTCACTCCTGAAAATGTGGGACATTTTGCTAAACGCGCCCCAGCCTAGTTTTATTCGGCGTTCTATTTCTTGTGTTTGCCCACTTTTTTCAAGAATAAGTAGCTGCACTAGATATTATGTAGTGGTTCACCTGCTAAACCACGTTTCCCGCAAACATTATGGGGCCTATGTTCGGATCCCTGCCCATGATTTTCATTTTTAAGGTATTCATGCGAAGGCCCACCGATAGTGACACGTCGTAGAGTTCTTCCAACATAAGCTGAAGATCTGCAGTCTTCTTAGCGAAAATGATAATGTCGTCTGCAAATCGCAGATGAGTTAATTGCTCTCCATTTATGCACGCCGTGAACAACTTTGGGGAGATTGTGTCACACACCTCTTTTAATAGGAACACGATCGGAAAGGTCGTGGAGTTTTACTTGATTTTAATGACTTTTCTGCGTTCTTGCTTACTTTGTCATTAGTCTTCAGATTACGGTTGTTTTTGTTGTTAAAAATAGATAATCCTCTCCAGGAAGCTATACTCAAGCTGTCGCATTATTTCAATGGAGCCTTAGTTATCGTCGGATTGCTCAAATGTTAAGGCATTTTTCGATGTAGCACGTCTATAGAAGATACCTAGAGACTAGAGCCTTCGATGACGCGCTAAAACTGACAGGCCATGGGCTACAGCCTCCGCAGATGATCGATACATGCATTTGAATGGCCCCAGGAATCGGCGTCAGAACGCAGTGCAGGTCCAACAACAGCTTCGTGACGAACGTGGAGTGGCCATAAGCGCGCATGTTCTTTTTATTGGCGAGACAAGAGTGTCTTTACAGAAATGATCAAAGTCAGAGACTGTACCATTGCCCTAGAAAACGTTATGCTCAGTGCTGTATCGAAGAAACTGTTGCTTATATGATGGCTCCATTATGGAGCCTCCATAATGGTGTGGGGCAGCATTTCCCTAACAGCATGAACAGAGATGGTTTATATCGAATCCAATGCACATTCACGCGGATTGGCTACAGAACGATATATCCGTGATGTTCTTGAAGATCATGTGGTACCCACCTTACTCAGAATGTGTTTAAGATGAGATGTTTCTAATGTGCATGATAATGCATGACCCTATACAGCGAGAATCGTTACGCAATATTATACTCAGGGACGTTGGCATTCGTGTCCTGGAGGTCAGCACGGAGCCCTGATTTGAATGCCATCGAATATCTTTGGGACGAATTAAAACACAGAGCCTAAGATAGGGTTCCGGCTTTTTCAAAACCTTATGGGCTCAGAATGGAACAACATCCTCCAAGACGTGCCGCGCGGCGAACCGCTTCTTGTCGGTTTTTGAGACTGCATCAAAGGAGCTCGAGTCGTCCGCTCGCACGCAGTTGGGATGGGACGATGTTTTGTTTCGGGGATTTGGCTCGCGCAGCACATAGGTACCTACGTAAAACGGACGACTCGTAGGTTTACAAGAATGAATCCGCCGCGTAGTTTATACGCACCTTAACGATACCACTTATATCAAAATTGTGTTCATACATTTGAAGGAAATTGCATTTGAACTCATGGGTTAAGGGTGGCTCGGTTGATTTGTCTGCCAAAATTATGTTATAATGTGCAAACCTGGACAAAAATAATTCGATAGTCAAGATTAAGAATCATTCTACCAAAATCATGAAGTAAATATATTCCTCATTTGACAATCACTGGGGACCAAAGAGTGTAAAATCCTAATTTTTCCCTGACTTTCCAGGTAGCCCTTCGATTTCACTGACTTTCCCTGACTGCTTTGAGCTTCCCTGACTTTTCCCTGACTTTCCCTGAGTTTCCAGAATGTGGACACCCTGTTATTATCTCTCACATATTAATAAATTTAATCTTCTTATACGAGTATATAAAAATGAAACGCTGTGTGTTAGTTTCGCAAAAACTCTGAAATGGCTCGAGCGATTTTCACGAAATTTTCTGCGTATGTTTGAATAGATCCAGGGAAGGTTTAAACGTACAATTGGACCCGGTTGGTGGCGCTGTAGTCGGGCAGGACAACGTCTGCCGGGCCTACTAGAATATTAATAAAAATAAATATGTTTTTGCGTACAGCTGAATATTAACGCTAAATAGCTTTTGCTTAGACCCACAGTGGACGTACTTAGTAATGTACGGTAAATTACGGATATGAAACTTGGAATTGAAAGAGTGGATTAACGAATCGATATTGTATTTATATAGTGGCTACTCGGTAATGATGGTTGAGGTGGTGACTGCCAATCACGTGTTTTTGATTTAGATACACGTGTATAAAACCTGTCTTGTCCGAAAACCTTGTCGAACGGCTTATCGAATATTATTTGACTGGATAATACCTTAGTTGTTATTTTCCTTTAATAGCGAAGAAGTAAATTTTTTTTGAACTTAAAACGCGATTCAATTGGAAATCATTTGTTTGGATTTGGATCATCCCAAATCATCTTATTTCGATTACTAAACAAATGAATGCTAGGTTGTGTGATATTCCCGCCTCCTACTGCGAAGACGTGAGCTCGCAGAAGGAGGAAGCGGAGCGGTTGCGGGAGGACTCTCAAGCTCAGCCGGAGGCGGTTGGGTAGGAGAAATCCGAAGCAGTCAGAAAAGAATTTAGGCCTTTTTGACCAACAACCGGCTGAAAGACATTACGTATTCCGACCTGGTCGCCCGGTTGGGGGTTACAACCTGGTAACCTGATGGCCCCTCCCTTAGCGAGTATAGTTCCAGCTCGTTTATACCGCTGGGCTTGTTCCCAGGGGGTGCTTTCAGGGAAAGGCTAGTCCGATCCCGAGCGTGCCTCCACCGGGGGCAGAGAGGTGGCTTAGCCGGGTATGGGGTTTTTACACGAGTCCTACGGCATATCCAAGAGACAGCCTTGTCAGCTTCAGTTCCCTGGAATCGTAAAGAACTTCGTCCGCCTTATAAAAAAAAGGTTGTGTGATGTTGGATCGCGGAATATAGTTATCCAGACTAGCAAATTTTTGAGATCTTTTCATACATTTCTCGAAAATTCCAAATTCCTACAGACCAAAGATCAAACTTTGTTCGCGACTTGTTTCACAAAAACCTACTTCTTACCTATCTAATCAGTGCATACGATATGGATCCCTATTCCCTGCATATGAAATTTCTGATTTCACATCAGAAAGTGCGAGTTTGAGTCATAGTATTTCGAATTATTCGTATTCAGATTCGATTTTACTGGTCAGACAGTTTTGTTGCCCGTTTTGTTGGGCTCCGTGCCTCCAAAGGAACTCAACGGAACCCTTATAGGATCATTTCGTAGTCTGTCGAAACCCCTTTTCTCTGAAACGTCGAGAAATATTGCAAACTATACGGTCTCTTTCAGTTGTGAAAAAAAAACATAAAACGTCTCGATCTAAACAGTACTAAAAGAAATATTCCCGAATTCCTAACCTACCAGAAACCTTCCATTATCAGCTCAGTATCATAATATGATGACTACTAAACTATCGGCACGCTATGATGGCCGTTTTGACGTTTGTCTACTCATGAAGTTTCGTATTAATTAATAATTACATTTGAAGGAGCAAATTGCTGTACTATTCAGAGCAACATAATAGAGCAACTTATAGATTTGATTATATTTTTTTCGAGAATAAATTGACATTTCACATCACTATTGTAATATGTCAAACGGCCATCATAGCGTGCCGCAACTTTAGATGCAAATACCTGAATATCTTCAGCAAAAACATGAAACACTTTGGACGTGCCTATGAAATTTAAGGGTTTTCTCAATTTACAAAAAGAATTTTGAAAATCGGTTCACAAATGGCGGAGTAATCAGTGAACATACAGAAAAAAAAAACAGATACAGTTAAATATAGAACCTCCTCCTTTTTCGAAGTCGGTTAAAAATCAGACTCGTAAGTCAGTGCTTTCAAAAGATGTGATTGCTTGTGTTGCATATTTTGCGATTTTACATGGGAACAAAAACTAATAGAGTAGTGGGGTAGGGCCCCGTTGTCCGAGAATCATGAAATATGGGAAGAAGCAAGATTTAAATCGAGATGTGAGTGTAAGAAGCGGTTCTTGGGTATACTTGTACTCTAATATCACAAAGGGTCAGTCCGACTTTATGATTATTCTAATTATTTTTTTGATGTCTTGTATTCATTCATAGTTTGCTGAATGTGATTTTAGTGCAACGTGACTAGTCTAGTCTTACGTACAATAGGCTATATGAAAAAAAAAATATTTTGCTTTAATAGAAGCTCATTCATATAATAAACAGAAAGAAAAAATCGGTTTTCGAATAACTATAAAAACAACCAAGCTATAAGGTATTAAAGATTTTTCTCCATCTCTTTCTAGCAAAACGGCAATTCACAGGGAGTTTATATGGCCGTACTCGACTATGACGTCACGGTTGATGTCGGATCTTTCTGTCTAATCGCCTTCAAATTAACAACTTAAAATGCTTGTATCTAATGTATTTCTAAGCCGATTTTAATTCTAATTTCACAGGACTGCATCTTTTTCCACGGTATTTTAATATTTAATGACGAGACGTAAAAATTAGAATTCAGTCATCATCCCAATTCGGAAGCTTCGCGGAAACATTATTTAAGTCCCATGAATTAATTGATACCGCGTATTAAAAACAATAAAACATTGTGGTTATCCTTTTGTATGCAAATAAATTATGTACAAAGCTAGTAAATAGATAATCGAAGCCAAAATTTTGAAATTTTTAATCTATGTCGTGAATAAAGCCAAAGCTAATATTTATTATTCATTAATCTTCCCGTCTGTTTAATTTATCATTTAACACAATGATAAAAGTCGTATTGATTATGTTAATCAGTAGTAGTTGTTTTGTTTTAACAGTAAGACGTGCGGTTTTGTTTTTAAGCAATAATTAATTTAGTTTGCCTTTGTTAAATAACTTCGGAGTTTCAATATGGTTCAGTGATAGTTATAGTGCAAAATGAGTTCCTTAGCTCAATCGGAGATTGAAGATCAGCCTTGGAGGGTTTGGTCCATTCTGAGCTATGTTTATGAAGGAGCCCGGTAATTTGATCTTTTTTCGTCTATGAGTATATAACATTAATAAACGAAAATAATATATTACATGCTACGATCCAAAAACTTACATCTATCTATTTGGTGAAGAGAGTTGAAGGTGATTAGTGCGATCCTCGGTAATCTATCCATTCACCAAGAACTTTGCAATAACAATATACATATTTAACGAAAACATGAGATGAGACAACAGCACATGAAGATGAATTAAACCTCATATATCATGTCAATGATGACCTATATGTGGTTATGTGTTATGCTTGTGGTTATTGGGTACATTGTCAGCAAGTAATTTAATTTACTGTGGTTTTTCTTCAAGGATTTTTTCTGAGTGCAAACTTTATTCTGTTTGGTTTTTATTACGTGCTATATTAGGCGGGCATTACATTTCTTTGTGAACAACATGTCCTGCATGTCTAGATAAAAGTAAGACTTTCTCGGAAAAGTGTTAATTTTCTAAATTAGTGTGGAATTGGAATTTAATTATATCTACTATAATAATAATATGACATATCAACCAAATAATATATATAATCTATTATAATGTTTATAATGACATACCTACCTAAATTTTCCACTCTACTTATTAATTTTTGCTAATCTGTTTTTTTAATTAAACATATTATCTGTTTAATGGGCGAAACTTTTTCCATCTTGGCTGAAACGAGAATTTCGGCATTGGATCTTAAAGTCTGGGAGTTTATCCATAACATTAATATTTCTGAAATATTTCACTGGTACCAATCCTTTCACTGGTACCAAGTGGTTTTACCGGAGGAAGACTCTGCACCAGGGTCGTGTGCATGGGTACCTCCTCTTACGTATTTCTGCCGCAAAGCTTGCAATGCTGTGTTCCGGTTTGAAGGGTAAGATATGGGATTGAAATTACTGGACACCGTGACTTTACATCTTAAGTCACACGTTGGCAACGTACACTGTGGTTCTTGTGGGAGTTGCAGTTTTGCTGCGAATCTCACAGGAACCACATGTAATTTTTTTTTCAATAAGTTTGGTACATTGCATTATTGAACTGCTCCCAAATAAGGTTGCCCTGCGTTATGGGAGACAGGTTCTTCTGAAGAATGTTTAAATGATAATATTATATTATATTTTAATACATGCAATCTATTGGTGTGTGTGTGTGTGTGCGTGCGTGTGCGTGTGCGTGTGTGTGCGTGTGTGTGTGTGTGTGCGCGCTATGTTATAGATGAATCAGGTGTAGACAGATCTTATCAAGTGATAGTTTTCAGGAGTGACTCCAAGGTGTCATAATCAAACTGCTCAAGCCATTTACATACAAACATTTTGAAAGCATTTTTGCGATATTTGGTAATGGGAACTTCTAAAAGAAAAATTTTATTATATATACGAGCTGCTAAATAGTCAAAATGCTTTTTTGCAGTTACGGAACAAGCTGATGCAGTAGGGAATTTAGAAATTCTTTTCGATGTTAGTGGAGTAAAGGGTACTATTTTATAATGGAATCTACTTAGAATTTGGTATACAAACAGTTTTCTTACGGTAAGAACTTTGGCGATTTGATACAACTGCGTAGTTGGAAAGCGATATGGAAGGCCAAGGGCTACTTTTAGAACCATTCTTTGTGCTCTCTCTAATTCTATCAGATGTGTTTTTTTATAGGTGACTGTCACCATTCGCCATCAGGTGGGCAGTTTGCTTGTTTGCCAACTTAATTGCAATAAAAAAAATCCATCTTCTCATGCGCAGGAATACAACAGAATGTTGTTTGGTCGTGGTCTTCTGCGAGGCATACTCTGTCAGTCAGTGAAATTGCTGGGTACTGTGACATGGATTTCTCATGTCACTTTACATTGTTTTACAACTATAGTTGATTAAAAAAATAACGTGTATTTCGCGGGCTAAGAAACGAGCATAGTTTTTTCATGTTTACGCCATTTTGGTTTTCAAACCGCCAAATCACGGCGGGCATCCGTATTTAATTACATAGAAATCAATTTGAAAGTATAGGTATGATATAAAAAGGTTATCTTTGTTATAATAACTGTCTAATTCACCTTCAATTCAGTTTAATTTTTAGGTTAAATGGCTTCTGTCAGGTTTGACAATTCGCCAATGTCGAGCAGCGAAAACACGGTTAATAAATGGTAAAATTTTACAGTCTAGAAAATACTTAGCCGGTTGGGCTACCTGTGGACAAGCAAAAGCAGACATTCAAACACTAGTGGAAACCTTAGTTATAATTTAATTTGGTATTTTTCTATATATTCAAAAAGAGTATTGAGGAATGGGGTGTTTATTTGTGTTAGAAGGAAATTCATGTTTGTAGGACGAGGAATAAATTCAGGAAGCAGGTCGTACAGTGAGGTTTGGTGTCTAGGGCAGTTAAAGAAAATGTGGTCTACGGTGCCTTCCTCCAAACCACATTCGCATATAGAATGGTCTTGAATGTGAATTTTAGCCAAAAAGACATCAGTGCGGTTTGTGGTGACGTTTTTTATATATATGTAATGTTATTGTTTGGATTTGTTAATCTATATTTTTGCTTGCTTTTAACGTCAGTTTTTCACATGAACTATAATTGATAATATACTAATTATATATGCGACTTTGTAAGACGACTGATAAGAATGATGAAAAAGTAGTAATTTTTGTAGATGTCTGTTATGCGGATAGTTGGTCATCTTGGCTGATCATTTCGCGTGAAAAAGCTTTTTATCTTTTTAAAGGACAATGTCGAAAATCTCCCCATGACCAACAAAGATTTGATTTACGTCATAATTATAAGCATATTTTATAACACTCATAACAAATATATGTATTCAACGGACAAATAAAAAAATTAACAATAAACTTTCTCGCATGGCAGCTACAAAATCTAGTTTTGAAAGGTCTTTAAAAAAACTATAAGCAAAAACACACGAAACAGGCATTCGATGCATTATCAATTGACTGCGCCCTCGGCATAATAGTTTTCAATGTATAATCTGTGACGCCCTAACGTCAATGCGCACATCTTAAATATTCATAAGGACACGTGTATGAGATGTGGAGCATGTTTACTTTGACGCCAGATATACAGTGAACGAACCTACGCAGACGACAGTTCAAGTGAAAGGTGAGCCTCCGGAAATTTGGGCTGGTGTACCTGATTTGGGTAGTTGCTTATAGAACTCTTAAGTACATACATATACTCGAGGAGCTTGGTGGCGCATTGGCCCGTGCGTTCAGCGAACGATTGCTAAGGTTAAGCAACGTTCGTTATGGTCAGTCTTATGATGGGTGATCAAAATAAGAAACATCTCAAGCTCCTCCGTGCTTCGGAAGGCATGTTAAGCAGTCAGCCCTGCGCCTGATCTCGCCCCGGTCGCATCGGCTAACCGTCCCATCGGACTAGGCGAGTGAAGGAAGAGAGTGCACTTGCGTTTGCGCACGCACCACTTGTGCTCTATAATATCCCCTGCGCAGATGGCTAGTCTCTGTTGAGATTGGTCGCCGTGACCGAATATCGGTTAGGACAGGACATTACATAAACCATTTTTACGACTTCTTTAAGTGAGTTCGCTTGAAACAGTTGGAGCGTCGCATTTCATGGCCCGAGGGCCATTGCACTCTTTGCGCCATTTCAATGTTAAAAACACCAATAGACTGTTTGGAACGATTATGTCGTGTGATAGTTATAATTCAAAGCGGATCCGAATAGATTTGATTTTTTCTTAGTCAATAACCCCTCCAGTATTTATAAAAGGCTTTGGTGACTGACTGAGGTGTCAACGTAGAGTCCTACGTACTTCCAGAAGCGTGAAGTTCGGTTCGGGGTATCGTTGACTTCTGTAGGCGCCCACAAAGAAAGAATTGTTAAAAATTCCCAGAGGAAGCTGAGAAATCCACATCCAAAAAAATATGGAAACTAGAGTGTTGAGCTCTCCACAAATTGCATGTTTATGATACTAGTTAAACTGTACTCAGTCGTAAAGTTTGTGTACCAGTTCGTTCAATTGGTCATCTCCACAAATGGAGGTCTTGTATAAGGTCCGTGCCATGTCATTAAACGTCTCCGGCCGTAGTTCCGCTCTCGGTCCATTGTTCTTGAGCTAATTGTGAGCCTTGTGCCCCTGTGCGACCGCTTTCCCGCGACACTCGACCAAGGCTTTCCTGGAAACTGTTTACTTGTGTCATAAGATTTGCTCACATCACTTCCAGCGGGATGTTGTTTTGTAAGTGTTATATTAGTAAATAAATGTAAGCATACTCTCTTGAACATTGATAACGTTTTGTTATATAACATCGGGTGCCATTTGCGCGTTTCCTTCCACTTTTTATAATTCAAGAGGCAATTGGTCGATGGTCATATTGCCTTTTGCCTCCATGGTTGTATATTGAATTCAAATAAAATAATTATAAATCCGATAAACCCTCAGTAAATCTTTAATTTTTTACGGATGAAGTCCGTATGGAAATTTGTAGAGTAGTTACTGAGACTAGTTCGAACAAACACAAATCTAGCGCACTAAAGGATTTTCAAGTGTGTGAATATTTTCCTAGTTCCCGTCCCCAGAGGTCATGTGTTACCAATAACGTCCTAAAAGTTCCCCACTTTAACACAATCTTCTTCCGCAAGTCTTTTACCGTACAGGCTGCCAAGTTGTGGAATGGGCTGCCTGTTTCAGTTCGCGAGCCACTTAAAAGAACATTTTCTTTCAAAGGACATTGTTCTGCGTCCATACATTGTTCGCCCCAATACCAACAGCAGTGAAAAAATGATTTTCGTATAATTAGACATTAGTAAATACTGTACGTCCACGTCAATTACTACGGACAAGTTTCGAAATCGAATTAAATATCAAAATGAATCAGATTTTGAGGTTAGTTGAAGTAACACTTTATATCATTAGAGCAATACACATAGTCCATACCTATACAATTATTTAAATAATAATTATTGCAGTCAATCAAAGAACGTCAATTATAGCCACGTAGTAAAGAACAAGAAATCTCGAAATTATAAAGCAAGTCAAAAATACGACGAACTTATAAGCGATAGCGGGTGAGTAGTCAATTGACGTATGTTTTAATTTAATTTACGTTGTAAGTTATGAAAAACTTAATTTATACAAATATCCATACCTACATAAAATCGACTCAATTCTATTCAATCGAGCAAAGGTAACAATAACCATTCCTATATTTTACTTCATTTGGTTTTGTTTCTAAAAGTACTTTTGTATATTTTTGATATGTCCGTCGAATACATATATTTGTTATGAGTGTTATAAAATATGCATATAATTATGACGTAAATCAAATCTTTGTTGGTCATAGGGCGATTTTCGACATTGTCCTTTGTCATCCTCATCAGTATAATAAGTGTGTATGTATATATGTGTGTATCGATATATATGGAGGTATATGTGTTTTAGTTATTTTGTAAAATTGTATTTTTATAAAGGTAGAAAAATTTGTTCCCGCATTTACACAACATCTTACACTGCCACTTGGGTTGGCTGGAAGAAATCTCTCCCAGAGATAAGTCCGCCCTTGTATACCTTGTACTCACTGTATATTTAAATGTTTATATGTACAATAAAGAATTATATAAATATTGTTCATTGATATGTATGATAGTAGTGTTCGATATATTAGTATTTCGAGCGCAAAATGTAGTGCTTCTACAAACGATCCTGTTAAACAGTGGTAGAAATGGATAAATTAAATACCGTTATAGGAGTTCCAGTTGAACGCATTCTGACCAATTTATTATATTATTAACATATATTTGTATGGCTTGCTTTTATTATTGAATATAAAGCGGGCTTTAAATATGTATTAAAGTCAATTAAACCCGCTTAATTGACACTGAAAAAGGAATGGCCTAACATCTTACGCATAAATTAACGGTCTTTCGCGAACTTCGCATTGTATTTGTTAATATTATATTCTAGTGTTTTTTTTCTCAGAAAACTACGTAAATAATAATAACATTGTAAGATAGCAACAAATTCAATTGCAACAAAATCACCTTGTTTGCGACTGTTCTGTGGGCTTCCACAATTACAATTAAATTACACTAAACAATTATGGCAATCAGAAAATGGTTGTATGTAGAATATGAGAAGTGAAGTGTGGTCTATGTCCAATCAACGCATAAATACAACATTAATGTTTCCACTTTATCCTCTACTAGCTTTCCGCTCGCGACTTCGCCCGCGTTATTTTTGTTTTCCCGTAGGAAAATTACCCTATGTCCTTCCCGGTCTCGAACATCCCTATACCAACTTTCATCAAAATCGGTTCAGTAGTTTCGAAGCCTATTCAATACAAACCAACAAACAATCAAATCTTTCCTCTTTATAATATTAGTATAGATTCACAACGTACTGACTTCAAGCCAGGTATAAAAAAAAAACTTTTTTTTTGTAAAATTATTATATATTTTATTATTTTTATTTTAATGGTAGGTGGTATCAATCGATAATTTGAATTGTTGAAATCTCAATTTAACAATTGGTTTTATTATTGATTTCAATAAAGTGACTATGAAAACAGAAGTACTGAAAAATGTCTCGAATCAAGTCAATTTATTTGTTTTTTTAACAAACAACATGTCAACCGTAAGTAATATACACCGCTATTTTTAAGTTATGACAAAAATTTTGTGTGCTTGTTCAGACAAGCAAACTGAACAACTTTCACTATGGGACCAACTTCGAAATTGCAAAAAAAAATCAGCTGTTCCATACAAATGTTCAACATTCACTGAACATAAATGTATGAAACAGCTGACTGAATAAACTTGTATACCTATACCATGTGTTTCTTATACCTATGAGTACCTACCTAAGGGAAAAAAGAATTGGCATGCAATGTCATGGCAATGCTCACGATATCTTCATCAATTGTACCATTATCAGTTGTATGAGATTGTACAGTCAGCGTCAAAATGATCTAAGCATTCAAACCTACCAAAAGTATCTAAAGATTTGGCAAAAATCACTCTTAGCACAAATACTTTAAGGTGTACTATCTTTTGTTGTCATTTGTTCTCAAACAACAAATGAAAATGCATCTCTACGTCTTGAGATAAGGTTGATTTTTGTCAAATCTCTAGATACTTTTGGAAGGTTTGAACGCTTAGATCATATTGACGCTGACTGTACTAGTATTATTTCGTAACCAAAATTTAGCCACTGACTTGCTTGCTTCAATAAATCTATAAATTATGATACGATAACTCGTCACGTGAATTATAAAATTGAATATAAACATTCGGTGTCCTAAATAGCTATTGCTAATAGTTTCATGAGTCAAAGAGTCTATTCTATTATGATTTTAACTAAGTAGGTACTTACTTTAAAATAAATAAAGATGTCTGCTGCTTGTCTGCTTATATTGGTTTTGATGGAGATGAGGCTTCGTTTGAATCCCTTTGCGATATCCTTACCTAAAGGGTTGGACGTATAAGGGTATGTGTAATTTTAAATTATTAAATCTCGATTAATTATAGGATTATCACCGTTGTCATTGTTAAGTTAGTTCTTCTTCTTTTATTATTGGCTATGTGTTATTTTGTGATAACAATATAACATTGACCTCTCAGAAACTTAAAAATCAAGTCTGTAAATAAAATGTCATGTAACACGATGTCATTTCGATTAAACTGTTACGCGCTAAGGAGTTCTGTTAGGGAGGTTTGTAATTTGAATTTTGCACCACACGTAACTTGACTTTTAAAAGCTTAAATGTTGTTTATTCCATGTATACTTATTTAATTTTATTGAAATATACATAATAATATTATGTACAGATATAAAGGGTAATCTGACTTAAAGGCACTTGTATAAATGCCATAAAAAATTAGCTGCAGTGAATGATATTGCACGGTCTAGAGAAGGGGGACTTCAACTGCCTTTCGTATCGTATGATCCATCCCCTCTTTCCAATTTTATTGATGCCATCAACATTCTCAAACCTGAAGTAAGTATGCCGCGCGATGTCGCAGCTCATATTTGGATAGTTTAATTCGATTGCCAAAGGTTATTGGTCTCAATTGCTTAATTGAACTCTCTTAGGGGTCACCTTTTAAAGAAGCTACTGAAGTCCTTGCAATATTACCTGCATGTGTTTAATGATGTTATGGTTCGGTCAGACGGACGGATCCGTTATCTTATCGCTGAGGCGATAAATTGCTTCGTTGTCGATATACAATCGATACGTTCTAGATACGTTTAAATAGTTTGTTGTTTGCAACAGTGATTCTCGTGATCGCGAGCAGTGCGCCGCCGCCGCCGGCCGCAGTGTTTTAGTGCAATTAACTCTTTATTTTTTGTCGAGTTCGCTTTGTCGAATTTTCGTGTGCCGCTCCAATTAACGGAAAATATAGTGGAGTATGTAATGAAGTTGAAGTTTTCGTGTTTAAAACTCAAGCAATGCGTTTCTAAATCTAATCACGCTGTCTGCGCCTAGATAGGGACAGGGATTCATATATTTGAAGGGTAAATAAATGATTGTTAGAATCATAGAAAATTGCAAGGTCTTCTTTCGATTGAAACGCCTTTAAGTCTACAAAATGTTGATTTATTAAAATAAATGAATACCTTGTATCACTGCACTTTTGTTAGGTGGTTACTTTTACTAGTTTTTGTCAGAGTAATTTTACTACGTAGGTTTTTGATCGGGTATAAATATTTTCGAAATTCTTCGATCGCGATAGTAAATTTAATATAGTCATATGGAATATCCAGTTGTACATGATGGATACTAAGAAAACCTTTACATGCTTATTTTCTATTGAGCAAAGAATCTTCAGTAATTTTTATTTACATGTCTAAAAAATATAACCGAACATTTTAAGGTTTTAGGTTCAGCGATTTGTATTGTGAACGTGTACGGATTGTATATTGATCAATTAGTCAGGTTCCTTTATTAAACTAAAGAGCACAGCTATTAATGAGAATGCAATGTTGAGATATTCGCCGATATATCGCTCTGTTGCTGTTCCATTCGCTCGTCCAATGTTTATTGACCCACTAAATAGGGACGTGATCATCTGTGTCAGCGGTCCACGTGAGAGCTCTGTTGATTAAGCGTCCGTTGGTGTAGCTCATATTCCACACTACTAATTGTCGCCAGTGACTCTGGCTGTACAATATTCATTGTCTTCAATTCTATTCATTTCTTATTTTTGATCAAACTTTTTATGAGTTGATTTTTTTTAATCGAATATGTCTCTTTTGTAAAATAAATTTTCGGTAAAACCAACTATTCCTGTACTCGTAGTATTTTCCTAATCATGAATTCTCGTGCTAATTTTCAGCTCGAAATTTGACTTGAAATTTTCAGAAGACCTATCTTGCAAATCCCCTCTTTAGTGAAGGTCAATGTCACACATTAAGTGTGACATTGACCTTGGCATCTATCATCATCATCATCTATGGCATGTAATTTAAATGTTCTGTTTCGGCTGTACTGTGAAAAAAATGACTGCAAGAAATGATATCGTTGTATTATATGAGGCATAGAAATTTTTCTGAGTTCGCAAATTGAATTCGGTGAATGTTTCTTGAGTTGGTGCCTAGTGCCTACTTGTCTTTCGGTATCGTCTTAAAACCTATTTCGATAAGGTTCGACAACTAAACAGACTCGCTTTATCTAATCTGTGTATTTATGTAGAGCTTACTCGCATCGTGCGTGTAGTCAGTCAGTCTCTCCATGCCCTGACTCTAAGCCGGTCATTATTTTTTAAACGGGATTAATATTTAGTAATTAATCGTGTTCAAGGTGTTTGCAGCGTCATAATCTATTAACGTGTGCCTACAGTTGTTCTCACGTGTGAAATATTGGGCGAAATTGAGAATTTATGTTAAAATGTAACAGTGTGGTGGTGCCTTTATTTATAAAAATGGTGGACAATGCATCGTTCGAATACTCAGACGAGTCTAGCTGCGACAACAATGCGATCACACGCGAAGACAATGATGGGTAAGTTGATGGGGCAATAAACTATCAAATGTTAAAAATGAGATAAAAACTTTTGTTAACCTTATTAGGTTATAGATAGGGGGATATCGGACTCGAATTGGGGATGTTGTTTTGAAAATTAAAAAAATATATAAAAGCTAGCTTTTGCCCGCGGCTTCGCTCGCGTTAAATTCGGGGTAACACCGAAAATTTTAAAAATAAAAAATAAGTCAGGTATTTTTCGTTGGTAACAAAGAGTCTGTGTACCGATTTTTAGCTTCCTACCTTGAAAACTGCAAAAAGTCCCATATAAAATTTCACCCCCTCTTTTAAGGGGTTGGGGGCAGATTTCCAAAAAAAAAATAATGCACGATTTTTTTGTTAGTCACAAATAGTTCGCATACCAATTTTTAGCTTTCTACCTTGAAAATTGCGGAATGCTCCATACACACTTCCACCCCCCATTTTAGGGAAGTGGGGGGTTAGAAAGAGACAAAAAGTAGCCTATGTCTCTCTCCATCCGTTCAATTATCTCCACTTAAAAAATCATTTCAATCCGTCGCTCCGTTTTTCCGTGAAAGACGGACAAACAAACACACACACACACTTTCCCATTTATAATATTAGTATGGATATACTTAGTCTGGCCATAAATACTGTTACACTTAAAAATAAAAAAATATTACATTTGAATTTCGAATCTGTCATTTTTATACGGTTGTTCATTGTGTTTTCTCATTTTGGCGCCAATACATTTTATAATATTTTGCGATATTAAAATGGAGTGGGGTGATAAAGAGAACCGAATCGCTGTGATTGCATTACACAAAGTAGGTATGGAGCCAAATGCAATTTTTAAAACTCTCCATACCCTTGGTATTAGTAAAATGTTTGTGTACCGGGCTATTAGTAGGTACAATGAGACTTCCTCTGTTTGTGATAGAAAAAGATCTGGCCGTCCACGTAGTGTTCGTACGAAAAAGGTGGTCAAAGCCGTAAGGGAAAGAATTCGAAGAAATCCTGTCCGAAAGCAAAAGATTTTATCTAGGTGGTGGTGCCCCAAGTAGACTCCACCACGTCGGCGTTTCACCGGATAAGGAATTTTGGGTTGATTGCTGATTACTAACAGCTCATAGAAAGGATTGTGATTTACCTTGGGTCCTATTGTCTCCGTCGGTCTCCTCCGTAGCCGGTGGACTTCCTGAGCTAGCTCGAAGGAAGTCGCGGCTCCTGAAGATCTGCAGTGGATCCACCGGTGGAGACCGGAGCACTACAAATGCCTATTAGGCCACCACGACTCACACGCGATTTTGACACAAAGCGGGCACTCTTTTGCACAACACAAAGCGGGCTTTCGCACCCCGATATTAGGTGCGCCGCGCAAATCACTATTTGCTTGAATATTGTGTATTATATTTTATGGATGCCCGGACATCATCCTAACCACAAAATATGACATTTCGACTCGACTCAACTGACATATCACATGCGGCCGGCCGCCAAAAAAGCTGTCACTGCACAGACTAGAATGCAGTGCCGCCACTCGCTCTTCCTCGAGCGTGAACATCCCCCCGCTCCGGACAGTCCCGGACTGTCCGCCAAATCAGTCTAAGGGGAGGCGAGAAAGAGTAGCGACCGCGCGCTTCAAAACAGAATCCCCAACTAGGACCTCGGCAAACCTGGGCACACCATCAGACCCTAGAGTAAGTTGGACAATGCGTCCGCGACGCCAACGTAAGGGTGGCAGGTTTGGGTCCTTCACTAACACGAGGTCTCCAACCCTCGGTGGGTTTGTCTTATCTGACCACTTAACGCGCTGTTGCAAAATGTGTAAATATTCAAGGTGCCAGCGGCGCCAGAAGCTCTGGGTAAGCTGCTGGAGCAACTCAAACCGCGAAAGGCGTCCGGGATTGATATCTCTATAAGGATACTCGGGCAGGGCGTTAAGTGGTCTGCCTATCAAGAAATGGCCCGGCGTGAGGGCCTGCAAATCGTTCGCGTCGGTAGACAACGGACATAACGGACGCGAGTTGAGAACCGCCTCAATCTTATGAAACACCGTCGCGAGTTCCTCAAACGTGAGAATAGTCTCCCCAATAACGCGGCGAAGGTGAGTCTTGGCGGCCTTTACAACAGATTCAAAAATCCCTCCCCAGTGAGGGCAAGACGGCGGGGAGTATCGCCATGTTACCCCCCTACGGGAGAGTGTGGATCCGATCTCAATATTATTTTTATCTAAAAATTCACAAACTTCTCTTATATGTCTATCAGTGCCCTTGAAGTTCGTCCCACAATCGGACCGAATTAGAGAAGGCAGTCCCCGGCGGGAGACAAATCTGCCTAACGCTGCTAAGAAAGCGTCCATGGTGAGTGCACTCACCACCTCCAAATGAACGGCTTTAGTGGCCAAACAAACAAACACACACAAATAAGCCTTTTCAGTCTTAGCATTACGGAGTCGCGACGTTTTTATAGTGAACGGTCCCGCGAAATCAGTTCCAACTCCTAAGAAGGTCATCGATTCATTCACACGATCAGCAGGCAAATCACCCATTTGGGGCTGCATCGTCTCGGGGCGTAAACGATAGCAGGGCAGACATCGAAAGATAACAGATCGGATTATTCTTCGCGCTGACAAAATCCAAAACTCCCGTTGGAGGAGCGCGGTCAATGCATTACATCCGGCATGAGCATTCTTCACATGGCGATCAATGATCAACAATCGCACCAATGGTCCGTCCTTGTGGAGCAACAGGGGATGACGTGATCTATAAGGCAAGTTAGCGTGCCTCAATCGGCCTCCTACACGCAACAATCTTTTATCATCCAGAAAGGGAGTCAAACGCACCAAGGGTCCCTTCAATTTGGACGTCCCGGTACGGAAAATCTTAAGTTCCGGTTCAAACGCTCTAGACTGGGTCATACGCACCCAATGCAGAAGAGCATCTTGGCGCTCCTGCGGTGAGAGGACCGGACACAAATCTTTGTCCTGAGGCCGGCGACAATTTCGTATAAATCTTCTTATCCAAGCGGTCACGCCGAGCAACTTGTCCAGAGAACTGTAGCGGTCTAATAAAAATTCCCGCTCTGGAGCCGCCATAGTCTCGACAGCGTGAACACGCAAGCCCGGATTTGGTACCTTCACCACAGCTGGTGTGGAAGGCCAAGACGGTTGTAACAACCAGTCGGGACCCCACCACAGAGTGTGGTCAATAAGCTGAGGGGCTTCGCTGCCACGTGATGCACAGTCAGCAGGGTTTATTTCACCTGGCACGTGGCGCCAAATCAACGTGGCCTTCGAGGCCTGTATTTGGGATACCCGATTGGCCACAAATACTTCCAGGGAGTGGACGGAGTTCTTAATCCAACACAGGACAACCTGACTGTCGGACCAAGCAAAGAGCGACTCAAAGTCCACACTACGTCCCAGGGTGTCAACAACGTGGTTCATCAACCGAACCAGAAGAGTAGCTCCAGACAATTCTAACTTCGGAATCGTTAATCGAGTCCGAAGTGGAGCAACCTTACTCTTAGCAATTAGCAAGTGGAGCTTAACAGCTCCTCTATCATCAACCGTCCGGATATATACGACGGCTGCGTATCCACTCTCAGACGCGTCACAAAAGCCATGAAGGCTGGCCGTAAACCGTCCCTTAGGCAGTATATGTCTAGGGATACTAACACGGTTAATGTCGGGGAGAGACAACATGAAGGACTCCCAATCTCGCAGCAAACGGCCCGAGAGGGGTTCATCCCACGACACTTCGGCTGACCAAAGTTCCTGTAGGAAGCATTTCATCCAAAACACTATGGGACTAATCCAGCCATTTGGGTCAAAGGTACGAGCTACTGTAGACAAAACCAACCGTTTCGTCCAGACCTTGGGGCTTGGCAGCTCCAATCGATAGGTGAACGTGTCCTGGACAGGTCTGTATTGCACTCCCAAAACAGACAGTAAATCTGGAGTGTTGGCATTCTCAAAAATATGAGGCTCCTGCTGGTGGTCGTCTGGCAAGTCACACAAAAGCTGAGGTGAGTTGGACATCCACTTCCTCAGTTCATAACCACCAGCCCCGAGAAGAGCAATTAGTTCATCTCGCAAAATCAAGGCTTCCTCGACACTAGAGGAGCCCGTACAAATATCATCAACAAATGCATCCTCCTTGAGAACCAAGGATGCGCGAGGGTATCGTAATCGTTCACGTTCAGCGAGTTCCACAAGTGAGCGAATTGCCACAAAGGGGCTCGAACGCAAACCGTATGTATTGGTGTTCAGCTCGTAGACCAGCATGGGATCCCTGGGATCCTCCCTCCATAATATGAGCTGATATCGTCTATCGTCCGGGTGAATCACAGTCTGCCGAAACATCATCCGGATATCGGTCACAAAGACGACGGCATGGCGACGGAAGTTGGTCAATACATCACCCACCTCGTGGTGCAACTTCGGTCCAGCATGCAGACATTGATTCAGCGAAACTCCGGTAGACGTGGGAGCTGACCCATCAAAAACAACGCGTATCTTCCCGGTGGAAGATTTCAAAACCGCGTGGTGAGGAAGAAAATTATGTTCCTCGTTTCGCCAGTCCAGTCGCGAGACCGACATGTGCCCCAGTTGCTCATATTCTCGCATGAAGTCGACATACTTCTGTTTGAGGTCGGAGTTCCTACTCAGACGACGCTCCATGGACAGCAGTCGCTTCTCAGCCAACGGCCGGGAGCTGCCAAGTGAGGGGCGAACTGACAAAAAGGGCAAGCGAGTGATCAGCCGTCCCGAGTGAAGGCGACCTGTATTGTTCTGGTAGAACAACTCACACTCCTCGTCCAAGGGGTTCACTCGCTTCGCGGTAGGTGGCTCTTCCACCTCCCAAAACCGTTGAAGGACATCCGATAAGGTGGAGCTAACAGTTATGTAACTGTCCACCGATGGAGATGGTGGGTTATGCCTAACTGGTCCCATCACTACAAACCCAAGCGATGTAGATAAGGCTACCAGCCCACCCTTCTGTAACTCTCTCCTCTTCCCACAATACACGCGGCCTAGAACATCGGCACCGAGCAATAAGTGAATCGGACCGGTTCGGTGGAAGGAAGGGTCAGCCAAGGTCAATCCTGATGTCGCATCAACGACAGCGCGCGAAACGTGCTGTTGCGGAAGCTGACCAACAACCTTCTCATAAACAATCGCGGTAGCGCCAATTTTGGGCGCTGAAGAGAAGTGGGGGGAGAAGGAGAACAAAACCTGACCGATCGGATCCGGGATCCGCAGGTCTCCGATTCCTCGTACCGATTCAAGGTATGGAGATGTGTTCAAACTCAACTGCCGGACCAGCCAGCTGGAGGCAATGCAACCCTGAGCTCCCGTATCCAAAAGGGCGCGAACTAAAACAAAGGTGCCCCTCGGGCCCCACACCTGTACGGAGGCTGTTGGTAACAGCACCTGCTCCTGTGGGGGGGTTGCAGCCGACAGTTGGTTTAGTGAAAATCCTCCCGCATTCCCCGCAACGGGGGGGAAGGGGGGTCCGAAGAAAAATGCGTGCGCGGCGGAGGAATAGGGCGCTCAAGGCGCTCGAGCGGGTCCCAATCCGGCACGTACACACCCCGACCAAAGCTGCATCGGGGGGCCGGGCGGTGCCCATGATGGGCGAAAGTTGGGGGAGCCCGTGACAACCGGGGTCTCTCCATCAGAGGGGGAGAGAAGCGTATTGTCTCCGGACGTGGCTCCCTAATAACCGCGGCCCAATCCCGCGGTGGCGCCTCATAAGCGGCGCGTCGATCCCCCCCGCCCGTAGGGGGGGTGGGGCGCCCAATCCTCTCACTGGAGGGGGGGCGCCTGTCCAATCTCCGCGGAGGGGTGGCACGCCCCTCCGATCTCCTCGGAGAGGTGGGTGACCTAGGAGGGCCCCCGCCCGTGTGCGAGTCCCTCTCTCTCACCACCTCACGAGTGTCTCTATTGTTGAAGCACAAAAGGGGGTGATGGGCCCCTCCACAACAGTGGCAATCTCGTGGGTGGGGGCAAGCCGATGCCATATGGGCCCCCAGGCAGCGGTAGCACCAATTCCGCTGCTTGGCCATATTCCTACGCCCCTCGGTGCGTAGGCCAACAAATTTGGGACAGGCCGGCAAACGATGGCCATCCCGCTTGCAACACTTGCAAGGCCTCGGCCTCTCCCCGTGTGGAGAGTTCTGCCGCACTGCAGTATACTGCTTGTGCGGGCGGCGCTCTCTCCGTGGCGCTGCCCGGGTCGCCTCAAAGCGGCCTGTACTCGGTCCCGGTATAGGAACCAGATCCAAGTGGTCGGTCATCCGACACTCATCCTCCAAAAATCTGAGGAGATCCGAGAAGGGGGGGAGGTACGAGGCACTATTGCCCCCATACCTTTGTTCAAAGCGCCCCTTCATCTCCATGGGAAGCTTATCGAGGATGAGGTGGAGCAAAATAAAGGACCACTGGTCCACCGGTAGATCAAGGCGTTTGAGCGCGTTAATAGCGCTTAGCAGCGGGTTCAAAATCTCCTTCCTCAATGAGGAGACCCGCGATACTCGTGGCAGCCCTAAAATGGCAGCCACATGTGTGTCCGCTAGCAAGCGAACATTCTGATACCGGGCGGTCAACAACGCCCTTGCAATATCATAACTGTCATCATTGACAGGTAGATGCTGGACAAGTACACCAGCCTCTCCCCGTAAGGCAGAGAGCAAATAGGCCAATTTCTGGCTAGGGAACAGGTCGTCCCTCGAGTGAACCAGGCTATCAAAGAGGTTAATGAACCCCATCCAAGAAGCCAAGTTCCCATCAAAGGTTGGGATGTCTAAAGTGGGCAGTCTGCCCAGCAAGCCGGCCGGGGTAGGCTTGACCTCCCCGGGCGTGCACGACTCACCCCTCCGGACGGATAGGATTGCCTGAGCCTTGTTTATAATCACATCCGCCTGTTCAAAACACTGATCATAATCGGCATTAAATTGGTCGACTGCCCGCAACTCAGCGGCACCCTCGGCTGGGTGGTCGAGCAGATATTGTTGATGAGCAACGAAAAGCTGCTCCAATTCCTTCAAGCGAGCCGGTACTCCCTCATGCCGAATTAACAAGGCCTGTTCTCGGTCTGGTCGGTCTACCAAAGCGACGGCACTAGCAAACCATCTCAAAATCTTTTGTGCACCCGCGCGGGCACCACTAAGCGGGCTGACTGGCGGGACCATTTTGCACCAAAATTAATAAACACTATAATAATACACGGACAAACAGACCGACAACCGCAGACAACAAAACAGATCGGGAGGAACTTCAAAGGCAGAACAAAATATATAAACAAACCAAAATCAAGTATAAATGCTAGAACTTAACTAGAACAACAAGGCATTTAACAACAGAATTTTTCAAACAAATTAAATTCAAGCATTAAGTCAATAACTTAACAAACACAATATTCAAAGGCAAACAAAACAAAATCAAATGTAAATGCTAAAACTTAACACAGCAAAATAGTGTATTACAACAACAGCAAAGTCATTTAGCAGCAAAATCTTTTACACAAATTAAATTCAAGTATAAGTTTACAACTTAACAAACAAAATAGTCAAGGGCAAAACAAAGATATGAAAAAACAAACCAAAATTTAAATATAGGTAAATGCTAGAACTTAACTAGAACAACAAAAGACATTTAACCCCAATTTTTCATATACAATGACAATTAGTTAAGGAGATCGGTCCACAAATGAGCTGGTAGTCGGTTTAAAATCAGCAATCAAAACCAATTAATATGTATTGCCCGTTTGGACAACCAACAAGATTACAATATTAATTGTACAATACTAATCAAATACTCAAATCTAACAACAACCACGCTCTGCTACCAAGAGATGGTGGTGCCCCAAGTAGACTCCACCACGTCGGCGTTTCACCGGATAAGGAATTTTGGGTTGATTGCTGATTACTAACAGCTCATAGAAAGGATTGTGATTTACCTTGGGTCCTATTGTCTCCGTCGGTCTCCTCCGTAGCCGGTGGACTTCCTGAGCTAGCTCGAAGGAAGTCGCGGCTCCTGAAGATCTGCAGTGGATCCACCGGTGGAGACCGGAGCACTACAAATGCCTATTAGGCCACCACGACTCACACGCGATTTTGACACAAAGCGGGCACTCTTTTGCACAACACAAAGCGGGCTTTCGCACCCCGATATTAGGTGCGCCGCGCAAATCACTATTTGCTTGAATATTGTGTATTATATTTTATGGATGCCCGGACATCATCCTAACCACAAAATATGACATTTCGACTCGACTCAACTGACATATCACATGCGGCCGGCCGCCAAAAAAGCTGTCACTGCACAGACTAGAATGCAGTGCCGCCACTCGCTCTTCCTCGAGCGTGAACACTAGGGAAATGAAAATAGCACCTAGAACCATGTCACGTATTTTAAAAGATGACTTAGGACTTGCAGGCTATAAGAGACGCACTGGTCACTTCTTAACTGATAATTTAAAGAAGAATAGGGTGGTAAAATAGAAACAACTACTGAAGCGGTACGCAAAGGGAGGTCACAGAAAAATTTTGTTTACGGATGAGAAAATTTTTACAATAGAGCAACATTTTAACAAACAAAATGACCGTATTTATGCTCAAAGCTCTAAGGAAGCTTCCCAATTAGTCGACAGAGTGCAACGTGGACATTATCCGAGTTCAGTGATGGTTTGGTGGGGTGTTAGCTATGAAGGAGTGACTGAGCCATATTTTTGTGAAAAAGGTATCAAAACATCGGCACAAGTATATCAAGATACCATTCTTGAGAAGGTAGTTAAGCCCCTTAACATCACCATGTTCAATAACCAAGTATGGTCCTTCCAGCAAGACTCGGCGCCGGGTCATAAAGCTCGTTCCACGCAGTCTTGGTTAGAAGCGAACGTTTCGGACTTCATCAGAGCTGAAGACTGGCCGTCGTCTAGTCCCGATCTTAATCCACTATACTATGATTTATGGTCAATTTTAGAGAGTACAGCTTGCTCTAAACGCCATGATAATTTGGAGTCCCTAAAACAGTCTATACGATTGGCAGTGAACAATTTTCCCATGGAAAGAGTGCGTGCTTCTATTGATAACTGGCCTCAACGTTTAAAGGACTGTATTGCAGCCAATGAAGACCACTTCGAATAAGCTTTATATATTTTTAATTGTTTTATATTTATGTACTAAATTAACATAGTGTAAAATATGTGTGGAGTGGAATGGTATTGGTGAACATCATTTTTCGATTCGGCAAGCCATTTGTGAAATGTTAACATCCAGTTTCTGAAAGGCTGTTCAGCGATAAAATTAACTAACAAGCTCAAATCTGTCAAATCTAATGCTAACTATGAATTGAGTTGCTGAAACTTATCACTGTGTTAGTTGACTCAGCTGTCAAATTTATTTCAAAATTATTAAGGGGCCACAGTACCTACCTACGAGTCTACTAGCGCCGCCATTCGTTTTTTATTAATAATGATAAATTGAAGACGTTTCTACAAAAAATAAATCAGTCAAGAACTCAATACAGATATTTCAGATTTTTTGAGCTATTCAGGCATAGATAAAATGTATAGGACTAATCATAATTCGAATTATTGCTAAAAGTGGCCACCACTCAATCGGGTGTATTTAGTATGATTTAATTATCATAGTGATATTATGGGGTATTAGGGAATCTTGCCCAATACAAAATTATTGATTGCTAATATTTGTAATGCAAACCAATAAAATAGATACTTGTTGCGAGGATCGATAGTGTTATCGGTTTCATTCACGTCACAAAATAAGCTTTTGTTGCCAGAGTTTTGGAATTTATCGGTGCTTTACATACATCGAACAGTTTGGAAGTTTTGAAAGACTTATACATTGCACTTTGCAGTGTATGTCCATTGATTTACTACCAAAGGTAGATAACGCATGAACGTTCGAAAAGTGGGCCGGTGAAGAACTGCCCAATCGCGACTCGTGCAGTTCTTTTCCATAGTAAGTGATTAGCTGTCGGCACGTCAACATCCCGAAGTGCTCATTCAAAAGTTGTGGTAACAATAGCCAGGAAAGGCAGAAAAAAAGAAGGGATTTCATATTTTGCGTGAGTAAACTCATTACACATCTTATCATGTATTCAAATATTCAATTTATACGTAAAAACCAATCAAAATTAATTATTATAATCATAAACATGTCGCTTCGCGTCAGATTCATTACATCACAATCGTCTCGCTCGCACGGGCGTCGTATCACGATGTGTTGTCTCATACATGCGTTGGAGCGACAACGCGATAAGCAATTTTGAGCATTATGTTTGAAAGTATAAAGTTGATATTTTCTTGTAGCAATTACTAATATGTCAATTTTAAAATGTTTGATCTGTGGCTAGGTATGAAATGATATAACTTCCCAAGGTTGTACTTAAAATAGTTACCGTAATAAAGCAGAATAAGGTTGAATTTCGATAAAAACGGTACGTTCTTTATGGTAATTTTCTATATATCAGCGAGTACAAAATAGGTGACAGATTTCAAGCGCGTTTTTGTATGAACTGCTCTATCTACGTTTTGTAGTAAATCAATGTGTATGTCTTTCAAAACTTCGCCCAAACCTTTTACATTCCACCTTATTTTTGTATAATTATTACACGAATGTATTGTTAGATTCCCGAAGATTTAATATTTTTCATAGATTTGCTTTAATTATTTTATTCCGTGTTTAATTAAAAGGTCATTTGTGTATCGTACATCTACTTAATATAATTACCATGATGAGTAATAGTGTGAATGGTATCAATATCGAAAGAGGCTATATAATTAAGTATGTACATGAAAATCAATATTGACGGCTACTTTAAAAGCAAATTCTCAATTTGATGTTATTGTACACTCGAGTACAAAATAATCGACACGGTCCAAGTCGCAAAAATATGTATACAATGATTGATAGACTTTTTTGACTTAACATTATGGTAGAGTTTATATATTTTTGTAACTTTCACCGTATCGATCTTTTTGTACTCCAGTGTACATCATCCATTCTGTGGTAGCAGTTACCCATTGTAGTCAGTTCTTTTTATAACTTTAGGATTATCTCTGTGCCACAACTGACAATTGAACTCTGTGTGTATATATTATCATAAATCATTTTTGAATCACAACAGTATTAGGTATCTATTATTTGGGTTTACAAAAATTCTCGGCGCACCATTAACTTCACAGATAAGTGTTATGAAATAGGAATGACTTCTCTACTTCCGGCTAAAAAAAAACCGGCCAAGTGCTTGTCGGGCCACGCGCAGTGTAGGGTTCCGTAGTTGCAAATGCCAACTTTGAGTTCACACTCACCTCACAACACGTTGCCACAGATTACTCAACACGTTGCTATTAAATTAGGCATTATTATTATTATTAAAGCTGCAATGATTTTATATTTCCTTAACTTCACGTGGTTCGTAAATTTATATTCAGTACTATTTTTCAATGAAATGTTACTTTTCCGAGTACATTTTATAAGTTAGTCGTCTATAACTTTTTAGTTTGTACTTAGTACTCAACTCTGATAGTTTTCCTTTAAATTTCGTTATAATATATATACTACTGTTTTAATTTTTTTCACGTGTCCATATACACGGTTATTTTTTTATCACCCTGGAAAATTTTAGGGACGCTTCAGGACACATCCAATATTATATAAAAAATAATAAAAATGAAAAAAAATTTTTAAAAAAATATAAAAAAAAATATAAAAAAAAATAAAAAAATCTCCAAAAATGTTGCTCTCAACTAGTGCAGCATTTTTTGTATTTTTAAAAAAATTAATGTAAAATTAAGGAGGGGGGTTATTTTTTTATTTATATTTAAATCATTCTGATACCATGCCGTGAAGCGTCCCTTAAATTTTCCAGGGTGATAAAAAAATAACCGTGTATAATCGTTTACCAGATAGAGGGGGAGGGGGGGGGGGCACTTACCTCTAACAAAAATTTGCACTTTAAAACCAAATATTTCAGAAACGGATCCCTAAATCAAAAAATGGTGTTCTGAACCTTACATTATTTTTTAAAGACCTATTCAACAATACCCCACACGATGGGTTAGTTGCGAAAAAAAATTACTCCCACTTTACTTGTATGTACTAGGTACCCTAAAAAAACTTATTTTTAAAATGTTTTTTCACCACTTTTTGGCATGATTCAAACTCAAACTCAAACTCAAACTCAAAAATCTTTATTCAATATAGACCTTTACAGGCACTTATTGACGTCAAAATAAAAACATAAAAATCTTCAACCAAGAATCTAATTAACTAAATTATTTAATCCTTGTATGTACACACACCCCAACCATTATTAAGATGTGTGCAAATACAAGTAAAATTAAAAAAAAAAAAAAATTGACTCTACACCTGTTCGGAAATTGGGAGAGCCTTCTCAAGAAGAACAGGCAAGAAACTCGGAAGGTCTTGTATTTTTTTTTGTCTCCTCTTTTAAAATGCCAACATTACAATATACATACCCATATTAAATTACAGCTTTCTAGTAAATATAGTCTCTGAGTAAAAGCGGGGACAGACAGACAGATATGGCGAAACTATAGGGGTTCCTTGTTTACTACGGAACCCTAAAAATGAGACGGGAATGAACGGGACTGTTGCCGAAGAACCGTTGATCAGCCTCGTTCTCCCTATCCGGCCTAAATGCCGAATGGCATCACACTCGCAGCCATCCCATACGAATCCCATTTAAAATTCAATAGGATACTTTGATGCGAGCGTCACACAATGTTTTATGTATTGCGACCGCTAGGAAAGCGATCACCTCTTGTTCCCATGTGTTAGGGTGCACTTTTGCAGCGTGCGTTGGAAATGTTTTTACTCGGGCATCTTAATTTTGTAAGAATGCATATAACGTGGTTCAAACGAGGGTTTCGGTCAGTTCGTGTCGAGGTCCAGCTGTCTGGTGTTCCGTTTGTCATCTGTGGCGATGGGTGTTTTTTTCTTGAAAAAGTACGTATGGGTGGTACCTACTATGTACATTTTTGATGTTCGGTGTATATTCCAAACTTGTGGCAAATATATAGTTACTGTGATGTGATATGCATGCATGATCATTAAAAAAAATAATTAATATATGTTAGTAACAAGATTACTTTACTGTTAACTGTAGGTATATTAAAAATTACATTTATTGCTATGGTGAGATTACTTTCTATGTAATACTTGATGAGTTGATGTGAGTTTTAAGCTCAAAGTTTTACTCTAATAGCATTTTTTGAAAACGTCTAATCATATTTATTTTGAATTTCACTATGTCCAAAAAATATTTTAAAAAGTTTCATACACAGTTCTTTATTCCTGTACCAACTACCAATCCTACGTAGAGTCTACGCATATTTTCCACGTAATTCTCTAGCATCGGTAATTCAACTGAAAACAATGCCTCAGTGAGAGAGCGTATTTGTCTCCGCAGTAATTTTGATTAACCGTAACAAATTTTCACAATTATGTATACATGTATGTATTTCCATTACTGTGTCGAAAGCTATGATTAAAATCCACGTCTTGTAAGAACTAAGTACCTACGTTAAACTACAATTACCATTTCATGACTATCAATTATGCCGATACAATACAGGTATTTTAATACGGGGTAAGCGTTAGCAGTGATATGATTATATTGTTATGTATTACGAAAGTGATCGTTAGCCAGTCATGTTTTAACGCCGTCGCCATAGTTAGCTTGATCGATCATTGTGTTGCGGGCTGGTTGTCGGTTATTGTATGTAATCCGCCGCGACATAAGTAATTTGTGTAACATCGACAAGTCGTATTGATTTATCGTCAACTTCGACGACATGACGTTATTACTTCCGTGCTTGCTGACCGTGTGATAATGGATTGACAATAGCACAAATGTTGGTCGGATTTTTATTTTCTATTAAAGTTACTACATATTTTGCTATTAAAGATCCTCAACGTGGAAGCACGAAGAGAGCTGCATCTGCGGCGTCATTGATGTTTGACATTCATAAATTGCTTGACCTTCTATAAAAAAAATATCAAAAAGCCGGATTTATCTTTTCTCTAAATTAAAGTTTCTCCATTACAACTCACATCATCCCCATCGGACGACAGCATTCACCGGTAGCTTACATTAGAACGCAACTCTAAATGCTGGAATAATATCCCTCCGCCTATAAAAACTCCAAAATCCAAGCAGAATTTTAAGGACAAAATATGAAATTTACTGTTTAACTGTCAATTTTAGAAATTTACTGTATAATTGTCAATGTCAATAACAAAATGATTTGTTTAGGTAATAAGGGCCGATGATTGCAGATATGCAGTAATAACTATTTTTATTAATATTATTGGTTTTATTTTATTATTATTATTCGTATGATATTATTACGATTTTTATTGTACTTACATTCCCTATTTCAATTTCATGGATCATTTTCAAATATACGATTATCTATTTACAGAAGCAAAAGTAAGGCGACATAATTAATTTATTAGGTACACGTATTTATTGTTAGCTTATTAAGAAAATCTCCAGATTTAGTGTAGCATTCTAACTGAGTTTGGTAGCAAATCGCTGGTTTTCAGCTACAACCTAGGAGGAACTACCCTCCTAGGTTGTAGCTGAAAACCAGCGATTTGCTCAATTAGCAAATGTGACGCTGAGCTATATGGCCTTTTTGTGCTGCTGCAGCACTCATACATAATAATATTTTTGTGTGGCGAACAGATTTGTGATTATTGCCGTCACTTTGTTCAGCAGTTTCTTATATTTTTGTATTTGTTAGTGTTTATTTTTTAACCGACTTCGAAAAAAGAGGAGGTACTATGTTCGACTTTTTCTACTTTTTTAACCGACTTCAAAAAAGGAGGAGGTCCTCAATTCGATGCGTATGTTTTTTTTGTGTATGTTACGCGATTACGCCGCCAGTTGTGGACCGATTTTCAAAATTCTTTTTGTATTCGATAGAGTATACTCCAAGGGTGGTCCCATGGTCACCAAAGTCAGGATCTGATGATGGGCTCCCATGAAAATCGAGGAAAACCCTTAAGTTTTAAGGTGTTTCCAACGTGTTTTGTGTGTATGTTACGCGATTACTCCGCCAATTGTGGACCGATTTTCAAAATTCTTTTTGTATTCGTTAGATTATACTCCTAGAGTGATCACAAGGTCACCGAAGTCAGGATCTGATGATGGGATCCCGTGAAAATTGAGGGAAACACTAATTAAATACTTAAGGTATTTAATTAGGGTTTCTTTCACTATATTAAAGATTTTATTCACTAAAAAGTTAAAAATAAAAAATATTTTACAAAAAATAAAAACCGACTTCAAAAACACTGAAAAGTTAAAAATAATATAAGAATAGGTACAGACAACATCACACTTCTATATTGAAGTCGGTGCCAAATTTTACGACTTTCTAGGAGATCATCGTTTGGCACCGACTTCAATATAGAAGTGTGATGTTGTCTGTACCTATTCTTATATTATTTTTAACTTTTCAGTGTTTTTGAAGTCGGTTTTTATTTTTTGTAAAATATTTTTTATTTTATGTATATTCACCGTTTGGCACGTCCAACGTGTTTCATGTCTTTTCTTAAGATATTCAGGTATTTGCGTCTAGTAGTCATGTTATTGAGCTGATGATGGAAGGTTTCTGGTAGATTAGGAGTTCGGGAATATTTCTTTCAAAGCTGTTTAGAGGGAAAAACGTTTTAAGTTATTCTGGTTTAAGTAAGCCTTGGCTCAAATTTTAAGGATACGACTCTGAGCTGCGTTCTTGATCACTGTCCAGAGTTCAGCTATAGCAGCAGCTAAGCCACGCGATGTAAATAAAATAAATATTTTATGATTATGAGCGGTTAACTTATTTCACTGTCATCGTGACTGCGCTGTGTTATTTTGTTTCCTTGAGCAGCCAACAGGTGCTCAATAAATCCTCGCTTTTACAACCTTTATGTAACGTGCAACAAATTTCAATGCCATTGAAAACGATACAGTTGCTTGCCATGCCACTTTCCGTGTGGCTCGGTCGCAACGCAACGAATGCAATGAAATCGACGATTCATAGACACTCTCCCAGTTTCTGAAAGGCTAATCAGAATATTGTTCAATGAACATGCGTGTCAAGTTAACAGCAGTGTCAAATTAATTTGAGTTTCTGAAACGTTGCTTAGCCAAAACTTACTAATCTAATCTTTAATAATTCGATTTGTCGTGAGAAATATTTTTAGACACCGTCACCAAAGACATTATAAGAGATAGACCGACAATACGCGCGGCCTCTAAGAAACCCCCTTCAACCACAACAGCGGTCAGGCGGCCGCTACTCATACTGTATTTGTACTGCATTCGACTGTCGAGCGCGCGTCAAGTTATAAAAATACTTAAACATGCCCAAATAACTTCGTTTTGTAGTGTAAAAAACGAACAGTAATAAAAACTAAATCACATTGTAACATTATTTATTACCGATGAGTCTTAATTATGCTTATTTATTTAGCTATTATCATATCAAAATTGGTTGAAGGGGACTTCATACATTTCGTTTGCATTGTTGGTCTACTCTTATAATGTCTTTGACCGTCACATTACCGAAATCATATGCACTCAGGGACAAATTTAGAGGAACGATGAAAATTCACTTCTAGTTTTGATAACGCTGTGTATTTCAGCATACGAAACCATATTTAGTTTTACTAGCTTTCTAGCCATCGGATTCGCTCCAGAAAAAAAACATTCATCCCGGAAACCAGTTGTACGATTGTGATAAAAAAGACCACCATTAAAAGTTACCGTTCTTCTCCAGGTCACAAATAGGGAAATTTTGTCATTATCCGTTATGGCCTTGGTCATGAATCCTGGATAACAATCAAACAAACGCATTAAAGGTCAATCACACATCGATATGATGTTGTAAAAGTAGCTTGAATATATGTAAAAAGTGTAGTGTTCCTCTAAATTTGTCCCTGAGTGTATTTTGTTTCATTCGTATGTATTTAAAATGAGTCTTTCCTTAATAATTTTAAAATAAATTTGAGAGCGGTGTCAACTGACACAGTGATAAGTTGATTTAGCTTTCAGCAACTCAGTTCGCAGTTAGCATTAAATTTGACAGCGTGTTAGGCGCATAACACATTGCACCATTTGCACCGGACACCGCTCCGGTGTGCGGCGCTGCGGTTTTTAATTTTGACTGAAGAATCTTAATTTGTATACAAAAACCGCAGGGAATAACATACTCACACCGCATGCCCGTGCGGTTGTGCGGCGCGCGCCGCGCGCGCGACGGCACCGCACTCCCGGACGGTGATGCGGTGCGGTCCGCGGGGTATGCCACACTGAGCCGCAGTATCGTACGGATTTTTGCGTAGAAAGGACGTTCATACGCGTAATAGATCTCGACATAGATAATGCGGCGACGCGGGGCGTCGTGCACCGCAGCTCCGGACGGTGATACGGAGCAAACCGTGGCACGGATCCGTGCCGCCGCAGCCGCATGCGGTTTTCGTCCCTCCGTACACCGCAGCGGTGTCCGGTGCAATGTGCGCCATAGTTCATTTTATACAGTCTCTTTCGAATATTGGTATGAATTACTTAAATTACTATCTTCTTAACTGGTTTAGCCAAGAACTTTACAATACATTTTCGTTCCGTTATTTTGTTTTTCTCTGGTTTTGTTTGAATACAAACATTATTTTACAGTACTTCGAGATAAATCATGGGCATCGGCTAACTTCGTGTTTCCGAAGATGCAATGACACACACATCTAGTCATTATAATTATATTAATGATATAGAGCTGCTCTTTTGCTTGTAAATGATTTTAGGGCCAAACTACTTTTTGTCAGTTGTCCTTGTCCAATATTTTTTGCGTGTCTTGTTGTATGTTTGTTTGTGATATGAAATAAAGATATTATTATTATTATTATTATTATTATTATTATTATTTTGATAAGTTAGACGATTGTGTCCGATGTTTTCCGACGTCCAAATTTTTTTCTTGATGTTCTGTAATATGAAAAGTTAACATTAAGTCCACCTGTGTACTTCTTTTCTATGGTCGACCAAGAAAGTGGTTTACTAATTTCGAACGTATTTCGCGTATAGACAAAACATCGTTAAGGTAACCTTAGTATAGTAGTACCACGTTTGTAAGTTACATCGATGTACCTGCGCAGAAGTCTCATTTTCTGAAGAATAGAATGAAATTCTGATTTTGGTGACTTAAAATCTTAACATACGCAATAAAGTCTATATTTTAACAGTGTCGGCACTGGTATCCCATTGGCTTTGAGTTGCTTTCCTCTGCGCAGCCGAATTTTGCCGATGTAACTTATAAAAGTGGTCGTATTATAACTGTCGGTATGTTATTGAAAAGGAAAATTGAGTGTGTTGTTTTATGACGAAAACTGAATTTCAACCTTAAGGTGGTAAACCACTTTATTGGTCGACTATACATGAAGAATGAATAAATAAATACGTTTGAACTAAAACTCTTCTAATATAATTTGATTATTTTAGTATCATCTGCTGTATTGTGACCATACCGTTTTATATTGACAACAAGCTGGCCCCACACATGTTCTGTCAGAGCTCTCGTTTTCGATTTCGAAAACGAGAGCTCGTGTTCGTGCTCGATATCGTGTTAATCTATACTTACTTACTAATATTATAAAGCTGAAGAGTTTGTGTGATTGTTTGTTTGAACGCGCTAATCTCAGGAACTACTGATTCCAATTGAAAAATTATTTTTGGGTTGGATTGTCCATTTATTGAGTAAGGCTATATATAATGATATATTTCGCATCCTGATGAGAAATCCTAGGTTTTGCAGTGCCTCGACTATGTTCGCCGATGCTGGAGTCTCGGACTTCTATGCGGTAATCCGTATGAGAACAGCGTCTTTTTGGGATCGAATTCGTAGCTCTGACAATGTTATACTCAAAACCGTATACAAAGACTTGTATAGTCCCATTTATAGACATTGGCTCTCTGTGCATAAGAACTGTAATAAAAAATAGGAGTAACCATTTGACGATTTTTAAATGTAAAGGATCTCATAGTTTTTAAGACTTTTACACGATTTTATTTTATTTTATTTTATTTTATGCTATATTTGTGTTGTTATTCGTTTGTATATGGGTCCAAGTAACCTGCAATAAATGATGATTATTATTATTATTATTATAACATCACGCTACGACTGATAGGAGCTCAGCATCAATGAAAAATGTTACAAAAACGGGAAAAAAATATATGGCGAAACTTAGTTCGCGGGCACAGCTTAGTATTCGAATAAGGAATAGTTCGTTTGAGAAAAAGAACAATTTTGTGTTTTTTCGGACATACATCTAATTTTTCTCTGCATTCGGATCTTCTGTGGAATTAAACAAATATGGGAAAAAATTTATACCTGATTCGGTCCACGCTTAGCAAAATATATTTAACCTAAATTGATTGAGAAAGCATAATGCTTATAGAAGATGTGTCTAATGTCTTTGTATCACCTATTAAACTTTTGCTGTTAATATAATTTGTGAGTGGTTAAGTGTCACGCATTTTTATCAATATTAACATATAGATGGCAAGTGTTGATTCACTGTTATCATTAATTAGCAGGTGGATGTAAAAATCTAGTGATTTATTGATAATAGAATTGTAATCGTAGTATACAAAACCAATCGGGTGTATGTATGACCGGAACTTGTATTGTGGCTTTAATTAACATATACCTAATATTTTACTCAGTATCTATAATATACGAGTATAAAGCTCGATATCTATACTATATAAAGCTCGATTAAAGCTCAATATATAAATAAGTTGATTATAATAAATATAATTTATGTTATAGTATTATTGTATCAAATCCATGTTGTGTGGAGTTAATGAAAGATGTATTTTGGGGTATATTTTTGGATACTTCATATACAACATGGGTCCTCAAAGCGCCTGCGATGACAACGCGTGAGCACAGAATACTTTCTGTACCTACTGTGTATTGTGTCACTCTCTTGGTCGTGAAGTAATAACCGTGTATCAGGTCTTGAACGTTCGAAACCTTTTGAAATATTGATGTATAAACGGTAAAATTAAAATATAAACCTGACAAAGAATAGGCTCTCCTGCACAAACATTTACACACACACACGTTACGTCACAGCAGAGTAATCCCTCTGGACCAACCATACCCCTGGCAATACCCCTGGGGGTAGGGTGGGACTAAACCATACCACCATAGAGATGTGACCTAATACATGAATATAAAATTCCTTGCACGAGGTCATATGCGGTTTTTCGAATATTTCAATGCGAATTCGTTTGGTTTTATTTTTTCAATATTTTATTGTCGATATTTTGTTGAATATGTCTGTGTCAAATAAAATAACTCTATTGATGTTGACAGTAACATCAACAAAGTAAAAGGAAAAAAAGCTCAAATGGATTGGGCGAAAAGAAAGTGCATGAACTCAGCATGTTTTTTTTAAATATAAGGTGTGTTGTTAATGCGTATTGTGTTTAATGTTGGACCTGTTTTGCCCGCAGGCAAGTGCTAAAACCCCTGTCGGGGTCAGTACCGTCAGTCCGCGTGGCCGCTCTCAACCCCAGCGTAGGCGCAGGCGCACAGTCGGACACAACAGACGCCAAGCAGCCGGGGAAGTCGCGACAGAAAAAGTTTCAGAGACACTTCCCACAAGTCGGACCAGAGGAAAAAGTGCTCAATTGTAAGTTCATATAGCTAGTTCGTTTTTTATGTGTTAGAGGTGCTTAGTGAGACATACGATTTATTGAGTAAAGCAACGATCACAGTGGCTAGGACCATGATGGGTGACCAACAATGTAAAAATGCAGCTACTTCCGCAGGTTATATGTTTAACAAGTCCTCCAGGTGTGGGGTCCTTCACCACGTGATCTTTCTTTTCTCGGCCGTCGGCTTACCGTTCTACTACGCGAGTGAGGGAAGTAGAGAGTGCAATTTTTTATGCAAGCGCACACTTGTGCACTATATCTCTCGCGCAGATTGTAGCATCAGGTAAAAGATTTTCGATTTCTTTCAATACATCAAATCCTATAGTATGTAAGTACCTACTTAGATTTGATGTCAGAAATAAACAATGTTCATTTGATATTATGTTATTATTTTTTTTCAGCAGATACCAAAATTATATATCAGAAATAACATTGTATATTGGAATATCGCGCAACAATATCAAACGCAGGTTATTAACGCTACAAAGTTTGAACTATAATCAAGTCATTACAGGTGTCTGTAACTATTGGTTACATGGCTCGTGGTTGTCTGTTTACTGTTAGTTTCTATTCTCGTAAGGATCATATTAGTACAATAAAAAAGCTTAATTACAAGTGTTACATCTAATATTTTCCTTTTTTGGAGAATTTTGTGCCCTTCAGAGCAGGATACTCTATAAATGAGATCAAGTCGAAGCCGGTGAAATCGGTGCGACGTAAACTGCGATCACAACTAACTTCTGAACTCGATTAATCTGTTTTTTCAAACCAACTTTTATTAAACTCAGTTTCTATCAGGGACGGTGAAGTCGGCTCTAAGAAGGACCAGCGGGCCTATTACCGATCTCATGGTTTTCAAATGATATCATTATGACATCTTAGTGGAAAACGAAAAATAATATTTTCGGTCAGACTTCTGATCATTCGTTCATTACATCATAATGACATCGTTGAAATTATGCCATAGTAATGATATCATTGGAGATCGGTAATACCAAATGAAGCATTTCATGACTTCTTTATCTCAAAATCATACCATATCACACGATGAACGATCCATAATAGGCCCCGCAAGATTGTGTTCCCAGCAATACGCCTAAACTCTGAACCTAAAATAGGTCCTTGATTTTTTGACGTATAAAGTCATTATCATATGTTGCTTGACAGAGGTTGCCGTTTTGGTGAAAAGGCCGCCTTATGTATCTACCTACTCTTATATTAAACACCAATGTAAACTTTTATTATTATTTCAACGATGAAGATATTCATTAATTTATTGTTTTTCTGAAACACAGAACGATCGTCTAACTTATTTGCGTATTGGCATCCAAATCGTTGTTATGTAGTCGTGTCGTGTTGTGATCTAATCGTAGTAGTGTTATATGTGAGTAAATATAGGCTTTATACTCCTATGAATATAAAGCCTTTATTTACTCACATAACACCTAATAATAATTTTTACTTAACTTAATTGCCTAACTAACCGAAGGGTAAAAAAATCGCATTACCCACGCTTTTGGACCGAGAGTAAATTTATAGCTATTGGAAGGTTCGCGATTATAAAATGGACATAGTTCTAGGTTATATTATAATCATTGTTAGCCAATTGTTACTTTGTATCAGTGATATGCTACAATCTTCAGTGCTGATGAATTTTTAAAAAAACAATTCCAAATCACGCTTAGTTTCAAAGCAATACTTTTTTCAGAGTTAAATTACCTTTTATTTGATCCGTAATTGTATCCTATTGCTAAATCCATAGGAAGTACATACAGTCTAAGATTGAAATCCATAACGCAATTTGATTGACGTATTTATTTAAATCGTATTCCGTAACGACATCGCGATTTCGTTGACATGAACGTGGATATTGAAATTTGAAAACCGTCAGCGTAAAGTATATATTACATCCACACGGAATATTGCACAGTTTAGTTTACAACTTTCCACGGTAATTTAATAGAAGAGCACTTTCTCTGTCTAGCTCTGGTGGCTTTATTCGTCTCGTGGAATTTACTGTACTGTTAGTCTATTTTAGAATGCCTCGGAAATTACCTAGACCACAGCATTTTGCTATGAATGACTGTACTGTGGAGTAATGGTTAATATTTCCGAGTATTTGAAGATACTCGTGTGCCTCGATGTTTGTACGCCGAACGTGGCTTGAAAAGCATACGTGGCCTGGGTTGAAAAGTGGTTTACCACCCTAACGTTGAAATTCAGTTTTTTTATTGCAACTAAGTTGGCAAACAAGCAAACTGCCTACCTGATGGTAAGTGGTAACAGTCACCTTTGTAACCCCCACAAGAACCACAGTGTACATTGCCAACATGTGACATCAGATGTAAAAAATGTGAATTAGACTAAGTTATCAAATGTTTGGTAACAACATAATTTATTGTATTATGATTAATGTATACGTCTATAACTTATTTTTTGACATTTTAAGTGTATGTAAGCATACCGATTGTATTTTTTTTTTAAACTTTCAATGACTATGTAACAAAACCAAAATTGTAAATGGCGATTTAAAAGAGGAGATAAAAAATTTGACCTTTCGAGTTTCTTGCCTGTTCTTCTCGAGTAGGCTCTCCCAATTTCCGAACAGGTGTAGATTCAACTTTTTTTTTTCATTACTACTTGTATTTGCAGACATCTTGAGTAGGTATATTTAGGATGTATGCACATACTGTAATACTTAATTTTTTGAGTAATGAGCATAGGGTTAATAAATATAAGGTGATTAATAAAACGAGTGAAATGTCAAAATATGTGGTTTAATCCGGCAAAGCCGAAATAAGGATTTGTGGGCGCACTGATTGTGGCCTACGGCTGCCAATCAGTGGTGAGGATTTGTATCACTAATATTTTTAGACAATATGGTACAGGTTCTTTGCACGATTTGATCGATAACGCACTCTTTAGTTTACTCGCTAAATGCCTTTACCTAAGGATGGTAGAATTATGTTTTATAATAAACTTATTTGTATGGAGTGGACTCAGCTGTGAAATTCGGGGAGATCCTGCTCTGGAGACACCACAGGCTCCGGGCCACCGGACACTGGTGGTAGAAGAGAAGTCGGGGCAACCGGGTTCAGTAGTTGAGTCTGACTCCGGGGTATTCAATAATCACGGGGTAAGGGAATTCCTCCTGAAATATTACACGAATAGGTATGAGCAATCACTATAAAAAAATTGCAATACAAGTAAGTAGGGGTAACTGATGAGAATATTAGGAATATTATGGTAATGTGGTTCAAGTTAATTTGAAAGGTCAATGTTCACCGAATGGCTGGCAATCATGTAGGATAACCTTACAATTAAAAATATGAAATCTAAGAACAAATTTAAAACACTACCACAGGAATCGATCTCAGAAAACGGTAACGTACCTGTCGGAGGAAAGTGGGTCTGCCTGGCTGTGCTGGTAGATTGCTGGCTGGTGTCTATTTTAATGACGCTCCACTATGTCCTACGTGCTTCAAAATCATATGAACGAACGGCTGAAAATTTAGAAAGCAAGGATTGGAATATCGAAAAGGCGTCATAGGAATAATATAATCATGAACATAACTTACGTAAAATGGGTTAGAGGCCCTTATATGAAATTGAGTAAATCCAACTGTGTGGAAGATTAGGTGTTCGCTTATCGATGCTTGCTGAAAAGGAATACCTGGTTAAAACGCTGCGCTGAATACGAGACAATCAATTAAAAGAATCAAAATTAAGAATTAACCATTTCACGGTGTGATACTTACAGATTTGTTTTAATAAAATAATTTAGGCTATCTAGCCAACAGACACAAGTGTTCGACCGTCAACGTCAAAACAGAAAATATGGCTGTCTCGGCTCAGCCAGTCCACACTCCACAGACTAACTATTCCGAGATAACATAGACTAATAAACATAGAAAAAAAACCAAGTAAACTATCGATATTTATTGAATTAAAAGTTCCTGAACTAAATTTGAAAATAATCAAAGACACGATATACATAAAACTATTATAACCCAAGGCGCGTTAAATGTTTTCTGAATTTAGATAAAAAAAGGTAACTAATACATGGAAATGTCACTAGATGGCAGTAGGAACCTGATTAGAAATTTCCTGTAGGGAAATTTATGTTACAATACAAGGTTAAATTTGTTTCCTTTAAATTAGAATGTTTTGCTTTGTTTTGACGTCAATAAGTGCCTGTAAAGGCCTAAGTTTAATAAAGATTTTTGAATTTGAATTTGAAAAGTCACGGTATCCAGTAATTTCACTGCCATATCTTACCCTTCTAACCCGGACACAGCAATGCAAACAGTGCTGCTTTGCGGCAGAAATAGACAGTTTCTTGACATAAAACAACACAGTTCACCTTCCTTTGCAAAATCTACCGAAGTACACTTGCGATATTATTATTTTGTTCATACGCGAAGTTTTCGCAAAACTGGTACACCACTTTCTTGGCCGACCGTACACTCTTACGGTCGGTTGCACCGCGGTAATAGTAGATTACCGTACCGTAATATACTATTACCGTAGTTGTACCGAGTTTCACAAATTACAAAATTGTAAAAAGTGACGTTAAAATGCTTCTAATACGTATTAGTTATTGGCTTAATGGGTCGATTGTACGAGTTTGTGTAAATGCACGATTTATGTAATACATTTGACGTGTAAAACTAAATACGTATTACCTACGTAAAATTTAAATGGAAATATATTTTGGTGTAACCGGTCTGGCCCTTAGTGACATTTTTTTTGCCTTTGTCTATGTAATATTAGAATTAGAAACCCACGCTTCCTAATATGCGCAGACTGACTGAACGCATAACATTTCATCTAATATTTTCTTCGAGAGGGTTTTGTCTTTTTCATACAATATAGTTAATTGACATTCCGCCTCGTTCCATTCATTTTCTGACGTGCTCGTTTCATTCTCAAGCCGTCCGGCTATGGAACTCTCTCCCTGAGAGTATTAAGAGAGCGCGTACGCTAGATTCTTTCAAATCCCTCGTTCGTAGTCACTTTTTTATCCACAAATCCTTAACCACTATACTGTGATTTATATCCCTTTCCTATCACACAAGCAATATTTATTCCTATTTCCGCCCCCTTCCCCTTGATTTTTCTTTTTCCTATTTCCCTGTCTTAAGGTTGCCTGGGAGGATTGCTTTTTAGCAATAAGGCCGCATATTTGTACATATCTTTTTTTACATTTGTATCCCATTGTTATGAATATGTGTACATGAATATAAAGGGTTTATTATTATTATTATACATTTATTCAAAAAAGCATCTTAAATTTAAGTTTTTTACAATATATAGATATAAAAACACAAATATTATAAAAAACTTAAATCTAGGGTTCCACTGGCAGCGGAGCATGGCCCAAGCTACCGGTGGTTATTATTATTATTATTAGTTTTCCCGGAAGCCTTTTGAGTTCGATATGTTATGGGATGAATACAATCTTTTATGATAATTGGGATGATGACTGAATTCAAATTTTTATGTCTCGTCAGTAAATATTCAAATACCGTGGAAAAAGATGCAGTCCTGTGAAATTAGAATGAAAATCGGCTTAGAAATACATTAGATACAAGCATTTTAAGTTGTTAATTTGAAGGCGATTAGACAGAGAGATCCGACATCAACCGTGACGTCATTGTTGAGTACGGCCATATAAACTCCTTGTAAATTGCCGTTTTGCTAGAAAGAGATGGAGAAAATTTTTTAATACTCTATATCTTGGTTGTTTTTATAGTTATTCAAAAACCGATTTTTTCTTCCTGTTTATTATATAAATGAGCTTCTATTAAAGCAAAAAAAAAATTTGTCATCTAGCCAATTCTTTAATTGACTATAAAAAAAAATAAAGATTATTTTTCTCAGACTTTGATAACTGTCCCACAAACGGATGCCTTTTTTTTAATTTAGTAAAATTTGCGTTATCCTTTGTATTGTTCCATAAAAGTCGCCCATAAAAGCTGCGTCATTTGAGAGTACGCAAATATATACATACATTTTATTTACAATTTCCCGTCTTCTGTTTTTCAATAATTACGAGATGTGATGTGATACAAATTAATGTTCATTAGTCGCTTATTGACTATATCGCATGGCATTGACACACATTACTAATAGCTGCACAGCGATGTTACATAATTTGAGCTAATCTTATTTCGACAACGGCACAAATACAACTTTTGTGTTGTATTCTTGAGAAATTATTTTTTCCAGTAGACAATGCTCGTAAAGATGTATTTCCTAATACACGTTTGCAAGTTCTGTGCAATATCTTAATTATTTTCATTGTATAATAATTATACAAATGCAAATACGTCCCAATTTCCACAAGATAAGACCATGTGCTTTACCTTCATGCCATATATTATTAAGTTTACTTAAACGCATTGCCATAACCAATTTCAATTTGTTGATTGACAAACTTTAAGTACTGTTTTAGTGAAATAAACTTGAGTGCGTCATTAATAAAAAACTAGCTTTTAGCTCTTGACATCGGCTGTGTTTATAGTAGATTACTACTTGTTCTGTAATTAATACTATCTTTTTTCCTGCTTACAGTATTTTTGTTTTAATATGCATTACTACAGTATTTTTGTCGAGATAACATTAAAGAATCTTGATTGTTTTATAAAGTAAGTTTTTAATATGCATTACGGTGTTGGGTAAAAATAGCTGCTCTTTAAGTTACTTACCAGCAATGTTATGTTATTAGCTGATATTATATTGTGTTTGAGAATTTTATTGTTGCAATGATGAAACTATACAATTATAAAAAGATGTGATAAGTAATAAGAAAACAAACAGATGCAAATAATGCATAACACCAATTTATTTATATAGGAAATAGCCAAATAAACATGGTAAAATTACAGATTTAAATACTGTCATTGATAGTGATCCAATCATAATTTATATAACACGGGGTGGCAGTCAAAAGACGCTTTATCATTTAAGGTGCGGGTCCAATTGATCGAAGGAATATAATAAACATAATCAAACCTTCAATTGAACCCTTAGCTTCAATGTGGAGTGGGTTGAATCAATTGGTTCGTTCAATTTATCTATAAGATGTTGGATATTGCGATAAATTTCGTGAAGTCACCATTAGACTGTGTAAATTAAGATTAATTGATGTGCAAGGGTATATTAGATGAAGTGGTCTTGTTTTACAAACGAGTTTGCTCAAGGTTGCGTCCAGACACCACTCACTGGTCAAGTTGTAACCATTTATTGACCTTTGTATTTTTATGTAACATTGGGGACAATTTGCATTGCTTTATGGCTAGTAGGTTGTATGATAAGACAGCAAAGTAGTATTATTACGGCGAGGGCGCTACTTTGAACCACGTGCGAATTAAGCGAAGGATTATAACGTAAAATCCTGAGCGCAGCGAGGGATTCAAAGTACATCGCCCGAGGTAAAATAATTTGCTCTCGAGTCATATATACTCTACTCTTCATCCCCTTTCTACGAGAAAATAAATAAAAGACGGTGTTATGTAATTAATGAAGTCAATGATGAATATATTTTATTTTTTTATCATTGCATTAAGCGATCTATTAAAAACCAATTGACCCTTACTCGTAGAGTGACTAGCAGTCATATTGCATCACCTATGGTAATGGTTACGAAATATTTTTCCTCATTTGTTGCTATATTGTTGTAGCATACAGTAGGTAAAGTGTAATAACGCTTTTTTGACAAAACTGCCACTAATGACACAAAACACTTCTAGTTTGTTGTCGAGGTATGATTATACCGCGCTAGAGGTTTTTCAGATTTCCAATGGGTTAGTAACAGGCTCTTGTGTCGTCACCTTAAATTTTTGCACCGTTTACATTGAATCAGTAGCTGTCGGCGTCGTCGTCCCAACAGCGCCTTAGTGTTTCCAGGGCAGTTTGTTGCCATAAGGTCCGGCAACATGCTCATGCTCAATAATAAATCTTGAAGGTGTGAATTGTGATTCAGCTTGGATGCTCAATGCTTAGCTATTCGAAATGTCGGTTTTCTTCGGATTGCAACTTTTGTACTACGTAGTACTATTATCTATCTGTGCCGGTACAGACTACGCCAAACCACCAGTCCGCTCTGAACACAGCTCTGAAGCTGTCTCGCGTAGAGGTACAGTCATGCACATAAAATTAACTTTTATCGTGCTAAAATTTAGTGATGTGATATTCATCCATCACTTATAACTTATCTAGACGGACATTATTAACGTTATTATAACGTTAAAATTCAGCCTATATATAGACAGTGCAACTTTCAGAGCGGACTAGAGGCTTGGCGCGATCTGTAACGGATCAAAGCTCATTAAGGAGACGACTAAAAACCTGGTAACGGAGGAGCGATGTATATTATATGTCGCAAAATAAGATTATTAATATTAAGTATGTCAATTCAAGCATAATATAAAAATTCACTTATCCGCACAAATATGCGCAGAGGCCTTAGAAATCGCTTAGAGCAAGGTTAAAACAATATTTAAGCAGAGACACCGTATTTATAACGCCATTTCGCTCTCATTGTGGTTTTAGTACCTACTAATTTAAGCGATCATGGTAGCGGTAGTAACTACACTGGCCTGCAAAAGTAAGTATCACACTTTTAAAACTGCAATAACTTTTAAAGTAGGCAAAATATATTTTCAAAATTAAAAGTATAAAAAAGACTAATGTATAAAGAACTATAACTTCCGAGAAACCTGACGAAATAAGCTGAAAATGTTTTGTTGTTTGAATCCTTTATCTTTTGTAGTTTAGGGAAAAAATTAATTTTAAAAGTGTAGTACTTACTTTTGAAGGTCAGTGTATTAAGTAATCTGTGGTAGCGAGGCAGGTTACTAGTATATTACAATACCTAATGTCCACATAGGGACATAGTTAAGCTAATAGTTAAGAACACGTATAAAAATATCGAATATGCACAGCCGGCTCCGAGAGTGGATAGCAATCTTTTAGCAAATTTGGTGCCATGTCACACCAACTATTCATTTATTTAGTATGGTTACACCTATATTTCATTGTTAATGGTTGGTGTGACATGGAACTAAAATGTTTGTCTACTTTTTGAGCCGGCTGTACAAACAAAATTAATAATAATAAAAATACAACATATATAATATATTTTAATGTTAAAATATAATATATAATGTAATATATAATTAATGTATGTTAAAACATAATATAAATAATAACAAAAATCTGTAATATGTAAAGTATACAATGTAATAGGAATATAATAGGTATGTATGAGCATAAATATATATATGATGTATAGGCGTGTGTGTATTATATATAAACATGTAGGATAGTTACACTTTAGGTGATGCGCAACTCACCCTAGATATAGAGTAGAGTAGTCGGACTTATTAAGTTTAAAAAAGAAAAAGATCAAAACGAAAATACAGCCTTAAAAGGGCACGGACCACACGAGTCTGTGGTGATATAATTATATTATAAAAAAAAAAAAAATACCTAATGTCATTGATCGCCATACATGTTAATCGACACAATCAAAGGGCAGTTTACACAGTGCCAGGAGACGCATTTTTGAAACAATGGAATTCAAATTCGCATTCGAAATCGCAAGAATTTAATATAATGTTCCAAATTCACTATTTTCGAAAATTCTTTCCGTGAATTCTACAACACGTGGTCCTACCCGCTCGTTTTTGATTTTTACTAGTAAAATATACGTATATACGTTCCGTTTAAAATGCGATTCATCGCTGGTTTTTTAAATTAATGAGTTATTGCGTATCTACCGGTTTAAAATTTTTCTACGTGAAGCGGTATCCAGTATAGAATTCCTTTTTAATGACACTGAATTCGAGTGATTCAAAAACCTTTAAAAATGGAAACAGTAGAAAATTTCGCATAAAATTTGTATTCGTGTTTGAATTTTATTTAAGATTCACTTCTAATACTTCAAAACTGGTACCAGGGTCTTACTCAATATATATATCAGCGTTTTACTTAGGCACAGTACCGCTCTGCGAGCATCATACGATCGTAGAAGAGTTATGGCGGGATTAACAGGAGGAACTCGTCCGAACTATCTTACAATATTGTCTGAGATGAATGATCAAAAGTGAAGCTGCGATAGAGATAAATTTCGCTTAAACCGTAACTTTAACAGTAAAGGAACAGTAACATTTAGGGGAATATTAATGGAGTAATTTAAGTTTTAATGGAATGATGCTATAATTGAAGTAGTCTCCGATAATTTATAAGTCTGGAAGAATCGCTCCTCAAAACTAAATCGTTGAAGAGATTCCGAGATATACAGTCCTGAGAAAGGGAGACATAAAAAGTTACCCTTTGATGCGTTGTCGATATCCACGCGTGGGTTTTGCGCCTTAAGAGGACTGTGAAGTACCAATTCATGGCTCGAGTGTGCACTTTCAAAAATGCAGTTTGTTGCACACCGCTGCAGAATTGGAAGTCCGAGGCAAGTGCCTACATTTCTTATTGAAACATTGTTTCGGGCGATAACTGTTTTACCCACCTAAAACTTAACGAAATTAGACACTTTTGGTCTCATTAGATTCAGTATACCTTGCTTTTTTGGTAATTCAGTATAATTTAGTCAAAAAAGATGCTCGAGGTAGTTTTTAAGTCTAATTTATATTCTGAGCGATATTACTTCAAAATCAAAACGTACAAACCTTCATTATATCTACAACATTTCCAAAAATTATGAAAATTGGACTATGTAAAGAGGGCGCTTTTTATATAAAAATTTACAGCTTCACAATCCTCTTAAGCTCAACTTGTATCAATATATACTTACCTATTTATCAACCGTTAATGTTGACTTGCCTTGCCTTCGATAATTTGACATTATTATTCCTACATAATGACATATTTGTTTTCAGATTACTCTTGCGCGTTGGTCGGCGACCTCCTGCTGCAGGGGCATTTGTACATTACGAAGAACTATTTCGCTTTCTACTCCAACGTCTTCGGTTATGTGACCAAGGTGAGTCGGTGGTACTCCCGCTTGACACTTTCATTGCTGTGTGCATGTCAAATTGATACGGTCAAAAGCACACAGGATTATCGAAAATTACCAATTGTTTTCAACGGATTATTAACTTTATTTGAACTGAAAACAAAGGCAAGAGTCGATTGAAATAATTTTGTCCTAGATGAGCTGACTTTGCACAATACACACTCATAATGATGCGCGTGCGACTCTGCAGTGATGGTGTTCAAGTAACTAGGTCGAAAACAATATAACGCGTGTAAGAGAGCGTGATTCTTTTATGCATAAATATACATACTCTGTATGTTTTTTACATAATTAGTAAAATTATGTTTGTCTAATATACAAAGGTCTCTCAGGTACGTAACTCGGCTCCTCAAGTTTATAGTTGATTAAAAAAAATGTTATTTACAAAAAATAAAAACCACTTCAAAACCACATAAAGTCAAAAATAATATAAGAATACACAATTACAACACATTTTTATTTTGAAGTCGGTGCTAAATTTAAGACTTTCTAACAGATCATCGCTCGGTCGGCACCGACACATCAATATAAAAATGTGATGTTTGTCTAATATACAAAGGTCTCTCAGGTACGTAACTCGGCTCCTCAAGTTTATAGTTGATTAAAAAAGAAAATTAACAACAAAAAATAAAAGCCACTTCAAAACCACATAAAGTCAAAAATAATATAAGAATACACAATAACAACACATTTTTATTTTGAAGTCGGTGCTAAATTTAAGACTTTCTAACAGATCATTGCTCGACAACGACACATCAATATAAATATTAAGTAGCCAAGATAACCCGAGTATATGCTAAACAAGCAAAGTGACCTTAATTATCTAAATAGCAAAGTTCTCCATTTTACACGAATGTCAAATATTGTCAAATAGACCGTAGGTGTGTATTGCTTTCGTAAACATTTTATCTGCGATTTCTCTCAAATATTTGCTAAATGAATGTTTTGATGCTTTAAACGCACCTACTAGCAATGGGTTGTTTACTACCACTACTATCAAATTTTAACATATACACGGTGTTTCATAATAACCAATAATAATCAATGCGTTATCTAAAACTAATTATTAAAATGTGTTTACACGTAATGTCATTCAATCCAAAATTTACCAATTTACAATTTAATAACTACATGGGTGCAGAAGATGTAAGATCCAGAATTACAGATGTCTGAACAAAATCACAGACCACGTGTCTGTGAAGATAAACATTTAATAAAAAATACTATCAAATTAATATGATCCGTAGATGTTGCTGGTTAGTTTGAGTGAAGCAATATTTGAACATGTGGTGTGATTCGATATATTTATTGCTGACTGTACATTGTCAAATGTAGTTTTGACTTCGGTATAAGTTTTTGAATATTTTGATTTTGTGATAGAACTATATTTATTACTAGGTGTGTCCGCGACTTCGTTCGCGTGGATGTCGGAAAATAACAACATGTCGTATATTTTTTTCCCGTTTTTGCAACATTTGTCATTGATACTCAGCTCCTATTAGTCGTGGCGTGATGTTGTATAGCCTATAGCCTTCCTCGATAAATGGACTATCCAACACAAAAAGAATTTTTTAATTTGAATCAGTAGTTCCTGAGATTAGCGCGTTCAACCAAACAGACAAACAAACAATCATTCAAACAAACTCTTCAGCTTTATAATATTAGTATAGTATAGATTTTACGCCACAAGTTATGATCCGTATTGACTTTTAATGTTTTGTTTTTATTTACGATTGGAAAGTTCTTGGACTTTCCTGATGATAAGTGATAAACCCGAAGTTGGAAAATAGCTTCATCTGGACTTCGCAGCTACTGAGGATCTTGCTATCTTACTCGTACTCCTAATTGACGGAGAACGTATACCAATGTTGTTATGAAATGCACTCGGGTAAGATGGTGGCAGCTCGTCAGGCGGGTTCAGAAGCCCACCATTATCCTATTATCCTAAGGTAATGATGATGTCCTCTTGGCGATAGCCCGACCAGTAGGTCGGGCTTGCCCGGGCACGTAGGTAGTGGAGTCGCAGTGTGGACCTTACCTAGTGCGTCCATAAGGGCAGGGATAACACCGGGGGGTTTTAGTGGGTAGGCCTGGCACTTTGCCGGGAGAGCCCCACACACGCTCGCCGTCTAGCCAACGGCGCGTAAGGTGCGGTTACGCATTTCCCCCCGCAAAAAAAAGATAATGATGTGCCATAATGGTGTTGCATTAATTTTTCAACCTGAAAACTTTAAGTTAATTAGATTGACAGTGATTGATCGATGCTTCCTGTTGAGGGTCACTGGCATGTCGAGGCCATTGTCGCTGTTATATAGGTCGCGGCAAGAGGGGCAACCAACCAACCGACTTTTTAACTATTGTACGAGTAGTTTGTATTAAAATTATCACTCGCATGTGACAGTTTCATGTTACTGTTTAGCGACAGTCGATTATCATGTTCTCTTTATTGTTCACACATTGTGTAGGCAATTGTGTGATTGATAAGTAATATTGTTAATATATTGTCCTTATTATGTGCGTAAGTATATGCTTAATTTTATGGACGAAAACGTGTTGAAAAATCAAGTTCAAGTTTTCTACTGTGACCCGGTGTAAACAAAACGGCGTATTTTTAAACTATACGATCTATTACGATGAAACAAATTCAATAATAATTGGTAGAACCTGAGCGTATGCATAATTTGGGCATTTTTTAAATGAAAATTTTCATTTTTTTGTCAATTGTTGTTTATATTTAATTTTCATCAATTTTTACACATATTATTTATTTTAATCAAACGCCCCCTTTATCTAACTTTTTTATTATGTAGAATCATACTACCATTGTGTTAACTACCTAATGGTGATACTCAATGTTAGAGGACAAAATAGTATGTTTCAAATGCCAAAAACAGAATTTTTAAATAATAATGTTTAATATGTTTTTCATTGATAAAATTAAAAACATACTTTTCCTCGTTTTAATATGTGCACATTCATTATGACAACTCACTCCGTATACCGTGTTAAATTAAATTAAAGACCCAAAAGGCTATGACTATAATTCTATGCGCGACGTCTAAAATAGAATTTTTGAATGTAAGCTAATTTTATTAAAGAAAAATACGCTGGAATACAGAAAACATATGCAGTGTAATGGAACAATACAATAATGCACAGAAGCCGTTTTATAGTTATAAAATGCGTGTTTTAAGAAAAATATCACCATCTAAATAAAAATCACTTAACGTTTTTTGTGCGTACAGTCATAGCACTGTTACAGCCCTCATTAAAGTATAGGTAACTGAATACATACGATTGGCTATGGAAAATAAATCCCTAATTATCTTAGTGCTACTTGATTTTTGTAACCGATTCATTTGTGCTAATTTCGACATACCTCCAGAAATACTAGGTTCGTTGAATTTTTCATCCTCCACAATAGCGCGATTTAAATCCTACCTTCGTGGTCACTCATAACGTGTCCAGGTGGATGCGACTTTCTCTGACTGGACCGAGAACGCCGCCCTGTCGTACACCAGCAAGGCATTACCCCTCCTTTGCTTCTCTTAGTCTTTATTTAGTTAATCTTTAAAATTTTATCTTCTAAGCTTCATCTCTATGCTGAAGATTTGCTGATATATGAACATTGTCTGCTAACGGTTATAAATGTGACAGTAGAAACCTTGACCTACAAAAGCTTAATTAAATTGGTCGAAATCTTTCGGTCTCGCTGTAGATCCTGTTAAATTTCAGGCGTTTATTAACTGGTAGTCGTTACTTCAGAAATAATGTACAGCTGTCCTCCCTTCCACCTCTGATGCTGGAAGATGTAGGTACCAATTACTAATCACTGACACGGTTAAAGACCTGGGCGTAATGCTTGATTCCGATCTTTCATGGCATGCTCATGTAAATGAGATCAGTCGCAAAGTGCATTTCTCATTTCACTCCCCGAAATGTCTGCAAAACTTCCTGCCGACTAATACAAAGATTGCCCTCGTACAATTTCTAATACTGAAAGTATTAGAAATTGTACGTACGTACAATTTCTACTAATTTCTTTCTACTAATTTCTAATACGTACAATTTCTAATACTGAAAGTATTAGAAATTGTAAGTATTAGAGATTGTACTCTCTCTAATACTTTCAGTCATAGATTATGCTGACACCTGTTATCTGAATGCCAGTGAGGAGTTACTTAAAATACTTGGACGCTTACAAAACCTCTGCATTCAATTCACATTTGGCTTAAAAAGGGACGACCGTGTCTCTGAATATCGGAAAATACTCTAGTGACTCTCAATCCGACTTATAGGAACACTATAGGATACTATGTCTGCTGTTTAACATGCTGGTTCCATGGATTCTATTTTCAATAGTTGTGGTAATATTAATAATAGATTGCTTACAGAAAATTATAGTATGTGACAGTAATATTACACTAGATAATGAATGCTCTGTAGCAATTCCGTGACTCAACTCTGGTTTGTCTCCAATTGCTTACAGCCAAACACCCTATAATCTGGTGGTCGTACGTAATACATAGATGAACGACCGAATCCTTCCAAATAGAAAGGTGGTCAATTACAACGTAATTGATAGCTCACACCGAGGCTACGCTGAGGCGATTCACGAGACACGGCACGCGACAGAAGCCGAAAAACAGAATTGGATTATATTGGTCACCGTTCCTTGACCTAAATGCTATGCGAAGGGCCGATTCTCGACCGCGATTCGTTTCGGGATGAGTTTCGAGAACGAACTTTTCACATTTTTGACGTGTAACATCTTTCTTCTCGTTTTCTTGCAATCTGTGGGAGTGCTTTCGAAAATGGGACGAAAGTGAACAGGAAGTCTAGGAAGTGCGCGCTATTTGATTTGACTAATGAGCGCGCGCGTCAGATGGTAAGGAGATGTCATATGTTACATATTGTTGCGACTACTGTAAGGCTCGCTTGTTTTTTTTACTACTACTTCTACTTCCCAATTAAAAGTCTGTTTTTCATTGGTCGTTAGTGCCTGCGTTCGAAACGAGGTAGGTCTTGAAGTATTATTACATTGTTTTATCGAATTATTTTGGTGTAATATTTTTGAATAAAGACAGTTTCTCCGGGGGGAGACTCTGTAAGGTCGTCTGCTTGGGTACCTCTGTCTTACCTATTTCTGCCGCAAAGCAGCAGTGCTTGCATTGCTGTGTTCCGGTTTGAAGGGTAAGATAAGGGTATGACTTTACATCTGATGTCACAAGTTGGCAACGGTTCTTGTGGGGGTTGCAGAATCTCACAGGAGCCACATGTATTATAGGTGACTGTTATCTTTTACCATCAGGTGGCGGTAGGAAGTTAATGAACTCAAAAAATATAAATTTATACGGATACAGAAGAACTGGCTTATTTTGTTTGTTAGAATGCTTTGAGCTTTTTCTATACATTGTTGATATGACAACAAACTGAATAAGAAGGTGATCAGCAAAAATCCTTGTCATCATAACATAAAGAAGATTTTGGTCTTCCTGATAATCAATCCATGACGACGGTCCTTATTCAAATACAATAAAGCTGCCTCGGCTCCGCCTCCGCACCCGCACGCTAATAGTATTTAGTCCGCTCTCAATGTCGCTATAATTGGATACTGGACAGCAAAAATGTGGCGAAACAATAGGATCCTTGGACTCCGCCCGAGCCCGTACCGCCACGCGTGGGCGTTTATATCCCCGTTTGTAGGATTCGTATGACACGTGCGGAGACGTGTACAGTACAAGGCAACAATTATCAATACGCTATTGTCGATTGCTAATGGACCTGACCTATAATTTTATAGACTTTTTATGTTGACTTTTAAATTATTCCAGTAATGAGACATACGTAGCTGAAGCGTGACACGTGAAAAATAACCATTAATTGCCATTTCACATCTTTAGGTGTCACACTTACAAATGATTAATTAATAACGGAACTGCACAAACTTTCATCCCTTATTTAACTCCCCTCTCCTTTCCCTTAGTGCAAGTGTCATCAAAGAAACCTACTGGACAGATTTTAATGTGGCGTGTCACGAAACATGAATAAAGTACGTGAATCAGTAAGACAGATAATTAATTTATTATAAAATAAATATATATATATATATATATATATATATATATATATACCATACCATATATATATGGTATGAAGCATAGAGCTTAAAACGTCAAAGTTAATAATTAAAATAAAATTTGATTCTGTCACTGCCGACCACCCCGAGAAGAGTGAGCCAGAAACTGAGGGGTTGCCTTTTTCAAATAAGTTACGACTATGAGTTATTTTAAATTGATGTCCTGTCACCAGCATTATCCTTCTCAGTTGTTCCACCTTCGCCCTTATCTTCACTTACCATCAGGCGAGATAGAGACCAAAAGAGCTTCCCTGTCGTATGTTAAAAAAATCACTGACATAATGTACACTGCCTGTTGAGTTACAAAGGATTTAATAGTAGATTATTGCACCGAGCACAAAGTAATTTATTATTGCACCAAGGCACGAGGGCAATAATAAATTACTTACGGCGAGGTGCATAATCTGCTTTTCTTTCAACTATTACCTATAGGAATAGTAGATAAAAAAAATCTCACGTCAAAAAATGAAAATAGACGTTTAAGATTTTACGTATTGTACTCGTGATTTTAAGGGTAAAAGGTTTTCTATAACACTGTCGGCTTCATTTAAAAAAAATTCCGGAGTTAATGAGTGGCTAGATGATTTCATTTTAATTCTTAATACAAAGCACTCAAAATAAGACAGTATCACACTTTAACGATTCCAAAAATATTGTCACGCAAAATCATTAAAGTTTCCGCTAATTTACATTTTTAAATCAGAGTTGGCAGCAATCATTTTTTAAATTTGGAACCCTACTTGTTCCAAATTTAAAAAATGATTGCTGCCACTAGAAACGAATAATACGTGTATAAACTAAGAAAGTACCTATCGATATCCGCTGGCTGAATAGATAACTATTCCATTGAGATTTGTAACTTCTTTGTGCGATTAAAAAATATTCAAAACTGTGCAATAATGAAATTTCATACATTTTTATTGCTCTGGAGCACTAAAGGCTCGCTTTGTGCTCAGTTTTCAGTGTGATTATGATGAAATTTAAGCATAGTTTTAAGAAATAGTTCTTTTTGTTCGTTCTAGTTGCTGATACCAACCACGTCCGTCCTCCGAATAACCAAGGAGAAAGTGGCTCGGATCATCCCGAACGCCGTGGGCGTGTGCACGCGGGATGAGAGGCACGTGTTCGGCTCGCTGCTGTCCCGCGATACCACCTACAAGCTGATGATGCACGTATGGAAGGCGGCGAGGGGGCCGGAACTCACTACGCCTAAGCCTCAGGTAGGCTCTAAATATCATCATCACATCTCATATACGTCCCCACCGAGGGGCTCGAGCCTACCCTATGTATGGGTGATTAGGCCTTAGTCAACCACGCTGGCCCAGTGCGGATTGGTCGACTTCACATACACCATTGAATTTCTTCGCAGATGTATGCAGGTTGCCTCACGATGTTTTCCTTCACCGTAGGAGCGTCAGACAAATGTACATATGAAATTCTAAACGAAAAACAAATTGGTACATGGCGGTCTCGAACTCCGGCCTCTAGATTGGAAGGCAAGTGCCGAGTCCACAGCGCCACCGACGCACCTTATATAAGCGCTAAATATAACACCTACTAATCCTCACGTGCCTATAGAAGGTTAGCTGTTAGCTCAGCTTAGGTATTCCTAACTATTTTTAATTGGTTTTATTTAGCTTGCCCTCTGTTTGTTGTTGTTGGTTCAAATGTAGTTATTTAAAAATTTACGGATTGATCTGAAATTTGATATGTACACGCCTTTAAATCTGATGACAATGCAATAATGTATGTTCAGTATCATTGTAAATCCAAGATGGCCACCACCAGAAAATTGTGGATTACATTTTTTTAACCCTCTCAATATGGGTGTCAAATGAAAGGGCTTGGCTAAAAGAAAAATTTAATAAAAACTGAAAATACGTAAACACTTTTAAGTTTTATACAAACAGTTTTATTCAAAAAAGATAATGATGATTTAGATAATAAGGAGAGTGGTGTTGACTGGTGCGTAGAACCTACCTAGTTATTTTTTGGCTTTTTAGTACATCATCCACCTAAATCATTGGTCATCTTTCTTTCCAATCAAATCGCCTAACTTATTTTTTTACCTGTTCTTTATATGTATACTTAAGAATAACAAAATCAAATATTTACCAACTTGGACGCGTTGTACCACAGGACCTACGCGCGTCGGAGATCGAGCTGGATGCGTCGGAATACTCTCCCGAGGACGACAGTAGTTCCGCTGGCGGCGACCATATCGATGCGCCCACGCCGCCTGTTCGACGCGAGTCGGAGGGCATCATAGCGGCCGGTGAGTTGCTATAACATTGTGATAAGATCGACGTAGGTACCCACGCTGTCCGCTGGCCGCTATGATATCTTTCAACATCCTAGACAGGGGTTAAGGGCATCCTAGCGGCCGGTGACCAAACCAACGATCATTCGTTATCTGTAGAACGGGACTAGATCCCCACAGATACCATACTAGTACAATTGTCCAATCCCATACTAAAAGAGGAAACACCAAGGTCGAGAGAATTCAAAATTAGGTATTTGTAAAATGTATTGCTGTCGCGCTGTGTGTCCGAACAACTGAACTGAGCGCGATAGGGACAACTGCAGCTGGGACCGAAAATACCTATGAAAAGTACACAAAATATACGTTTTGTAATCCCCTGTTTTCTCCGCAAAAAATTGACCGATTTAATTTAAGCCCAATTTTTTCTGTGTTTCTATGTTTTGCTTTTTTCATATAATTTTCTTCAATTTGTTTGCTGGACGTTTGAATACAGCAGAAAAATAGGTCGATTTTTTAGGTTTTTGAAGGTTTAAAATCTCTTTTAATAATTAACTTAATAAAAAAAGGAAAACATAGGAACATGATTATAGTAGCCATTGATTTTATTGGAAAAAATAGAAATTCAAAAATTCAAAATTCAAAAATCTTTATTCAACATAGGCCTTTACAGGCACTTATTGACGTCAAAACAAAGCAACACATTCTAATTTAAAGGAAACATATTAATATATTTCATTCAGGTTTTATTTCCGTAGGCTCTCCAAAGGCGGCAGCACGAAATGCTACATTGTTTGATACGTCATACCATCTATGCAGTTTTGGATGGAACTATCAGTACTCCATAACCAGATCGACTAGACCACGCCGACACTTTGCCGATCGCAAGCCGGCTGTAGAACGGGGGATGATATCATAGCGATTAAGTTCTTAGATTTTACAAAAATAAATTACGGGATTTATAGGCGCCTTAAAATGTTTTTTTTTTCAACAGGTACCGCGGTCATCCAACCCGCTCTGTTAACGGGCGCAGCTCCACCGAAGCGCTCGTGGGAATGGCGGCCTACGTTGCTAGTGGCGATCACCGCGCTACTGGCCATCTCGGCCACCTACCTCGCCTACACGCTCTACACCAGGATACGAGCGCAGGTATCGCAGTAAATTACTCTTCACGACAAGTCCTAGTCTTAATATTAGCAGTGGCAGTCAAACATATTCAAATAACAAATTGTTGTTTGGTGTAAAATAATGCGCTGATGTGGTGCAAAAACCTGGACGCAACGAGGAGTTCAAAGTCATTTGAGCTTAAAATAGTGTTGCGAGGTAGACACTACTTTTTATCACTTTCTACGAAAAAGTGAAATTTATGAAAGAAGAATATACGTTTATTTATTGACTTACTTTCTTCAGTTAGGGACAATCAGATCAGAAAAGAATAAAGAAAAGTAATAAATATAAAAAAAACTTTCTTTGGTGATTGGAATTTTAATTCCAAATAACTTTTAGTCCCGAAGAGATAAAAAAGCTAATTTAGTCCCCGTTTACGAGGAACTAAGTAGCTGTTTTCGAAATAATAATAATAATATAATAATTTTTATTATTATATTAAATCCCAATATACATATAACACGCGCGATGCGTCGGCTAAGCAGCGGTAATACGGTCCGCGGCGGTAACATCGAACTCTCATAATAATTCTAAATTTGCAAGATATGTAACAAAATAAAAAAAGAACAGGAAATATCTTTGAAAATAATTCGCGAAATTCAATTTCTATAATTTACGTAATTCTTTCACAATAAACATAAGTAAAATTAAAAAATAAGTTGGGAAGTCTGATGTATGTATATGTAGTTTCTGAGCAAAGAATGGCTTACGCCCGGTTTCTACATACAAAAAACGATTCGTTTTTGCTACGGACAGTAAAATTTTGGACATTTTTTAATGGAAAATATGTCAAAATATTTTTTGAAAATACTAACCGGGTTTTCGTCAGCAAATAAACAAGTCAGCCGCCTAGAGGTTGCATACTGAGTTTGCAACGAACAATCGTTTGTCCACCAGGAGGACCTGAGTCAGCTGTCCGGCGAGGAGTTGTATTCAGAGCTGGTCCGCTGGCGGACGCGGCTTCACGGGAGGGCGGCGGGGGAACTACACGCGTTCCTGTCAACGAATCTGATGCTTTTGACTAAGGTATTGGCATTACGGAGTACGGACTAAGCTTTACGGCAAGGGGTAGCACAAAAGATCCATGGTGGGTCGAAGTGCGAAGGCTCAATAATTGGGCCGCCCCCACCCGAAGATAAGATAAGATAAGGTATTGTTTTGCGACACCCACCAAAACATCCCACATCTCTATACTGCATCCAAAGAACAAATTGTCACTTTCTTAGAGCGATATTCACCCAACAAAAAAATCGAAACTCAGAGATTACAAAAACTAGTTTAACTTATTGTACTGGTTAAAATATGCATGTTGAAATAATTGTATTATTTTTTAAGCCCCAGGCACACCCCGGACACTCCATACAACGTTCGCAAATCAATTACCTATTACTACTACTTAAACAAATGACGTTCATACACGCGCAAATGTGTGCTTGGAATCTAGTAGGGCTGAGTGAGCGGTTATCAATCGCAATGACGCGGGAAGTGTAGCGACTGCCTTCTCTTTCACCCGCATAGCGCTGTCTCTGTTATCGCCCGGCGCTCGCGTCTACTCGTCCGAGCGATCGCGCGCGCCCTTGTTTACTTGTCAGTGATGTCTACAGGGAAGTGCCGGGTAGGACGAGGTATTTGAAATGAGTGCGAGGAGGTGAGTGGCCGTTCTGTACGTAGTACTATTATCTATTCTGTGCCCCAGGTTAAAGAGATATTCAGGTTTTGATATTATTCATGAGATACGCATTTCGGACCGTAACTGGCTGTACGGATGCGTTCCGAATGGCGATGTTACCAAAATCAGCGCGCTAAAAGTTGTTTCGAATCACGGTGAGCGTGCTGACAGCGTCCAACCTGACGTCATCGATGACGTCATTACGTCGAACGCTTGTGTACTGTCAAATTACAGATGCATTCTGGCTCTTGGAGTAGTAAAATGGCGGAAAGAAATTACATTAATGCGTTCAAGAAAATTTTTTATTTTATTTTGTTACTTTTTTATTTGGGGTTTCATAAATATTCTTAATACATGAATTGGTTACATATTTTATTAGGATCACATTTATTTTTTTGGGAACAGAAATTACCATTGCTCTTTTAGGTTTTTTTAATGGTTTGGATATTGCAAAGTAATGGTTTGGATGTTGCAAAGTAATGCTTTGCAACATCCAAACCATCCGACACTATGCTTAATCCGAATGTTAGGTTTTTATTAAGTACTAGCTGCTGCCCGCGACTTCATTGGCGTCCCCAGCGAACTCATTAAAATTGGGATAAAATGTCATTAAAATTTCATTAAAATTCCCAAGGTCTTGGGCTTGAAAATAAAAAAATTACCTCTTTCCAGGTTCGACAGTCTCTCGAGGCGTTATCTGGTGTGATACTAACAGACATGGGTCAGACGGGCAACACACAGATGAATAATGATGTACCCAACGAAACTGTCTTCAGTTAGCGGAAACGAACGTCTCGACCAATCAGCTATCGTCGAGTGCGTACGTAACGCGGCCATATTGTCGTACATCACTGTCTGATTTTTGACATTCAATATTTTTGTCGGGTCTCATGTTCTACTTCTGAGGTTATTATAATCATGTATTTTGTTAAGTGTTTGTGTGGGAGGTTTCGATATTGCATGTTTCGGTATTTTCATATTTATCGGTTGTCCCGCCATATATACCGAATTTTTCGACAGTTTGATATTCAAAACATACATTGTAAAGTCATTATCTATGGATTTATTGCTATGGGGTAAACATTAAGATGAAGTTTTTTATTGCGCTATCTTTAAATAAACAAAAAGCATATCTACGGTCGAATTGAGTAACCTCCTTTTTTCGAAGTCGGTTAAAAAATACGTGTGTGCGAGACGTAGCATACCTATTAATGAGTAGCAGAACTATCGGAACTTGACAATAAATAACAAAAAAGTATCTAAATCTATAGAAGGTTACGGTAGGTTGCGGTAGTGTCTGCATCTTCTCTTTGTTTTACTCTATGGTTTGAAAAGAAATCTATAAAAAAAGTTTCGATAGTGATTAAATCTATCAGATCGACCAGTCAAATAATTCGATAAATATAATCGATTTATTATCATCATGAATCCCCTTTGCAAAAGCGATCATACTGTAGTAAAAGACGAAAAAATTAAATACATTATTTTTATTTCCAATAGAAAAATTAAATTTTAGCGTCATTTTGGCAGCTGAAATCTCCCACAATAGATAATCTAGAGAAATGCAAATCTTCATTAAAACAAAAACAATTTTCATTGTTAGTCAAATGAGTAACCTCTATACTCAAGTGTGCGATATACGGTAATGTAAATTGTTTGTTAAAAATAAATCAATAAGAAAAAATGTTACAATCATTAAACTTCAAAATGTTAAGATGTAATAAGTGATTTCAATTATAATTAAAATATAAATGTAAGTTTGTGTACGTATGTCCAAAGAATTGTAATTATTTAGTACCGTTCCGCGGTATTGTGATGTGAACTGTACATATTATATTAGTACATTGGCTAAGCGGAAAATGTTGGTATAGTGTCTTTGAGGCGCGTTACTCGTCATTATGATTGTGTCAAACACATAATAGTTAAAGTTTGCCAAAGGCCATCCGCGAGTGTTTAAGATGAACTGATTGATACGTCTTATCCGACACGAGAGAGAAAACCGACGCAAATTCAATAATATCTCGTTTTAGTACACCGTACAGATAACGCGAGGATTGTAGATTAAAAAGCTCGATAACGGTGGTGTTGCCATTACAATAAAATAGAATAAGCTAATCGAGTTACATAGTTTGCATAAATATTCGAAAGATTCTATTTTTCATTCTTGAATAACTTAGCAATAATTAGATAATGTAAACTATGACGAAAATATTGGCAAAATGTGATACATAGTTTTTTTTTTGTATACTATTTAGTTCTTCTAGAATTCGTTTCCCGGTATTCACTGTTTTTTATTCAACAACTGAATTTTATGTGACAACAAACGCAGATTTCGTAGTTACAAACATGCTAGTCTAATTATATTGGAATCGGCAGTTATTTTTCGAAGGTTATCCATTCCATTGTACATAAATTGAACTACATATTAAATTAGGGCGACTTGTAAACGTTGACCGCGTTTAAATAATAATTCTGTCAATGTCAATTTTAAAAGACATGATAAGGACAAAATGATGGCTTAAACACGTTTAGCTGATAAACGTTTTTAGTGAGAGAAGCCACCCCTAGTGAGTGCTATGTAAGTCGCTCATATATTCGTGAAAATCCGTAAGACGAAATATTGACTATTTAGAAAAGCATATTGCGAACTCCCAGTGTTATAAATGTTATTCCAAAATATTCAATATTAATTTAAGTGTAAAACATGAAAATACCTAAAACGGTTGGTTTATTCGTTGCGGATTGAATACTAAATAAATAATAAAAATTACTAACGTGATATTTCAACAATTTTTAACATTTTTGTTTTCGTATATTTAAAAATTGTATAGTTACCTACTACACAACATGGCACCGAACTAACTTTATAACAAAACCCCCTTTACTCCTAAACGTTGAGACAAACCTAGTTTATAGTTAATTTATGTTTTCTCTTATTCCTTCCTATCAAAAAACAGATTTAAAATAATACACGTATATGAGTAAAGGGGTTGAATGTTCGGTGGCCTTAAAGAGGATGTTTTAGGTCTAACGGCAGATTAGCATTTATTTCAAAGGGAATAAGTGCGATTATTATGCGACTACTAGATGCAGTGGTGCTATATTTAAGAGTATCGACTATCGTATGAACATTCCGGTTAGATGTGGTCGCAGTGAACCTGCGTCGAGCCTAACTGCGCTCGGGAATGGTTTGCCAAAGTTTTATGACGTCATTCTTGCCAATATAACATAGCTTACATCCGCTCAAATGACACGAACGTAGACTGGACGTTCTGATGCGAAGCGATAAAGCGTTTCATTGAAGAATTGAGAAAAACATCAGTTTCCAAAAAATATTGACTTGTGATTGAAAAGCCCGCCTTAAATCCTTTATGAAATCTACTTATGTAATCATGACATTCTTGTGTCTCTGTTTATGTCATCTACGTAAAAAATGTGACTGATGTAACTATACATACACAAAGCTGATAATGGAAATTGTCTTTTAAATGTATTTATTTTCAGTGTTAATTTCGAAACAATTTAGGATCTATTCTTGTCTATGGTGCGTTCGTGTATGAACGGAATCATACATCTGTATACTAAAGTTAATAGGTCGTACCGTGTATTGTAATTATTTACACTAATTAAGGTTGGGGTTGGTATGTCACGTTAGCCGTAACCCATAGCTAAATTTGGTCCTATGTAATGTTATGTGTATTATAATAGTTATTATAATAAGTAATGTTAATTTATTGTTCTAGTCTATGGTAAAGCTCAAGGAAATATCTTTTTGGGTTATTTAGTCGTACTTACAAATTGCTCGTATTTCATATACTATTTCGTAACTTAAATATAACATTAGTTTTAACAATGTTAATATTGACTTGGAGGTGTTTAGGTTTGTATTGATATTACCATAGCTGAAGGTCAAGATTTACTTACTTTTTGTTAATATAAAATTGCCATTTTTGTGAAATTTTATTTCGTGGCACACTAAGCAGATGGATCTCTTGGTGTTGAAGAATGGAGATATTGCAACTAGCAACACCTTTGACTATTACTATATACAACAAGATCATAATATTCTTATAACAAATTTAATTTCTAGTATATGCATAAGAAATCTTTAAATTGTTTATTGTTAGAATTAAATACGATTATGTCTCCACAAAAATTTATAGCGCCTCCAAGGTTCAAACTTGCATTTTATCGATGATGATCATTGCTCTATCTTGCGTAACTTTAAAATATTTTAATATTATTTTTATATATCTATATTTTTAGCTCGAATTTAAAAAATATTGATGTACAATCGAACATATTAAATCATACATTATTATTTCGTTTATCAAAATTGTTAAGATTTTCCATGAATACATTCGTTTAGTGCGATATTAGATTAAATTGTATGAGAATATTTTGTCCGGTGATCCATGAATCAAATTGTTCGATTGTGCCAATTCGACATTTCTAAAAAGCTAGTTTAGTGCCATCTATCGGAGAGCTGTGAAACCTATAAGAACCTACAAGACTTGCCAATAGATGGTACTCTTGAAATCAACAATGAAATTCTAATTTTTGTCTAAAGCTTGATGAACGATAATATCTTTGAATTTACTAAAGATTATATTTCCACATTATCCACAAGTGCTTTAGAGTTTTTGCTAAATAAAAGTAGCTCGATTTTGATCGTATATTTTACGATATAGGCCTAATTTCGTCCCTTGTTACCACCAGTGCCAAAGTGGATGTTTGTTGTATTCTGTAAATCGAAATGACTGCCTACTTACTACTTTAGTAGTAGTATCACATTAATCGTGTTATAATTAAGTTTTTTTGTATTTTGGTGAAATTTGGCTGGTTCTAAATAAGTAGAAGCTTAACTGTTCTCGTCGTAGAAGGCAGCCGATTATAATAACTAGGTACTGCAGTTAAAAGTGGATTTTCCCAGTTAAATTCCCGTGTAATCCTGACTTGGCGAGGTGATATTATTTTCGACTGAGCACAAATTCTATATTCGGTACTGTTATTGCGAATTCTTAAATAAAAATCGTACATTTATTACGGTTTTTATTTGAGAAATAGCATAAATAGTTCTATCAAAAGTGTCAGTCCCGTCTGACTTGCAGGGATTGGAATTGGAATCCATTGGACCTTGCATTTAATCACTTATGACTTTAATATTAATATTTTTATACTTATCATAGAGCTGACATTTTGTTAAATTAGCACGTTTAATGTGGTTTTACTATACCTTCGTTTTACTGAATAAACTTATAGATTTTTCTGGGCATTCTCAATTCTCTTTATAATTCGTACTATTGAATTTCTACTTTTCAATACTGGACGGCGTGCATTTTGACATGTATTTACTTTGTGAAGTTTTTAAGAAATAATGGGTAGGATGCATTGAGTTTCAAACCAGTTTAGACAATTGTTAACGGCATTATCATTTCGTGTTAGCGAATAGTTTGTTCAACCAGATGATTGTTACCTACTCATAATTCAGTATTATTATTATTATTACATCGTTTTACTTCAGAGAAAATAAATGGTGTCATAATTTTTCTAATTTTGACACCATTTGTTGAACGAAAAACTCAATCGTGCTAAACAATTATTTCTCTATCCGACGATGATAATAGATCGTGTTGTCTGCCCATGTTACAGTGCGCTCATTGTGTTATATAATAATTGCCAAAGACAAAATTCTAGAAATAAATACATTTTCAAACGTAGGTTGATAGTGACGTTTGTACAATATTTAATCGTTAGATAGGGCCATGTTATATTTTTATTTAATTATATATGAGACTAAACGATGTTTAAAGTTTCTGTTATTGTGTGATTAGTCATTGATGATTATTTAAATGTAATCGTTTATTTTTAAAAGGTTTTTGAAATATTTTCAGACAAAATATGTTTTAAGTATAATTCCTGTTTATTTTATGATTATTTTAAATATCACGAAAGTGAAATAAATAGCCTCTTAGTATGGGAGTGCTAATATTCAGTGCTGGATAGTTTTATATTTTTTATTAGATAATTTTGTTAATTTATTTCTACCGCGTAGGAATTGTTAACCAGTTTGGTTTACGATTTTTGTATATTTGTTCAGAGTTATTTGTTGTTCTCTGTAAATAATAGATAGATGAGTTAAAGAGAGACGTGGTTTTATTTATCATAATTTTCCTTTTACCTTGTCCATATTTATCAGGTGCAAAAACCATGAGTATCACGCATGACTGAGTTGATTCTACCAGTTTTATTACATTTACATTTGGGTATTCTTAATATTATTACTAGCCATTCACTTCGAGTATGCCGTTACCCACCCCCGCGTTCGCCCGCACCGCACTATCCTTTTCTAACAAGGTGGAATGGACTTATAAGTAATCCTCAGACTTTTGGGAGCCACCCTGTAGCAGGAGATCCTGGTGGCCTAACTCTTCACTTCGGGCAGCTAAGCCAACCTACCGTCTGCTTTGGAGGGGAGCGGCCCGAGGATAATTTTCCCGCTCCCTCTGCTGCCTCCTGCGATATTACGTCTTCGCAGAAGGCGATAAGCTCGCACAGCTTACTCGGGTCACAATTACCCTCAGCGGACTTCGCAAGAGGGCCACCGTGCGAGGGTAAAGGCACTCCGTCCAAACCGGGGCTCCAGGAGTACCGTCGCCATTATTACTCCATGTTAAAATCGATGCGTCGATGGCTTAGTGCGTAAGGTCACCTTCCAATCGGGAGGTAGCGGTTCGAACCCCGCCACGTACAAATGTGTTTTCAAATTTTGAATTCATACGTACGTTTATTCGACGCTTTTTCGGTAAAGGAAAACATCGTGAGGAAACCTGCATACACCTGTGAAGAAAATTATTAACTGGTTGTGTGTGAAGTCGACCAACCCACCAGCGCGGTTGGCTAAGGCCTAATCGCACTAGTTTAGGGTAGGCTCGAGCCCCTCGGTGGGGAGGGGACGTATATGAGCTGTTGATGAAAGTCGACGGCATGCCGAACTCTGTCCTCCAATATTTGCGAGAACATGTCCAGCGACACCACTTCGACCACACCACACTCCTTTGTGATGTGACTTCTTCGAGGCGTGCGGAGGCATTTTGACCAGGCGGTACGGAACCCATACTGTCTGGTCCCAACTATCCGGGAAGCGAGGATTTTCTAAACAATTTCCCGAATTCGTAGAGCAATATAACTGGCTGGTAGCCCGATGGCGAGTCGGCGGGGCGGCTCTTTTAGGAGACGAAGCCTACCCATTTTCCAATTTCGGGGGAAGCGGCTAGTAGCGATACATTCTTCAAGCACCGCCCAGTAGGCTTACTTTTGAAGCAATACTTAGCGATCGGCATTGAGATTGTGATTTTTTGTACGTTTGAGTTTTCACATTGGCGCCAAATTGGACTCGTATTGCGCTATTATACCCGACCCGTATTGAGTGAACCGAACTCAGTGCTATTTAATTTTTTCAAGATATGAATCCAATTTGTCCGTAGTGCTAAATAAGCGTACGAAATATCACAATCTCAATGACACTCGTTCGAAATTGGTTCAAAAGTAAGCCTACTGAACCGTTCCTTCAGAGGCCGCAAGGCCCAGCATAGTACCTTGACAGGGACTTCGTCCGTTCGCGTTCCCTCATCGCATCAAACTCCAAGTTCGATACGAGAAAGGCTGTTGGGCAATCCGTTTAGTATGGCGAGTTGTTTGTGACGTTATTCGACAGCGACAAAGTCGAAGTGAATGCTGAAAGCCGCCAGCATGGTAGAACGGTTGAGACCATCTGGTTCTGCTCTGGAGGGTCGCATTCCTCATAGCGACAGAAGATTTTTAGCTTGGTTTGGTTGTTGGTACGCCTTGCTCTTAGCACTACCACCATTATAGCTAAGTTTGTCGCAATAGTAACAATGACATTGTATGCTCACAATAAGAGGTATAGATTAAGCTCTTAGTTGTTGAGGAATCTAGGTCGAAGCTCGCTTCCGTCTTCGGCTCGCTCTGGTTTCCTCTAATAGCGGTGCCGTCATTAGCGGCTGTAATATTACGCCTTTACGGTGACGACATGTGGAATGATTGAAACTCGGACGGTCGTTATTTTATAGAAAATAGAACACAAAGGTGCCCACGGTAACAAATAGACGACCTTGATTTAGTTATCTAGCGGTAGTAGGTAGTATACCTACTGGGGAGACGAGCAATCAACAGAAGACGTAAGAAGCGTTTGGAGGATTGAGATTTATTAAAAAATCGTACTTAGAACGGTGCTTTTGAAATGAAAGCTGAAATATCATCATCATTATACAGGGTTACTTTTATCATTCTGGAAAATTTAAGGGACGCTTCAGGACATATCCATTAGTATAAAAAAATATAAATATAATCATCTTCACTATTCCAGTAGGAATTCATTCTGGTACATTGTTCACTACTTGTGATAAGAACTGCGAGGACTATAGTAGGAGTTGCCATTTGTTTAACAATGAGACCGCTATTGTATCTTGTTTCTGTGTAAGCATTCAATAAATTATCAAACGACACTATCGAAAATCGCCCCATGACCAACAAAGATTTCATTTACGTCATAATTATATGCATATTTTATAACACTTATACATACCAATATATTATGTACTAGCTGTGCCCGCGACTTCATCCGCGTGGAATAGCAACTTTTAGCAGCATTTTGATTTTTTAAGATCTTGATAAAAAGTAGCCTATGTTATTTATTTTATACCTTATATAATTAGCTATCTATTAGTGAAAGTCCCGTCAAAATCGGTCCAGCCGTTCCGGGGATTAGCGGGAACAAACAGACAGACAAAAATTTTTTAAATTGTGTTTTTGTTATTGGTACTTGATATATATTCATACCAATTTAGTAAAAACTTGTTATTTTGTCATTACAAACAGACACTTCAATTTCATTTATTTGTATAGATTTGACGGACAAATCAAAAACATTTAAAAGTAGGTACTCTCAGAAACAAAACCAAATGAAGTAAAATAAACGAATGGTTATACCTTTGCTTGATTAAATGGAATTGAGTCGATTTTATGTAGGTATGGAAATTTTTTATTTGTATAAATTATGCTTTTCATAACTCCTTTCACAAGTTACAACGTTAACATACGTCAATTGACTACTGACGCACTGTCGCTTGTTAGTTGTGTTTATGACTAGCTTTATAATTTCGAGATTTCTTGTTGTACATGGCAATAATAACGTTCTTTGATTACAATAATTATTATTTTAATAACTGTATAGGTATGGACAATGTGTATTGCTCTAACGAATTAAAGTGTTACTTCAACTAACCTCAAAATCGGATTCATTTTGATATACACGGTTATTTTTTTATCACCTTGGGAAATTTTAGGGACGCTTCAGGACACATCCATTATTATATAAAAAATATTAAAAATGAGAATAAAAAATAAAAAATTGCTGCTCTCAACTAGTGCAGCATTTTTTGGATAAAAAAAATAATATAAAATTAAGTGAGTTATTTTTTTATTCATAATTAAAACATTCTAATACCATGTCGTGAAGCCTCCCTTAAATTTTCCAGTGTGATAAAAAAACAACCGTGTATAATTCGGTTTCGAAGCTTATCCGTAGTAATTAATGTCGAGTTGTAGACGTATAGTATTTACTAATGACTAAGTTTACGAAAAGCATTTTTTCACTGCTGTTGGTATTGGGGCGAACAATGTATGAACGCAGAGCAATGTCCTTTCCTTTTTTACATCACATAGGTATTCATTAAAAAAAACTATTGATTACAGTTTTAAATTTTATTAAATAAATAACAAAATATACCTACATTATTATTATTTTTAGCACATAAATATATTACATCATATTATTAACGAACAAGAATGCGCAGGTTTTTGTTTAAAGTAAGTTACCTAAAATTAGATTTAAAAAAAAAACTTCACATAAATGTTACGGTATTATATAAAATAAAAATATAAAAAATATAGTAGGTAAGGTACCACATATAACATAACATTAAATGCTTTTTTACATAAATAAAAAAAGTTCACATATCCAATGTGTTTTTTACTAAACTTATTTTTGCAATGTACGAGAATGTAGGTACAGAAAGCTCCCATTCAAGCTTTACATTTTCAGTACGAAATCCGCCACTATTACGAGCGCCATAAGAACCGTCCAAATGTCAAACAGTATATACTATTACCGTGGCTTGACAATGAGCTTATTTTACCTACTTATCTGTTATAGTAAAAATATTGGAAATGAACGCTTTGCCGTGACAATTTTGATTAGTTGAGCATTAAATGGTAATGTTGTTAAGAGGATTGTGAAGCTGTAAATTTTCATACAAAAAGCGATAACGCTTTTCTCCCACTAAACATAGTCCAGTTTTCATAATTTTTGGAAATGTTGTAGATATAATGAAGATCTAGGTTTGTACGTTTTGATTTTGAAGAAATATTGCTCAGAATATAAATTATTAGCATCTAAATATCTATATTTTAGACTTAAAAACTACCTCGAGCATTTTTATATTTTTTTGACTAAATTTTACTGAATTACAAAAAAAGCAAAACGTACAAACATAGTTTAAGGTATACTGAATCGAATGAGACCAAAAGTATGGTCTATATATATCGTATTCTAAGTTGCTCACAAACTATTTTTCGTATAACCAAGTTGGAGCTGCTAAAAAACGTGTAACAAACTATATGCAAGTAGCGTTATTTTCAATATTATTTTATTTGTAATCGCGTTATGGAATCTACCAATGTATAAAAAATACAAACGACAAAGTAAATAATATATGTAGGGTAGGCAGGGTAGGCATATATGTGGAGAAGGCACCCTTCGTACGGTTTTGACGTTTTTTTTTTCATTTTAGCAATATAATTTAAAGCAGCTGATTACATATAATCCTACTAATAGGTATTTTTTCATACGACAGGGAAGCTCTTGGCCTTATATCGGAACACAGCAATGCTATTAACATGTTATTATGGCGACAAACTTAGGTACGACGGTGGTAGCTAGCCAGGTGGGCTGAGAAGCCCTACCACCAACCAAACCGAGCAGAAAAGCTTCTGTCCCTGTGGGGAATCGAACCCCGGACCTCCCGATCAATACCCGATGGCCTCAACCACTAGACCACGGAGGTGGTAAAAATTTAAATTCTAAAACTATTAGTATAACTAGGTACCCGAGATTAGTGTATAAAAATGAGAGGTATTTTATATTTGTTACATAATTATGACTTAACTCTCAATTGAAATTCGTACGAATCTACCCCACACATGGGGTACAGTACTATTGCTGTATTTCTGACAGCATAGACTTTTCATCGACTGATTGACTACAAATTCTTTGGTTAATAACTTTGTACAATGTTTCTGAAAAAAGTTATTTACTCAATAAAACGCCCTTGTCCTTACGCTGACGTGTAAGATCCTATGCTGCGTTTTTTAATTGTGGATATGTCAGTCCAGTCTTCTTTTTTAATGTCATCTAGCCACCTTTTCCTTAAGGCGGCCTATACCGCCATGGTAGAAGAAAAGGCTTAGATGATGAATAATATTTTTTTAATAATTAGGTATATGATTATTTTTGTTGGTTCACCTTAATTGCTTTAATAATAAGCCAAACGTAGCTTCTGTTTTGCTACTGACTAATTCAAAGATGAATGGAGATGGAGCTAATTGCAGATGATGTTACGTTTGGCTTATTATTAAAGTAATTGAGGTGAACACCAACAAAAATAATCATATAATTATTAAAAAATATTTGTCATCATCTAAGCCTTTTCTTCTACCATGACGGTATAGGCCTCCTTCAACTTTCTCCATTCCGTTCTATTTTGGGCTACTCTAATCCAGTTCGTGACGATGTCGTCCTTCTACCGCATCTGTGGTCTCCCGTTGGGTCTTTTACGATTCCATGGCCTCCATTATAAGACAGTTCTGCACCACGAGTTCGGCTTTTTGGCTATTATGTCCAGCCCATTGCCACTTGAGCTTTGCTACGCGGTGTGTAATGTCCGAGACCTGACTCCGTTTTCGGAGCCAACTATTCGTTTTCGTGTCCCGGAGTGTTACTCCTACCGATTTTCTTACCATTCCTCTTTGTGCCACCTCTAGTTTGTGGACGATGGCCTTAGTTGTTACTCATGTCTCGGCTCCATACGTAAGCACTGGTAGGACACACTGGTTGAAGATCCGCGCTTTCTGTTTTATGCTAATACCTACTCATATTAAAAGCAAAGCCAAGTTTTGCAAAAGCTGCCCAGCCCAATCAAAAAATTTTTTTTATTATTTATTATTACTTTTTATTTTTGTATCCCTGTTCCTATTTAGTTTGTATGTATAAAAGTATTCTTATATGTTTAGTGTTTTTTTTTCTGAAATGATTCACATCTCAAATGCAAATCATTTTAATTCAGTATAACACTCATCTTAAAAAATGCCATTTTCCTTAGACAGGTAAATGTAGGATACATACTTTCATAACAAATAGTCCTCACCCTCAATCCTATAAGGTATGGGGATACCAAGTAAGTGCCTTCACAATAAATTTCAATACAGAAATAATTTACGAAATGTAAATAATTTCTGTATTCAGAAACTTATCTACTAAAATATTATGAAGAAAGAAGATTAAGTACGTTTGTATTTTTGTTTGTAATGAATAAACTCAAAAACTACCAGACTGATTTTAAAAATTCTTTGGCTAATAGAATGCTATATTATCACTGAGTAATATAGGCTATAAAATTATTTTTCTTATGTGAAAACATAAAATTCCCACACGAAAAACGAAAGTAACGATGGCGAAGTTGCGAGCGGAAAGGGAGTCAGAAATAAGAGTACATATAAGCAACGCAAAACATTACGAACGATAGAATAATAATTTCGAGCTCTCGCGCCGGCTGCAGCCGCCGAGTATCGTGGCCGAGTCGCGCGCTGCTGTGTCGTAGTGTGCGTGAAAATTTGCGCATGTTGTATTTGTGGTGTAAACGCCAGACCGGAGGCGGAGCAGTGTGAAACAGATAGCATTTTAGAGCGAGCGCACATTGTAGTCACGACAGTTTTAAGACAGACTTGCATCAAACAGACAAGTCTGTTTTAAAACCAAGACGAAACTGTTTTGTCTACGAGGTGCCGCACACCATAGTCTGCGACAATCTTTTTAGGGTTCCGTAGCCAAATGGCAAAAAGCGGAACCCTTATAGATTCGTCATGTCTCTGTATGTCCGTCCGTATGTCACAGCCACTTTTTTCCGAAACTATAAGAACTATACTGTTGAAACTTGGTAAGTATATGTATTCTGTAAACCGCATTAAGATTTTCACACAAAAATAGAAAAAAGCAATAAATTTTGGGGGTTCCTCATACTTAGAACTGAAACTCAAAACTTTTTTTTTCATCAAACCCATACGTGTGGGAGGTTTCTAATATATATTTTTTTAAACTGAATAGTTTGCGCGAGAGACACTTCCAAAGTGGTAAAATGTGTGTGTCCCTCTAAATTAAGAGAATGATAAAACTAAAAAACATATATGATGTACATTACCATGCAAACTTCCACCGAAAATTGGTTTGCACGAGATCTAGTAAGTAGTTTTTCTAATACGTCATAAATCGTACAGAACCCTTCATGGGGTACATCGTTAGACTGTTTTGTCGTTGATGTGCGTGCCCGCATACATTCAAAAGGGAAGCCGACAAAAGTTAGTCAGACTTGTCGCCATGCAGATCTTGTAGGTATGAAACAATTTAGTCTACGAGACGTTTTGTTTGAAGTATGTAAAGCGTCTTCATTATTTTTGTAAAGCGATAGTCCGTCTTAAGACTGTCTTGACTATAATCTGCGCTCAGCCTTAGAATATACCTACTCGCGCCGCGCACGATTACTTCACAATCCTCTTATGTTGGCTTGATAGAGCTATGTGTTCTCAGAAAAAATGTGAAAACTGTAAAAAAAGACGACATCCTAATGAGTTAAGCTTTACAACATTTTAAAGCAGGATTTTCGTGCTTTAGAAGAAACTGATCCAATTGTACGATTAATTATACTTACTTGAATATTCAACGTAAGTAGGTACGAGAGAGAGCGTCGGTGGCGCAGTGGACTCGGCACTTGCCTTCCAATCGGGGGGTCGGGGTTCGAGACCCGCCATGTACCAATGTGTTTTTCGTTTGGAATTTCATATGTACATTTGTCTGACGCTCCTACGGTGAAGGAAAACATCGTGAGGCAACCTGCATACATCTGCGAAGAAATTCAATGATGTATGTGAAGTCGACCAATCCGCACTGGGCCAGCGTGGTTGACTAAGGCCTAATCACCCTAATATAGGGTAGGCTCGAGCCCCTCGGTGGGGACGTGTATGGGCTGTGATGATGATGAGGTACGAGTACTATGTATATCTTGTGGTTGGGGTACGCTTAATCTACTTACAAACAATTTTTATAACATTGTTTTTAGTTTACATTTTATAAACAAGTACAAATATATAATTTAAACAACAATAACATAAAACTACAACAACTGGCGAAGTTTAGTGGCCAGCTTCACTGAGTGTTATTGTTAGGTAGGTAGGTAAGGGAATGTTTGCTTGATAAAGCTACAGATTCTGAGAAATAATGTTGGTGAAAAGTGAAAAAAAAAACTACATCTTAATAATAACAGTAAAATAAGAACTTGTACAACATTTAAAGGTAGGACTTTTCGTGCTTTGTAAGGTTCGATAACTGTACAAGAAGATTGATTTCACATAACAAAAAACAAAATCTGATGTACATATCAAAGTTATCTCTCCCATTTTGCCCTTATAGGTTCATAATATTTCGTACTAGCATTTAGTTTAGCTGAACGAGATCTCTTGTAGAGAAAAGTCCGCTCCTGTACAATTTGGTTAAACTTAATGTTAAATTATCTGCGTACAATAAAGTATTATGTATTCAGTTTTAAAGTATTGAGAAAATATAAAGCTCGAATCAGACAAAAAATGTACACAAAGGTACATAAAAAATGTACACATAGATAGATACAGCAAGCTGATATAACATTATGTAAACCGGGTACCTATGTTTAATTAAAATCAATGAAGCAAGAGTTTTAAGCCTGCGCAAGACATATAAGCATCATCGCTTCTTCTAATCACGAGTTGCTACATTTTCTTTTAGCCTTAGATGGTGTATCAAGCCGAAAGGGTATGACCAGTAGGTACACATAATAATATTGAACAACTTGTTTTAGCACTTTTAATAAAAGTCGATATTATGGGAGTAAAGGACATTTTAAGATTACAAAACTACGCTGTGGCAGCCCTAACCGGTAGCTGTTGTTTGTTTGACATTACAGTCCCTCCAAGGTCAACAAAATGGCCTTAATAACATAATTTAAAGGGATAGATACCTACTCCAAATATTGTCACTCCAAATATTTAATGATGCGCAAACTGCCGCCCTAAGCGCTGCCTCCTTTCAGGGTTGTACATTTTTAAAAATGTTATAAGTAGTAATAATATTATTATGTTTGTCTAAAATTAATCGTATTTCGTAATGTAAACGTGTGCACAATATTATATTATACTCATACGTAAACACCTCCACCGCTTGATAACCCGGTATAGTCACAGGCGATGGGGACTGCAGGTATGATCATAATGTCTGTTCAGAGAGTTAGATTTAAAGAAAATGATTTTATATCTGCGGTAACTACCCAGCAAAAAAGAAAATACATATATTGAAGACCTACACAGGTAGCATTCCGACCCTATAGCAGCGGCAGAGGTGATTAGCTTTATTTGCCTTTATTAATTGATTCAGTCAACTATAACTGAAAGCAAAGCTTTCATTCATATAAAGGTGACTGAATCGCACGGCCTGGGACTAAGACCCGATTATACTTAATCTTTTTTCTTATAATATCATTGGCAAGACCAGAGCTAGAGGGAGACTCGATACTGAGCAGTCTACGTGACAACATCTGTCTTACAAATATATCTGTGGAGTTTGTAAATTTCGGGGTGTTCTGGTTTGAAAGTTAAGACGGGTAGTGAAGGCTGGGTACTGTGCCTTCTGAGGGTAGACTGCAGCTACTTACCATGAAGCGAGCAGCCTTAGCAAGAAAGATCATGTCTCGACCGCGCGACTCTGTCGCCCTCGCCGAGTCGTGGTTCACGGGTCACGATTGCTAGGATCGAAGTGCTACGTTAAAGCACAGAGCTCAGAACTGTTATTTCTTCTTGGACAGAGTCCTTTGCTTCTCGCCGTGCTGCACCAGCTGCTTGTCCGTGGCGAGTCCCTTCCTCGCGCGCACGGCGTCCATGTACTCCTTGGCTCGGTTCATGCCGTCGTACTTCTCGCCCCAGTGGAGGTACTCTTCGTCGGTTTGTGGCCGCCAGAATGGGTCGATGTCTATTACCTGGAAGGTTTAAAACCATGATGCTATTTAATATACAGTCATACATTAAATCTTATAAATATGAAAAAAAAATGTTTCTGACATCAGGATTTACAAGTATCAATCAAATCAAATCAAAAGTACTTTATTTCATAGGCCCTTGCGGGCACTTAAAATCGTCAATTTTACACATTTTACAAAATTATTAAAACATAAAAAATATTCTACTAAAATCAAGCTAACCCGTGCGCTAGTGGCAAATACATCCGCGGAGTTGATGCCGCGCATGTAATCGCCAAGAGCGACCCGATTCCGAATGTAGGGGCTAACACGAGAATAATCGGGCAAGAAACTCATGTGCCAAAACTCTTTTAAAATCGCCAAATGTCTTACAAATTGTGAATATTACAAGACTATTCAGAGAACGAGCAATTCATTTCTTTTACCGTCACGCTGCCTTATCATTCAAAAAATCTTTAACACTGTAATAAGCCTTTTTGCTTAACTGAGCTTTAATTAAAATTTTAAATTTATTTACTGACAAGTCATGCATGTTACATGGCAGCGTGTTGTACATTCGTATACAGTGACCTGCAAAAGAGTTGCTTATTTTATGGAGCAATAGCGAGCAATAGCAGCATAGTCGGGAGGGGGGGCGGGATACTTTTCAAATATTATCCCTCCAACGGCCCGCGTCAGTCCCACGGGATAATACGAGATTTAATGCAATTATTCCACCCACCTCCCAATGGCTGAAGAGCAGCTGGGGCGCGGCGAGGCCGGAGGTGTGCGTGCGCAGCTCGAGCGCGAACCTGAAGCTCTCGGCGACTGGCAGCAGCGCGCGCACGCGGAACGACGCCGAGCCGCCTTGCAGGTCGCTGCCTACCACGCGCCCGCCGCGCCGCCCCAGCGCCGCGTACAATTTGCCTGAAACAACAGAATACGATATTAACTATCTCACCTTAAATGTATTTTTTTTCTATACGGAGCATTTACGGGTTAGGTTATCTCCTGGGAGGTAACCTAACCCGTAAGTTATGGGCATTGGCGTATCTAGAACTTTTTTCTAGGGGTAGGGCCAGGTCTATGATTTTGTGTGAAGTTATCAGTATTTTGGCGTCTATCATTGAATTTTGAATCGGTAGCTTAACATCCTGGGGTGGGCACTAGACCATTCTGGGGCGGGCACGGCCCACCCGGCCCCCCCTCTTTGTATATAGAGGGGGGCCTATGGTTATGGGAATCCTCTTAATTTCGAAAACACCTAAATATATAAACCTACCCACCTCAACATACGAGTACATCATATTTTGAATTTAGATTTCAAACATAGTGGTTTTCTCTCAGGTAAAGCCTGCATTAGAGCCTTGGTCACGTTAAACTGTGCCTCGGTTGTTTATCAGTAGGGTTTATCTGTTTGTAGGCGAGGTCGGCTTTAATCTCTGTGGTGTTTGTGAGTTAGTGAGCTCACACGGGTAACAAAGTACTCGTTGAAAGGTGACAGGATCTCCAACAACAGCGTTAGTTAAAGCGCAGCCAGAACAAGCGCTAGAATGATTCTCATATTTCGTACATGGATTGTCATATAAGATATTCAGACGACGATGAAGTTTTGTTTTCTCATTCACTTCTATATCATTTTTCGTACAATATTTTCATTACGTTTCATTACCTAAGTTCAAATAGAAAAACAAAAACGAGTGTTTTTGTTTTAAATTCACAAATCATTAGAAGTCTTAAGAAATGTAACACCTAAAAGAATCTTCCCGGCCAGTGAATTCTCCAAAAAAGTGGGCAATGAAACAAAAGTTGCATCACAAATTTCTGCCAAAAAAGCAAACGGTACGAAAACTAAAAACATTTCCTAGCAAACATCTTATCCCACGCACCTGCGCTCGAGTAACGAAGAAATCAGTAAAATAATGGACGAAAAAAGGCCTTCGCCCAAGGATTGTGTGAATCACATCGTAGAAAAACCGGGGCCCCAGGAAAAACAGACACCGTAGGTATCCGCAATTCGTGAAGACTTAGAAGCCAAAAAACTGTCGAGTGCCGAAAAAAGTTCGCTTCGTGATGTCACCGGGATCGTTTGACAAATATTCAGTGAGCAGTCGCGTAGAAAAATTCCTTGCTTCTTGGATTGGTCGCGGCCATTACGAGATGAAAGGGGGGCTTCCGGTCACGGCCGCGCATCCGGTTCGGCCGGTCACGCCTGGGCCCATCTAAAGCGCCTTATGCACGTTAACTTTGATCTGGTTGCATACGATCAAGGTCGTAATCGCAAGATAGACACTTCGTCGTGATGTGGTGCGGACCGCGTTCCGATCATGAGCTAGTGTCAGTACCTATACGTTTTTTTGTTGATTCGATTTTCTAGTCTTGTTTCAGGTTCTTTAATCTCATAAATCAATTGCAATGATTTTGATCACTCTAGCTCTATTATTATTCGTATTGTTGGGGCTATGCAGCTTCAATGAAGCTGTAGTCACCGCTACCTAAAAGATCTATTGTGACTCGCTGCCAAATTACAGTATCTCTTTTAGCCTGGCCGCTACCAGGAAATCCAAGATGGCTCTGGCTTTAAGAGATTTCAGTTCCCCTGGGCAGATTAAGTGTCGTCCCAGGTGGATGCTTCGTTTGTGACTTGGAGGTCTACAATCGCACAAGAGGTGTTGGGGTGTTTCAAGCACGTGTTCGCAAAATCTGCGAATATCAGATTCACTTAATTTCATTTGAAATTGATGTCTGTTTAGCTTGCAGTGACCAGTTAAGGCCACTCTAGCTCTAATAGCAACGACAATTATTTCAGTCCAGACAAAGAGTGGCGGTGCTGACAAAGAGTCCAGCCTCCAATTCTGCAATCTCAAAGTCTACAGATTCTATCCGCCTTATTACAAAACATGGACTAAAGTTAGTCCTGGTTTAAACCAGGACTAAGTTGACGCTGTCTCTATCTATGTATATCGACACAAGTGAAAGCTCACTACTTTTAAACCAAGACTAACTTTAGACGAGGTTTAAACCAGGTTTTCTAATAAGACCGTATATTTCCAACGTGTCAAACTCTAATTACATCGATTGGACTGTAAATGACATCTACGAGAGTCTTGTTGTCCGAGGTCAGTCCAAAAAAGAAAACTGTGACTCAAATTGTAACTAAAATACAGAACAAGATCCAGATACATTTGGATTTAGAAAGTTTAGATTATTAGTCATTTTATTCTTCTCGCCATCTATGAACATTCCGACGTTGTTAAACAGAGTTACAAGAGGCACAAAAACGTGTGGAATTGCCGCACAGCGCAATGCCTGACGTAAGAACGCGCGCAATCGGATTCGCCGGAGATCAGCCCACTTCCTGTGGTTTCGTCCAGTAAACAATAATTACAGTCCACCACCATTAAGCAGCCCGAGAAAGTTATTCTATAGTTATGTGTGGCGTGAATAGTTGAGGCGCGACTGCTATGTTTTTTAGGAAGACGACCGTTGTAATTCTTCGAATCCAATGTCTTTTTGTTTTTGCTCCGTTACCGACGTATCTGATGGAAACATAGTCTTATGTTTGCGGTAAGGGCATAATAACTATGAAACGTCCGGGATAACAATAGTACATTTTATGCCCATGAAAAACATGTAGCAGATTCGTATGAAGTGGAGTTGTGAACAAGTTGTTAACAGTATTAAGTCATTAATTAGTTAGTTCACAATCAAATAGTAAAGAATAGTTAAGACTACTCTGATGACAAGATATAGAATTGACGATGTGTTACCGTTGTGTCCTATATCCCTCCGTTACTATCCGTTCGTTAGTAACGGGTGCCTCGATCATCCGAGGACATCCGTCGCACCTATCGCACTATCTTTTATAAAGTGGGAGTTGGTCCCGCGCATTGAGGGCTCCGTACCAATTTATTCTAAGTATACAGTATACTTCGTCTACTGGTTCACAAATCTACCGTCGTAGACTTGTGAACCAATGGCGTAGCTTCTTTGACCTGCAAAAGTGATTGTTACAATCCTATTTGAATAAAAGATATTGAATTTGACATGTATTGATTTAGCATTTTAAAAGAAAATGCAATGTTACAAAATTATTATTGACTTTTATCTTATTGTTAATAAAATATTATTTAAAATTACCGGATCGAGTTAACGACTGTAAAGTTTTTTACTGATGTGGATGCACATAGTTACCATCATCAGAGTCTGTGTTAACGGGATATATACAACCATACCTATACGTTAGAAGTTTTACTCGATCATAAAAAGCTGGGTTTAGTCCCGACAGCCGCGATAGTGTTCTTATTCGATGCGTTTTTTTAACAACTTCTATATTATTTTTCCATTATTATCACGGGGTTAGAAAATAGCTTAAGTATGATTATTTTCAACAAAATAAGAATTATATTGGAACTTGTGTATTAAATTCTCCATCATTGGAAAGAATTGTACAGCTTGGATAGTTTTTTTTATTAACCACCATCGAGGCAGATTGCCATACGTCACAGTTTGTAAACGTTGCATATACGTCATATTTTTTATAGAAAAGATGTAATACATTTTGTTATGGTTTCAATTTTGTATTTTATTTGATATAATAATACTTCCAGTACATCCTGAGTGCAGAAGCGGACTTAATACAAAAGAAAGTACTATTGTATAGCAGTAAAATAAAACTGGTAGGTACTATGGTTATTGTTAAGAAAAAAGTAAAAATAGATAGCTTCTATTATACTTACTGTCCTTTAATTGATTATCTATCCAACCGTTAGCTTTAATAAATTTGGATCGAGCTTTAGCACGGTAATAGTATAAAAAATGGCAACTAATTAAATATTTCGTTAAAGGATTACCACATTAAATATTGCAAAACAAATTTTTTCCTAAACTATTTTTTTTTCCCTAAACTACAAAAGATAAAGGATTCAAACAAAAAACAATTTTAGCTCCTTTCGTCAGGTTTCTAGGAAGTTATACATTAGTCTTATTAATACTTTTTAGTTTGAAAATATATTTTGCCTACTTTAAAAGTTATTGCAATTTTAAAAGTGTGGTACTTACTTTGAAGGTCAGTGTAATTATGATTCAAATTTAGATCTAAAAATCTAAAATTGTCATATGGTCTATTTATTTTATGACGTGTGGTCATAAAATAAATAGACCATATGACATTTTTAGATAAGTGACCTTTTGATTTTGCCATTTGACTTTGCCACTAGCGCCAATTATTTTTCGTTCAACAAGAGAGCAAAATTATTTTTTGCTGACGAGTGCTTGCGATAAAACATGTTTGTAAGGTGCAGAGACTAATTTGAAATTTAGATCATTTAGAAGTGAATCAACTCACGCTCGCAACAAAATCGAACATCCCCGCTGGAAAGCTGAAAAACAAAATTGTTTGGTGGGAACAACCTTAAATCCCAGAATCGGACGGCGCGGCGGCGGCGGCGCTGCGCTGCGGTAATTTGTCACTGGACTGGCCGCCGCCGCTTCCCTGTAAAAAGCCTCGGCGAGGCCATTACGGCGCGACGGAACATTTTTACCTCCTTTCCTCTCGCGACTTCCTGTCACGATAACATAAGAGCAAATTAAGCCGATAGGATGCGATGGCGTTCCGTAATGGACCACGTCTTCCGTCGAAAGCAAAAGTTTGTGTATTTGCCTGCGGACATTCTAATGAAATAAACGGTTTGCGGCTTGTCCTGTCGATAGACTAAAACGACAAAAAAAAATAATAGGCGCTATATGTAAATGTCTTTTAAAATTAATAATTCTTTAAATAAGATTCAGCGATAGCTTATAATATTAACATAATGGAACGCAAAAATAAAACAGTATAAGTTTTCGTAACTCGTATATTATATTATCTTATAGCTTTGTTTACACACTAAAAGTTCACAGTGTAAGAGGTAAATAGGAAGCGAGAGACGCGGAAGACGCATAGACGAAATCACGCTAGAGACGGTTAGTTTTCGGCGAGTCAACTTGCACTGTTTATCGCGTACACGGCTTGGGCCGTGTACCTGCGCGCCACCCCCGCGGCGAAGCCCGAGAACCAGCGAGTGCTCCCGAGTGTCTACTTGGGCTGCGTACATACGACCGCGCGTTACACCCTCCCCCTCTAACCCAGGCGTTATGTCCCGGAGACTGGGTTAGTAGCCTTACGAGGTCTCCCCCTCTTACGTTTCTCCTGAATAGGAGTTTGGATGGGGCCAACGAACAGAGTCAGTAGCGAAGCGTGGTATTTTCCTAACAGTATGCCGTCACTAATGCGCTCTAGAGCGTAGGTCGCACTGCCTGCAATCCCTTGGATACGATACGGGCCATCCCGTCGTGGAATCAGCTTCGCCGTTTGACCTCTGCCTGCGTCGTTAGAGCCCTGCGTCTTTAATAGTACAAGGTCTCCTACCATGTAGTCTGGTGCTGGCCGGCGATTCTCATCAGCAAACTTTGCTTGCGCAGCCTGAGCCTTCTCGTGTACGTCTCGCGCATCGAGCAAGACGGTGGACAGCTTCTTAAGGAATGGCGTTATCGAAGCGACGACATTGTCGCTCTCTATCACCGCTCGCATGTCAGACAACACATCGGCGGGCGAGCGTATTTCGCGTCCAAAATTCAGGTAAGCGGGCGAGTACCCGGTACTTGCAGTGACTGCAGAGTTCATGGCGAACCGTATGGCGGAGAGGTGAGCGTCCCAGGATTCGTGATCCTTACGTACCAGGATGGCAAGTTGCGGTTTTAAATCACGATTCTTTCGCTCGACGGGGTTTGCCTCTGGATGATAGTACGAGGTGAGAGCTTGTTTAATGCCCATAACGTGACAGGTTTGCTGCATCACCTCGCTTACAAACTGGACACCGTTGTCGCTGATGAGTCTCCTGGGGACGCCGTATCGCAAGTATACTTCGTTCACTAACGTCTTAGCACACTCTTCTGCCGTAGCGGTCGGAAGTGCGAACAACTCTACCCACCTGGTACATGTGTCTTCGACTATCAATATCCACCTGTTGCCGGTGGGAGTCTCTGGTAATGGTCCAAACAGGTCGACTGCGAGGACTTCGAATCGACGCGATGTGGCTGGTACCTGGAGCAGCCCAGCGGGCTTTCGCGTGTCTACCTTATAGCGTTGACACGCCGCGCAGCTCTTCACATACTGGGTCACGTAAGCTCTCATCCCCGGCCAGTAATACTTGCCTAAGAGCCGCTGTAACGTCCGCTCTACGCCAAAATGACCAGCTGTGGGGGCGTCGTGGTATTCGGCCATCACGTCCTTGCGCTCGTGATCCGGCACCACTAAACTCGCGTCGTCATTATCTTCGTTCTCGGGGCCATAGCGGTACAACACGCCATCGGTCAGTACGTACCCTTTATCAGCCCATGCTCTCCCCCTAAACGGATCGTCGGACTCCATCGCCTCGACGATTTTGAGCACTTCGGGATCCTTCAGCTGGTTCTCCCGGACATCTTTATGACTGCGAGAGGGGAGATCGATCGCAGTCAAGCACAGATCACAGTCGACGCCCGTTGAGCATGCTGGGCGCGACAGCGTGTCTGCGATCACGTTCGCCTTACCTGGGGTATATTCTATTTTCAAGTTATACTCCTGCAGGCTAAGTGCCCACCTTGCCAGGCGACCACTCGGCGATTTGAGGCTCATAAGCCACCTGAGGGGCTGATGATCCGACTTTACTACTACCTCTGCTCCATCAATGTAGCCTCGGAACTTTGACACTGCCCATACGATGGCCAAAGCTTCTCGTTCCGTCGTGTTGTAATTTCTTTCAGCGGCGGTGAGGAGGCGGCTGGCGTACTCGACGGGCCGTTCGTCGATTCCCTCCCCCTGGAGCAGAACCGCTCCGATAGCGTAACCGCTGCTATCAGTCCTGAGGACGAACGGCTTCGTCTCGTCAGCCTGACGGAGGATTGGTGCTTTCATAAGTTCTGCGTCCTTCAGAAGAATGAAGTGATGTTTAAATCAATAGTACCGTTGGAACCCGTGGTAACGCCGCGCTCGATCGATTCTCGGAATTCGCTCGGTCGTGAAGGCGGCGCACGCGAACGCGACAAGTGACTACTTGTTGTTGCTACATTGGCGTTTTGATTTTCGGAAGCCGCGGAATAGGTACTTACTTTTATCTCAGAAATCGCGTCTTCAATGGCCCTCGCTTTCTCTACAAAACTATCGATATCACTTATGTTGTCTCTAGGTAACCGTTTTCTTATGCGTCGATGTAGCAAGCCGTAAATCATATCTATCTGCATACAGATCGGTACCTCATAGGGCAATTTCACTATTTGGGATCGCACTTTACAAATAAACACTTCGGCCCTTTCGGAGTCTTTTTGTTCCGCGGCAAAGATTTCACGCAAAACCTTATGAGCCGGTTGCTGTACCCCGTACATGGCCCGCAGGCGCGCCAGCGCGTCGGGCCAGGATCGCGCGGTGGCGCGCGCGCCGCGCCACCATACAGCGGCGTCGCCCTCCAGCAGCAGCGGCAGCCCGCGCAGCGCGTGCTCGTCGCTGACGCCGGCGCACTCCTTGTAGACCTGCACGGCGTCGATGAATGCTTCCAGTACGTCCGCGTCACGTGAGCTCCCGTTGAACCTCGCGGTGCACTTGGAGAAGTTGCCTCCGGCGACCGCGGACGAGAGGCTGCTAGGTGTGCGGGTGTCGGGTGGCGGATGCAGCGGCGACGTGGATGGGGGCCAGGGACTGTTGTTGTACGGCAGCGATCTCAAGGTTTCCACCAGAGTTCGGTTGGTCTCCGCTTGCATTCTAGCAAAGGACTCCATGATGCCGGCCAAGAACGTCTCGGTGTTGGAATTCGCAGCTATGTCGGCGGTGCCGCGTGTCTCGGCGGCAGCGGCGGCGGGGGCGCCCTGGGCGCACAGCTCCTCCTGCTCGTTGTAGCTGGTTTCCGATTCACTTGCATGTTTTTCGTCGTTTTCATTGTTAGCTGTCTTCTTATTTCGCGTGTTCCTCGTCATTTTATTTCGCACTTGTTTTCTACTTTTGTAGTAATAAGTACGTACACTGTAGAACCGTTGCGCGCGGCGAGCGTAGGTAATAATAGTTCGGTGTGGATTCGAAGCCACGAGTTGGGCAGCCAATATAAGTTTTCGTAACTCGTATATTATATTATCTTATAGCTTTGTTTACACACTAAAAGTTCACAGTGTAAGAGGTAAATAGGAAGCGAGAGACGCGGAAGACGCATAGACGAAATCACGCTAGAGACGGTTAGTTTTCGGCGAGTCAACTTGCACTGTTTAATGTTTATCGCGTACACGGCTTGGGCCGTGTACCTGCGCGCCACCCCCGCGGCGAAGCCCGAGAACCAGCGAGTGCTCCCGAGTGTCTACTTGGGCTGCGTACATACGACCGCGCGTTACAACAGTAAGTAGTTTAAAAAAGTGTATCAATAATAGAGGTTCTTAATTTCAATGGTGTGTTTTATTAGTGCGCGACACTAACAAATGAAGCCAATTTAAACGTAATACATACCCGTATCATTGTAGTAAAACGTATTTGGTGTAAGACTTACAATATGAAATGTTCACCAGAGTCCAGAAACATTTCTAAAATTCAAAAAAACATCATTAGGTACTCAAAAAAATTTTTTACAAAAAATAAAAACCGACATATAGAAGTGTGATGTTGTCTGTACCTTTTCTCATATTATTTTTAACTTTTCAGTGTTTTTGAAGTCGGTTTTTATTTTTTGTAAAATATTTTTTATTTTTAACTTTTTAGTCGATGAAATCTTTTTAGTGAAAGAAACCCTAATATAATACGAGCTCACCTTCGGTGAGCTGGTATTAAAATAAGGTTTTCCCCGATTTTCATGGGATCCCTTCATCAGACCCTGATTTTGGTGACCTTGAGACCACCCCAGTAGTATACTCTATCGAATACAAAAAGCAGAGTTTAGTTTTGAAAATCGGTTTACAATTGGCGGCGTAATCGCGTAACATACATACAAAAAAAAACACGCATCGAATTGAGAACCTCTTCCTTTTTTAAAGTCGGTTAAAAATTGCATCATCGTAAGAACATGATTTTAAAAACGTTTTTTATTATTCTTTCACTATCCCTCTAAGTCATTTACTACAAACCCTTTTTGTGGCTTACAGCAAACGACTTTTTTTTAAAAGAACTAATAAATAAAGGACCAACCACATTTTATTACTTTTTGGAGGGTTTTGTGTCGGGGGTTATTTTAATTTTTATTTCATTATAACAATTAATTTTAAGCAGTAATGTAAGAAAACAGACAAAATTACATTTCATATTGAAGTCGGTGACAAACTTGGGTCAAACGATGATCTCCTAGAAAGTATTTAAATTTGGCACCGAGCTCAATATCAAAATGTGACATTGTCTGTACCTATTATTATATTATTTCTATCTTTTAAGTGTTATTGAAGTCGGTTTTTATATTTTGGAAAATTTTTATCTTTATTAAATTTTATGTTTGCACTAGTAAAAGAAAATACTTATAAATCTAGGAAAATGTACATTTCATAATGTTATTTATTCTTTTGTTTCTATATGAATATTATTTATTAATTTTGGAGTTTGGTGCTGTAGCCGTTGCTTTCCATAAAGATTTCTGTACAAAGGGACATTCGAAATAACCCTGGAATAAAAACGAGTATGTTTTGGATTATGTCAGACAATTATTTTGAATGTTTTTGTCAAGTAATTTTCAAATAAAGTCGGCGGTGGCATTGTGGAGTGTAGACTCGGCACTAGCATTTCAATCGGGAGGTCCGGGGTTCGAGACCGCCATGTACCAATGTGTTTTTCGTTTTTCGAATTTAATATGTACATTTGTCTGACGCTCCTACGGTGAAGGAAAACATCGTGAGGCAACCTGCATACATCTGCGAAGAAATTCAAAGGTGTATGTGAAGTCGACCAATCCGCACACCACACCCTAACTTAGGGTAGGCTCGAGGCCCTCGGTGAGGACTGAGGACGTATGTGAGCTGTTATGATGAAATTTTCAAATAAAATATTACGACGTTATAATATTTACAGTTTCTTTCGATCATTTTGTTCGAAGTGAGGCGAATTTGCCTAATCTGTAATTATCAAACGGATTAGCGCAGAATATTATACCAGTAATGAACAATTAAGATACAAATCTGGTTTTTGAACCCAATTTTTAGCGAACCAGCGAAAAGGTTATTGGTTATCGACTTTTAGATCGATCTGCATCTAAATTATTAACTTGAGATATAATTGGTTATATCAAAATCTAAAGATAGAAGTTGCGTAAAACATTTTTCAATCAAATGATGTACCTATATGTTAATTTTTTCATAATAAATGTGATTTTTTTTCATAATTCGTGATTAAGAGCAAAACATTGTAACCAAGCATGTACAGTAAGCTCCTCGTTAAGCTATACTGTTTGACCTTTGGACCGTTCTTACGAGTATGTCGCTCGGAGTAGTGACGGTTTTCGTAATGTAAGCTTGAATGGGAGCTTACTGTACTATGTCAAACCGTTTTTGGAAAGCAAAGTCCTAATCACTTGAAACAAAGTACAAAATCTTAAAAAATACAATACACCTTTTCTATTTGAATGGGTATTTTTTTACTATTTCGCGCAGCCTCATAAATTAGGCAAAAGAGATTCTTATGCAACGTGACGCGATGTAAATAAAAGGACATCAAAACTAACAGTTCCAAAAGCCGGGATATGACATCTTTGTTATAGGTAACACACTCATTGGCTTAGGTAAGGGCGGGTACACTCCCCATCGAAAAATCAACATACACAATATAGAATGAAGTTTTTTCCAAATTGAAAAACGCAGATTCTGCATCAGTGTACTGTGTACTCTAGGTAAATCAGTCTTCAATCTGGACACCCCACCATTGACATGTTATACCCGAACAGACCAGCTGTGCCTGCGAACTATGTTTGGCTTCTTGTGGGAATTTTGAAAAATTCAACCAACAACCAACAACCTTCCCCCCCCCCCCCCCATACCGAATTTCATGCTTCTAGCTCCAGTAGTTTGGTTACTAAAGCTTTTTATAAATACATATACCGTATTTTATTTTTTATTGGGTCCATGATGCTATGGCTGTGACGTAGGCGGGATGCGAGGCCGCTCTGCAGGCCATGTGGCTGCCCTAAGAAGCTATTTCCTGTGTGACACCTGTCGCCGACTTAAAACGACAAGGCCTCTGGCGGGTGATGTGATATGATATGGTACACGAACTCTACGCCTTAATGTTTGAAGTCAGAAAGTGTAAGTGAAGTGAAATTAGCAACCAACATTTGTAACCAGACCAATTTCAAAGATACAACAAGAAGAGTTCATGGTCTTTACAACAAAAACTATCTATATACAAACTATTTATATAAAAATATCCTTTATTGCACATTTAAACATTCATTTGACAAACACACAGAAAGGACATGTACATAGGTGGACTTATCCCTAAAAGGGATTTGGCCAACCTCACTGGGTGTTTAGAGACAAAAAGATGATCGCGGGAAAGATAAAAAAGCAACAAATTCTTAAATAGTAATAATCAGAGCAAATTAATTGTTGTTGTTACTTCCAATCCTGCCCGCAAAAAACCCGCAAACAATGTCGCGTACAAGTAACTATCCCTTTTAGGCTTAAAGCATCCCATAATAAAATACTCATGATCGTTCAGAAAACCTCATTTTTAGGGGATATCTAGGGGATAAAATACTTATTTCACCCAGCAGCCAAATCCTTGACTAGAAAATTGTCCATGAAATATGGGTCTTCAATAAAAGAAACTGTGATTTTGAAATACTGAAACTGACAACTTCTTAACTACGCTTATCTTGTGATATTTGGTTAGATTGTTAAGGTTCAATAGGTTTAGATTTTTTTTTGTAATTTATTATTTGCCTGTCTGTGTCATGTGACACCAGACTCTGTACCGAGTCGTCTGTACGGCCATCTGTATCCATTTCGGCCGCAACATAGGTGTTTGTGTTGTACTAACATACAAGTTTGAAGTACAAGCAGAAAAATTGCTGGGTACTTTGACGAGACATCTTATATCACAAGTCACTCACTGTGATCCTTGAATTGAAGGGGTTATTGATTTGCGAATCTAACAAGAGCTACATGTTGGTATGAAGGGCTATGAAAGGGTTACTGATTTGCAAATCATACAAGAGAGCTAGATGTTGATATGAAGGGCTATGAAGAGGTTACTGATTTGCGAATCTTACAAGAAAGCTATATGTTGGTATGAAGGACAATAAAGGGGTTACTGATTTGCAAATCTTACAAGGGCTACATGTTGGTATGAAGGGCATTGAAGGGGTTACTGCGGACCTAAAAAGGCCGCATTGCCAGAATCATAAATGATTCGTATTATGAATGGAGTGCAATTCAACATAAGGAATTATTCTATTTTACATCTTTGTATGAATATTCGTAAGTGTCGATTGGGACCATTTTACGAATATGCATATAAAGCTGTCAAATAGCATTTGCTTAGGACAAGAGCTAGATAAATGTTACCTGAGTGCGTCGTGTAGTCATTTATTTACCTCAAGGTTTTTGAGTTAGTTTGTAAACCTTAAAACGTAAAGTTGGAAAACCGCCAACTTTATTATATAAAAAACTGCAGCGAAGCAAAAAAGAGTTCAATTTTGACCGGAACATTTATTGTTTTATTTGTAATCAACGAAAAAAAAGAAGTATTTATCAACTCGACTGATTATAATTAAATAATGCAAAAGCTCAGACAACCCAATTATATTTTTATAAAAGATTTAAGATATAAATGAATTAATTAAATTCTCGCGGATCATTAACGAAGATTGTCCATTTTGCATGAGACTGGGTAATGATGAACATTAATTTACAACAAAATTTTTACAATAATTAATTAGTTAGTAGTGTCATATCATCTACCTACCATCTACCTATCTTAATCTAACACATTAATACCATCTCCGTTTTGTACATTTAAAACCTAACTCTTACATAAAATCACGCAACACTACTAGTACACGCTGTATAAAGTTAATTTTCTATCAAGTCTAACATAAACATATTTCATTTGTATTTCATTATATATTATAGTATATTATTGCATATCGCATGTTAATTACTATTGCTGTCTATCTACCTATTTTAATCTAAGACATTAAGGCGCTTAACACATTGCCGCCGCATCCCGCTGCGGTGTACGGAGGGACGAAAACCGCATGCGGCTGCGGCGGCACGGAACCGTGCCACCGTACGGTTTGCTCCGTATCGCCGTCCGGAGCTGCGGTGCACGACGCCCCGCATCACCGCATTATCTATTACGCGTATGCACGTCCTTTCTACGCAAAAATCCGTACGATACTGCGGCACAGTGTGGCATACCCCGCGGACCAGCGTTGGATTCAGACCCTTACAAAATTATTGTCTATGGAAATGAAAAATATACTACTTGTCAAAAATTATACTACGTTTTGTTTTTTTGGAGAGATCCAAGCAGTGGCATAACTATACCATCTGAGGCGAGGCCAGAGATGAAAGTGAGAATCGATGTCTATGGGATTGTGAAGGTCGTCGGAAAGAATTATCGGGTCCATTATGAATAAACAAAGTCGGCGTTGCACAAATTAAGAACTCATGATGCAGAAAAGCAACGCGAATGGCATGACATGAGTTTTTTTCTCATTTTCGCATTAGTGTTACCATATGTCAAAAATACTAAAATCATAATCAGAAACAGTTCATTTCTATTTTAATTCATACCTATTATTATATTACTGATTTAAACTGAAAAATTTTATAACTTCATTTATTTCCACTTAACAGAGCGCAGCATTTAGATCTCTCGCATACTAGCAATTATTATTGGATAGAATACCGCGCGCTACGCTGGAAGATGTCATACTATTGATCGCATAAACAAAATAAATACTGAAAAATTATATTCATAAAAGTGTTGTTTAATACAAATCTGTTTGAGTATAAGTTTGCTAAAATAATAAGATAATTAATTTGCAATTCATTTTCCTGTTAGCATTGTGTTCACTGGTAGCCAGAAATTGACATTGCCCTTTGAAACTGATCGCACGACTGCGAATACGGGCGTATTCATTTTTTGACACTAACATCAAATGTTAAACATGTTTTGTAAAATTATAATATAGTTTACTAGCTGTGTCCTCGAACTATGTTTCGCCCTAATATAAAAAATAGTTTACGACCTATTCTCAGACATACCGAATGTACACAAAAAATTTCATATAGATCGGTCAAGCCGTTTCGGAGGAGTTTAGTAACAAACACTGTGACACGAGTATTTTATATATTAGAGGAAGATGTAAATAATCTCAATACTCAAGCTCAAGACTTAGGTTTATTTACTTTTTGCTTTTTAGTTCTTTTTCTTCGGTTAAATTTTTTGGTAAAAAGTTTTCAATTATCTTGTTTAATAATTATTATTAGCATATATTATATTTGCGACTTTGCATTATCTTTAATAATTCAAAATTGATTGTAAAGTTAATAAATCAATACAGGAAAAAAATTGACATAGGGCAGGAAGTAGATGATTAGAGTCAGGAAGTAGAGAATAGAAATGATTACACCAAATCTGTAATCTGTAATCATTTCTATAATTGGATGTTGATACTTTGGCTTATTTAAGTAAACAGATCAATAAGGTTGAAATTCCGTAGGGGTTGAACGGTCTAAGTGCTCATGGGATCAAGACGCCATGGTAGACGCCGGTTCAAATCCTGTTCGAAGTATTTTTCCTCGTATTGATTGACTTAATTTATCAATTATTCTATTACTTATGCCTTTGTTAAGAGGTGCTAAATCATCCTAAAGATAGGTAAAAGAAACCTAAAGCTTCTCGTTGCATTGCCGGGTTGAATTTTTATGATTGTCATGGTTTTTATTCTAGCAAATCTGACATTAAAATTGGGAAATTATCGAAATCTATGTTTTTATACTTTGGTAAGTTTTTACATGTCTGTATTTGATAGATCTTTACAATAGTTGCCGCAATAGTTGTAAAAATACACAGTGAATTTTTAAAAAATGTTTGTGTTTGTGAATTTTTTAAAATGAAAATATATAATCAGTGATGGAACCTTTGGTTGGTGCTTCATTTGCTGACCTATCTACCCACTGCATGCATCAACCCGTCACCCCTTCTCCCTTTCTCCTAGCTAGAGGCTAAATGCTTTAAGCACTTTCTATATCAAAATCACATAAACATCATTCCGATCTATGTGTAAGCCGAACTTATTCAAAGTAAAGTATGTTATATTATCTTTGTTGGTAAAAAGACATTACTTAACATCGACAGAATTAAGAATTAGATCAATTACACAGCAATTACTGGTGCCATATCTGTGAACACTAAATATAGTAAAGGGCGCAGTGGCGTGCGTGGGCGCCTGTATGGGCAGCCTGTCTTTTATGCCGACAATCTACATAATTATGTAAATATGGAGAAACCGACTCATTGGCACTGCTTTAATTGTGAAATAATGGCTTCCATAAACAGGGGTGTATAAACGCCTTAACGTAATGCAATCAGATGATCTGGTCCGATTTGCGAGGAAGTTTGCAAATTGAACGAATCAACTCAATATGTGAATAGATGTCAGGTATATTTGAGTTAACGTAGATTTGATTTATAAATCAAACCTACATTAATAGCAAGTGATTTTATAAAAGAACATTGCTGCTCGGTTGTTCGGCAGGCTTATTACCGATCTATAGAGACAGTTGCATTTGCTGCGATTGTACAATTATTGCTTATAAATCGCAAATTCCTATTATGGAATGTTGGATTGCGCTACGACAGCGCCGTTGTAGCCAGCTACCAATGCAACTTGTGGTGGCTGGAAGATTCGCATAGATGAAATCCCTCCTTTTTTTGAGAATACGCCTGACTCACTATGCACCGTGTCGGGGGACCGAAAGCGTGGATTTGTGGAACTTGCATCGCTTTCCAGGAGTCCGGGTGGGTTTGCCTGGAGCCCGACCTAGGATACAATCAGTCAACTTACCATAAATATCGCTGCTAGGAAAGCGTACGGGATACGCACGCCGAATTATCCAAAATCCAGAAAGATTTCAGGGCTATCCCACCTGTACCAATTGTAAAACTCATGGGTCCAACAGTGGTTATAACAATTGATAATTAAAACAGAAAGGGACAAAAGATCGGGTCAAAGTGCAGGCAGGGACCACAAGCCCGTCCCAATATAAGATACTCCAGCTTACCTTTTAAGCCGGAATGGAATAAAGCAAGCACCGCTGCTTTGTAGCAGATATCGGTAAGATAGAGGTGGGCAGACGATGCATTAGTCTCCCTAAATATTCATTTACATTTAACTGCCTTAGGTAAATATGTAATATCCTTTTAAAAGCAATTGATTACTTCGAGTCAGTCGATAATAAAATCAACTACCCCTTGCGTGGGCAGGAATGTTACATAAGCCTGTTATGTCGGAGTAAATTGCTCTTCACAATCTAAGTAAGGAGGTAAGTACATTCGAAAATAATCAATTTCATTTAGTTAATGCTGCCTCCAAATAATAAGAATAAAGGATAAGTAAAGGAAATGTCCCCGGAGGAAAAGTATATTAAATATTTAATTTTAGCAAATGTAATTCGAAGATATTTTTGATTCACGTAGGTCCTAAAAGATGTATTACTTAACTGGGTCTACTATATTTATTTCCTTTATTAATTGTTTACTTTCCGGAAAGAAATCATTCCTTAAAAGACGTGACAACACCCTAAATATTTCAGACTAACTTTAGCATAAGCAAAGAAAATGCCCCCGGAGGAAAAGTATATCAAATATTTAATTTTAGCAAATGTAATTCGAAGATGTTTTTAATATTACAAATATTCACGTAGGTTCTAAAAGATGTATTACTTTACAGGGTCTACTATATTTATTTCCTTTATTAAATGTTTATTTTCCGGAAAGAATTCACTCCTTGAAAGGCGTGACAAAACCTTAAATATTTCAGACCAACTTTAGCGTCGCGTGATTTTGATAATAAGAAGTTTTTCATTGCTACTATACATGTTTCGAGCGACTAAAATGAGCTTTTTAGTTCATCAGGCGGGGTGCTTTTATAAGCGGGTTAACTAAAATCAAAATACTCAAATTGTGATGATATACAAACAAATTATCTGTTACAAAATACAAATAATATATTAAAATGACATCATTACAGACCCAAAAATAAAACAGAAACAATTAGATTCGTTTATGAATACCGCGTAAGCTACATACTGCAATGAAGGTATTGTCTTGATTTTTAATTGTTATATTGACGTGGTCAACTAATATCTAAGTCCGTGGTGTGCTTTTGCAGCAGACTTCATTTTGAAATTTGTTATTGCACTATTTAAAAAGTTATCGAATTTAGTTCGAAAGCAATAGCTTCTTTTAAATTAGAGCATTGAGCAGTTAATTACGTATTTCTACAAAATGTCTCAAATATTTATGTAGTTTTGGATGAAACTAATTATAGATTGTCCCTCTATCGGTACCCCATGCTCCACGCTACCGCCGGTGCACCCCGCCGTCACCGTTTCGTGGAGGTAGGTTTACCAGGCATGCTTTAGAAAAATCGGAACCCTTAATGGTTATAGTTTTTCCAGAATGGAAAGTAGAGTCGATTCCATTTATAAAAAATATGGCTCTTATTTTATCCAAAATTAAATTTTTAAACTACGTCGGATTTAAAGGAGATGTTTCAGGTTTGTATGGAGTCCCGGCCATGAGTATGTACAGTGGTTTTTATGCTAGGGAAATAAAAATAAGACATTCCTATGCAATTAATTTTTGTTATTTTTTTGTTGTTTTCGTGTACATTATACTTTTTGATGATCAATGACAGTTTTATAACATCAATATAATGGCAACACAGTAACGTAAAAAAATAATTGGAAAAAAAAAACTAACACACGGACACTACAGAGTTTACAAACAATTCCGTATTCTTATAATTGAACTGAATTGAACGTAAATAGATATGTACAATTATTTATATAATTAATCATTATCAATACCTATATCAACGGATTTCTTTATGAGCTTCCTGAAATATGACTAAACAGTTCTTGTGACTATTACGAATACGAATCAACCTTACGATATGTGAACGAAACAGCAGCTTAAGCTTCTATTAAGTTTGAGTGCAAAACTGCAAAAGATCAAGTAATCACCCAACACTCAGAAAAGTGAACTTAGACCTATTTATACTGCATAACCAAAAGCCAATAACCAAACTTCCAAGTGAAGTAAGTGAACGCTAAAGAAGCATTATATTATATGGTACACAATAGGCAGATTGGGTTGATTATATTGAATGTTTTGTTAAAAGTGGCTTGCATGTCCTGTGTCATTGGGAAGGTTAAAAGTTGAAGTCGAGTGATTGCCTTTCAAGTGTAGTAAAAAGTGTTTAGGATGAAATAGGACTAGTTATTCAAAACCACCTTAGCCAATATTATGTCTACAGAAAAGCTGCTTGTGCTTCTATTAAAAGTTATAGCGCAAAACTGTAAAAGATCAAGTAATGATCCAGCACTCAGAAAAGTGTACTTAAATCTATTTTTAGTGCATAACTTGAACCCAATAACCAAAGTTCTAATTGAAGTATGTGAATGCTAAAGAAGCCTTATATTATAATAATATGGTACACAACAGGCAGATTGTGTTGATTATATTCAGTTTTGTTAAAAGTTGTTTGCATGTCCTGTGTTATTGGGAAGGTTTAAAGTTGAAGTCGAGTGATTGCCTTTTAAGTGTAGTAAAGTGTGTAAAGTGTTAGGGTTCAATCTGATAAATAAAACACTGTTTTAAAAATGTTTATTCTATTTCATTTATTAATATTCCATCTAGAAATGATGCCGGCCCTTCTATGTTAGCTTGATGCCGAGCCCACCCAAAGTACCAAAATACTGTCTCATCAAATCATTGCATATTATAATTGGAACATTTTGGATGAACATATATTTAGTAATTCTTTCAGTAAAAATACTTTGGAGGCAATTTTAAAGATAAGTATCTACCCCCTTAGATACTTAATTTTAAAATTGCCTCCAAAGTATTTTTACTGAAAGAATTACTAAATATATGTTCATCCAAAATGTTCCAATTATACTCTGACTGATGTTCGGCATAGACTAGCAGTTTTAGTAATAAATATTTTATTTGTGGTCAACTCTCTTTCTTAAATAATCTGGAACATTTAATCTTTCACAACAGTGTTTACAATTCTGGTTGTAAACAGCCAGGAATAAAACACTGGCTACTGGAATCAGGCATGTGAACTCATCCAAATCAATATAATCTGTGGGTATATTGTCCTCCTGTGCCACATTGTGAAGAAGTATATTTTGTTGAGCTTGGGTCCAACACTCACTACTTGCAAGTGCATTATCTTCTATCTGTGAAATAAATGGCATTCCTTAATAACTGACATCTAAAAACTTAACGAACTTAATGTTAGGCAAAGTGAATTTCAAAAGTATAGTATAAGTACAGTGTTTCTTTAGTTATTTGGCAATGTTAGTGTTTTGGTTAGACTAAATTATACAGTGTTACCTCTCTAGGAAAAATCCTTGTGGCAATTTAATCTATCTCAAGTCCAGGTCGCAATAAATGTGTACGCCTTCGAATCAATGAAGACCTCCACCAAACACAATTATTCCTATTTTGATCTTATTGTAGTGGACTCTAGTTACCCTGTTCGTCTTGGACAGTCTATCAATGAGCATTCCGCTGAGCAGACACCCAGCATGCATAGCAAACTCTGCTATCTAAAGAAATACAAAAAACAAATTCAGATCAAAACAATATTCCATGAATTTTTAAATCATTCATGCATGCATGATTTTTTTAAAATTACCCCATACCTCTGGGAAAAATTCTTGATGCTATTACATTCCACTCAGAGCCATCTGGCAGAGCATGTGATCGCCATTGACTAGTGCTACTCCACAACATACACATACATTAATATTATGAGTTAGTGTAACTGACTGAATATTGACTTGATGTTGGTTCAATTTTCATGTGTTGCTGCACAATTCATCTAACTCGGACCCAACGTGATATATGCATTATCTGGAATCTATTAATAGAAAAAAAACCTTATAAAATGAATATAATTTGCACAAATACATGATTAATATTTTGAGATACAGATTTGTTTGTAGGTACAGTAAGCTCCCATTCAAGCATACATTTACCCTACAAAAACCGCCACTATTACGAGCGACATAAGAACGGTCCAAAGGTCAAACAGCTTTATAAGGAGCTTACTGTACATGTGTGACATCTTGCAAAGAATTGCAGGCAATGCTATCATAAGTCAACTGACCACTATAGGATATATTCTTGAAGTGATTTCATTTCTCTCTGGGCCTTCTTAAAAGAGAATCGAGTTCTTCTCTGATATGATTACTGACCTGCACCAAACACAAACATATCTGTCATGATATACTGGTGCAGACTGCACTTCAGGCAATTGATGTGTGTGAGATGTTGTTGATACAGTCTGCAATTCTTGTAATGCCGAATTAAAACAGTTTTCAGACAAAACACCAGCAAGATCGATCTAAAAATAAAAGAATGAAGCAATGTCATATTAAAAAAACAAGAACCATTTTTTCAGATACACTTTAATATTATACATATTGTGAAAAATCAAGGGTGATTAGTAAACACTAATTACCTCATGACCCATTTTTTGCTCTATGATGGAAACTAATTCTGCTCCAATATCAGTCAGAAGATAAATATGTTGGTTACCATTTTCATTGAAAAGGGAGTCACAATTCACACAGCGAGTTATTGTGAGCCTGAAAATAAACACATGTAGTAGTTATCGTTAAACTCCCCACCAATATTAAACGTTAATATCTATTATGTACATGAACTAAAAAGAGTAATAAATATTTATTTGAAATCGCAATTAAATCGTTAAGATAAAACTTAAATACGTTTTGAAACTATTGTGGTCAAGTATTTGTTAACTTTTTTACACATTTACACAAGAATACTCACCGTTTTAAAAGCTAAAGGAAATGATGATAATCGTCAAAATCCAAGTCGCTAGAGCTATATCGTAGTTCGTTGAAATAATCCTTAAGCCGTGGTAAACAAGTAAGCAGCATAGAAAAGTCCAAAATAATAAATAAAGCCAGGTCATCAAGTCAAGAAATATATCACTGACAGACTTGGCGCGTTCGCACTTGACCGACTATCGGTGACCGATTTATTGACGGTGGAAAATGAGACATGGATTTTTACGTTGCAACGCACGCAAACTACAAAAAGTCGGTCATAAAAATATCGGTGTATCGCAGCCACCCCGATTATCGATGAAAAATGGAACGTTCGTAAATGTATACGTTACCACACAAAAAATCGGTTACCGATTATCGGTCGTGTGTACTCGCGCTTATTCACAGAACACAGCCCAGATTACAGAAACAGTATGGCATCCTTTATTGCCAGGTTTGGTTTTATTTCGATGCTGTAAAATATTTTTGTACACGGTTTAACGGCTAAAAATATCAGGCAATGTAATTTGTAGTAGTTTTATTCATTTTTTTACATTTTTTAATGTACTGTACATGTTCATGGCCGAAATTGAAACATCTCCTTTACTTAACTCTGTCGACTTTATCTCTAATCGGCACTGCGCGATGGCAAAACGTGTTCGCAGGCGCGCCACCGCCACCATACAGCTTAAAATTTGCAAGATATGCAACAAAACAGATAGACGTAATATATCTACGTAAATAGTCCGCAAAAACTAATTTATATAATTATTTTATAATAATAATAAATTGGGGTGTTTGAGATTTTGCGTTATTTTGTGAGCACGTTGCATCACTATACAATACATAGGTGTCTGATAGACTCAATGTAATAGTCACTACCACACTACGACATTCGAGTCTATCAGACACCCTTCATCTTTACAGCCGCTTTCATTGGGACCACGGTTTACAAAGTTTAGATAGCCGAGCAATTAAAGGCTTAACTATCGTTTTCGTGCTTTTACCTAAATCACGATTACGTAAGATACTTCGGATTGCACGCTAAAGTTTTCGACTCTATTTATGTGAAGTCAAATAGATTTATCCTGTAGATATTCTGTGGTTGATGATTGCTGTTGATTATTTTATCTGAGAATATTTCAATATTTACGAAAGTTACTTTATCATATGTAATAAACTTAATTTTTTAACGCTACCGGGAGGAAAAGTACTCAAAATACTAAAGATAGCAAATTCTATTAATGCAAAGTATTTCTTCTTAAAAACAAAGGAATGTCTCTTTTGAGAAATCAAAAGAGACATTCCTTTGTTATTAAGAAGAAATACTTTGCATTAATAGATTTTTGAAAATATAATACGTATACTACCAGATCCAGAACTCGAACCTAGCAAAAAAAAAACATTCTATACCTTTTTGACATCAGAGAGATTTGATTCTTACCATCGAATGATGCTTCAAAAGTACATGGTGTTAGTTTTTCGGATTTTAGCCGGTTCGAAGCCCAGGCGTGGCAAGCGTATTTTTGAAAATCTGTAAATGCAGTTTTGCTCCTTTTTAAAAATAAAGGAATGTTTTCCCTGAGTAAAATTGGCTATCTTTAGTATTTAGAGTACCTTCCCTCCAGGTGGCATAAAAAAATTCCATACTGTAAATGCATTAATTTATTACGTACTATTTACTGTTTCTGAATATTTTCATAAAAGGTGAATCATTTGTGTGACAAACATCAGCTTTTCAGCCGTTTTGCATGATTTTTATCAGACTTCGAAAAAGGAGAAGGTTCTATGTTCGACTGTATCTATTTTATTATGTATGTTCACCGATCTACTCCGCTATTTGTGAACCGATTTTCAAAATTATTTTTGTTATCGAAAAACTATACTCCATTGGTGGTGGCATTGTCACCATGGCATGATCTGATGATGGGATCCCATGAAAATAGGGGGAAATCCTTAAATTCATGCTTTTGGTAAACATATTCAGTTATTTGTATCTAGTAGTCGTCATATTATGATACTGAGCTGGTGATGGAAGGGTTCTGGCAGGTTAGGAGTAATGGGATAATTCTTTCAATACTGTTTAGAGAGAAATACGTTTTAATTTAAGTTATTCTGGTGTTTGCCTTGCATCCAATTCCAACACGCATGTATTAAACTAACTAAAAGGATTGAAATATTTTTTACAAAAAATAAGTCATAAAGAATACTAGGAATACATTACCGGCACTATCACAGGTAAATTTTTTTTGTAAAATAATTTTTCAAGAAACTTTTCATATTTACATGTATAAAGTGTTACGAAAATTATAATTTTATAATACTTACCTACGTTTCATCAATGGTAGCAGCAGGATACCATAAACATTTAAAAAAATGACAACACAATGCAAACTATTCAATTGTCTTTTTCTAAATATTAATAATAACATATTATATTGTTAAGTATCTATTTTTACGATGAAAGATAATTGCCCGGCGTGCTTATAATGACAGAGCGCATTGTTATCTATTAAGAGAGCGTCAACAGCGGACGTGGATATCTCAGACAAAAACTACTTAAGGGACTGACCGGATCTGTCACTTCCAAGTAAAGAACAATCTCGTTATTAAAAGGAAACGACAAAGGCTTTCGAGGACGCGTGCCAGTACATCCGTCCCTCTCACTCCTTAAGGGGTGAGCAAAAAAATGCTGACCACTCGAGGTTCGAGTGGCCATTGTCTAGCCATGGACGGAATAGTCCGGAGTACTCGAATTTATAAGTGCCGTGCGTCTCTCATCGCGTTTTACAACCCTAAAACATTCCTCGGCGTCCGAGGCGTTTTGAACTCTAACTCTATGCGGACTGAGTTTAATTCGTTATGGCTGGGTTTGTGAAATACGTGACTTCGCCCTCATTAAATATTCGAAGGTTGTCGAAATTCCCTTGGTGTCATAAACGAATAGTTTTACAAGTTTATTGCGTTACACTTACGAGAACTGCGCCAGGCTTTGCCCGCGCGGCGGAATTTAGAATGACTCCATTCTTTTGGATCATTAGAAGCAATTGTAGATGTATTCGCCAGTCGTTTTACATTTTTCCGTTCATTAAATCACGCGACGCTTATAAGTGCTGCATTTGATATTTTAGTTTCAGTTTAACACGAAAGCCGATCGTTAGTAGAAAATGTTGTGTTATTAGAAACTTTACGAGTAAAATGTAAATAACAAACATTTTGATTTAAGATAGGATTTTAAAAAAAATTGAGTAATGGATCAAATCAAAATCAATCATAGCGAAAAAGGGTAAAAGTAAAGTTTATGAGTTGAAACTTGAAAGATCTGCAAAAATTAAAGGTTATTCAATTATGATTCTACAAAATAATCTTTCTTTTCCAGCGTCTTATGTCATCACTCAAACACCATATGATGATTTATCGGTTTAGTTTTATTTTTTACGAATCTCGAGAAATACTTGAGATTAGTCATCCGTCAATCACAAAAAATTCAATCGTATCGTTAAATGAATCACGTTTAAATACAACATAATTGGTAAAGTTAAATAATATTGTGTACTTACTTTGTTCAATAAAAAAAAGAATAGGTAATGACTACAATAAAGTACAACAAATATCATAATCTGTTTTATTTTACTTTCTTATAACTTTATCGAGATATCAATAATTTTCCGCGACGTCATCCCAGTTATAATATTATGCTAATCCAATTCTAATGTTGAACAAAGGCAGCAGCCATCATGGGAACCGCGCGTACTAAAATGTCATATTAATACGGTCGTGTTCCATACGTAATAAGTTCCAAGTGTTATTGTCACACCAACGTTTACACCTTCGTGTCTAGAATGTATATAAATATATATGAATAAGTAAAGGAATAACAATGATAAATATTAGTTAATATTGTGTAAGTAGGTAAGTACCTTATATTTTTATATCGTTCTTTCGAAAGATGTTTGGTATCAAAAGAGTTTTGACGATATCAACATAAACAGGTAACTTTACTAGAGGAAAATGAACTGCAGAGTCAGCTGCGCGACTACTTCTGCCTTGCTTTTCCACTGTCAAGCAGAGGTGCTTGCTTGCATTATTGCTGTATTCCGGTTTGAAGGGTGGACAGGCAGTAAAATGACTGGGTAGATAATGTAACTTGACATCTTATGTCGCAAATTGCCAAAGTACATACGTCAACACATCAGACTTAACATTTCTGCTGCAAAATAATTACAAGTACTACATAAGATGCCACAGGGTTTACCTTGATGTGCTGTCGTCCGTACATTGGGCTCATCAATCGTTCAGGAATAAATTAAGAATCAGCATTTAAGTCAGGAGGGTACTATAGGCGACTGTAACTACGTACTTACTCATCAGGTGCTTGTTTGCCAACTTAGTTGTATGAAAATGCAAGATCCATACAACTAAAAATTACTATTATATTTCTAAGACTAAGTATGAAAATGCAAGATCCATACAACTAAAAATTACTATTATATTTCTAAGACTAACAATTTGTATTCAATAAAACTGAAAATTCCATTTTAGAGCAAAAAGTACACATCTAAAAACCCGACGTCCGTATTTGGAAAATCAAGGGAAGACTACGAAATAACTTTAGTCACTTTTACGGAACTTTATTTTTACGGCCAATTTTGTCCTAAGCTAAGACAAAACCCCTTCAGCCATATTGATAACTGTTTGTTTGATGACTGGTTACTTAAAAATAAGTTAGCTGTTGTTTGCGGCATTGTTTTTTGCAACCGATATTTCGAAATAAAATCTTAAATGATGTCTGAAATGTGAAGGGATGAACAATTTTAAGAAAGTGGCTTTACAAACACTTTATCGAGAGAGTATTAAAAATGATATTAATAAAAAGTAATTTCAAAAACTATATACCTACTTTAATACAGTATGATTTTTCAGTAGTCGAGTATTGCGTTTAAAATACAGTATTTGGAAACTGAATATAGCATACAAGTCGATTTGACAGTTTAGGCAAAAAAAACGAAGAACAAAAATAGTTTATCGAGAAATTAATATTTACACATTAAGAATCATTTTGAAGCCAGAGAGGTTATCTAATTGCAGCTTGTCCGGTTGCTTTTTCAGATGACTCGGGTGCGCGACCCCGGCTTCTCGAGCCTTCGATGCCGTTTACCTCTTATCTCCGCGGTGTCGATGTCCGTCTCCTTCCCTCCCTCTCCCATTACAGTTGTGGTAAGGCCCGGTACTAATTAGGTTCACCTACTTAATGCCGGGACTGTGCGGGTTGGTACCACCACTCTGCCTATTTCGGTCGTGAAGCAGTCTTGCGTTTCGATTGAAGGGCAGAGGCAGCCGCTCCTTCATGCCCCCTTCCCGTCCCTGTTGTGGTGAGGAGTCTCGGTGATAATCGAAATTAGCAGAGTTATAAGTCTCAGTGTGTTCGTTGGGCGTGAGGAGTTGACGCGCGGTACAGGGAGACCCGGTGGAAATGGTTACCGTCGGCCACCTGCCGGTCAGTAGGGGACCCGAACCCAGGACTATCCTGCCTGGGAGGCTGTCCTGCACAACCGGCGAAAATCCCGTCGTGCAGTCATCGTGCCGGAGTAGGAGACCGGAGTGGATCCCGATGGGTGCATGCGGGGGGGCACCGGGGGCCCTTCCGTGCCGCGTGTCAGCTCTTCACACAACCCGCGTTCCCACTTTGTACTACACTCTGCCCTTTCTTTGTTTGTCACCGGGACTCTGCCTCACATTTATCCCCTTCCCCAAAATGCTCAAATAAAACAAAATGAAGGTTAATAAAAAGAAGAAGCGAGCTCCTACGGCGGACACCCAATCCACTTTTAAAATGGATTTCTGCAACATCAGGGGTCTACATAGTAATCTTGATGCCGTCCACCACCACCTAGAGACGGCTCAGCCTGCCTTGCTCTTCTTAACGGAGACGCAAATATGCGCCCCTGATGATATTTCGTACCTGAAATACCCCGGTTACGAATTGGAACACACATTCCTACGTAAAGCCGGGGTGTGCGTTTTCGTCAGGGGCGATGTTTGTTGTCGCCGCCTTCGGGGCCTCGAGCATCGGGACCTGTCGTTACTATGGCTGCGCGTGGACCATGGGGGCCTTACCCGAATCTACGCGTGCCTTTACAGGTCCCATGCCAGTGAAATAGGGTCAGCTCAGCTTTTTGAGCACGTCCAAGAGGGGATTGACCGAGCGTTGGAGCAGTACCCATCTGCGGAGGTGGTGGTCCTTGGTGACTTTAATGCTCACCATAAAGAGTGGTTGAAGTCCCGGACCACTGACCTCCCTGGTAGGACTGTCTTCAACATGGCTTCGGCCTATGGCCTCTCTCAACTGGTCGTACAGCCCACCCGTATACCAGATATAGAGAGCCATGAAGCCTCCCTGTTGGATCTTCTGCTGACTACACGACCAAGCGGATACAGGGTTGTGGTCGATGCTCCTCTTGGATCATCGGATCACTGCCTTGTCCGTAGTACTGCTAGTCTTGCGCGGCCCCATCGCGCGTCTGCGGCTGGCAGTCGTGCAGTTTGGCGGTATGAGTCAGCAGACTGGGATGGACTCCGAGAATTCTTCGGATCCTACCCCTGGAAGCAGCTCTGCTTCGCCTCCGAAGATCCCGATACTTGCGCAGATTGCGTCACTGAAACGGTGCTGATGGGAATGGAAACATTCATTCCCAACGCCAAAATACCTGTTGGCGGTCGCAGTCGTCCCTGGTATAACAATACCTGCAGGAAGACTGCCCACCTCAAGCAATCTGCGTACATCGCCTGGGAAAACGCCAGGAAAAGTCGGGATCCTGGTGTGACGGAGAAGAAGCGTCAGTACAACGCTGCTTCCAGATCCAACAGGAAGGCTATTGCTGAAGCCAAGGCGGAACACGTGGCCAGGGTTGGCGAGCGACTAGGAAGCTATCCCAGTGGGAGTCGTGCTTTTTGGTCGCTGGCCAAAGCTGCGCAACGTAATTTCTGCCAGTCCAATCTCCCACCACTGCGTAGAGCTGATAGCAGCCTGGCCCACAGCGCAAAAGAGAAGGCCAATCTCCTGGTTGAACTCTTTGCCTCTAACTCGACAATGGACGATGGGGGAGCCACACCACCCACCATCTCTCGGTGTGAAAGTTCTCTGCCTGAAATCCGTATTACACAACGTGCGGTCAGGCGGGAGCTTAAGCTCCTGAACGTCCATAAGTCGAGTGGGCCGGATGGCATCCCAGCAGTGGTGCTGAAGACGTGCGCCCCTGAGCTGACCCCCGTACTAACGCGCCTTTACCGCCTTTCCTATCAAAACAATAGGGTTCCATCTTCGTGGAAGACTGCCCACGTCCACCCAATTCCCAAAAAGGGTGACCGATCCGACCCGTCAAATTACAGGCCAATAGCGATAACGTCCTTGCTCTCCAAGATTATGGAGCGGGTCATCAACTCCCGCCTCCTACGGTACCTAGAAGAACACCAGCTGATTAGCGACCGACAATACGGCTTCCGTCACGGCCGTTCAGCTGGTGACCTTTTAGTTTATCTGACCCACCGTTGGGCGGAAACCTTGGAGGGCAAAGGTGAGGCTCTCGCCGTTGGACTCGATATCGCTAAGGCGTTTGATAGGGTCTGGCATAGAGCTCTTCTCACGAAGTTACCATCATATGGAATCCCCGAGGGACTCTGCAAATGGATAGCCAGCTTCCTGGATGGTAGGAGCATTAAGGTCGTCGTCGACGGCTGCTGCTCCGAAACCATGCCCATAAACGCTGGTGTTCCACAAGGTTCGGTGCTCTCCCCAACCCTGTTCATTCTGCATATCAATGACATGTTGTCAATTGAGAACATACATTGCTATGCGGATGATAGTACGGGTGATGCGCGGTATACCGACCACCAGAATGTCCCTCGGAGTTCGTTGCTAGAAAGGCGGTTACAACTTGTGTCTGAAGTCGAAGACTCTCTAGGGCGAGTCTCCGAATGGGGTGCAAAGAACTTGGTTAAGTTCAACCCCACGAAGACACAAGTGTGCGCATTCACTGCGAAGAAGGACCCATTTATCGTAGTGCCTCAGTTCCAGGGAGTTACTCTTCGTATGTCCGATGGTATTGGAATCCTCGGTGTGGAAATTTCTGCTAAAGTGCAGTTTGGGAGTCATTTGGAGGACAAAGCCAAATTGGCGAGCAAAAAGCTGGGCGTCCTGAACAGAGCCAAGCGGTACTTCACTCCAAGCCAGCGGCTAATGCTCTATAAAGCACAAATTCGGCCGCATATGGAGTACTGTTCGCACCTCTGGGCGGGAGCTCCCAAATATCAGCTCGACCCTCTTGACTCCCTGCAAAGGCGTGCATTCCGCATCGTCAGTGATCCCAATATCACGGCCTCAATGGAGACGCTGGAGCAAAGGAGAGACTTTGGTTCTCTCTGCGTGCTCTATCGTCTCTTTAACGGAGAGTGCTCTGAGGAACTGTTTGCAATGGTGCCCTCTTCACCTTTTTACCATCGCACCACCCGCCATCGCAGTAGAGTTCATCCATATTACCTGGAACCAATCTCGTCTAGTACAGTTCGGTTTCAGCGTTCATTCCTTCCACGTACGTGTAGGCTCTGGAACGAACTCCCAGCTGCGGTGTTTCCTGAGCGCTACGATATGTCCTTCTTCAAACGAGGCTTAAGAAGAGCATTTCTCTCCAGGTAGGCAGTGACAGAACTGTGCCCCTGGCATTGCAGATGTCCATGAGCGGTGGTTACCACTTAACATCAGGTGGGCCACTGGCTCGTCTGCCACCGTTAGCAATAAAAAAAAAAAAAAAAAAAACACATTACCCAATACTAAACAAAATAACATTAAACACAAAGTATTTTTGGTTGAGGTTTTTTTTGCAATAGGTATAGTTTTATTTTTGCAACGATTTATTATTCACTGGACAGCAAATAAATCGAGCCACCTGCTACCTTGGAACTCTGATTCGATTTTAAAAAAGTGTAAAACTTATAACTATCAAAGTTATACTTACAGAAAGTACGTTTCATGTGGATTGAAATGACCACAAATTTCTTCTAAAGTACTGTCAATTCACATTGTACGCAAGCCACAAACACAATACCAACGATTTGCTCTGTTGCGATTAGCGTTATTTTTTTTTACAATGAGGGTAGTCGGATATTTCTTATGATTTCTTTAGTTGTCGTCCATCATTTGCTTCTTACGCGTGTATTTTTGCAATTTTCTTCGGTCAATAATAGGTACGACACCGTAGGAAGCGGCTCAAGCTGTAGCACTACTTCAAGCAGGCGTTTCGCAACGAAGACTTCGAATCAGCAGAACTTCGGTGCAACGGGTTGACAGACGATATCTAGAGACTGGAGCATTCGATCGCCGATCCACCAGGGGCCTTACCATGATCGCTTATAGCAAGGTTAAAACATTAATTGAAACATAGACCGGTGTCTCTTGCTTAGGGCTGCCATAAGTTCCGAATCATCGACCGGACATAGAATAGAAAAAGGTAAACCATGGACAATACAAAAGCTCAATGAATATTATAAAACAACTTTAATTAAATAAGTAATAAAACCATAATTGTACTTCGTTACGAACTTTTAAGTTTCATTTTTGTTAAATAGTACATTACTGCCGCGGTCTATAATGACTATTTTGCTGATCGCGCTGATGATGGCCGACAGCACAGCGTAGCGCATCTCCAGGCCGACACAGCGCGGTCAGCGTGCAGCACTTGATGGGCGAGCTGAGATAACGGCCTTTACAGTGAGGACAGCAAGGGCTGCAATGATGGCCAAGCTGGAAGGCCTAGAGCGTAGCTAGGCTAGCTCGAGGCAATCACAGCGTGACCAGCGAAGCAGTCATTGTGGGCCAAGGCTTGTATAGTGCTTTACTCAAAAATGCAAGTACCTAATCTAAATAAAACCAGCAAGTAATTTAAATAAAAAATATATTAATTAACTAGAAATTTAATTAAAATGACAATTATGAAAAGTTTACGGCATGGTCGACTTTGCTCAAACAAGGTTGTCAAAATAATGACCACATTACATGCATTTTTGAGTAAATATTTATTAAGCTAAAATTAAATAATATTGAATGAAAATCAACAGTCAAATAAAAAAATCAACATCTAGGTATTTTCTTAGCGTTATCTCTTCCTTGCAATCAATGTTCGCGTTCTCGGTGTTACTTTTCTTTGTTTATTCATATTTTTCTGAGGTTTTGTCTTTTCGAAGCGTTGGGTTTTTGGCGCACTCGCTTACGACTCTTGCACATAATATCTACCAAGTACCAAGCTAGCAAACCGGGACAAATGAATCATTGACGAGGACACCGGTACTTAATGCTACAAACCGGGACATGACCCGGTGTACCGGGACGTATGGCAGCCCGCCCTGAGTGAGGTTTTAATATTGTTTTGAGCGATCATGGTTAGGGGGCAGGTTAATTCAGGCGTTGCATTTATTTTCTATTATTTATTTTAACAAGAAAACTGACCTTATCTGATAAGAGTTTATAACATTTGTAACAAATACATACTCGTAATCTAGTATTAGCAAAAAAGTCACCCAAAAGTTTTCATAGATGTTTTGTACGTTGAAATTTCAATTCAAGAAATAGCTGAGGTGAATCTTAGATGTGTTTATAATTTTAATGATATAGATAATAATATCAGCAGTGTTCCTACGTACTCGTATATGAAGTGGGAGAAAATGGTATTTTTAACCGAAATCACAAAAAGGAGGAGGTTATCAATACGATTGTCATTATTAACTGTCATTTATTAACTGATTTCAAAAGTCCTTTTTTGTTTGAGAGGATATACTTCCCGATTGGTCACATTATTACTAAGGCCAAGATCTGGTGGCGAGATTCCAGGAAAAGCGAGGGGAACCCTTAAATTTTATAGGCACGTCCAACATGTTTCAATGTTTTTTCTGAAGCTATTCAGGAATTTGCGTCTGGTAGTCATTAGCCGAACTGATGATGGAATGACCCTTGACTTTTGGGAGTTAGATGTTAATTTTTCTGAATACAATAGACACGTATTGACCCTCAGTTGTATTCCTTCAAGTTACTTCGGTGAGCTAGTAGGAAATTCACAAAATAATTAAACAAAAATTAAAAAAACCGACTTCAAAAATAAAAAAGTGAAAAATAATAAAAGAATACAAACAACATTACATTTTTTATTTTGAAGTCGGTGCCAAATTATGATTTACTTAAAAACTCATGATCATCGACTTTAATAAGTAAGTATAAAAAATTGTCATGTTGTTTGTACTTATTATTTTATTATTCCTGACTTTTTGTTTTTTTTTACACCTAGCCTTACAAAATTTGGAAGAAAATGCTCAGATTTATATAATAATAATAATAACTCTTTATTTCAGACCTTTTACAGTCCATAGCGGGTTAGTAACAAAAATTACTTAATACTATGTTAGTGACTAAAATTAATATAGTATCTAGGACAAAAGAAAACTGATTGGTAAAATGGTAATTTTTAGCAGATATTTAAGGAACTTTCTTTGAATGCTCTCAATTTAAATGATGTACAAAGGATTCCATATTTCAGAGGCATATTCAGGGATGCTTCGTACAAAGGAACAAAACTGGCACTAAAGGATGTTAGTAAAAAGATTTTTGTGTTTTTGTAAACAAGAAACAGCAAGTGTTTTGCGCGAAGAGAAAATTTCATTATTATAACAAATACGGGGAACACTTACCTTTGATTTAAAATTATAAAAAATGTATATTTGAAACATTATTTACCTACAGTTAAGTTTAAGCAGCTCACCTTGTAATTGATTAGCTGGTAGGGCTGAGTCGAGCGGGACCTTAACCAACCTCACTTGGTTGACTTGGGTCCCGTATAGTGTTGCCCAAAATCGGGCTTGGTCTTGCATTCTTGCGAGACTCTTGCTGCAAGACCGAGTCTTAGACCAACACCAAGACTGACCCATGCTCAAGACTTGCTCGGTAGGCTTACTCCCGAACCAGTTCCGATCGATCGACATTGAGATTATGATTTTTTGTACGCTCGAGTTTCCACATTGGCGCCAAAATAGACCCATATTGCGCAGATTATGAGTGAACCAAACTCGGTGCCATTAAATTTTTTCAAGATACGGATCAAACTTGCCACTAGTGAGAGTACAAAAATCACAATCCCAATGTCGATCGATCAGAATTGGTTCGAGAGTAAGCCCACAGATCTTGCATGGATCAGCTTTGGTCTTAGATTTGCTACAATTGGGCCGATTTTGGTCTCGGTTTTGCAGCAAGAGTCTCGCAAGACTATAAGCCCAAGACCAATTTTGGGCAACACAAATCCCGTAGGATGCTGTCCCCAAATTACAATGAATAAGTATCCACAATTTCACAGTCGATCTGTAAGCTCATTCTTTTTATCTAGTGTTATAAATTGAATATTTCCTCTTTACATAACGTCTTCTAAAAACCAACATACCTACTTAGAATCGCGTGTCGAAACGAAATAAAAAAATAAAATAAAAAAAATAAAAGGTTAACCACGTGCCACGGCCTCAGCCGTTGTATAAACAGCGTATACATTTCTCGATGGCCATATAACTTGATACAAACAACACAGGTATACCCACGACTCGCAAGTATGTATAGTAAACCAGTGTCCATTCATAAGAAGCGGTTCATTCATGCGGCCGTCGTGGTGAATGGGAGTGAGCGAGAGGGCGCGCGTAAGGTGGCGTTACAATGGCGCTCTTTCAATTCAATTTGTGTGAATGAGTTGAAATCCTGTTCCACGAAAAGTGGTGCATTGTCTTGTGTTAAAACAATTGAACAGTGGCCGGCGCCCTTTGTCCGCGGTGGATGTTTGGGGAGCCATCATTATTCTAACACCCCTCACGAGTGGCGTGGGCCAGGATTAAGATTGCGGTACATTGACAGTAGGATTTTTTTGGTAGGTACTTGAAAAATGTCATTGTGTTTGAGTGTTAAAAATGCAACTTTATGATCATGTTTTAATATGATTTAGTTTTTTTATTTATATGTAAGTAGGTACTCAATTACTGTCAATGTGAGGAGAAAACTATGCACTTAGTATACCTATTTATTTTCTTATTTGCGCATGGCAATTGCAGGGGTACTTTTATGGTTACTTGAATTATTGAGGTCTATTTTATACTAAACTCTCAGAAATTATCAAAATTGACATTGAAAGAAATCGCAAAATTTTTTGTTCCAAAAATAGGTATATCACCATTGTATATAAAACCAAATTTAATGCGTTATCACGTAGTCAAGTTCTTTTATATACAAAAGCATTATTACTTTTACCATAGTATAGCTAATATCGTATTTAATTTATTACGAGTAGCTATGAATTAAAATTCAAAATAAGTAATAATCCATTCTTTAAAAAAAACAAAAGAAAGATATAGCAAAGTTATCGTCATTGGTCCCGTTTACTATAAGTTAACGGAAACAAACAAATTTAATAAAAAATAAAGCTCGCTTGTGCACAAAGCTTTATATCAGAGCAACAAGATTGTGTAAAAAAACATCGTCGGTAGGAAGTCAACCCGAGCGCAACGAAAAATTCTTGATCCGTGAAAGTCGAGGAGAATATTTCACTGATAAAATAAGAAAGTTAACATATTAAAATTTTTAGGTCTCACGATTAATTATAAGTACAGAGAAGTTTGAATAATTGGAGACAGAGTAGTTCTTCATATTATATATACATATGTAAAATTTACTATTTTCAAGCATTATTTTCGTCGCCGCGCCGCATTGTGGAAGTATGAGCATTTTCTTAAAATCCAATATCAATTAATTTTAAGAATTTAACGTAGATCAGACATCCAAGTACAAAATTACTTATATTTCTTTTACAGAAATTAATAACAAAAATTCCCCACAGATACACTTTACCTGAAGATACAAATATACACAATTTTAATAGTAAAAAGGTAAACAACACCAACCATCAAAAAAAAATTACAAATCTCACACAGAAATATAATAAAAAAATCATGACCGTGTTCACTGAAAAATCGTGTTACACGAAAACCAGAACACATTACATACATACGTGTACCTACCTACGAGTACTTTCCTATTAACGCACAAACGCACAAACAAAGTAAAGCTCAGAGCGTTCAAGTATCAACGCGTTGCGGTCGCGGTGCGCGGTGCTTACAGAGCAGACGCGCGTAGGCCAACTAGTACCTGCTCGCCGCGGCCGCCGCCAGTCCGAGCTTGGGCGACGACACCGCGACACCGGCACAGCGACACGCCGACACGACACTCGCACAGCGACACTACGTCACTCGCAAGCCAACCACCCCGACTGTGATACCGACTGTGAATTTTAAGGAAAAACTCCGTAATCGAAATGCAAGTGCTCGCGCCGTTCTTGCTCGCGTGGCTGGTGGGAGCGCGCGGCGTGATACGCACGCCGCTCGAGGCGTTCAGGCCTTCGGCGGAGGTGCACCTCAGGAGGCCCGAGAAGCTGCCCTTCATACCGCACAGGAGGGCGCCGCCGCCGAAGAGCGGCCTCAAGATCTTGTACCAGATAGGGGTAAGTCGCCGCTCTCGACACTCGAGAAATCCAGGAGAAATCCTGTCGTGACGTGTCTAATTACTTCGTTTTCTATGTGTTTTTGCGTTTCTTGCACCTGTTCGCGATCCCCTACACGTGTTTTATTGGTGCAAAATGTTTTCAGTGATAATGTCATGCGGAAATTATATACTAGGTAATACCTAGGTAGATGTTTTACATGCCAATATTTTTTTTCTGAAAATCACAGAGTTGAACGAGTGTTTATCAGTGTTAGTTAGTACCTAGCACCAACCAACATCGAGAATTGGTTTTTGTAGACACCGAAGTTGTTCAATCTTAATCACTTCGTAACTAACTAAATTGAAATATTAATTAAGATTGACTCAGTTGTATGAAAGCATAGATAGGTAATACTTAAATATCACTACAGGTAGGTTTGATATACTAACGCATATCCTGACTTTATTTCAATAAAAAAGTGAAATCTATCTTATTTTTATTAAGCACTAGCTGTGCCCGCTACTTCGTCCGTGTGGAATAGTAACTTTTGTTGAAGTTGATAAAAAGTAGCCTATATTATACCTTATATAATTAGCTATCTATTACTGAAAATCGCGAAAGTTCCGTCAAAATCGGTCCAGCCGGTCCGTACAGACAGACAGACAAAAATTTTTTATATTGTGTTTTTGTTTTTGGTACCCGATATACATTCATACCCATTTGGTAAAAACTTCTTATTTTGACATTACAAACAGACACTTCAATTTTATTTATTTGTATAGATTTAAACTTCACTATGAACATGAAATAATCAGTAAGTAAGTATTTACATTTCCACAAAATGAGGTTGTTATTCTAAATTCAAGTTTTATTTAAATAATAAAAAACAATAGTAGTTTGGTTATACACCACTGGCATGTTCATTATATTTAATAGTTACACAAGAATACAGCAGAGGAAACCTCTTGATTGTAGATAAATTTCGATAGTTTCTAGGGCATTTTATAGTTATCACATCCTTATAATAAACGTCACATATCCTTATAATAAACTAAGAATAAAATTATTGAACTGAAAAAAAAAATAGGTAATGAAAAAATCTAATGTGTAGCTCTACTTAGGTATATCAATGACTTGAGGAATCGTCAGATAACGTGATTGCCAACTTAATTGCAATAAAAAAAATATGCAGAGAAAATATGATGGTTCGACAGATTTTCTATTACAAAAACTGTCATATAGATTGCTCGAATAAAATATATCTGATCCTTGTCTGTCTACCAACAGAAACACTAACATCACTTATACAGGGGTGGAAGCGGCATCAAGGTATAAAATTACTGACTTTACTGACCAAAACCTAATGAAATGCTGACCAAATACTGACTTTTACTGACTGTTTTACTGACCAAATTTCACCCCTCGCTGGACTGTTTCATTCATGTGTGCAGAGTTTATGTGCTCAGTCATAGTACCTTATTGGTAAAGCAGATACCTACTTACTAACAATGTATATATGTTAATGGAAAATGTTAAAAAAAACTTTTTTTTTGTCTCCACCATCCCCATAGCCAACATGCACCACTCTTTTGTTAAACGTTATTTAGTTAACGTTAACTAAGTAATCACCGCCGGGTGCCGCCATGGAGTTTCATTTTTGTTGTAGCTGTGCTCACCTTAAAAAGGATGAGATTTGCTCAGGAAGGAATGGTATGAAGCAAAATCGCAGCTCGGGGTATCCGGGATCGCATACCCGTGCACTCAAAAGTCAATTTGCCGGACAAGCAAATTGAACAAGAGTACCCCCTGGATGAAGTAAAAATACAACACGGAAATTTATCGAAATGTCTCATCAGATTACCTAATAAAAACGAAATCACTTTAAAATAAGAATGAGACACATTTTTCAAGAATACTTAATCCTGGTCCTGAAAATACTGACTTTACTGACCAAATTTTGAAAAAACTTACTTTTACTGACCATCTTCAAAAAAACTGACTTTAACTGACTTTACTGACTTGTTTCCACCCCTGCTTATATCTTGTCACTACCTGTGCCCGCGACTTCGTTCGCGTGGATGTCGAAAAATAACAAAATGTCGTTCATTTTTTCCCGTTTTTGCAACATTTTTCATTGATGCTCAGATCCTTTTAGTCGTAGCGTGATGTTATATAGCCTATATAGCCTTCCTCGAAAAATAGACTATCTAACACAAAAATAATTTTTCAATTTGAATCAGTAGTTCCTGAGATTAGCGCGTTCAACCAAACAAACAACCAAACAAACTCTTCAGCTTTATAAATTACTAAGTATAGATTTTGCCGCCATTTAGATAAAGTATACCTACTTGTCTTGTCATTACAATATTCTACGTTCCAACAGATGAATGATCATGGGAATACATAAATCTCATGTAGTTCCAAACACTTGGCGCCAACGTTCGCTCGAAGTAATTGTATAACTTATTATTAATGATTTATGAGGAGGACCAGTCACGCACGACGACGCTGAATGACACGAATATTCGCGAATGTCGATTCGCGAATATTCGTGTCATTCAGCAACGACTGCAGCGAGTCGCGGGTCGCGACGACACAGCGGAAAGCACTAATTCATTAATTCGTATAGGTACTGAGGCGCAAATGCACTATTAACGAACGTTTGAACCAAAAACAAAACGTTACCGTTCCCATATGTTTTGACATCTGACAGCTGTCAAGGTGTTGTCAAAATGTATGGGAACGGAAACGTTTCTGATTTGGTTGAAACGTTATAAATAGTGCGATTGCCCCTCTGGTATCTATCGTAGGTTGCTCGTATAAGGAACTAGCTGTCAAGCAGGGTGCCATCAATTCATGTGCTTAGGTATATCGGGAATAGAACCGATAAAAGCCAGAAAACATAACAGCCCGTATTTCAATATAGTTACTTATATAAATAACTAGCTTTCCGCTCGCGATTTCGTCCGCGTTATTTTTGTTTTCCCGTGGGAATTTTATATTTTCCCGTAGGAAAATTATGTCCTTCCCCTGGTTTCGAACTATCTCTATACCAAATTTCATCAAAATCGGTTCAGTAGTTTCAAAGCCTATTCAATACAAACAAACAAACAATCAAATCTTTCCTCTTTATAATATTAGTATAGACAAAACAAACAATATCTTTTAAGTTACTTATTCAATACTTTTGATCGATCCTATGGAGATCGTCGAATCAATGTCTGATGGGTATCGCCTGTAGCTTTCTGACTAGACTAACCCTACAATAAAGTTCTCTACAATAAACCCTATAACAAAGTTAATCAGTACAATCTTAAGAAGTGCAGGCGCTATCTGTAATGTTTTATTTCTATTTTATACAATAGGTATATACAGATTATATAAAATATAATACTGTTTAGATGATAAGCTTTAGTATTGCAGCAGATTCATGGGTCAAGCGAAGATGAGCTAGAATTTCGAAGTGTGCCTCAATGGCCAAATTTGAAATTATTACAGCGAAAAATACTCAAAGTGGTCTTGCAACCGATTTTGATAAAATCTAAAATTGCATACTTAGATTTTTGAAAAAAATAATTTCCCTAGCCAGGAATCGAAAAAAACCACACCTGTATTATTACACCAATCAATAATGTCGCTAATAAGAAATACCCTGTAGGAAGTAATGATATATTGCAAACCATATAAGTATTATTTATATTGTAATACTATAAGGTGTGAGAGAAAAATATGTTCATATGCACAAGGTTTGGTCAGACAGAACATCAAATTGAACAACTTTTACATAACGTCAAATCTAAAATCATCAAAAAAATGTGCCTTCCATTTTTATCGAGAATATCTTAAACTTTTGTATGGAAATGCTGATTTTCTTGCGATTTCACAGTTGTTCTCATTAGTTAATATTAAGATACCTTTCTGTTACTAGTGATAGGTAGGTAGCCTTTATTCATAAACTAAAAGTAAAGAAATAAAAACGTACGTCAAAAATGTTGACACTTTATAAACACCCTTAAGATCTTTCATACACTAATACTGACTGGATTATTCTAAGCATTAATTTTATAATATGAGTACATAATTATTTGATTACTGATGTTTTATTTTATACTAACGATATAAAAAATGATCAATTTTCCTGTTGACCTGACACATCGTTGAAGTTTTAAGTAGTTCTAAGACAAATCAAACAGTAAGTATCTACCTACATACAAAGTGATTTTTATTATTAACTGAAACTCAAAAGAAATATGGTTGTTATTATATCACGTCTTAATAAGTTCGATATATCGTCACTGTGTTTGATTTGATGGATTCTACGCCCATCAATTAACTCACCCCATTCTTAAGCGCCTGTTCTAATGACTAATAAAGGGAGACAGGTGACGAATTTAATCGTTGAACTAAACTAAATCCCTTTTTTCACCGTATAAACCTTTAAAAAGTCCGGATGTCATACCGCGTATATAAAAAAAAACAAAACAATAATAATGACTATTATGCTTAATTTCGAAGGAGATTCGTGTAGATAATCTCCCTAGTGGGTATATGCACGTAATTGCGTCCGTCCAATAATAATGGTTCAATAAATAGTTAAGATAATAGACAATGCAATGTATTCGTTCGAATAAGCGCTTTAAACGTATGTGGATATGGTCCAGAATGAGAGTGATGGATGTGATTTTTAAATATGGCATTATAAGGATGCGGTGCACCGAGAGCTGCAAGCTACAATATGAATTATGAACATGTAGTATTGCGTTATGAAACTATTAACTGTAGCGTCAGACCAAGTACACGTGTAGTGTAATGTGTATAAGTGCTTTAAGCAAGTATGTAGATAATAAACTATAAGCTACACTAGGTAAGCAAGCGAGCGAGATTAGCGAGTACTAATCCCTTTGCCGGGCTACATAGTTCAGCTATACTATACTAGCCAAGCTATGTGCTTCAATAGTTCTACAGGCTGATCTGGAATCGCTGTAGCATGCAGTGTAACTAGAAAACAAGGCACTAATTCAAACTTTTATACTCCTACATACGTATGTCGGATATACATCCATTCTTAGTCCTCACATTAAGGTATCCTTCCACCTCCAGCACCTCAACTTATTTATGTCTCACTGCTGGGCACATGATGAAGAGGTATTGGCTTATGCCCGGTTTCAATATTCAAAAAACGATTCGTTTTTGCTACGGACTGTTAACTTTTGACATTTATTCTATGGAAAATATTATTATGCCAAGTCGTTTTTTGATTAGCCAGTTGGGTCGGTGTAGGGCTTTCATTCGGGTTTTCTATCCCTACGTACGAGATGTGCGGTTATTCCCTTAATTGATGTTGTAAGACAACATCCACGGGAAGAAATGAGGCGGCGACATATACACCACCGTTCCAAATCTGTGACATCTTATTCCATCATATTAACCGTTTCGGCAACACTCTGCTTTGCTCTGCTAAATAATTGAACTGTCTACCTTTTAAGTGTTGCCGGACAATTTTATTGTTATCTACAATCCAGGTTTCTTTAAAAGAAAATAATAACAACACATTGACTTAATCATACACCTTTTAGTGTTACCATCGGGTGCTTCTAGGTCGAGGGCAAATTTATTCACAAACAAAAAGCACTTTACTTCTCTAACTAAGAAAAGTTAATAGCTCTCGGTGTGTTGGCACCCTAAAATCGGTGCGGTGCACGGGTGCGTAGGCGATCGCGTAACACCGGTGGCGGCAGGTGCTCATTCACTCATTCTTATCTTGACAGTTTCGATGACTTACGGCCGAGGCTCGGTCCCGAGCCGTGTGTGCTATTCGGAAAAAAGAAGTTTTTTTTTAAGTCGACTTTAAGCTCATTCGTAACGGTAACCGCCTTTTCGAGCGTCCGCCTTTTATGTGAGGAATTTAAAGTTATCTCTTCGGTTTTGGTGATCCGCAATTATTTTTGTGGTTCGAACCAAAATTCTTAATTTTTAATATTGATTCACAATATTGTAGGTTAATGTGGATCAGCATTTTAATGTTAAATATATTACATTAAGTTTGATCGCAAAACTTTTTCGATTTAAGACCATGAAACATTTCAGATTAAGATACGAATTTATTTAGCTTTGAACACGAAAACGTTTGCTGTTTCCTTTTACATAACTTTTACGATTCGTCCGTCCATTAGTCCTTTTTATCCGCACACATCACATAAGACGTTTAATATAGTCAAACTGAACACAGTTTTTCGACGAATTAAATGCAATTTACCAATGTATACCTATACTTCATCTTTTCTCATCTATTTCATTTAGCACCACAAACAGCATATTTTTCTTATTTTATTACTACTAAGACGACTTAATAAGTACTAAGATAACAACGAAATGGAGTTAATTTAGCTTTGAAAAAAAATTTAATCGCACTATCCCAGAGTCAAACTATCATCGACGTATAGTACTTACTTCCGATTCAAAATCAAGAACCTAGGAGAGGCATACAGCTCTTTTACTCTTTTGTTTTTCCACTCCCAGCATCCATACAATCCTGTCCATGTTATTCTGCCGCGTGTACGAAGAACGCATTATGTACGATTTTTGCGGAATAGAGTTATTCTACGTTTGAAATCAGGAAAACGAGCTAAAACGCATCATATCATCTACAGTCAGTGCAGAGCGTTTTTCGTAAGCGCGGCAGCATTCATCAGCAATCGAGTACTCAGAAAGAAAACTTACGATATGCAACAGGCGAAAAATATGAAGACACTAGAAACCGTTAAGCTTCGAAAACTGGGGACTTGCGCATTAAAAGCTCAAATATTTTTGCTGGTTCGTTAGTTATTGCTAATGGCCAAATTTTTAAAGGTCATGAAATATCTTAGCTGAAAAGAAACACGCAGAGGAATTTCGACGGTGATTTTCCTTGTTCGGAACAAAGAAATAGCCGAATTGGATTGCTTCTGATATAAATTTTCTCAGAAAAAATTGTACGAATTATCCGAGCTCAGGAGAATCAAGAAAATGAAAATGTTTTAATTTATAGATAAATAGATAGGATTCCTAATACTTACTTAGTATCTTAAACCATAAAAAAATCAAATCACCCGACTCAGTATCGTGTCGTGTACCAAGCAACCAACTAAAATTGTTTTGCTCGCAAATAGAATAATAGCCAACAGGGTCGCAATTTAAACAGTGCGACAGCAAATTGTCAATTTGTCAGGTGTCAAATTTCGCTGTTACCAACAACGTATTTCGAACACGAGAGGCTTACTCTCTATGTCTGTAAACGAAGTTCTGCGTATAGTTCTATGTATTTGGTATGTTCCAGTATCAATAAAGAGTCTTCTTGAGAAGGCTCTCCCAATTTCCGAACAGGTGTAGAGTCAATTTTTTTTTTTTTTTTTTTTAATTTTACTTGTATTTGCACACATCTGAATAATGGTTGGGGTGTGTGTACATACAAGGATTAAATAATTTAGTTAATTAGATTCTTGGTTGAAGATTTTTATGTTTTTATTTTGACGTCAATAAGTGCCTGTAAAGGTCTATATTGAATAAAGATTTTTGAGTTTTTTTGAGTTTTTTTTTGAGTCATCTGCATCATTACACCTATAGCTTATGTCAGCGACGGAACTCTGTTTGTATTTAGGGAGTAGTGCCTGTCACGTCTTATCAGTTATCATATCACCATCCTCTTGGTCATGTGAGATTGACGTGACTCAACCGAAGCGGAGATTGTCTCTCGCTAGTGCTTTGTTATGCCGTCGCAGTCCCCTGTTTTCTCCGCGAAAAATTTCCCGATTTAATTACTTTTTGCGTAAAAAATTAAAGCAAGGCTTTTTCTGTGTTTCTATGTTTTGCTTTTGTTAATATAATCTTGTTCAATTTGTTTGCTGGACGTTTGAATACAGCAGAAAATCAGGTCGATTTTTTAGGTTTTTGAAGGTTCAAAATCACTTTTAATAGTTAACTTAATAATAAAAGGAAAACATAGGAACATGATGCTTATAGTGGCCATTGATTTTATTGGAAAAAAATAGAGCAACTAGTGCCATTATCCAGGAAGGAAACAGGGGACTACGTTTGTATAAAAAAACGGACTGTACGATTTCCTCTTAAAGTTATGGACTGGGGCTTTGCTACGTAACAGTAGAACATTATTCTATGTATGATGTTATAGGCCATATTAAATTATGGTGTTGTCGCGAGTTGTTCATACGTAAAATAACGGAAAAATCTTCCGTTATTTTCGCGCTTCCCTGATGCATAGAAGCTTTTTTTACTATTTATTATCTACATAAAAAAAAGCTTAGTTACACTAATCTACAAGGAAATGAAATCATATGAAAGTGTGCTACTAAAAGGGTAAGGTAACATTAGTAAATTGGTCCAGTCCGGATATTGCTAGAGTACATTATATGACGATCAATCAAATCAGGCCAGTTTATGGGCGTATAGTATAACTACATTTCTCGAACATGCTACGATCATATCTTATACAACCTTCTTTGGAATAAATCATACTTGCACTTGCACCAGTAGGCCAGACAGCAGCCGGCAATGTAATTTGAAATTGGAACGAACACCTCCAAAAAGAAAACTCATTTAAGTTTTAATAAAATTTCGAACTGGCACAATAAAAAGAATGCATTCTTTTGATCCATTACATGGATTAAAAGAAAATCAAAAAATAAAGAAATCTTTATTTATTTGCGCTCATCTTTACTATTTTTTCTGTCTAATTTGTCCATTTATTGTATTTAATTGTATAAAATGAGTTTATCGAGCGATGAAGATATTTTGAAAAACCGCCAGAAAATCAAGAAGCGGCACATTAATTATATCATTGGCCACAACACAACTGAGCATCGCCGGACTCTGTAATGAAAGAGTGCCTCGGGTCTGCCTCGGCCGCACTCACAATCGTCTGGCGATGCAACTACAATTGCGGGCCGCGGCAGTAACGTGTACTATTAATTAGAATTTCTTAATTTGTTTTTGACGTCAATGACTTGATTCACAAATAATAATACGATTTCACATAAAGTATTAATCTTCTATCCATTTTTATTTATATAGATAAATAAAAATGGATCTTCGAAATGTATGTACGCCCATAACTTTCGAACGACTGCACCAAATTGGATGATTATTGGTTTCATGTATTCGTTATTGTTAGGACAAGGTTTGTGTAATATAAAAATTACAATAATTTAAACAAACATTTCAGTAATTTAGTTAAAAAAACATGGCGATACAAAGTACGCCGGGTCAGCTAGTATCGAATATAAATACACGTTTAGTTTAGGCTTGTATATCAGATTACAATCATAAATGTATTGCATACATACATAGCTTAAAGGATATTGCATAATAATGGCGACGGATCACACCGTGACGAGTGAATGAATTGACCTAAAAGGCAATGTCTATTATAATCAGCCGTTATGCACGTGAAGACAGGCCCAATACGGGCGGAAGACCGCATCGCATATGCATCGCTATGTTTACAAGCGCTAAGGTTACAAGTTTACACTGGATGCCAAACGAAACCGCACACGTTTCGTTCAATAATACCAATGTAACTTATAGGTTGGACAACTAAATGCTTATTAGGGACCCGTAGGTATATATTTATATATATTACTAGCTGTGCCCGCGACTTCGTTCGCGTGGATGTCCGAAAATAACAATATCGTGATGTTATATAGCCTAAAGCCTTCCTCGATAAATGGACTATCCAAAACAAAAATAATTTTTTAATTCGAACCAGTAGTTCCTGAGATTAGCGCGTTCAAACAAACAAACTCTTCAGCTTTATGATATTAAGTATATATTGAATAAAACCATGGTTTTCTTGCACTTTTTTCCACTATTTATTTTACTGTTTGAATTTGCTATTTTGTACGACCGGTTTCGATTACTTCATCAAGAAGTCACACCAATAAGTATAAATGTTAATATTAGTATAGGTGTGTGTATATAAAGATGTATTATTACTACACTAAAGTTTGTAATGTATCGTGAACTTCCCGCTCCACAATATACTTTTCCATAACATTTTCCGTTACCCTAAGGTTGCCTGGCAGAAATGTTGCTGGGCAGAAATGCCTGTTATTTCAGCAATAAGGTTGTCTTTTGTGTTTTTTTCGGTTATGTGTAATTATTTAAAGTTTCTTTGTGTAATAAAGTATTCATTCATTCATTTATATATTAGGTTGGGGAAAAAGTCTTTTCGCATTATAGTATGTATAAACTTGTAATAAAATCTCTTTGGCTATACTATTTGTATCTGGCTGGTTTTGGTATCATTGAAAGTTTAAATTTTAAAGAACATAATTTCAAATTCAAATTAGGAAAATGTGTGATTTTCATTTGTTTTTCGTACCGCCAAGATGAGTGAATCTAATGAAGAAATTCGATACATTTTAAAATTTTACTACAAAAAAGGTAAAAATGCAACGCAAGCCGCGAAAAAAATTTGCGATGTTTATGGACCTAGTGCAGTGTCTGTGAGAGTAGCACAAATTTGGTTTAAGCGTTTTCAATCCGGAAATTTTGATGTCAAAGATGCACGTCGCTCTGGTTGCCCTATTACAGATAAAATGGATGCCATTTTTGAAAAAGTGGAGCAAGATCGGCATGTCAGTAGTTACGACGTAGCTGAAGAACTGGGAATTGACCACAAAACAGTTTTGGCGCATTTGAAAAAAACTGGGTACACAAAAAAGCTCGACATTTGGGTACCTCACGAGCTCACTGAAAGAAACCTAATGAACCGTGTACTCATTTGTGATTCTTTATTACGACGTAATGAAACCGAACCATTTTTGAAGAAGCTGATAACTGGTGATGAAAAGTGGATCACGTACGACAAGAACGTGCGAAAAAGGTCGTGGTCAAAGGCCGGTCAGGCTTCACAGACTGTGGCGAAACCCGGGTTAACTCGCAACAAGGTGATGCTGTGTGTGTGGTGAGATTGGAAGGGCATTATTCATTATGAGCTGTTACCACCAGGCAGGACCATCGATTCTGAACTCTACTGCGAACAACTGATGAGATTAAAGCAAGAAGTTGAGAGAAAGCGGCCGGAATTAATCAACAGAAGGGGTGTGGTTTTTCATCATGATAACGCTAGACCTCACACATCTTTAGCCACTCAGCAAAAATTAAGAGAGTTTGGCTGGGAGGTGTTAATGCATCCGCCGTATAGTCCTGACCTTGCACCTTCAGATTTCCACCTGTTTCGGTCTCTTCAGAATTCTTTAGCCAGTGTCAGGTTAACATCACGAGAGGACTGCCAAAACCACTTGTCGCGGTATTTTGACCAGAAGTCCCAAAATTTCTATAGCAATGGGATCATGTCTCTACCTACAAGATGGCAAAAAGTTATCGAACAAAATGGTACCTACATACTTTAGTTAAATGTAAATAAACTATATTAAAAAATGTTTTGAATTTTCTTTAAAAATGCGAAGAAACTTTTTCCCCAACCTATTACAATAGCTGTACCCGCGAACTACGTTTCGCCTTAATTTATTTTGTCCCGACATCTTCAACAAATATCGTAAATGTACACAGAAATAAATACAAAAACTTAACAAATTATACTTAAACCTTCCTCGAGAATCACGCTATCGAGTGGTGAAAACCGCTTCAAAATCGGTGCAGTAGTATTTGAGTTTATCGCGAACAGACAGACAGACAGACGCGGCGGAGGACTTTGTTTTTATAATATGTAAGGATTTTCAAAAAGCGTAGGTATCATAAGTACACTCTTTTAAACAAACAATTAAAGTATTTTTTATTTAGGTAGAACAAAGCGAGAAAAACAATACCTTTTTACTCATTTAACTTTATAATGATATTTTTGATGCCTTCGAAATATTTCATAAACATTTGTCTTAGCATCGCCATCGTTGGAAATAAAATTAAAATTTACAATCAGCTCGTATTTAATCAAACTTAAGGAGGCATTACTCCTTTACTCTCTCGTCAGACTAACAAGCTACGTTTTTAATAAAGGTTTTCATTGGTATCGTCGATTATAAACTACATACATCAAATATATGATAATGATCTATTTTGGAGTACGGGTTGTAACCCTAATCGTAAGTCAGTCTCAAATTAGATGTAGGCACGCAATAACTAATATAATAATTATTTTTGTCAATAATAATTGATGTTAGCAATATAAATAATAACCCGAAATAAGATAATATTAAAATTTAAAAAAATCATCAATTTATAAAACTCCTTTTTGTCTGAACATAACTACATTTTGTATCTTTTTTGATTTCCGTCACTTTACGCTTTTTCTAGTCATGGTGCGCATGCGCAAGTCCTGTTTTTCTTTTTAAATGTTCATTGCTTTTTAATATTTAAAAAAGCAAAGTATAATTATAAGGGCCTCATGTATATACATTTATCTAAGCGCACATAGGTATTCCCATTGTAGCTCAGGGCATCCGGAGCGCTCCCATTCAAGGCGCACGTGGTTTCAATCCCTTTGAGACGGATGCCGGTTCGAATCCCGCCCGAGGTACCGCGAGTTTCTGTGTAGATAAGTGGTTTAGTGAACTCTTCCATTCATAGACGACCAGTAATGTTTTTGTGTGGCGTCTTGAGTTTCTAGTCTATTGGTCTAGAGTGGTATAGTTTAGGGACGGATTGAGCAATACTCCCGGTGTCGAAAGAGAGAAAATATTATTTCTTATGAGATAATCAATGTTGATGAAAGGATAATAGGCATGTTGAAGAAATATGTATTTGCGATTTTATTTGAGTTTCAGAATTAGGTCATTTACATTTTACAAGCTTTTATTTACTATCACCTGACCGGTGTCTGTACTGAAATCTTGCAAGTTTTTGACCCACTTTCTGGTTTCCGATTGAGCTGAAATTTTGCATGCATGCGTGTATATCGCGTGACAATGCAATATTATGATAATATGGAGCTGATCTAATGCTGGAGCTGGAAGGTGGCCATAAAAACTCCGCAATAAAATAACACAACCGCATCGAGTTTGGGCTCGTTGGATTCGTATTGACGAGTACTAAAAGCTTGTATATAAAAATGATTTTTTTTATCATTTTACTTGTTTCTATTGTAGGTATCCTCATCTATCGTTTTCTACTGAAGCCTAGCTATAGTATAAATACTATAAACTGTTCGCGTAGCAAAATTCTAATATCAAAATTCAACATGTAATTCGAGAACGTCTTAAGCGATCGGGCTGATAAATTTCATGTTGTGTTTGTAATTTTCCTGATAATTTTTGTGTAATACTTTAATTGGCCTGGAGTAGTTAGATATCAGGGTAATTGCATAGTTTTGTGTAAAATCCCGATAAAATGTGTCGTCTACAGATAGTCAATTATTTCGATATCATTCCGAAAGCTCGGTTTCTTTGGTATGATCATGGTTTCTTAAAGTTGCTTATCATGTTGCTTTTTTGTAGTATTTTGTAACAGTCATCTTTCGTCATAAAACTACACCAGTACGTAGTAGATTATTTCAATTCAACTACGTATTTTTTTAAATACTTACCTTGTAGGTACCATCAATAATAAGACGTCTCAACAGATTTCCAAAATCCGAAAACTTGAGAGCTATATTTAAACTGACTCGGATAAAAAGCTCAGAACACTTGTCTGACAAAGTTGATGGATGTTTATTTTTTGAGCAACGAAAGAATAAAAAGAGTGTCGTCTTATTTAGTTTTTTTTTCATGTCGCGTAACGCAGGTGTCGCTCCGAGTCCTGTTTGGGAGCGGTTATTTTATTTTTTTTACAAGATTCCGTAGAGTCGTGTCTACAAGGGCCAGCTAACGTTTTTCTTTCTTCATTATTTTGAGCTGAATATTGGTCGTGAATTCACGTGAACACACGCAAGATTTTGGGTCAAATATGTATCAATATATTATATATTGTGTAATGCAGTGTAAAAATTGAACCAAAAACGACAAAACATCAAATAGGTTATCTAAAAACACTACTTAAATAGAGAGACACAGCAAGACACATTGTTTACGCAACCCAAGGAAAATAACGTGTTATATACCACTACCTGTATCTAAAATCTGTACTTCATGTACATTAAAAAGAAGAAAGATATGTTTGTTTGTCTGTAATCAGTGTACTCGCAAACTAAGACCCAAATTTAATCATTGTTTTACCATAACAAAATTAACATTATTCAGAACTGACACAGTCGCAAGTTAAAATTGCGAGCGAACTAATCTGTTCCTTTGAATATTTTTAGTGTATAAGTTGCAGAATTGAAACTTTTGCCAAGTAGACTAGCGATCAGTTTCAATATATGTACCATCTATCTCTGGATTTGTTTAATGGAAAAAAAAAATACGTATTTTGTATGGAACTAATTTCAAACACATACATAATATTGAAACCTACGGTCGGTAGGTAATAGGTATATATACGAGGAGGACCGATTGCTCATCGCCTATCGGTGAATTTTAGTGGACTTTTTTCCACATTGTCAGACCACGAGCGAAGGGCTCAAAATGCACACGCCCTTATCAAAGTGTCTCGAGCCAACCGAATCCCTTTACCGATTCTACCTTCACTTTCCAACGTCGTCGCGTGTCGGTCGTGTTTTTTTGTGCGTCCCGTCCGTGGCGAAGCGTGAATTATCTCATTACTTCTATTGATTTTATTGTCAACGCTCTGAAAGGGTTACGTCTTGTGAATGGACCACTCACACCTTCTAGCACTCACCGTCGAATGTTAGTTAAGTTACATTTAGTGGGTATTTTTACAGACCAAATAATAATATGAGTGTTGCAATCAAGAGGATGTCGTTCGGACCCTTTTTCCATACAAACGTAATCCTCTGTTTCCTCGGATAATTACAATAGTTGCTTCGTTTTTTTTAAATCAATGGCCATTATAAGCATGCTCCTATTTTTTCCTTTTTTATTAAGTTTATTATTGAAGGAGACTCAAACCTTCAAAAACCTAAGAAATTGGTCAATTTCCTGCTGCATTCAAATATCCAGCAAACATATGTGACGAGGTTACCTATATGAAAAAGGCAAAACATAGAAACACAGCCAAAGTCTTTCTTTAATTTTTCACGCAAAAAGTAATTGAATCGGTCTAATTTTAGAGGAGAAAACAGGGGACTACGAAACATCTATTGCGCGCAGTATTTCTCTTTTGTTTGTTTGATTCATTTTCGATATAGCGCCTTAAGTGTTTCTTCTTAAAATAAGCTAACCATTACCTAATCTGGTATATGAGCTTCAAATTCAGATGAGTCTATCAAGGTTTTCTCTTTTGTTGACTTATATCTAATCACCTTTATTTTTCAAATTCTATCTTTAGAACACTATAGAAATACATATGTATGTACTTACCTAAAAAAATAGTGTAAAAGTCGTCATGATATAACGTGTTTTATACCGAGATGTGAAAAAAGGAATTATAGTTTAAATTCAAAAAGATATACTCAAGATGTCTGCAAATACAAGTAGGAATTTAAAAAATGTTGTTCGGAAATTGGGAGAGCCTTCTAGAGAAGAACAGGCAAGAAACTCGAAAGGTCAATTTTTTTTATCTCTTATCCTCTTCTATCCTCGCCATCGCCAAGTTCAACAGGTTATTGAGGGATACCCAGCATTGAACTCGTTATGGATGAGAGGATGACAAAAAATCTAAAACAAATGCCTGCTCCGTGCTTACATTTGCAAACGATAGACCAATATCAATATATTTTCAATTTCGAACGTTATCTTACCCGCAATATTTTATTTGACTTTAGTCTCTGCCAAATCGCAGATGAGTTTACATATGGGATAATAAAGATAGATATGTGCGACTAGTATGCGCAAGCGCATCGTTGAAGTCTTTTAGTAGCGCCATTGTACGTAGGTCGGACTACGCAAGCTCCGTCCGTGCTGTAATAGCACATGTTAGCTGTAATAACATGAAACGGTTGCATCTCGAGATTTTAAATTTTTTTCGTTGGCGGTTTTTTAATTAAATAAAATACACCGGATCATCGAGCATGATCTAAAGAAATATTGAGATTAGTTGATAGAGCTGGACCTCACTGATATCGATTGAATCAAAGTAACTGAAGCTACTGATAGTTTCAGTACTCTCGTGTAGAACAATGGCTTCAGAACAAGGAGACAAAGTTTCTTTTGTGGCGTATAGGATTTAACAGCACCAAAGGAAAACAGTTTGTACGAAAAAAATATATAGACAATACTTACACTGCATACAACAAATATTTTTTTATTTGTACTACAAAGAGTTTTTATCCTTTTGGATATGTCAACCCCATTGTACCCTTATGTACAATGTAAAGCCAGCTTCAAAAGTAGATGAGCATTTTTAACAGATTTAGTACCATGTAACACCAACTATTCCTTCTATTTAGTATGGTTAGACCTATATTGCATTGAATAGTTGGTGTGACATGGTAGTAAGATGTTTATCTACTTTTGAAGCCGACTGTACCTAATAGAGTCATGTTAATTATTCATCTATGTTACGTGCACTAAACTACATGAACTTTTTGCAATGCGAAAATTTGAATCTGATAGAATAGATTGAATACTGATTCTGGACACAATCCGTACAAGAAATATTGCAAAATTTTGTAAGCTTCTCAAAGAAGGCGAACCAACCTTTCCCTAATATAAGAATTATCTTTAACAATTCAAAGAATATACAACATTCAACGGATGATTGGACGGATAATAGTAAAACTGAGTGACATAATTGCAAATGATCAAAAAGGACTCGCCCGAAAAAGGCTTCACAGCCACAAGCTCATCCTCACCTTACCAATTTCCTGTCTACCCGAAAACGGTTGGCAACGGGGCGTTCGGATAACACGTGTGATAAATTATCGGCCCCTGGCGATGTGTAATTAGCCGGATTAGTAATTAGTATCGCTACCTGTGTTCTCCGCAGCCTGGCAGTATCCGTCGCTGCGGGCAGCGGGACCGAATTTGTTACAACCGTCTGGGGGACCGACCCTATAATAACTTACGAAGATTGAATTGATCTATACAAACTCGACGTATACAAATTCACTACACAAATATATTAAAGTATGCCATATTTTATAATGAATTCCTTAAAATATGACGCGTCATATTTATAGATGACGATAATAAAACTGTGACTTGATTATTCCATTTGACATTGGCAGAAATGGTCGCTATCTATCAATCTAAAAAGAAAGATAGACTTCATTATTACCCGTAGACCTTAATAAGGACGCACAAAATTTTGGGACTGATTATATTAAATCTAATTTTATAACGTTGTTATTAGGAAGCATCGTAAAACTTTTGACAGATTTGTGCTAGTTTACACCTCTCTATTCAAAAATATACTTTCTTATAAATTCATGTGAAATAACAATGAGTTACCTACATACTATAAGTAGTTTATTATTAAGTCGGTATATAATTGAAGCGGTGTACGATGCAATCATATAAAATATACTTACTTACACCGCCACGTACCAATGTGTTTTCAAATTTTAAATTCATATTATGTACGTTTATTCGACGCTTTTACGGTGAAGGAAAACATCGTGAGGAAACCTACACACACCTGTGATGAAAAAAAAATTCGTTACAGGTTGTGTGTGAAGTCGACCAACCCGCACTTGGCCAGCGTGGTTGACTAAGGCATAATCGCCCTAGTTTAGGGTAGGCTCGAGGCCCTCGGTGGGGACGTATATGAGCTGTTGATGATGATGATGATGATGATGACATGAATTATATTTAACCAAAAAATAATAATTTGCTCAATAATATTCGGTAATCTCGACATTAACGTGTATAAAGCTTTTTTTTGCGAGTTGATACATTAAGATCGAAAAGAGCTCAATTTCGAATTGTGAATAATTTGATAAGTTGCTCGGATATAAAATAATTGAGAGGCATAATAAATATGTAATTAATATTGTGGGCGAGCTGGCCGGCTACCTGTGTTGCGGTCCGGCCGGCATCCGCCGCCCGAGGCCGGGCCGGGCCGACAAAATCCGTGAGTAATTGCCTTGTACGAGCCCATCATGGGACTGCACTCCAATTGGCTTGCGAGTTAATTTAAGTTTTTTTTTGATTACTTACACACTTAGATTCCTCTGGCGTATTACGGTAGTTGCCTTTAGTTTATCAGGCAACTTGTAGGTAATTGCGGATTAGTATTGAATTATGATACTGTCACACCATAATATGTTTTATGGACATAACCTTTTGAAGCAAATGCAATTTAATAATTATCGACGTTGCATTATCTTTTTTTGATAAACGGTAAGAAAAAAAGTGTAGTTGTGTTTCATTTTTCATATTCGTTTTTTTGGACGAAGGTTTTTTTACAGTCTCCTCATTCGCTCTCGTGCTATTCATATGATAAGTGCGGAACGATCGATCCAAAATCATTAAGAGTAGAGTGTCGAAAAATAACAAAAGTGTAAAAAAGACAGACATACCTACTTGAAGTATAATTCCTCGGTATGTGCAAAATAGTCCCAAGTCCTCCAAGAAAATAAAAATTAGTCTACATTTTAAATAAGACTTGGATTACTTTTCAGTAGGTTCTTTTGAATCTTTTAAATGTAAACTAAATTACACTGGGCAAATTGTGGAAAGCCGCCGTGGCGTGGCTACAAATTGTTTGATGTCACTGTCACGAACGAAGCTCCTAATTCCGTAACGCAAAATCATTAGGAACGCTATAAAAATCCTGACAGATTTTGATTTAATACAATCGGATGTCAGTCAGTGATTGAATTGCAAGTGAAGTAATTTGTATATGTTGAGTTATAAAATAAAGCCTCAGATACTTCAACCCCATCTCCCTTCGTATTCTATTTACTTATTTTGGTGCTTGAAATTTTGTCTGTTTCGTCATTTTAAAATCTTTATCCAAAGAGATAAAATTGTGCAAAGGCAAGATTCTCGAACTTTGAAGTGAAAATACATTAATAAATAAATTTCTATAAAGTATAAGTACGGCATATGTAAACGTAATATGTAACTCTTAGCTAACTTGTTAATAAAATGTTAATAGTTTTGCACTTTATAACTACAACAGCACACAAAAAAAATCCCCAATAACTGTACTGCACGAAAGTGTAATCTAACCCTTGTGATGCACTCTGATACTGTGCTACATGAATTGCACCTTAGCCACACTGAATATATGCTGCAAAATCGTGCGACACTCAAACCTTGCTAATTACAACTTAAGATAATGAAAAAGGAGGTAGAAGAGTGTCGCCTCCGGCTGAGTGTGCGTCTCAGATATCGTTTCCAAAAAATCTTTAAACGACATCCGTTGCACCCTCCGGCGCGGTTCGTCCGTCGTACGACCATCCAAATGCGACGCTATCTAGGGGTAAATTATCGACACGCAACTCTCGAGTTCATTGTTTCAAAACGCGCCAGGAAACTTTTCGGCCTACGATAGATTTTATCTAATCCAACAGCTTTCAAGTTAGTAGGGCTCATCAAAGTAAGGCCGTCTCGCGAATATGGCTGGAAAAGTCGACGTTAGACGATGTCGATTAGCTAACGTAGTGAGCATGATTTTTTGTCTTGGCCGTTCAGTTAACTTCCTGTGATTTTCTATGAATGTTGCTCAGTATATAAGTTACTGAGTGAGCTATGTATAGAATATTATTAAGTGATCCACCTGGAAGAATTAAATTCGTAGAAGTATCGACAACGGTAGCCCTACCGTCTAACTCACTCGATATCTTAGTTCTTGTATGACGTCATCATGTAATTTTGTACCGCCTATCATAGCAAACCCTATGAAATTATCGCTATCGCGCATCGTTATGAGTTAGGCGGTAGTGAACACATAGAAGTGCTTGTATACCAAAGACGTTACAATTTACAGTTACAACACACGCACGAGATTTGAGCATTAGCAGATCTAAGGACTTGGGACCTTATACTATGATCACTTAGACCATAGTTAAAATACTATTGAAACAGAGACACCGCTCTTATCGTGTATAGTGCCATCTCGCCCTCATTGTGGCCTTAATATTAATAGTGAGGCCCCTGTAGGCTTAGGTCCGATTTCGGACCTATTGGATTTTGAGATTGTGATTTTCTAAAACGCCAAATTGGATTCCATTTTCGCGGATCTGTAGTGAACCAGTCTCAAAGTTATTTCTCAAGAACCGCGAACTAAGGTGCTAGGGTTGCATGTATGTAACACTAGCAATAGGCAATGTCCAGCAATCTATGTAGGGATTCTACATCAAAAATAGAAGTTTCATCTATGGATTGGGACGACACTGTTACTTGATGATGCTATCAGATAGAGGTCAGGTCCAGTTTTCCGAGGGACAAATTTTTATCATGTGTAGCACATGCAAATGTATTTAACAATTTACAATCTTAGTTCAGTCGAAAGGGTTTCTTTGTCCTTTAAGTCAATAACTTCCTAAGTTATATAATAATTTCCTAAGTAAGTAAACACAATTGCAATAGCAGGAAACTGTTTTGGAATTTCAATGTAGCTTATAGTTTTCCAACTGGATCTGATACTATGTGTCATCGTTTATATGTTCTCTCTCAACACAATCAACTGGACCCTTCTCCCGTGGTTTGCGGTCAAGCCCTCTGCTTGGGCTTTCGCATCTGTTAATCAGATGTGGTTTCTGCTAGGTAGCAATTACAGGAAATCTCCTTTAGGTGGTATAAAAACGCAACGTTTTGGTTGAGTGCTTATAAACATTTTTTTTTCAAAATGTATACCCAATTTACCTCAAATCACCTAATTTACACGAGACAAACATACCTACGCATTTACCACACAAGAAGTTGTCTCAAAAATGTATTTAAACAACATCTCGATGGATTTTCGGTTCGATTATTTCAAGCAAAACGTGGTTCATCTATTTAAGACGAAATTCATAGTCTAATATCCGATATTGAAAATCTTATTATACAGTGTGTATATCATCATATTTGGGAGTCAAAGACCTAACTGGGAGCTATATCACCAAGTCTTTGAATTTAGGTGAAAAAAATCGTAATAAAGGGCAAAGAAATGTATGTTTTAGATTAATTCATCGACTGTCTTGGAAGTCTTACCTTAGGACAGGAACTTACTGGCAATACAAGAAAAGTAAACCATGCGTACCTGAAAATAAAAAAAAACATGATAAACGAGCATCCGAATACCACAACAGAACACATTCATCGCTGTTTATTGTGGACGCTGGAAGGAATTCTACGCTGCCATTGCGCAGGCAAGGAATTAATATTCACCTGGTCTATGGGCGCCGCCGTTAAGGTTAATGCCTACCTAACATGACAATTCTGATAATGTAAATATCGACAAAAGCATTAGTACCAATAATGTAAAGGTTTGTTTTAAAAAATGAATCATCAATGAAATGAAAAGAAAAAATCAATCATATATTTAGCATTTTTAATAAAAATACAAAGTCACAAATATAGAATCATATATTTTTCAGATTCCAATTCTCCTAGAACAAGTCTTGTGGAAAAAAAAACAGTTTATTTTTATATTTTAAAATAACGATTACCTAATTTATAAGAGAAAAGTAAAGATACACCTTTGTCCAAAGATTGACAAGTACACTCGCCTTAAACACTTGAAGCTAGTCAACAACCCGTATGCTCTGTTTATTGTGTTTCTTTGGCTCGTTTTTTTCTCCAACTGGCGACACAAAAGGGCTATATCCGGTTGTACAAAGATCAGAAAGAGGCGCGTTTCCGCGAAACCTATCGCGATACACAAGAAACGGGAAGTATATCCGGAACAAGGTAAAAAATCTTTTTTTTCTCAAACCATGCAGGTACCAGAGGTTGGCAGTTGTCAGTAATGGCCTATTTATTAGACAGACGAGTTATTCCCAAGATAAAAAAAAACATATTTTATTTTTTAGGTAATTCTCAGGACATTGTCATGTAGTCCATCATGTAGTCCAATCGAGTTGGTATTGTTGTTTTTGTAAGAACATTTCAGACATTAGGTATAGTGCATTTTGCCATAGGATATATTATGCTGCAGTCCTTATAGATTCATAAATTAAACTCAATTCATTTATTAAAAAACACTATTTTGACATTGCTACAGTTTTATTCGTGATATCACAATTTTTATAACAAAACATACCAATAAAAAGAAACGCTACAAATATAATGAACTGAAACGAAAACTAGATGCAACCAATGAAAAATGTTATCCACCTAACTATTTTGCACATTGCGAATCTATCTATCGGGTCATAATGTCGTGATATTAGTTTTGCTCACAAATAAATAATAAATCATTGCAGCCAGCAACCCTGATCCAAGCAAGCACGGCAAAACATTCCCACAGTGAACAGGTTGCCGAATGGCATGCCTTCCGGTCGGAAGTAGGGTCGATGGATGGTCCTGCGCGAGACGAAAAAACAGCGCACATGTCGCCCATTGCGGACCAGACAATCCACATGATTAACATCTTTCGGACGCGGACCGCAATAATCACTTTCATTATGATTTTTTGCGGGCGAGCAGGTGCACCGAAAGCCGTGGCACCTTGTGATTTTTCCCACGCGCTTGCGCACGTCACGGCCATTGTGTTTTGATTGATTCCCTATTGGCATCGTTTATTCGGTCCGTGTCAAAATTTACTGCTGAAGCGGTGTATATATTGTATATAGCGAATGCTTCTGTGTGCGGATGTGACATGAATTCGTGGGGCGATCGGCGAATCGAATTAAACGTTTCTCGTATCTGCATTCCTGTGGATAGCATAGAAAAGAACACAATCAATGAGTAGACGTGCATTTTAATTCCTTTTCAGTCGTGCGTTGACTCTTGGTAACTAGATCTACGGATAATACATTACATAACGGTTACCCTGATGCACTCTGGACTCCTCGATGTCATTCCGCATTTCTCACGTTAACCATATTGTCCAGGGCGTTGACGTCTGGTTTCCGCGACTTCTAGTTCCTATTAGACTAGGACCGTTTACCAAAATGGCAATTCCTACTTCCTCACAGTTCGAAACTAACAGATCAACCTTTTCTCGTGTTTCCTGAGCGCTAGGATATGTCCTACTTCAATCGAGGCTTTAGAGGAGCACTTCTTTCCAGGTAGGTAGTGACTGAACTGTGCCCCTGGCATTGCAGATGTCCATGAGCAGTGGTTACCACTTAACATCAGGTGGGTCACTAGCTCGTCTGCCACCTTGAGCAATAAAAAAAAATATACATATTCCTAGATTAATATGAAGTCCCGTATTGGTGGAGAGCATTTACGTACAACAAAATTGAAATTCAATGTATGTTGTTGACTTGTTAACATGTTTTTGACAGCGCGCTCGCATTTTGCGCGTTACAGAGTTGGTAGCGTCACGGCGCGGTGAAATATTCATTTTAACGAAGTTTTTCAGCATTTTTTCAGCCATTGAGAATAACATAGCAAACATATGTATATGTATACCATAAATACGGAAATTTAACTACATAAGATGTTTTTATTTTTATGATTAGTCGCCGAGTAGGCAAATAAACGTAGGCAAATTCACGTGCCTTTTTAATAAGAGCAAGAATGACGTCAAAAATATCCCGGTTCTAATAGCAGCTTGTTTACACGTGATCAGTACGCTTGTACTTTTATGAGGGATATAATAATGTATATTTATTTTCCGTATTTCCTGAATACTTCTTACATTCACAAAATACACGTGTCTATACCGACAATGGGATCGTTTGACCCCCCCAATCTATTTTCAAGTAGGCAGGTAATCTCCGACCTTTGAGAGCGCACTGATCCGTGAATGTCGTTCCCAATATAAAATAGGCTTACGAGAACAAAGAACTGATTTATGGCACACAATATTAACTCGTGTAGGTGATTCGTTAATTAAAATTGTCATCTAGTGTACTAGGCACAGTTTCGGTAATTAGTTGTAGTGGACAAACGGTCTTTATAGTATAATTTATTTCCTTGTAAGTATTAAGAATTGATCTTGCAGCATTCTGTCTGAATGGCATTAGATTTGTTTTAATATTACAAGCTTTTATTTACTTTCACCTGTCCGGTGTCTGTAACGAAATCTTGCAAGTTAAATTTGATCCATTTTCCGGTTTCCGATTAAGCTGAAATTTTGCATGCATATGTATATCGCGTGACAATGCAATATTATGATGATATGGCACTGATCTAATGCTGGAGCTGGATAGGGGCCATAGGAACTCCGCAAGAAAATGACATAACCCCATCGAGTTTGGGCTCGTTTGATTCGTCGTTCGTATTGACGAGTACTAAAAGCATGTATTTAAAAAAGTTTTTTTTATATAATTTTACTTTGTTAAAGTATTAACGTCGTTTTCAAGACGACGTTGATGCAGAGTTGTTTACAAAGTTTAATGTTATGCATTGTGAACATACCTTATACCTATCTATGCATTCAATTATAAAATCAAATGCACCCATGCATTGATTAATGAAGATAAAATGCTCTGGTTATGATGTTAGTTAGCGCGATTAAGAGATACGGCCATTTATGTCGCATAATTGCGATTTCACAAAGGAATCAAAACATGAAATTTGGCAAAACACAATGTCTTACAGCACATATAAAGGAGAACATCTGAAACCCGCAAATGTATGTCAAAAAACTGAAATAGTTAGATAAATTTGTACGGAACCTCGTCGCGTGAGTCCAACTCGTACTTGGCCGGTTTATTTATTCTAGGCACCTTTTAATGAAACCCTTTTTTATCATTATTTAGTTTTTTTACTACAATCGATAGACATTAAATTTTCTATACTAAGCACACTACGTTAAATTTCTCATTTTGACAGTCATCAAAACATAGCCAGTATTTTCACGAATTCAAAAATCTAAAATACCTATACATATTTTTTTCTTGGGACTATTTCAAGCTGCTACTTAGCTTGGAACTTCAAGACAAAAATACTAATATTTTAGATGTTAACCATTCCTGAAATCACGAAAAAAAAATCTGTTTTTTTCTCGGTTTTCACGATCGATCGGTGCCATAGTAAAAGTTTTTCATTTTGCTTGTTTAACTTTAAACAAGCACACAAAATTTGGCTCCTGCTTGAAAAGTAACCTGTATACTCGTAAATATACAAGGTGTTTGGTTTATTAAGCCGAAACCTACCCATGTTAACATAGCCATATAAAAGATATGGCGTGATTGAAAATTCGAATTCGTCAACCTAATTTTCTAATCCCGCATACATTTTTTTCACAGACCCAACTATTTATAGGGGGGATTTTAAAATTAATTTTACAAATTCGAATTTTTAATGACGCCATAACTTTTATATGACTATGTTAACACGGGAAGGTTTCGCCTTGACCACCAAACACCTTGTATATTTTAGAAAACTCGGCGAAGGCAATTTCGAAATATTTCGCTTGAAGATTTAAGAAAGATTCTAAGGTTTCGTCATTGTGTCATTTCAGGTGTCCGAGGACGACCTGCCAGTGTGCAGGGCGCGGCAGGTGTGCAGCAAGGTGGACCTGTACGACGCCGGGCAGCCCTGGATCGAGAGGAAGTGCCGCTGCCTGGGCCACAGGCCTTGCTCGGGGTGTGTTTCTGTTCACCTGTTTACTTTTGGCAACTTAGACAGCAAAACAGGAAATGGCTCACTTGACGTTGTTACACACTGGAAGACAAATCATTGACGTTACACATGCAACAGACTCATCAGTTCTTTTGTGTTGCCTACGTGCTTTCGGTCGTGAACACACTAACCGACACAAAAAAGACCTATCACTAACCAAAAAAAAAAGTTGGATTTCTGCAGCCACTGGTAATCGATTTGTTCTTTTTAGAGTTCCGTAGTAAACCCTTATAGTTTCGCCATGTCTGTCTGTCTGTCCGTGGTTTTACTCACAGACTATTAGTACTTGAAAGCTGTAATTTGGTATGGTTGTGTATATTAATCATGGCAAAAAAGTGGTAGCAAAAAATATTGAAAAAAAAAATTTCATGGGTTAGTCGACTCCACTTTACAAGTAAAGTGGGAATAACATTTTTTGTTAAAAAAAAATTTTTTTCATAGGTTAGTCGAGAACAAAATCGAGAATAACATTTTTTGTTCTCGACTAACCCATCGTGTGGGGTATTGTTGAATAGGTCTTTAAAAACAATGTAAGGTTCAGAATACCATTTTTCGATTTAGGGATCCGTTTCTGAAATATTTGGTTTTAAAGTGCAAAGTGCCAAGTGAGTTGAGTACTAATTATAAACTAAAAAGTTATAGACGACCTACTTATAAAATGTACTCGGAAAAGTAGAATTTTATTGAAAATTAGTACTGAATATAAATTTACGAACCAGTGAATTAGCCTAGTGAAGTTAAGTAAATATAAAATCATGGCAGCTTTAATCATAATAATAATGCCTAATTTAATAGCAACGTGTTGTGAGGTGTGAGTGTGAACTCAAAGTTGGCATTTGCAACTACGGAAGCCTATAGGTACTGCGCGTAGCCCAACACGCACTTGGCCGGTTTTTTTTATAATAACATGAGTATGAATGAACGGTGCCTTTCTGCTGTTGAGACCAAAGTTAGAGTTTGCAGAGTTTGTAGAGCTGTTAAGGGGGCACAGTCAGTCCACTAGCGCCGCCATTCGTTTTTTAACCGACTTCAAAAAAGGAGGAGGTTCTCAATTCGATGCGTATGTTTTTTTTTATATAAATGAATTCATAGTCCCAACTGTATTATTCTAGTTGGAACCTCATTTCAACATTACCAACATGCCATTTACAGTGAGCTGACTGCCGACGATAGCCACACACTGGCCGACAAAACGACCCTGTACAAGACCTGCGAACCAGTCAAACGGCTTCCCAAGTGCCGATACTTCAAGGAGGCAGCGTGGACGATCTTCTCGTTTCCTGACAGCAACGCCACGCAGCAGATCGTCAACTGCCACTGCCCCAAGAATTCGGTCACGTACCTGCTCAAGAAGATACCGTACACGACACCTACCGGCCAACAGGGGAACCAGTATCAGTTCGCGTGCTCGCCGCAAAGCGTGAGTGTTGCTTTTTAATGTCTCACTTAGTTCACGGCATCACCGCTAGGTGACGCTGTTTTAGATACTTTATATTTTAATGATAATTTGTGAAATAATTAAAACATAGTACAGAAAGATGAATTATACATATAAAACACATATGAACTGCCTTATACATAAATGTACAAATTATATTGTACAATATTTTTTTGATTTCGTTACAGTTTGTAAAGATTTTGTTATGAAACATTTTTTAAATATCATCATAAGTGACGTAGGTGAGGGGGGGAGGGGGGTGAAGGCTTGGGGTCCGGACACCCCCCATTGTAAATCAACTCCTACACTTCATAGAATGAAGTTTTCAGTGTACCGATACACTAGGAAAATTGAAAGTCTTCAATCTGAACACTCCCCATCGAAAAGTAACACATACGCCTATGATCATAAATCACAGTCCCTTCATGTGAAGGGAAATTTACATTACTTGAAAACCTACATTGAAGGGTTGAATTTAGGTACTTACACTGAAAATAATTAAGGGCAATCATCTTCACTATAGCGTCATATTCAAGAATTAATTTATTAGGCACTTCTTTTTAGGTACACATTTTAATGTGTGCATTTAACATGCTAAGTATATTTTTTTACCTTACGATTATAAGTACAAAAATAAAAGTTTAAATTGCGAATGGAGCAAATATACTTAATATGTAGAAATTATTTGAAGAATGTAAAATTGTAAAACCAAGCAAAAAAGTTATTCTGATTTCTAACCGTTGATTAGAGGTAAATAATCAAAGATGCTAACAAACATACAAGCATATACATACGCATCATAAAAGAGACAAGCTGTTCAGAAATTGGCACAGTACGAGAAATTAAGAGGAAATTGTACAGTCCGTTTTTCCATACAAACGTATAGTCCCCTGTTTCCTTCCTGGATAATGGCACTAGTTATTAAGTTAATTATTTAAAGAGATTTTAAACCTTCAAAGACCTAAAAAAATTGACCTCATTTTCGGTTGTATTTAAACGTCCAGCAAACAAATTGAACAAGATTATATGAAAAAAGCAAAACATAGAAACACAGTAAAAGCGTTGCTTTAATTTTTAACGTAAAAAGTAATTAAATCGGACAATTTTTCGCGAAGAAAACAGGGGACTACGAAATGTATATTTTGTATACTTTTCATAGGTATTTTCGGTCCGAGTTGCAGTTGTCCCTATCGCGCTCAGTTCAGTTGTTCGGAGACAGCGCGACAGCCATACATTTTACAAATACCTATTTTTGAATTACCTCGACTTTGGTGTTTCCTCTTAAGGCGCATAGTAACGTCAATCATAAAAAATCATTGCAGAAAAACCGATTCTCTTCATAAATATTCAATAAAAAAATCTTTAAAAAAGATATGTTATTATTCAACGCATTCTTTAGAGGATGGTCTTCTTAATTTTTTGATAAATTAATTAAAACTTGGTTAAAATGTGAGCCAAACATGCCTCGATTTTAAAACTGTAAACCTAATCGCTTCGTAAATATTAGGTTAAATCATATACTTTCGACTTCAATAAATAAAGTGAACAATATTCTAGGGGATGGTCTTTTTAGATTTTTCTTATTCGCCTTAATTAATTCCCCTCGCTCTCACTCACTCACTCCTATGTAATCAGTGCGGGACGATCGACGCAAGGTCATTGGGAGCACTATGCGCCTTAAGCAAGAAATTTATTGGAAAGTTTATCTCTTGCCTCGTTAACAGTAAATATAAACCTTGCCATTCGATAAAATTTGAACTGTTCAATTATATCCTTTCTCAGAGGTTGCGTTGCTCCCGAAAGGAGCCATGCAAGCTGTTCAGCGCGAGGCGCCGCCACGAGCAGATAGACGAGGTCAACGCCAACACGATATGCCAGTGCCCGAGAGACCACGTGTGCCCCAAACACCACACCGAGATCGGAGTGTTGGCTGGGGTGACGTACGCAGCGGAGGACATACGCACCTACCACGGCTACTGCCTGCCGGAACCGCCGCCGGATGTCTACAGATTCGTTGGCGATAAAGATTGAATGAAAGAGTCGAGGGCCTTTGATGTGGACAATTTGATAACCCAGTGCGAACTTGTACAGCCGGCTTTAAAAGTAGATAAGCATTTTTTTTGTAGATTTAGTATCATGTCACACACCGACTATTCCTTTTTTTGGGTATGGTTACACCTATATTGCATTGTTAATAGTTGGTGTGACATGGTACTTATTAAAATGTTTATCTACTTCTGAAGCTGGCTGTATACACGCCACAGTAGAAGTGCAACCCGTTTTACTAGCTTAGCGACATCGATGCCAATTCTTTTTGCTCATTAAACCTGTTTAGTACAAAATCAATGTTCGATTAGAAATGTTTTTAGTGATTGTTTTAGAAAAGATGGAATGTTTTTGTTTATGCGCACCTTTATTTCGCATTATCAATATCGGTTTTATCATACTAGTATTATTTTAAAAAATTGACATGTATTCCATTGCATGTTATAAATGCCTGTTATGATAACGAAAACCTTATGGATATTATTATTAGGATAATTTCTATAGGGAGACCAGTTACTATTGCTGTAAACTATAATTTTACTTAAAATTTTATAATAACACTTATTATGGTAGACATGACATAACCTTTTAATTATTTTATGATAAACTTATTGTGAATTAATAAATCACAAAATATACTAAAGGATATTATCACAAAGGTAATATGGGGGCAAACTATATTTTAGCGCCACTAAGGAATTTTATTTAAAAACTAAAAAATAAAAGTTCTCTACATAGTGTATAAACGCATTCCAAATTAAGCCTATTATTTACTGCAATTTTTTTTAATTTCGTTAAGTTATGTATATAGTCGTCTTTTGGTTTATGCTAAAAGCATCCTCTTTTACTATAAAAGCGTCATAGTTACAAAAAATTATGCTAAACAACGAAGAAATTAAAATAGAATCAATAAAATGTTTAGCACTTTCTCAGACAACAGGCTTATTTAAAAATATTTAACGTAAAAAACGATGTTAAAACGAAAACGAGCTTTAAATGACTATTGTGTAAATAAACTATAGACATGCTAAACTGCCAATTGTTTCTGTTGCTTTGTACATAGTGTTAGTTTTAAGATATCATTCCAAACGTTAGATTAAATTATTATTTGTTCATATTTTAATTATTAACTTGCCATACTCGCGTAATTTGTTGCGTTAACCGAGTCTTCCATTCCAGTCACGGGGACGTATTTTTGTTTCATTGTTATGTTATATTAACGATTGTATAATGATTCTTGTTACACGTATCTTCTATATTTAAGTATACTTAGATAAGTTAAAAAATGTTCGAAACCAGAATGTGTAGGCTGTTTGAAACTTACTGAAGTGATAAATAGCTTATTAGAAGGAATTGTAGATGTTTTTAATAATAATTTGTCTGAAAAAATCTTCCAGACGTAAGGAGTAAGTAAAGCAAGAGTTGACACATTTTAATAAGTATGATAATTATTTAATCTTGTTTTACATTATGTTGAAAATCTAAATATTTTTAAAAATGGCTACTTTAAAATATTTTGTTAGGATTTTTTTTAGTGCAGCAATGCAAAAACTATGTAAATAGAGAAAAGCATGTTGATTTTGAAATCGATACCTATAAAGCGGTATGTCTTCCTTATTTGTTTTATGTATGATAGTTATTTTAAGTTAAATTATTGACAGAAAATAAATAAATGTTTCGAAATCAGATATTTTGTTTTAGTACGTAAGGGGTGCGGTCCTCGGGCCTATTCGAGTGGGATAACTTTAAGGCGACAGCAGAGGACAACTGTCGCCCAGCCCCCATAGCATGAACAATGAACATCGAAAGACGATGTGATACAACGATAAATTGATATGAACTGTCAAAATATGTTGCATATAATGGCTACCTTAAAATTTTATCGACATTAGTAGTTTAACAATACCCAAAATAATAATACCAATGTCCAAAACAAACTCAAAACTTCAAGATAGCTGAAAAATCCAAATTTTCATCGTTCATATCGATATATCGTTTTATGATATCCTGTTACACTGGTCACGCTAGGGGGGGCACATGGTACCATGGTAGTCGATAGAGTCGAGTGCGGCGATATACTTACCTGTGTTCCGGTCGCCGCTTCGTGTAGTGCTTGAGATCGCAAGATGGAGGGTTTGGAAACGGGTGTAGCGATGGCTTGTGGGGTCTTCGAAGATAAGTTACTTACTTACCTAGCTGTTACTTCGAATCCACAGCCCATCGCTGAGGACGGAACGCAGGGGAGCTTTTAGTGGGTATTCCTGGCTAAAGCGGAAGAGTCCCACACACCCCCGCACCGATCTGTCCTCCAGTCCAGTTGTCCAATTTGCGGGCAAAGTGCAAAAACGCATTTTACCCCCTACAAAAAAGGCATGTAGGATAAAATCTAGCCCGAATATACGTCAATGCCGATTGCCGAAGCGACGTAAGAGCATGATAAATGTACCTTTAATCTGAAACTCAACTAAAGATTATCCTGCTTGTACTTTGTATTTGAGATACTTTTTATGAGATAATAACTTGTACTTACATATAATTTTATTTATCAATGGCCTATTTGATATGACAAATTCTTTATTCCGTTTGTTCTTTCCTTTCAATACTCAATGCTTTATGGCTTATCGGCAACGAAATTAGATCTTATAATAAATTTACGTTATAATAAGTATATTGTGGATCCTATCGGACATAGAAAAATTAGAAGAGAGGAGGTCATATATTCATATTACCTACTTAAATTGATTTAGTTCATAGTTTATATTATAACCTTATCTTCTTTTATGTTTAAGTATATAAAAATTAATCGCCGTTCGTTAGATCTGAATATTTTTTTTTCTTTTGATCGTTTAAATATAGAGAAACCTAAGGAAAAGCTAAGAAATAATATAAAGTAATAATGGGAACTTCGTATGGAAAATAACGGTACATTTCGCCACATAATATAATATACATAGGCCATAACATAATATAATAATATGTAATTAGTGACTAGCAAACACCGATATAGGTATAAGCGATTTAATTATAATGTAGTGTTTATAATTTTAACTTTAACTGTAATACTTCATGTACATATGTATGTGTGCGTGTGTGTGCATATAAAAGGGCGCGTTTGTGTGTATGGATGTATGTGTGTGTATTCGTGTGAGAATTCAAAAAGGGGCACTTTTGGAAAATTTTATTTGGTCATCTTGTGGGGTGGGGCTACCAACGCTGCGTCTCCCGGTACGCGGCCGCCATTCGAGGATGTTTCCGCCCCAACAGCCGTCAGACCTGTGAGCTAGGAGTCCTGCCCACTGCCACTTAAGGTTGCAATTCTTTGGGCCTTGTCGGTGGCTCGAGTTCTTCTACGGACCTCATTATTTCTGATGCGATCGCGTAGAAAAACCCCGAGCATAGCCCTCTCCATTGCCCTTTGAGTGACATTAAGCCTTCTGATGAGACCCATTGTAAACGGCTACGACTCAGTTCCGTATGTCATCCCTGGCAACACGCACGAATTGAAGAATTTCGTCTTAAGCGATTGCGGTAGATTGTAGACTTGAGGCATAAATATGTGATTAGGTACGTGGATTAGGTATTTTTCGTTACCAGTACTAGGTACGTACTGGTAACGAAAATAAGTTACATGCCACCTAGGATTAGGTATTCGTATACCATGTTTGTTAATCGTGAAGTATCAATCTGTCAAACTATAGGTCCTGTAAACAAAACTACACTTTACGTCTAATTATTAAGTTTCAAACGTCATCTAGGATAAAATACCATAACTATTTTTTGCTTAGAAAATACAGGGAATCTCTTGTTCAGTTTAACAAAATCATAAAATCTTTTTACAAAATACAAAAAAAAATCGACTTCAAAAACACTTAAAAGTAAAAAATTATATAAGAATGCACACCATCACCTTTTTATTATGAAGTCGCTGCCAAATTGAAGTCTTTTTGAAGTCGGTTTTATTTTTTTGTAACAAATTTTTTTAAAATGTTTTTTGGAAATTTAATACCAGCTCACCGAAGTAACTTGAAAGAATGCCATTTAGCATCAAAACGTGCCTATTGTATTTAAAAAACTAACCTCTAACTCCTAAAAGTCAAGGATCCTTCCATCATCAGCTCATTTCATGACTACCAGACTCAAATACCTGAATAGCTTCGAAAAAAACATGAAACACGTTGGACGTACCTATGAAATTTAAGGGTTTCCCTCGATTTTCCTGGGATCCCATCATCAGATCCTGACTTTGGTGGCAATGGAACCACCCCAGGACTATACTCTATCGAACACAAAAAGAATTTTGAAAATCGGTCCACAACGGGCGGAGTAATCACGTAATATACTCACAAAAAAAACGGTAAAAATATTAAACTTGAATCAAGAATGAAATTAAATATTAGGACCTATTACTATTCCAATACATTCCCTAATCCGAATATTTATACCAATACTGAATAAATATTAAGACCTATTACGATACTAATACATTCCCTATTCCAAATAATAGGTTAGGGAAAAAGTTTCTTCGCATTTTTTAAGAAAATTCAAAACATTTTTTAATATAGTTTATTTACATTTAACTAAAGTATGTAGGTACCATTTTGTTCGATAACTTTTTGCCATCTTGTAGGTAGGGACATGATCCCATTGCTATAGAAATTTTGGGACTTCTGGTCAAAATACCGCGACAAGTGGTTTTGGCAGTCCTCTCGTGATGTTAACCTGACACTGCCTAAAGAATTCTGAAGAGACCGAAACAGGTGGAAATCTGAAGGTGCAAGGTCAGGACTATACGGCGGATGCATTAACACCTCCCAGCCAAACTCTCTTAATTTTTGCTGGGTGGCTAAAGATGTGTGAGGTCTAGCGTTAGCATGATGAAAAACCACACCCCTTCTGTTGATTAATTCCGGCCGCTTTCCCTCAACTTCTTGCTTTAATCTCATCAGTTGTTCGCAATAGAGTTCAGAATCGATGGTCCTGCCTGGTGGTAACAGCTCATAATGAATAATGCCCTTCCAATCCCACCACACACACAGCATCACCTTGTTGCGAGTTAACCCGGGTTTCGCCACAGTCTGTGAAGCCTGACCGGCCTTTGACCACGACCTTTTTCGCACGTTCTTGTCGTACGTGATCCACTTTTCATCACCAGTTATCAGCTTCTTCAAAAATGGTTCGGTTTCATTACGTCGTAATAAAGAATCACAAATGAGTACACGGTTCATTAGGTTTCTTTCAGTGAGCTCGTGAGGTACCCAAATATCGAGCTTTTTTGTGTACCCAGTTTTTTTCAAATGCGCCAAAACTGTTTTGTGGTCAATTCCCAGTTCTTCAGCTACGTCGTAACTACTGACAGCCGATCTTGCTCCACTTTTTCAAAAATGGCATCCATTTTATCTGTAATAGGGCGACCAGAGCGACGTGCATCTTTGACATCAAAATTTCCGGATTGAAAACGCTTAAACCAAATTTGTGCTACTCTCACAGACACTGCACTAGGTCCATAAACATCGCAAATTTTTTTCGCGGCTTGCGTTGCATTTTTACCTTTTTTGTAGTAAAATTTTAAAATGTATCGAATTTCTTCATTAGATTCACTCATCTTGGCGGTACGAAAAACAAATGAAAATCACACATTTTCCTAATTTGAATTTGGAATTATGTTCTTTAAAATTTAAACTTTCAATGATACCAAAACCAGCCAGATACAAATAGTATAGCCAAAGAGATTTTATTACAAGTTTATACATACTATAATGCGAAAAGACTTTTTCCCCAACCTAATATTTATGCCGGTACCTAATAAATATTAGGACCTATTACGAGTACTAAACTAATACATTCCCTATTCCGAATATTTTTGGTGGAACTGAATAAATATTAGGAACAGGTATTTGGATTAGGTGTTTGAAAATATTAGGAACAGGTGGATTAGGTACGGAAATTAGCTAATCCAGCCCATGTCTAGTAGATTGGCCGAGAATATACTACGTAGCTTCCCAAACGCTGCCCAACCGAGTTGGATTCGTCGATTTATCTCTTTCTAAAAGTTGGAGTTACTGGGCTGGGACTATTTGCTCCAGGTAAACATATTCGTCCACAACCTTCAGTGTGGAGCCTCAAACCTTCCCAGGACTACATGCAAATTCACTATGGTTTTGGTCTTGTCCATGTTTATTTTAAGACCCACTAACTAAATTTTAAGACACATAAACGGCGAGTAAATGACTCACCTTCATTTTGCCGAAGATATCGAAATCATGGCTGAGACCGTGGAAGATCTAGGCAGAATGCTCGAAGACCTCTGTAGAGTTTCCCAACAAGTGGGTCTTAAAAAATTGTTTGTCCAAAAAAGTAATGATGGAGAGGGTCACCTTTATCACCTAGGGGTATAAAAAAAGCTGAACTTGAATTTCATCCCAAGTAAAATAAATGCATTGTACATAATTGTTTGTTAAAAGGACTGCTCTACGTCCATACATTGTTCGCCCCAATACCAACAGTAGTGAAAAAATGCTTTTCGCATAATTAGACATTAGTAAGTAATATTGTACGTCCACATCAATTACTACGGACAAGCTTCGAAATCGTATTATATATCAAAAAATGAAATTAAAAGATATGGTATTTTACACTAACATATTTAATTACCGAAATGATTATTATATTTTCTAATAATTAATTTAGGGTTATTGGTTTGACGCGTTATAATTTTGGGAATGTAAACTTTTTGAATATGTTCATTGAAAAATTGTTCTTTCTCTGGTAAGCAAATGTTTTTTATGTTAACATTAATTGGAATTACTCCACAATGCTGAAAGATGTTGAGATTGTTATCTCAACTCAGCATTGTGGTGGATTAAATTCTTTATTATTAATAAACGCATATCGGTAATTATGTGCTAACAAAAACAAGAATTAACAAAAGCCGGCCTTATTGCCTAGGCGGCAATCTCTGCCAGGAAAGTTGATATATGAAATGAGAGATAATGACGGGATGTGACAATCATATTAAAAAAAATACCTAAATAAAATGACAATAAAATACATAAACCACACATATTAAATCAATGTGTTCCATATACTACATAAAATACATACACTAATTTAGGAGATGAGATGGATGGTACAGTCGAACCAACTGAATCATGACCCACTTGGCCGATCATTCCTTTAGAATAATAAATTTAGTTAGGTTTTCTTCGCTATCATGCGTGTTGCACTTAGTACGTTCTAAATATGTATAAAAATGCGTCATTACGGGTCAAAGATCTATGCAATTTTAATCTTTGTTATCACTGCACTAAAGTCTCAATTGGAATTTTAAATAAGATGTCATTCATAATCTAAACTCTTTTCACTACTGAGAAAAGCTATTATAATTTTAAAAATAAAATGACTTTATGTGTCAGATGTTAATAGTAATCTGAAAAAATTTTAAAAAGCCATAAAACAGAATTGAATAAAATAAAAATCTAGGACAATATTATAAACAAATCGTATAATGGCCAATTTGGCAGAACAAAGAGCTCGGATTGTAGTGCTCAGTGAGCAAGGCTATGGCATTCGGGAAATATCACGAGAGTTGAATATAAGTCGGAACACAGTCAGGACATGGATCAGACGGCACGCTGAAGAGGGTACCCTGGAGGACAGACGACGACATAATCATGGCGTTCGTCGAATCACGAACCAACAGAGAACGGAAATGCAACACCATTACGAAGAACATCCTTTTACTCGTACACGGTACTTTGCGGCACGTTACGACGTTTGTCTACAAACAATAAGAAACAATTTGCACCGTACTGGGCTGCATTACAGACACTATGCTAAGAAAGCTAACTTAACGGATGCACACAAAACTGCGAGATTAAATTTTGCACGTAATTATTTAGATTTCGACTGGACAAACACCATCTTTTCAGACGAAAAATCGTTTCGTTCTCAACATGGTCGCTTGACTTTGTGGCATTACGATAACACGCGCTACACAGAGGATCACGTAGTGCCCAACCAATTATCTGGGCGAATTTCAGCTAACATGTGGGCCTGGATGGGTGCTGGAAGTGTAGGCGAACTTGTTCAAATTTCTCCTCGTCAAAATGCTATGAACTATGTCGATTTATTGGAAGAATCAATGTTACCGACTTTGCGAACAGTTTACCCGCGTGAAGAAGTGCCAGTATTCTCCTACGTTCATGATAACTGTCGAGTGCATACTGCCAGAATTGTCTCGAATTGGTTTACCCAGCATGAAGATGAAATTACTCTCATTCCATGGCCGTCTAGGTCCCCAGATCTTAACCCAATAGAAAATTTGTGGGGTTTGATGGTTCAAATGTGGGATAACAGGAACGAGAGGACTAAAGAAGCAATTGAGCTGCATTGTAACGAAATTTGGGATTACATGAGGGGAAGTGACATTTGTAGTCGTCTAATCGGGTCTATGCGTAACCGACTATTAGACGTTATTGAAAGCCATGGTGCTTACACTCGGTTTTAGAACCATCACATCCCACTTTCCTATTTTGGGTAATTTTCTATTTTACACTTTACCAAGTGAATGCCATATTTTTTTAATTAATAAAACCCGTTGATAAAATTAACAAAATAAACTTTATAATCCTTCAACTTTATTGTTTTATTTTATTGTGACTAACGCAAGTTCCAAGGGTACTTTTATAAAGAAACAGGTTCCCGGTACAAACTTGCCACCCGGCTAGCGGCTGTGCCGAATCCCGAATATGTGTGTTGCAACTTGCAACCCTAGGCTCAATTCATATCGAAGTGGCAGAGGTCGGCAGTTTTACCGTCAAATACTTTTAAGCCTAATCTTCATTGAGACATAGTATCGCTTGGCAAAAGTCGAAAGGCCGCGCGCCCGCCCGCGGATTTGCCGGGCGGCAGCGCGCGGCGCCGCTGGTGGCCGCTGGCAGCCTTCCCCTCCCGCCCGGCCAAAAAACAATACAAACCGCGGGCGGATTCACGGTGCCATAAGCGGCCGCGCGGCGCCGCTAGTGGCATCTCCCACCCGCTGCCAGCGGCTGCCGGCCGCTGCCACTTCGGTGTAAATTAAACCTTAGAACTGCCATACACGGACAGCTTTAAGCAGTCAGGATCGGAATAAATCGGAGTATTGCACGAAAAACTTTGTACGAAAATCGGCGAGACCTTCATTTCAAGTAAGAGCTGCCATACACGGACAGCTTGAAGCTGTCAGGATGGACTGCTTAAAGCTGCGACTGCATAGTGAACTACAGTCGTCTACGGAACCGCGCAAGCAGTTGCGTAGCTTAGTATGCAGTCGCAGCTTGAAGCAGTCCATCCTGACAGCTTCAAGCTGTCCGTGTATGGCAGCTCTTACTTGAAATGAAGGTTTCGTCGATTTTCGTACAAAGTTTTTCGTGCAATACTCAAATACTTCGATTTATTTATTATAGCGATCATAGCTCAGAACAATCACTACATCATAGCCTTGTCAGTGACTGTCAGTGTCTAATAAATTGATAACAGGTTCGTTACCTAAGAAATGTATGTTCAAGCGAATTTCAACCTACTTTGTATAGAGTGACTGTAGGAAAATGATCTTAAGGTTATACACTGCAGTTATCAGACCCTCTATAACCTACGGATCAGTCGTTTGGTGGCCCAGAACCCAACTGACCACAGCAAAAGCTAAGCTCCAGAGTCTGCAACGCTTAGCAACTACATCGACCAGCGGATGTATGAGAACCACTCCATCAGCCTCCCTAGAATACCTCTTACAACTGAGACCTCTAGATCTAGTCATACAAGAGGAAGCGAAAGCAGCAGCCATAAGACTAAAATCGCAGGGACTATGGAAATGTAACATAGGAAAAACACACACGATAATCCTAGATTGGAGTACGAAAGAAATACCTCTTCTCGATGCACCGATCGATAGAATACCATGCCACCATGTCTTTGGCAGAAGATACGATATCCAACTAACAGCAGAATCAAAAGATTGCTCTGACATTAAAGAAGTTAGGATATACACAGATGGCTCCAAGACCACTTGTGGAACTGGGGCCGGCGTCTTCTCAAACGACCTTAATATCAAATTATCAATAACCCTAGATAAGCGGAACACCATCTTCCAAGCAGAATGCATTGGCATCACCAGAGCGGCACAGGCAGTTGCAGCTAGAGGTATTAGTAATCTTAACATAAAGATTATCTCAGATAGCGCATCTGTCCTGCAGGCCCTCCAAAATAATATTATTAACTCTGTCCTTATACTGGAATGCCATAACACGCTCCAAGCCATAGCAGATACAAACCGGGTAACTCTGCAATGGATAAAAGGACACAGCGACTCACTTGGCAACGACGCAGCAGATGAATTGGCTAAGAGAGGTTCAAACACAAAAGTGTATGGACCAGAGCCCTTACTGCCCATTCCACAGGCCCAAATAAAAACCTGGCTGCGTGAGAAAACCGAGGAACAACATCTAACAGAATGGAGAACCCATGGCGGATGCAAGCAAACAAAAGATGCAATCCCGGTACCATCCAAAAAGCTTGCCCGTTCCCTCATCAGACTAAAGAGAGACGAAATCCGAAAAGTTATAGCCACTATAACCGGACACTGTCTCCTAAACAAACACCTATTCACAATAGGGGTGACAGACAGCCCTCTATGCAGAGGATGCATGAAGGCGGAGGAAACGCCACAGCACGTCCTTATGGAATGCACAAGCGTGGCCGATCAACGGGCGAAACTTCTCCACTCCCCGGCATCATTGCCAGATGCATGTAGTAGCCCACAGAGGCTGCTGGCATTCTGGGAGGACCTGGGATGGATGGAGTAGAATAGAGGCTGATGTAAAGTCAGAACGCACAATGGCCCAATCATGAGGCTAAGTGCGATAGAGCCCAGCCAAACTAACTAACTAACTAACTATGATCTTAAGGTGGGTCATGATTCAATTTGGTTGACTGTACATCTACCTATATGTCCAGCCGCAGGAAATGTGTTTTAGTAGCAAGTTTAAATGCATCGAGATACGGTGCACGCCTTATTGATTCTGGTAACGAGTTCCATAATCTGATGGCCTTAATGGTAAAAGACTTGTCATAGAAAACTGAGGAATGGGGAGGGAAGATGAGTGACAAGTCATTAGCGGACTGTAAATCTTGTTAACGGTTGACGAATGCAGGGCAAAGCGAGATTTGAGGTAACAGGGCGCGTGGGGATGGGTGAGGATAGAGTAAAGAAGGGAGAGGATATGGCAATCTCTCCGACGGCTAATGGGTAGCCATTGAAGCTTGGAGCGATAGTATGAGATGTGGTCGTATTTACGTAACCCAAAAATGAACCGTATGCACAAGTTCTGTAAACGCTCCAGTTTGTTCAAGAGAGACACTGTTAAGTCAGGATAACAGGAATCGGAATAATCCAAAATTGGTAGAAGTAAAGATTGTGTTAAAGAGATTTTTGTCTTGGTCGCAAGTAGATTTTTCAGACGCTTCAAGGAATTGTACACACCAAAAACTTTTTTGCTTACTTCTGACACTTGTCTGCGCCAAGTAAAACAGTCGTCAAAATAGCCGCCCAAGTCCCTAACCTCTTTGCCTAAACTAATTACAGACCCATTGAATTCTATAACTGGTAACGAATTATAGTCTATTCGGGAGATATACCACGGGCTGCCAATTATGATCGATTGGGTTTTAATTGGATTCATTAATAGACCATGGTGGTGGCTCCGTTTTGAAATACGTCTCAGGTCTGCATTTATGGCGCCAATTGCCTTATCTAGATCATCGATTGTCGCCCGAGTGTAGATTTGGAGATCGTCTGCATACTAGTGATCGTCTGCATGCAAGTGATAGGACGAAGATAAAGGAAGAGTTATTGAATTAATGAAAATCAAAAAAGAAGAGGAGATAAAACGCCACCCTGCGTCACGCGCCGGCAAGTGAGTTAGACCACGACGTAAACTCGTTATAAATTACACAAAATAATATTATCAATACAAATCAATATGGCTTTCAAAAAAATAAAAATACGACGCAACTTCTATGCAATTAATGCAATTTTAGTGATGAAATTAATGACCATTTAAACAACAAATTACATGTTTTGGTAATATTCATCGACTTTAGTCGGGCATTCGATATGTTACAGAATGACACACTTTTCCACAGATTGAAATGTTGCGGTATACAGGGCCCTACTTTACAGTTATTTAAAAATTACCACTGTAATCGTCATACGGTTGTCAAAGTAGCAAATAAATTTAGTGACATGATAGGGACTTTGAAGGGAACAGCACAGGGCTCAATCTTTGGTCCGATGGAATACTTGCTATACGTCAATGACATGTGTACACTGATAACAAAAGGATCCAAATATCTATTCGCTGATGATACATGTTTGGTAGTAGCCGCTAAGAATGTAGCTGAAGCGGAACAAATTATGCAACACAACTTTGATATATTATGCAAATGGGCTCACGATGTTGGATTAGTGATAAATGCTCAAAAGTCTAAATTACTACACATACATACCTGTCACAATATAACCAATATTACTCCCACCATCGTGGCTCATACTCACAATTGTTTGCATAACAAACCACAAAGTTGTTCATGCCAACCAATTGATAACGTGATGCAACATATGTATATAGGCCTAGTGATTGACGAAAGATTCTGCTGGGGGCCTCACAAAGAATATGTATGCGCCAAACTAAGATCAATCCCCGGTAGATTATCTATTTTGAAATATGAACTGCCATATAGAACGCGCAGACTTATATATATGTCGCTAGCGGACACTGTCGTTAGTTATGGCCTCAGTAGTTACGGAAGGACGTACAAAACTTATCTAGAGGATATTTTCAAATTACAATATAAAACGTTGAAGATAATTGTTCCCAAACACATAAAAAATAAGTGTAAGGATAACTCCCAAGAATTATTTAAATATTGTAACGTCATAAATGTCTTTGACAAAGTAAAGTATGCGATTTTAACCGAAAGTAATAAAAATAAATGCTTGAATATATATGAAAGACCAGGCAGATTACGAAAAATATACCATAAAAAAAAGTTTGTTTTACCCAAATTTAATAACATACATGGTTGTAGAAAATTGAATTATAATACCTACTTATCTTAATGATTTACCTAAAGACCTACAGGACATGTACACCAATGCTGTTATATCGAAATATAAATCAAAATTTAAGAAATTCTATTTGAAAAATTATCGCCTTGGTACAACAACTGCTATTATAGTACAATAAAATCTAAGATAACATAATTAGTGACTCGCATTGCACAGTTAAACCTTACAGGTTTTCGTGTACGGCCTATGTATTATGTGTGTGTATAAAAATGTATTGGAAATAAATTAAAAAAAATGTGTATTCGTCGCCGACGCCCGTACAGGTAACTTTGAAACCAATCAATTACTGGTGGAGATATGTTAAGAGAGCGTAACGTTACCAGAAGTATGTCAAAGTCAACTGTGTTAAAAGTATTGCTAAAATCTAAAAGAGTTAACACCGTTAGCTCCTTTTTTCCATGCCATAACGAATGTTGTCTGTGATGTTCACAAGTGCAGTAGTCGCACTATGACCGGGGCGAAAACCGAATTGGAAAGGATTCAGGAGATTATTGCAGTGTAGGAACTTGGTAAGCTGTTCGTGTACAAGCTTTTCTATAGGACTTTGGAAAGGAAGGGAGATAAGTATAGAAATTGGTCGAAAATCGGAAAATGTACTGGGATTTGCTTTTTTCGAGAGCGGAGTAATATGAGCATCTTTCCAGATAGAAGGAAATACCTTACAGAAAATGGAATTATGTAGGATGTCAGTGATAACAGGATATCAATTAAAGGAACCATCATACTACGACTAATGCAATCACTGCATTGGAGGCAATAGTTATACGCATTTCTTTACATCACACACAGTAAATTGAACAAAATGAAAAGCAGTGAAAAGTGGAGTTTGTGTGGAAGAAAGATTATTGAATGTGGTATTTTTAATGTTAGCATCAATTGAGCTAGAAGAGGTGAAGTGTGCATTTAAAGCATTCATATCTATATACAGGATATCAATTAAAGGAACCATCATACTACGACTAATGCAATCACTGCATTGGAGGCAATAGTTATACGCATTTCTTTACATCACACACAGTAAATTGAACAAAATGAAAAGCAGTGAAAAGTGGAGTTTGTGTGGAAGAAAGATTATTGAATGTGGTATTTTTAATGTTAGCATCAATTGAGCTAGAAGAGGTGAAGTGTGCATTTAAAGCATTCATATCTATATTTGAAAATTATGTTTTATTTTTAGACTTTTCAACTCCAAGTTTATTGAGAAATCGCCAAACCTCGGCTGGATTACCGTTGTCAACTGAATAGTGAATGTGGCGTTTTTGTGAGTCTCTAATCAGTATATTACAGCGATTCCGTATCTCTCTATTAATAGCAATTAATATTACAATTTAATAGCAATAATAAAATAAAAACCACATGTACTATAGGCGACAGAAGGTGGGCACGCAGCCTGCTATTTGCCAATTCAGTTGTATAAAGAAAGAATTTGGAACCATCGTACCTACGTATATTTTGGTATTTAACCGCCTCCATGGTCTAGTGGTTGCGACCACCGGGTGTTGATCGGGAGGTCTGGGGTTCGATTCCCACTGGGGGCAGAATTTTTTCTGCTCGGTTTGGTTGATGGTAGGGCTTCTGAGCCCGACTGGCTAGCTACCACCGTCTTACTTAAGTTTGTCGCCATAATAACAATGTTTATAGCATTTTTGTGTTCCGACAATAGGCTAGTTGACCCTTTTTGAAAGTAGGGCTTAAAATGTTCATAATTGTTGTATTAGACCATAGCACATGAATATTATTTTTTTCGATGGCTAAAAAGTGCAAAAAATCTATTTTAAATTAAGATTTTCAATTTTGGACCGAAAACACGGTCAGCCATGATAGTCTGTTGATTATCTGTGGCAATGACGTCAGTCTTATAGTAAACAAAGCACGGGGGCGAAATAACCTCACAAAAACAATGCTTTCTATTAAATATCACAAAATATAGTAAAACTGTATATGGAACGGGACAATAGAACAGAAATATAGAATTACCTCTTCAAAGACTCCAGAGCTGTGGATTGGACGTACCCAGTGATATAGACATGCGAAATATTTGGTTAACACTCGCTTAAAGAAATCGCTGTAACTATCTACTGAAAGTCAAATGTATTTTTGCGAAAATCACATTAATGTAAGTACTATAACTGAATACCTCAATCTGTGTAGGTACTTCAGTTTCAACTTAAACAAAATCGAAGTTTTTAGGTTGTATGTAAAATCAAATCTGTATGTAAATTAATTAAATTTTTATCTTTCAGTTAGAATGAAAACTGACTGCAGCCGACCAACCAAATTTGAACTTGACCAGAAAACTGAGAGAAAACTTGACCATTCACGCCTTTTTGATTTAATCTAAGTTATACACTGACACTAGATGATGTTTCAAAGAAAATAATATGTACTTAAGTCCAATTGAATAATGATGAAATTGAATATTAACTAAAAAGTATGTAATACAAACAAAAATATCAAAGTTTCATAATGAATATATTTATCTAAAAAACTTTTACTTGAATTTATTGAGTACCTAATTAAAATTTGTTGCTTTCAGAAGTTACGTAATGAGAACAATTGTGTACTACTCTGTTCTCCTCTTTACAACGAGATTGATAAGGCAGTAAAAGTTGTGCAGCATAATACAAAGCAGTGCATGCTTAGCCACAACATCAAAATGTGACCCGTCAACTAGAACAACATTATGTCAACAAAATAACTCAAGTATTCATATACCAAAGCACCATAGAAGTAAATAGGTCCAGTTTGGTAAAATTGAAAGATGTTATATCTTCACTCATTAAATCTGCTGGCCACCATGGCTGGTAAATTTCAGAACAGCTTACGCAAGAATATGCAAGTTATCCATTTTAAAGCCGTATACAAATATATTAAATGTGATTGCTGTGTTGTCAGCCTGTGCTCTTCTTAATTTACAAGACCCTTCTTATTAAATAAGTAATATAAAGAAATTTTTTTTCTTTACTTTATACATAACTAACATCTAAAGATGACATAATAAATTTTTGTACTACATTAGTCATTATGTTCTTCACTAAAAAAATGTTCTATGTTTATTTGACAATAATGACTTGTAAAGGTTTAAGTTGAATCAAAATATTTTAATTTGAAATACATGTGTTTTATTTTTCCGTTACACCTTAAAAGATTTATAATATTTTATAAGTTTGTTGCTCATATTTATCATTGTTACTCAAATATATTAAATATTCCAAAAGTACAAGGTTGAATAGAGTTAGATCAAATTTATTAATTTGTATATATTGCCTTAAGGTCGCAGGTAATAAAAGTCAAAATAATAGTAAAGTGATTTATTATGAAGTAATACTTTCATATAATTTAGGAAAAATGTAGTATAGTTTCCAAAATGGCACTATTTGATCAATAAGTTTTTTGACATACAGATTGTTAGAACAAATACCTATTATAGCTAATATTGTTACCTTTTGAGTGTTTTCAAAATTACATACTGCTAGCAACACAAAAGTATATAAGTTTTGCTTTAGCACAAAACATCTGCATGTATACTTGAGTTAAGCATACTGTTCACAGTTTTCCGTCTTTGATAATTAACATTTTCTGCAGTAAAAGAGCATGACAATGTATTAATCTAATTTTATGGATACCGTTTGTTGAATGGACTATTACAGGGTATTAATCAGAAATGAGGTCACATTTTGCAAATTTCAACCCAAATCTTCATCTTTCAACTTTTATCCACATTTCATTATACTCGTAGGTGTCTGCAAGATTTCCCACCAAAAATCTTCCCAACAAAAGAACCATCATGTGTTATGCACTGGCTGACTTTATAGCACATGGAAGCTGTTATTGTTTATAACGGTTTAGTTTTCTATGCACTTTATTCTTCCTTCATTGAAGAGGTCTTTTATTTTTTAAGAAATATGTCACAATCTGTGTCTGTGAATGTATATATATTTTTTCTTCCAATAATTTTCTTCATATTTGACAAATGAACAACTGCCAATCTTTCTCTTTTTATGTTCATTTACAAATTCTTACAGTACTACACTGGTATTTGACACGTGATCCTGATGTTTTCTTTTCAACATATCTCTTGAAGTAAATACTTTTAGTGTTTATTTGACTTTTGAGAGATAGAATTCTATCCAATAGCATTCAACTGCTGTACAAAATAGCTCCTCACTGTGATGGTGCAACCACACCAAAAATGCATGTTTGCAACTCTCTTCTGCCGCGTGACAATCTTGACAAGTACACTTGTAACCTGTTCCTCATTATAACAGTATTGAAACTGTACTTATATTGTTTAGAGCGATACACAAAGAATCTCCTGACCATCAATCTGTCAATTTTTGGAAGATTTGTACTATCTGCTCTCACAAATCCAACATCAATGGTTGATTTTGCTATTAATACAAATAATTTACGATATTTACAAATATAATAACGGAGACTTGGACGATTTTTTGCCAGTTTTAGGAATGAATAGTAGTGCAAATCGACGAGTTGTTGAATCAAATTTGACATTTCTTTGTTTACTATATGAGTGACGTCACGGCCCTGACCACAGGATATCAAAGCGTTTACGGCGTGAGATAAAAAAAGATTATTTCTAGTATTTTCAAATTAAAATTTTACAGCAATCATTCATTGTTATTTATTAAAATCGGTATATTGTGGAACCTTATGCCAAATACTGTTAGAAATAAACAATATTTTAATAAATTTTGATATGAGTCAACTACCCTATTGGAGGAAAGATAGCCAGTTCCTCAGATGTTGAGGAGTCCAGGCGAAGCTCGCTTCCATCTTCGGTCTTATCATCACTTACCATTAGGTGAGATGAAGGCCAAGAGCTTCCCTGTCGTATGTAAAAAAAATCTAACACGAAGTTATGAGAAAATACGTATATGTATGTATACACATCAATTTTAATGGTTACTTAGCAAAAATAGCACCCTTGTTCTATGATCATGATAACTCACGTATCCGTAAGTCACGATTTCTAGGAAACTTATGGTCGTATTAAATAGAAAGTTGGCATAAAATTGACCCTCGATGCATTCAACGTACATAGTACATACTTCGAAAGAAAACAATATAAAGCTAATGTTCAAGATTTAAATTTTACTGTTATACCTACCTACTGTATTTTATAAAGTTGACATTTTCAATATTTATACCGATTCTTATTCATATTTTATTGATATATAAGTAAATTACCATTTAAATTAAACCTTCATATCCTTGAAAATTCGTACTGATTTATCTGTGGAACATAAGCAGTAAATAGGTTTCGCAATTAATGGATCACAATGTATTTTATTGTAATAGGAAATGATTTTTTTGAATTTGGCAGTTTAGAGTGCATTCGAAAATTTAGAAATTAAGTTTACTTCATTAGTAATTAGATAATGCTGTGTCGTGATTTAAAGAATATAATAGGAGCACGGATCTGAAAAAAAGACGGAACGTTGTTGAATCAAGAGTGAAGCATGCAAATGGCAGCAGATTTGTATGTGTGCGTGTCTTCAATCAATTAATCAGCCTATCGCAGTCCACAGCTGGACATAGGCCTCTCCCAACCTGCGCCACAACACTCTGTCCTCCGCCTTCCGCATCCAGTCCATCCCTGCTACCTTCCTCAGGTCATCGGTCCACCTAGCTGCAAGACGTCCTACATTACGTTTGCCGATTCGCGGTCTCCACTCTAGGACACGTCTGCTCCAACGGCCATCAGTCCTTCGACAGATGTGTGTGGCCAGCCCACTGCCACTTCAGTTTCCATATCCTGCGAGCTATGTCGGTGACTCCAGTTCTTTTCCGGATAACCTCGTTTCGGATGTAATCCTGTGCATGTCTTGCTCGTCGAGAAATGATGGCGGTTTGTCTCTGTGTGAGTGTAGGTCGTGAACATACAAATGAAATTCTAGGACCTTGCATGCTTCACATTTGTTTAATGCAACACTACGTCCGTATTTTTTGTAGGTCAATGTATAGGAGTAATACGATTCCACAAGCTAATTTATCGTGTATTTACTTCAACTAAGTAATTGTTGAAATAAGTTCCTGCACAATCAACAGTAAGTAGTAACGTGTATAACATAAACTTTCATACTAGCAATCGACACAGTTAGGGCCTAACGACTCTCTTGAACCAAACAGGGGCCTTACCATGCCCGCTTAGAGCAGCCTTACAACAATATTGAAACAGAGACACTGCTATTGCAGTGAATAGACACAGCTATCCTCACTGCGGTTTATTACTGTTTTAAGAGATCGTGGTAAGTGGTCAGTAATCGCACCAGGCAACGTCATTTCAATAATTCGTGATACACAATTCGTATCGACGAAGTTACGCCTTCTTGGAAGGAATATAGACCTTGTCGGTAAGAGAGAAAGACTTAAATCTTCTAGCGGTGATATGCAGAGACTACATTTACACTTCAAGGAAACAATGCCAAGATTGCGGGAACGATGTTTCTTTAGAGAACTTTCTAAAGATATTAAAATATTTAATTTCATTCACAATTAGGAAGCTTTCGTCCTTCATCTCACCTGATAGTGATGATAAAGCCAGAGATGGGAGCGAGTTTCACCTGGATTTCAAATCAGAGAAGTTACTCAGTATCTTAACACTGATTGAAGATCTCAAGAGTCCTGTTAACAGATTGTTATTACATCGAAAAACTTAGGACAATCGATAGTCAGGTGGGGTCAAAAACAATCTAACTGGGTAGAAAAAAATTGTTGCCACCCGAAAACTGAACCCCGAAGACTATACAGAAAAATATCGTAAGTCTCAAGAATAAGTTTGAACGTTGATTTAGCGCCACTTGGTAATTTCATAGACACCGTACTGATATTGAGAAGATTCAATGCAGTCATTTTCCGCATAATGCAAGGATGGTGGAACATACAATGGACGGCAGCCATCGTAAATCAACAATATGTGTCACATAAAATAGGACCCGCCTTTTGTGTGATATGGGTAAAATACTGGTGAAGACATATTTTTAAGTAAAGTATAACAAAAAACAATTTCGGGTAACGCTAGGCTGACCAACACGTGTCGAGAGATTTATAGCGCATAATTATAATAAATTTGGTCCACATTATGCTTTCTTCAGTTATGCCTTGTGATTTTAGAATAATCGTTTCAGCCGAGAGATGCACACTATTGGACCGTGTCCCATCCCAAGTATCTCCAGACCGATTTGTCCTACGTTGCTTAGCGGATTTTAGCTGCATTTATTAGACAGTGGATCCACCTTATGGAGCTTTATCGACCCTACGATTTCAGGTATGTGTTCGCGATGCAAAAACAAAACTTCAGGTCCCAGCGACCGTAACAACCGTGGTATGAAAGCGCGGCTCATTTACCAATCTGACTAACATATAAGTAGCGGAAGGTGGCCTAAAATGGGTAAGCTAAGGAAATGGTTAATAAAATCTATAAATTACATTTATAAGAATATTTTTTTTTACGTTATGAGATAGAATATATATCGAGCATCAAAATAAAACATAATATGATGGCACCATATATCAAATATTTATTAAATAAGATAAATACAAAACCCTTTTAAAAACCCGTTTTGCCCACATGTGTGCCTAAAACGGGTAACCCCCTTCGGGCAAAACAGGTATGCTTAGGATAGAGTCATATTTGGACAGGCTATAACATGTATATATTATAATTAGTAAAAAACTGACATTGTTACATATTTTTGCAGGAAACTTTGTTCAGAAATCTTTTTACATTGAAAACTAACTTACTTTATATTTTTCTAAATAAAGAAAAATATAAACAAATGTAACAAATGTTGATTAACCTACTTATAACAAATTCAGTCTTTAACCATAACATTTTTAAATAATTTGAATCTTTAACAAAGAAAAATCAAAATAATATGAACTTAACACTTTTCTATATCATAACGGGTAGGTAGTAAATACCCGTTTTGCCCTACTCGTTTTGCCCAAGAGCACATGTTTATGCAAAATTACAATAACCTCAAATTGGAAGGTAATACCGGTAAACTTTCTACCTTAATTTAATGTTAAATAGTGCTAAAATAAGATGGTAACACAAATAGCATGATTCGTATAAAGATTTTTGACTAATCGTAAGACACTTGCCTTTATTTTTTTTAATAAAGTCACTAAAAAACTTTCATTGCATACACCTACGCTATTACACGACTCCGGTATCCGAGCGAAACTGATCGAAGTTCGTCGACGTTCGGGAAATCTAGGCACACGAACACAATAACCCTTTTTTTTTTTTTTTTTTTTTCTCGGGGGGAAATGCGTAACCGCACCGTACCTGCCGTGGGCTAGACGGCGGGCGTGTGTGGGGCTCTCCTGGCAGAATACCAGGCCTACCCACTAAAACCCCCCGGTGTTCTCCCTGCCCTTATGGGCGCGCTAGGTAAGGTCCACACTGCGACTCCACTACCCACGCGCCCGGGCAAGCCCGACCAACTGGTCGGGCTATCGCCAAGGGGGGATTGCCCGAGAACACCAGGGCAATCCCCAGACGGAGGGCCTTACGGCGGCGTGCACGGGGCCAACCGTGCACGCAGGCCTCCACGGCAGGGTCATTAGACGGGCATCGCTTGTGCGAATGCCCGTCTTCGCCTGCCTATCCGTCTGCGGCGGATGGGAGCGGCTTGAGGATCTGCCTCCCGCTCCCTCTCCGCGGCCTCCTTCTGCGAGATTACGTCCTCGCAGAAGGAGGCGACAGCCTCCCATTCCGCCTCGCCACGGAGCATGGCCACGACCATGCTCGGCAGCGAGAGATTTCCGCCTCCCAGCGCAGCGTTGAGTTCACTGCGCTGGCGTCGCCAAGCCGGGCACACCAATAGTGTGTGCTCGGCAGTGTCGTCGGGAGCGTCGCAGTGGTGACACTGCGGCGTTTCCTCCCGACGGGCGACCCGGTGCAGGTAGTGACCGAAGCAGCCATGCCCGGTAAGTACCTGCACCATGCGGAATGTTAGGCTGTCCTGCCGGCGCCCAACCCACTCCTCCAAAACCGGACGAATCGCCTCGATCGTCCGGTGGCCGGCAGCTGGGGAGCCGAGTGCCTCACCCCACTGGCGCAGAGCCTCCCTCTGCGCCAGGGTACGAACTCGCTCCACCTCCTGTGGAGCAGATCGTCCCCCCCGTTCTCGTACAGCAATCCGATGCCGATACACCTCCGAATGGACGCGTGCATCGACATCCCACGGCGTTTGGCCCGCAAGAACACAGGCCGCGCCGTGGCTGACCGTGCGATAGGCTCGCACGGCCCGGGTTGCTATGACCCTCTGTGGACGTCTCAGAAGGGCCACCGTACGGGGGGAGAGGCACTCCGCCCATATCGGGGCTCCATAGAGTGCCATCGACCGTATTACCCCGTGATACAGCCGACGGCAAGCCGATCCTGGTCCTCCTACGTTGGGGAGGACCCGCCCGAGTGCTTTCGCCGCGACCAGCGTGTCATCGGCGAAGCAGACGACCTCCAATCGTGGAAGGAGGTTGCCACGCAGGACCCAGTTGTACCCCAGGTTCCATAGTAGAGGACCCAGTACGGAACCCTGGGGTACACCTGCCGCCATTGCCCACGTATGGACGCGACCGTCCGGGCCCTCGTAGAGAACTGACCTGCCTTCTAGGTAGTCCTCCACGAGGGCGCGGAGGTACGGAGGCACCCGGTGGAAACGGAGTGCCTCCTTTATGCACTCGTGGGGCAGGCTGTTAAAGGCGTTGCGGATGTCAAGAGACACCGCAACAACAGTCTCCCCACGAGCTGTGGCCTCCTCAGTCCACCTCTTGAGGAGGGCCACCGCGTCCATCGTGGACCGACCGGTGCGGAAGCCGAATTGGTTGACTGCCAAGTCCGGCCCCCGGTCCTCCAGGTGCTCGACGATGCGGGAAGCCAGAATTTTTTCTAGGAACTTCCCTGCCTCGTCGAGCAGCACCACCGGCCGGTAACCAGACGGGGAATCCGCCGGGCGGCTCTCCTTCCTTAGTAGGCAGAGCCTGCCCGCCTTCCACCGCCTGGGGAAGCGGCCCGAGGCGATGCACACATCGAGCACCGCTCGGAACCGCTCTTCGAGGTGTCCCAGGGCGAGGGCCAGAACCCTACTTGGGACACCGTCGGGCCCCGGCGCCTTCTTTTTGCGCCGGAACCGTTTCCTCACCGTGTCGAATTCCACGTTCGACACGGGAGGGATGGCGGCAGCCACTTCCACCGGAGGAGTGTCCGGGGGGACCATTCTGGGGGGCTGGAACGGACCGGGATCAGGAAACAGAGTTCCTAACACCCGGTCCAGAAGCCCCCTATCCATGGCTGCGGTGGGGGGAGCAGAAGCTTTAAATTTCCCCCTCACCATTCGGTACGGACGCCCCCACGGATCGTCGTCCAGGAGCTGAATAAAGTGCTCTCTGGACTCCTCCTTGGCCCTGCAGATTTCATTCCGCAGGGCTTTCTTGGCTGCCGCATACACCCGACGAAGCTCAGCTTCCTCGTCGGGTGTAGTTCTGGCGCGCCTACGACAACGCACGTAGGCGCGCCTGGCCCTCATACTGGTGGTACGCAAGTCCGCGATCTCCTGCGTCCACCAGTACACCTGTCCCTTTTCGGGGCAGGCCTGCGCCCTTGGCATGGCGGCTTGGCAGACGGCCTTCATATCGTCTGCGAAGAAATCCGCCATGCCATCGGCATCCCCGGCGAGGTGGGGTGGCACTTCCGACCACGCCCGCACCATCGCCGCCTCCTCCGCCACGTCCGGGCGGAGCTTAGTGAGCGCCCATCGATAAAAGGCACTCACTGCGGAGCCCCTGCGGTTCGGGGCCCCTTGGGATGCCGTGGAGACCTCATAGCGGACATAAAGGTGGTCCGACAGGGTCTCCACATCTTCCTCAACTCGCCAGTCGTTGATTCGATTGGCGAGAGAGGGGGTGGCAAAGGACACGTCTACCACGGACGTGCCCTGCACCCGAACGCAGGTAGGGGTGGAGCCCCTATTCAGAATCTGGAGCCCCAGGGACAGAACCCAGGACTCCAGATCTCCACCCCTCGCATTGGTGCGGGAGGACCCCCACGCGGTGGACCATGCATTAAAGTCCCCCGCAACTAGCATCGGTACCGGGGCCGTCCTACGGACGACCCCCTCTAACGCAGCCAAGAAGACTTGGAAGTCCGCCCGGCTGCGATTGGGGGAGAAGTACGCTGAGACGATCAGCATTCTCCGACACATGGCGGCAACGTAGCCAGTGCCCCTCTCTCTGAAAACGAGAGAGGGGGCTGTGCCACGCGCCACCCGCATTATGGCGGCGGAACCATCCGCCGCCACCAACCAATTTGACGACTGTGGCGGGACGTAATACGGCTCCGCCACAATCGCCAAACTCACTCCCCACTCCGCCGCAGTCTGACACAAGAGGTCTTGTGCCGCGGCGCAGTGGTTAATGTTCGCTTGGAGGAGCTTAATGGGACCACTAGGCATTGGTGGTCTCCATGGGCTCCTCCTGGACCGCGGCTGCGGCCGGTGCTAACTGTGGTGCCGGAGATGCCGGTGTTGCCGGGCTTCTCAGCGCCACGGTCACCTTTACCGGGGCCAAACGGCCCCTGACCGACGGGGGGTTGCAATTCATACCCCCCATCCTGTGGCTGGCCGGTCTCTTGGCGTCTGCACAGACGGCGCAATTTAGCGCCGCCGCGCAGTCCACCGCCTTATGTCCGTCGGAGCCGCAGCGGAAACACAATCCGCTGCGGTCCTTGGCAGAGGGGCACCGCTGGATGGGGTGCCCCAAGCCCATGCAGCGGAAGCACCGCATGGGCTTTTGCTCCAGAAGTTGGATGGACGCAGAACTCCATCCAACTTCGAGCCGACCAGCATCAGCCAGACGCCTCGCCGCCTCCACAGGCACCGAGGCGAAGGCCGCCCCGACACCCCGCAGTCCCGTATGCACGCGGCCCACCTTTATGTGGTGGGCCGGGCAGCCACCGGCCTGCGCCAAGACTTGACATAGTTCTTCAGCGGACACCGAGTCGTCTAAACCGACGACACGAATGTCCGCTGTCTTCACAGGACGCGACACTTTTGCCGCATCCCCTAGCGCTTCCCCTAGCTTTGCGGCCAGCGTGTCGGCTTGGGACGGGGATGTTTCCTTAGGGAGCTCGATAATTCGAGCTCCGGTAATACCCGTCCTGAACTTGGCAGGCCCTATGCCTAGGGCGCCAAGGCTGACGGAGGCTTTGGCCTTGGCAATAGCCTCACTATAAGTGAGACCCTTCGCCACCGCCTCCGGTTTGAGGGCCAGCACCACCGCCAGGGAACGTGGTGCCTTGGGCAGTTTTGGCATCTTTTGCGCCACGGTGGCCCTCTTGGGCACCGTCACCTCCGCTGCCGGCTTTTTCCGGCCACGCTTGGTGACAACGGTCCAGGGATCCTCTATATTCGCCGTGCTTGCCACGACCCCAGAGGTAGACGGGACTGCCGCAGACTTCTTTTTTACCACTCTTGCTTCTTTCGGCATATTGGCCGGTGGGGCAAGAGTGGTATTGACCGTCAGCGTTTTCTCTGGCCGCTGCGGTTGTGGCTGCGGCTGCTTCACACGATCCGACGCCAGCGGTGGCCTGCGAATCGGGGCCGGCATTAGGCGCCCATCTATTTCGAGGCCCTCTAGTCGGGCCGAAACCATTGTACCCACTTGGGCCAGCAACTCCCGCTGAAGGAATTCAATACTCTCCAAGAATTCCCTCTTGGAGATTCCCTCAGCGGGGACGGCCCTGGCCGGCTGGGCTGCCGGCTGCTCCACCCCTGGAAGCTCCTCTAAATCGTCTCCCTCGGAGTCGGCAGCCTCCGGTTTGACGTTATCCACAATCGTGGGGGCCGCAACCACACAACGGCCCTTCGGGCGCTCGAGTCCCCGTTCCGAAAAGGCCCGACGAAGGGCTTTTAGCTCACCCTCAACGACGTCTAGCTGACACCGGAGCCTCTTGTTGTCGGCTTGAAGCCGACGCACCTCCTCCGAGGTTTTCCTGGACGCCAGGGTGCGGACAATCTCCAGGAGCGAGTCGGAGGCGTCCTTAATTTCTTTCACGTAAGTCCCTTTTAAGTTCCGGGACTTACGTGTTACTCCTAACAGCGCATTCACACTTTCCTCGGCCTTGCCGCAAAGGAGCTCGGCAGTGGGCTCGGGAGAGCGCTTCCCCTTGCCTTTCCCCCTTTTTTCGGGGGCCTCTGCAATCACCGACTCCTGGTCAGACTCTGACTCAGTATCGGCCTCCAACATTTGTAACTCCCGCCTAGCCTGGGAGAGCCCGACACTATGTCCTAGGCCTCCTCTGCCCCTTTTAGTACGAGCGACCTTGGGAGCGTAAGGCGCCGTTACCACCTCTTCTGCCTCTGTCGTTATTTCCAGGTCCGTGGCTAAGGGATCCTGAAAGAAGCGGCTATAACTTGGCCTCTTTCTACCACCAACTCGCGGTAGCGAGATATCCGCCTCCGACAATCCTGATTTCCCGCTAGTAATGTCCCGATAGACGGAACGAGATCTTCCCGCGTTATCGCAGCTCTGACGGGGTGTTGCCCCCCCGCCGTTGGACAGCGACAAAACCGGGGACATTACACCATCAACTGGCTTCGCTGCACCACCATTGACCGGTGAGCGGCTCTTCGCCACACGGATGGCAACCTTAACAGGCCCCCCCTCATCTGCACCGTCCGTCTCGGACATGGTCCAATAGTGGGCCCAGCCCAGCAGAGATTCTGTAGGCGAAAACAGAGCAAGGTTCTCCTGTCTTCAGTCCAACAAAAATAATGACCGGGAACAAATCCCCGGCCCCGCGGAGAGTAACTCCTTTATATTAAAAAAAAAAAAGTAACTTGGCTAAATGGCACAGTACCCTTTACCTTTAACAAAAACAATGATCAAAAAGAAAACAAAACTAACCTATATCTGAAAAGAACTTAACCTAAACAAATAATGGCTGACCACAATGACAAATTGAAATTGATACGACAAAAAAATATAACGAACAACAAACAACGAAATAGACAAATAAATAAACTACTACTGATGCCGGGGCAACGCCCCGCACACCAATATCGATCAACAACAAAAATTAAATAAGAAAAAGAATGAAACCTATACCAAAAAAAAAAAAGAACAAAAGACACCCAAAAAACAAGACGTTAACAACGGAATAATTTGTGTGTTTGACTTCAAACATACAAATTATATTATTCTATATACGACACAATAACAGAAATTACGAAACAAAACTCAATAATAACAAACTGAAGCCAATTCAATTGGAATCGATATCGAAACAACAAAACAAATCGGGAATGCGCGCGCTCACTATGACAGCTAAGCCGCGACTGAACACAATAACCCTAACGCTTGATACAGCAGTGTACGAGTACTTACCCGTTTTAGGCGGCCTACCCGTTTTAGGCTACCTTCCCCTACGTAATACGTACGTACGTACCTGCATATAAGTAGCATCTTACGAATTTATGAAACTATATCTATTATCTGATGAAAGTAGGATTTCACAAATGTCATGTCATGAGTCTTGTTTACTATTACCTAACTCGAGTGTTACACGTTAGCTTTTCTCGTGTTTTTTTGTCCTCTTTCACGTTGCAAAAGGGCAACGTGCAAGTCAAAAAAAGTATTGTTAAAGAACGTTTGTAGTACTTAGTAAACACACACCCACTAGTGAAATGAATGACCTTATAACCCTCGTGGTGATGGATTAAGTATACATATCTCGCCGTTCCCACTTTTCCCATGGATGTTGTATGAACCGAATAAGGGAACTTACAACAATCATACCTCTATAACAAGAAAGCGTTAATTAGCTCGAAACGAAACAGTACATCAGCCTGTTTGGTTAGCGTGATCCTAGTTAGTAGATTCTTCCCCGTTTGAGGAGAGACCCGTGCCCAGAAGATTGTTCGTAAGATTGGAAGTAGAGTAAACACACACTCCCTCTCATACACACACACACACACTCACACACAGTGAAATTAATGACCTTATAGTCCGTGCGGTGACGGATTTAGAATACACATGTGTCGCTGTTCCGTTTTATCCCGTGGATGTCGCACAAGAACCGAATAAGGGAGCTTTCCGCAATGATAACTCTACAAACAAAGGCTTAACTCGAAATGCCCTATAATAGCTTGTATGGCTAGTGCGTTGAAGTAAGCCGATTCCTCCTCGCCTGAGGAGAGACCCGTGCCTAGAAGTGGGTCGTATATGGGTTGAAGTGATGACGATGATGATAGGAGTTTATTTTCGTTTGCGAATTTAAAGCACTATATCAGTCAAACAACACTAACAACTTCATTCAATTGCCTTAACAGCTGTGTTTTGGGTGCAAGGAACTATCTCAGTGTACTCACTGCTCAAAATCATCGCGAAAGAAAGTATCAGAAAGATAAAACAATTCCGATTACAAAATATCATCAAAGATCTCAACACGGAATCACTTTTCGGGATGGAGGTGGAAAGAACATAAAAGAACAAAGTTAATTTCCCTTGCAACAATTACATATTAACAGTTGAGTAAGGTATATTTTGGTTACATACACGCGAAGTTTAGTCAGTGGTTGACCACTTTTCTGGCCGATTGTACGTATTATACCAGGTTATGAACTGTCTGTATTTTTAATCTCGTTTGAATCCGTAGTTATTTGCATCATGCCGGAGTAAAAAAGTAATTTATCAGCCAAATTTCTCATTAGTAAGACAGTGAAAACATTACCTCCAAATCCTCCAAAAGTAGGAAGGTACTCGTATTTTCTAACGATAAAAATTTCTACATTAATGAACCGTTGAAGTATCTTGCAAGTATAGCAGAAATCTCCAATCCAAGCAGATAAAGGCCGAGCACATTTACTAGGTCAATTTACTCAATATTCCTATCGCTACCAGATAGTAATTTTATCGAATTAGTTGTTTCATTTGACACACTGGCAGCTAGTTAACGCGTCATCCATACACAAGTCAATAAATATGTCCTGCCTGGGTGTATACTAAATACATAAATCTGGCCTATTCCGTTTTCTCAGTAGTAATTAGTTTGTCTAGTAAGTAACGGATCGATTTAATTGAAACTTATTAGTGTATCTACACGTTCTTCATTGTAATTTAATAACTTTCGAGTTACTTCATTCACTGGGAGCTAAGAATAACAAAAATAGGCAACTTTTGACGAATAAAGGACATTGCTCTGCGTCCATACATTGTTCGCCCCAACACCAACAGCAGTGAAAAAATGCTTTTCATATAATTACGTACAGTATTTAACTGTACGTTCACATCAATTACTACGGAGAAGCTTCGAAATCGAATTATATATCAAAAAATGAATCAGATTTTGAACTTAGTTGAAGCAACACTTTGAGCAATACACATAGTCCATAGCTATACAATTAATGAAATTATAATTATTGCAATCAATCAAAGAACGTTATTATAGCCACGTTTAGTAAAGAGCAAAAAATCTCTAAATAAAGCAAGTCAAAAACACAACAAACTAACAAGTGACAGCGCGTGAATAGTCAAATGACGTGTGTTAACGTTGTAAATTGCGAAAGAAGTAATGAAAAGCATAATTTACACAAATAAAAAAAATGTCTATACCTACATAAAATCGACTCAATTCCATTCAATCAAGCAAAGGTAATCCATTCGTTTATTTTACTTTATTTGATTTTGTTTCTGAAAGTACTTTTAAATATTTTTGATTTGACCGTCGAATAAATATGAATATAATTAAATAACGTAAATCAAATTTTTGTTGGTCATGGGGCGATTTTCGACATTGTCCTTTGCGGAGAGTTGCAAATTTAGCAGTAGGTGACTTTAGCCACTTACCATAAATCTGCTTGCTTGCCAACATTATTGTATAAAAAATATTTTATAAAAAATAAAAACCGACTTCAAAAACACTGAAAAGTTAAAAATAATATAAGAATAGGTACAGACAACATCACACTTCTATATTGAAGTCGGTGCCAAATTTTAAGACTTTCTAGGAGATCATCGTTTGGCACCGACTTCAATATAAAAGTGCCGAAGTCGGTTTTTATTTCTTGTAAAATATTTTTTATTTTTAACTTTTTAGTGAATGAAATCTTTATAGTGAAAGAAACCAATTTTTATGGGATCCCATCATCAGACCCTGACTTTGATAACCTTGTGACCACCCTAGGAGTATACTCAATCGAATACAAAAAGAATTTTGAAAATCGGTCCATAATTGGCGGAGTAATCGCGTAACATACACACAAAACACGTTGGAAACACCTTAAAATTTAAGGGTTTTCCTCGATTTTCATGAGATCCCATCATCAGATCCTGACTTTAGTGACCATGGGACCACCCTTGGAGTATACTCTATCGAATACAAAAATAATTTTGAAAATCGGTCCACAACTGGCGGCGTAATCGCGTAACATAAACACAAAAAAAAACATACGCATCGAATTGAGAACCTCCTCCTTTTTTGAAGTCGGTTAAAAAGTTGTCTTTATTCATAATATCAGATTTTAATTAGGAACAAGAAAAAAAATTGATGAGGACATGCAAATAAAATATCTTTTTGTTGTTTGCCTAAACTAAAAATCTCGAAAGGTTTACTTACCTACTTAAAATCAAAAGTATTTAATTTAATAGCATAAAGTAAAACAATAATATTAAAATATTATTAAATACATAATCACTATATGCAATCTTTTAAAACATTTTTTGTTAAATTTATTTGGATATTATATTTAAAAAACAGGTATTTTTAGGGTTCCGTACCTTAAAGGAAAAAATCCCTTATTTGTCTGTCTATCCATCTATCTGTTATTTACTTTGTTGTCTGTCTATCCATCTATCTGTCAAAAATCTTTCTCTCAGAAGATATTAATAGTAGATTATGCACCATGGGATTAAAGCAGTGTCTAACGTCACGGGCGCCATATTGAACCCCGAGCGCAACGAGGGACTCTAGAGTTTACTCCCGAGAGTAGCGAGGGAGTTAAAATTTAACTCCTGAGCGAAGCGAGTCCTAAGTGAAGCGAGGGGTTCAAGTCGCCTAAGACGAAGACACTGCTTTATTCCAGAGGTGAATACTCTACTTTTCATACCATCTGCGAGACAATAAAAACTTAGGGCTCTATAACCAATTACGTAGGTGGTAATTTTCATCATAAACACTGTCACATTATCATTATCACTATCACTATAACTATGGTTAAAATTATGATATTATCATGAAAACCATAAAATACAAAAAAAAAAGATTTATTTTTCTCAAGCACGAACACGTCACGCAATAATTTTATCTTAAGTAAAGCTTAAAACATTACACAAAACTTAAAACATATTTTTTAATAACATAACAAGTATGAACTTAGTCTACCCATCGATTTACAATACGATACGATCAGCTGCTGGACCCTGTCAATGACCTTTAGTAGCACGCAGGACGAATGTTAATTTGTTAACAATAAAATGGTATCAAATTAATTTCTTTTATTTTTCAACTTCGTTGTATATTTACTTTTGAAACAGCAATTAATTACTACACACAACTGTCGAAATAAATTTCAAATAGTCGACAGCCTATTGACCCCAAATAAAAAAAATGCTGAAGCACCTTGACATTTACTTACGTTTTTTAACTTTATCAATAAAACACCGAATAAACTTCTAAAAAGACTGTAATATTGATGCCACAAAACACATTCCACTAAGCACTTTACTAACGTAAGCAACAAGATATTACAATTTTGAAATACGTAATTGCGTTGGCGGCAAAGTTTTAGCTATGAAAACAATACAATGGAATACTGTTGGTGCAAATTATGGAACAAATTGTAGAAACATTCTTCATTTTTAAATATGCCGCGTAATTTTTCCAAATGCTGTTTATCCGCCGGCAGCGTTAGTGTTCTTGCTTTACTCTGCTTTTTAATCGTTTTTATCGAAAGATGGCGCTTTTTGCATAAAAAGTATTTTATCAATAAAAAATAAAGTGAAATGTAATTGTTTATTTTAGCTTGCAGTATTATGTAGATAAATATTTTATAATTTTGGTAAAGAAATCATGTATTTAGATTTTATAAAAACATTATTTACACATGTAGAATGTCTTTGTCTCTAGTGGATGCACGCTACTGCTGTATGGGCGTAGAACCTTTGCCTTCCTAAGCTAGCATCTATGCTAAATTTTCATACGAATTTTATGTTCCATATTTAAAACACTTTAATCCCTTGGGAGTTTCAAACAAAATTATATCCCTTGGGATATAATGTCTTGCTTTACTTTGAAGTTAAGGGGGATCTAATTGAACATTGTCGAGCAGGTGGTATGAAAACTGAATTTACATCACATGTTCGGATCTATGGTCTCTTTCAGGTGTGGGACAAACCTACTTATAAGTTAACGCTATCAAAAGATATAGACAGTTTATGTCGCATATTTTCGCAAATATTGCGGTTTCACAAAGGAATCAAAACCTATACGGTCCTATTAATAAAAATTAGTTACTCCTTGGATCATCGTCGGTTTAGTTATTCTGTGTTTTGTCTTATTTTGAAATATGACAGCCGACATATTGTGCGGTAACAAGACAAAACACGGAGAAACTAATCCGAAGATGATCCAAGGAGTGAAATTTTTATTAACAAGGCCGTTTGGGTACTTCCCGCTCACCTAGAATCGTGAAATTTGGCAAGAAGCAAAGCCTTATCGTGTTAAGGAAAATATCTGAAAACCGTAAATATGTAGTAAAGAAGTTATAGGTAGGTACCTACTTAGACAAGTTTGTACGGAACCCTACGGCCAATTCACCTTAAATAAACAGTTTTATCGAAAAGCAAGACAATGATTTTTAGATATTGTGTAAATTGTTAATTGGTTATGTTGCAATAAAAATATGTTCACTCATTTCATTTTAAATCTAGCTAGAGCATTGTTCAGACACAAAAATATAATCGTGGAAGCACAGTCAGACGGACAGAAACAACACATAAGCGACACATAAGCTTTACCACACAAAGTTTGAGTTATGCTAAGTCACGGATAGCAGCAGCAATAATCAAGATCATTTAGTTTAAGGTCAGACGTAAACGTCGGTAAAAGTAATGAAAAAACCTACTGCACAAGAATCTTCACTATGCACAGAAGTAGGTTTATCACTTGTCGTAAAGATTTTAAATGAAGCAGACAAGTCAGAAGATAAATTAAGATTGAAACTTAATTACATATCAACTTGCAGAAGTTAACTGTTGGCGATTGTGGGGGCCTTATCTTGTGTGAAATCTAAATCACTTAATATCACAGATACTCACTACACTAGTGATGATTAATTTGAGGAGATAAGTGTTACAAATTATGGATCTTCTCAATTTTACGTTACGTGTTTTGGATAGATGATTACATAAACACACATTTTCATAGATAAAAATCACATGTCACCGTGTTATGATGTTCTAATCTCTGAGACTACTTAATAGAATTTTGTGGCTAGTGTACAAGTTATAGTAGAAACATATAATTGCTTTGTTGAGATAAAAGAAAAGAGTTAATTGTGCCTGTATATTGTTAGGGAAAGCTATGGTCATCTTCGATTGATTTCATACTTTTGCTTTTACCTAAGTCAGATAGAAATACTACGTCACAAGATTTTTCATTCATTGCTTTAGTATTCATGCAATTTTATTGCGCATCATAATAAAATTTTCTCAAACATGCATGGAAATATTGTCATTATTTTAGAAAAAAGAACACGCGAAGTATCGAATCTACGGACAAAGAAAATCAAAATCCACTGCTGGAGTGTTTTTTGAATTTGGAACATGACAACGCTCCAGCAATGTTGTATGAAACGGCGTGCTGGAGTTATTAAGTAAAAATTGCGTTCACGTGGCTGTATGGCCATAAATGCACAGTTAATAAATAGAAAATTGGCGGCAAAGTTAAAAATTCGTCTTGACTTGTTATTTACATACCTATTATATATAAATTTACTAAAATAAAAATTCAATGTAAAAAAACTTTTTTAAAAACAAGCTTTTATTTAAATGCGCTTAAAAGAAAAAATAAACTTTTTCGCTAAAATTTTTACATAAAACGTCATTTCACATTTGACACAATTTATATGACATAAAAGCTTGTCGCGAGATTTACTTGTGTGTAGTAACTTAAAAGTACTTAAAAGAGTACCTACTTTTAAGTACCTTCCTCGTATTTACTTAGTTTGAAAATTCTAATAGATATAAATTTTTCACATCTAATTATTTAATTTACTTGTTTATCTACAAAAGTAAATCTCGCGACAAGCTTTTATGTCATATAAATTGTGTCAAATGTGAAATGACGTTATAAGTAAAAGTTTTAGTGAAAAAGTTTATTTTTTCTTTTTAGCGCATTTAAATAAAAGCTTGTTTTTAAAAAAGTTTTTTTACATTTAATTAATTTTTTACTTTTTAGTGATCACTGCACACGTTCATCTCATTCAACGCATCATTGTTGCAAGGTCGTTTGCCGGTTAACTTAGAACAATCTAGCTTTTCAACAAGAAGAACTTCTAATGATTTTACCCTACTTAAAGCCACGTATGCTTGACCAGTGGCGAAGAGTTTTGAGCCTATTTCAAGTTATTCTTTGCAAGACCTTTTATTTGATACCCATATTGTAGGAGTGCATTAAAAATGATTGGTCCGCCATCTTGGGTATGCCGCCATTTTGGATTTAGAATGACGTCACACAGTTAACCATGCATTTTCATCCAAACTGTATGTGAATACAAAATTTCAGCTCAATTGGTTAAAGATATCTACTTCAAAATTGATTTTCAAGCTTTAGAAGTCCGCCATATTGGATTAATAGTGACGTCACATTATTTTTCGAGTTACTCTTAGCAAGACCTTTCATTTGATACCCATATTGTAGGAGTGCATTAAAAATAATTGGTCCGCCATCTTGGGTATGCCGCCATCTTAGATTTAGAATGACGTCACACAGTCAACCATGCATTGTCATCCAACTGAACGTGTATACAAAATTTCAGCTCAATCGGTTAAAGGTATCTGCTTCAAAATTGAGTTGCAAGATTACACCTGAACATACATACTTACATATTTACATACTTACATTGCAAGTTAAATAAAAGCTTGTAAAAATGAGTTCCGACGGTTCAGAGAGTGTAATGGAGATTGATTGTACTCGACCAAATTTAAGATCAAAAGCCAAATTGGAAATGGAAAACCTGCTTCCAGCGAAGTCGAAAGAAAAATACATGAAAGTAGGTAATATATGAAAATTTTATGATTTGGAAAATCGAGAAATAAATGAACATTTTCTCCGAAACAGTATTATTGGCATATTTTAATGAGATTGCTAAGACTAAAAAGTTATCTACACTATGGGCAATTTATTCTATGCTGAAATGTACAGTTCATTTTTAAAACGGCATTAACTTGAAAAGAAAATGTATAATATAAAAAGTGAGTGTTTTATTTCCCTGCATTCTTTTGAGAAAAGCACTATACACGGTGTTTCATAATAACCAATAAATAATCAATGCGTTATCTAATACTAATTATTAAAATGTGTTTACACGTAATGTCATTCAACCCAAAATTTTCATGTACGAGTACCTATATCATAGTATCATCATCATGTCTATGACTTACATTTTTTTTATGGGATAGGGGGCAAACGAGCAAACGTATCACCTGATGGTAAGTGATTACCGTCGCCCATGGACACCCGCAACCCCAGAGGAGTTACAAGTGCGTTGCCGGCCTTTAAGGTAGGAATACGCTCTTTTCTTGAAAGTTTGAAGGTCGTATCGGTCCGGAAATACCGAAGGCGACAATTCATTCCAAAGTTTGACTATACGAGGCAGGAAACTGCGAGAAAAACGCACAGTTGTGGACTGCCAACAATCTAAGTGATGGGCATGGATTTTTTGTCGCGTGGAACGATGGCGGAAAGAAGCGGCAGGTATGAGACCGAACAACTCCTCGGAGCATTCCCCGTAATATATGCGATAGAAGATGCATAGTGAGGCGACTCTACGCAGCGCCAAGGTATCAAGCCGATTAGAAATTTCCTGGCAGTCGACGATTCGAGTCGACACCGTGTATATGCCTCGGCGGAAATGGCAATTGCCTGTCTCGTATTACTGAAGTCCTCACCTGCGGCTCGGTCTTCAAACTCATACTCGACCTGCAATTGCCTATTTCACGGCCTTTGCAATAATGTACTATTACTACTGGGGCAGATTTTATGATGGAGATCATTCCAACACTGAGAGGTAGCAAGCCTGAAGGACTCACAAAAGGCCATAGACCGGTGTTTGGGCGTTGAGAAGATGTAAGTGCTGGCCCGTTTTGAGTAAGATCGCCGCTCCCAGGCCCAAGCCAACTTGTCATTTATAGCAATGCAATTTTTACCAAGAAATATTTCTTATTGTCTTAAAACAAGACTGCGCTTAATACGGTAAAAGTACACAAAAGGTGTGCTCTTGCGTTATACGGCCGCAAACAAAAATATAACAAAATAAACTCCGATAAAAGCTGACCTCTTGCGACGCCATCATGACTTGCGATCCCTTGCTTGTGTCTGGGTCTCTGTGACCGCGACTCGGTAACAAGTTAATTCCGTGACTCATATTTGACCGTGACTTATTAAGGCCGTATTGCACGGCGCATAGCGGAACGCACTCGTGACTCGTTACACATCCTCCGCGTCTTCGGGAATCGAAGCGAGGACCACCCGCCCGCCATCTATTTGCCCACGTAATAATTTTAGAATAAACGCGAATTCTAACGAAGCCTTGTATTATCGCGAGAGAAACAAAAGTACTTCAGCAAGCTTATTACCGATCTCATGGTTTTCAAATGATATCATTATAAAATCATTGTGCAAAACGAAAAATAAGATTTTCGGTGAGATTTTTGATCATTCGTTCACTATAATATCGTGATGACATCATTGAAATTATGCCATTGTGATGATATCATTGGAAATCGGTAATACCAAATGAAGCATTTCATTACTTCTTTATCTCAAAATTTATACCATGTCATGAAAAGATGAAAGATCCATAATAGGCTTGCAGGTTAATTTTTGGGATGACATCGCATCGTGGTAGTAAGCATATATTTCTGTATTAAGTATAGCGAAATCCGCATACTTAATTAGGCAATATTTTTAGATGGGAAAGCAACAGGTAGTAAAATAGCGAGACCTAAAACTTTAGTGCTTTATTTCTGGACTAACTGTTTCAATCTATTTTTTGGATACCCTATGTATGATTTGTCACACGCCCTACTTAACCTAGGAGAAAAACTTCGGCCCCTATTGATAATCGAACTCCAGACTTTCAGATCAATTTGAGTGGGTTCAACAACTGGAGCATGGGGTCTGTTACTATTTGCACATCTAACATAACATTAAAACACACAAGAAATACATATTACAAACCACGTTAACAATTGACGTGGTTTTTAAAACAAATGTCAGAATTATTTACTATCCGAATTTCTCGGCAGTTTTCGATTATTTGTCGAATGGTTTTTGAGATAAACTCTGAATGAATGACGGTATAACCAACTTAATCATATTGCGACGGACGTTAGTGTGAAAGCATGGTAATGCTAAAACTGCAGGTTTTATGTTACGATTGCGATATAGAATTGTCCATAGTGGCAATTGCCCGATTAGCCAAGAACTCACAATATATCAAGTGAACATGTAACATGACTAATTGACTAGTTTAGTTACGGTTGATATTCTAAACAAGTTTTCTTGATTTAACTATACGATGCTTTGATTTGGGTAGGTACACGGTTTAAATGTAAGTATATGTGAATCTTTGACATTTGATTTTTTTTACTTGATGATTACATTGCATTACACCATTCGCGGCTTGCGGGAAAATTTTTGTAAGCTATATTTAAGCTTTCAAAACAAAAAAATATAACTTAATCGTTGTTAAATCTACTGCATATCAATCTGGCATCAATAAATAGTTACCAATGCCACATTTATTTCAAAATTTTTCAAATTTCACAAACTATACAAAATACTATTTACATTCGTAGTCATAATATTTATCTGTGGCCAATTGTTAAGCAGTAGCACTCCATTAACCACTCGGCGAACAGCAGCATCCGCGCTTTACAAAGTAACTAGTGATTTTCAGGTTATAAAGTCATATCGGGGTCATAGTCGACAGTCGAACCGAGTACCGTTCGCCATCGAATTCTCTTACAATCGAGTGCACCGTGCACAAAAATCCCACGGGGCACCTCGGCTCGCAGCACGCCCGCTCCACCGTTAATTATGGCGTGCAATCAATTTTCGCTCGGTACCTACCACTGTACCCATCTCGCCGTCGCGTCGTCGCGGGTGCCCGGTGGTACATGCAAATTCCATCTCGTTCGGGCGGCCGTTTGGTCACGAGCGTCGCGGTTTGCGATTTTGGAGATAGTAGGGAAGCGGCCATTTTTTTTTCAATTTCCGTCAGGAGTTTTTTCATATTTTATTTACGTAATCAACAACTTAGGAGCGTCGGAAAAACAAACTGGGAGCGTCGGGGGCCGCGATCGATCCTGCCATGTACCAATGTTTTTCGTTTCACGAATTTCATATGTACATTTATCGGACGCTCCCACGGTGAAGGAAAACATCGTGAGGAAACCTGCATACACCTGCGAAGTAATTCAAAGGTGTATGTGAAGTCAACCAATCCGCACTGGGCCAGCGTGGTTTGACTAAGGCCTAATCGCCCAAACATAACTAGTTAGGGTAGGCTCGTGCCCCTCCGCAATCGGGGAATGGTTAACGCCGATCCCGATTGTGTCCCTACGGAGGTAGAAGTATCTGGAGGGGTTTTAGCCGAGTATGGGGTCTTTTACCCGAGTCCGGCATATCCTTGGGGTGGCCCCGTCAGTCGGCCTCTTGTCGAATCCGTAAGAAGGATTTCCCCTCCTAAAAAAAAGGCTCGTGCCCCTCGGTGGGGACGTATATGAGCTGTGATGATGATGATAAATCAACAACTTGCGTCAACATAGTGATTTGAAATGTCGCTTGAAGCCATACTTAGGTCAATTTTCTTCTAATTTGTGACGTAGTGAGCCCCACAGTCCATAACTTTCATTCGCTTTTTCTCAGCAGCTTTTTGGTTGTTTTGACAAAGCAAAAATTTGTGTGATATTTTTTTTATTGCCTAACTTACGGACTAATAAGATTTCGATTTTTCATACTCAGTCCGTTAACCGTTTATTTATCCTTTTTTACAAAATGACTTTTCTTACAGTACTATCAAAGCTTCACAAAAACCTCTCAGTTAGCATATACAAATATCAAGACAAAACTTTTAAGAATTACTAATGTAGGAGGGCCAGGATCGACGTGCCGTCGACTGTATCACGGGGTGATACGGTCGATGGCACTCTACGGAGCCCCGGTATGGGCGGAGTGCCTCTCCCCCCGAACGGTGGCCCTCTTGCGACGTCCGCAGAGGGTCATAGCAACCCGGGCCGTGCGAGCTTATCGCACGGTCAGCCACGGCGCGGCCTGCGTTCTTGCGGGCCAAATGCCGTGGGATGTCGATGCACGCATACATGCAGAGGTGTATCGACATCGGGTTGCCGTTAGAGAACGGGGGGGACGATCCGCTCCCGAGGAAGTGGAGCGGGTTCGTACCCAAGCGCAGAGGGAGGCTCTGCGTCAATGGGGTGAGGCACTTGCCTTCCCAGCTGCCGGCCACCGGACGATCGAAGCGATACGATCCGATCCGGTGATGGAGTCGATACTGTCTATTGCACCTATAGAGACCTTGTGGAGGAACAATATACCGAGAAGCTGGCGTCTATTAGCGAGTGACAAGATATTGTGAAACTTACAGGATTCTATATAGTCTCTAGTTTAGGTGTTTTATAAATTTTATTTGTATTTTTTCTATTTGTTGAATATTTGTAATGTATTTATTATGGAAACAATATTTATTATGGAATGAGAGTGCCACTTAAACCTATGCGGTCTTATTAGGTACATGACATGGTTAAAGTATAGATAGTTTAGAGCCAGTCTAAGCAAAAACTAAATTTTTGTAGGTTCTAAAGAAAAGTTATAACGAAACGTGTTCTATCTCTCGTTTAAGCAAATCGAGGTTGAACTCAGGTCTAAGGATAAAATAGGCATACCCCTTTTTTTTTTTTTTCGAGGGGAATGCGTGACCGCACCATACTCGCCGTTGGCTAGACGGCGAGCGTGTGTGAGGCTCTCCTGGCAGAGTGCCAGGCCTACCCACTAAACCCCCCGGTGTTCTTCCTGCCCTTATGGACGCGCGTGGTAGGGTCCACACTGCGACTACCACTACCAACGCGCCCGAGCTAGCCCGACCTAGCTGGTCGGGCTATCGCCAAGGGGGGATTGCCCGAGAACACCAGGGCAATCCCCAGACGGAGGGCCTTACGGCGGCGTACACGGGGCTAACCGTGCACGCAGGCCTCAACGGCAGGGTTATTAGACGGGCATTGCTTGCGCGAATGCCCGCCTTCGCCTGCCTGTCCGTCTGCGGCGGATGGGAGCGGCTTGAGGATCATTCTCCCGCTCCCTCTCCGCGGCCTCCTTCTGCGAGATGACGTCCTCGCAGAAGGAGGCAACAGCCTCCCATTCCGCCTCGCCGCGGAGCATGGCCACGACCATGCTCGGCAGCGAGAGGTCTCCGCCTCCCAGCGCAGCGTCGCTGCGCTGGCGTCGCCAGGCCGGGCACACCAACAATGTGTGCTCGGCAGTATCGTCGGGAGCGTCGCAGTGATGGCACTGCGGCGTTTCCTCCCGACGCGCGACCCGATGCAGGTAGTGACCGAAACAACCATGTCCGGTCAATACCTGCACCATGCGGAACGAGAGACTGCCCTGCCGGCGCCCTACCTACCCTACAAGTTATAGTAGAAACATATAATTGCTTTGTTGAGATAAAAGAAAAGAGTTAATTGTGCCTGTATATTGTTAGGGAAAGCTATGGTCATCTTCGATTGATTTCATACTTTTGCTTTTACCTAAGTCAGATAGAAATACTACGTCACAAGATTTTTCATTCATTGCTTTAGTATTCATGCAATTTTATTGCGCATCATAATAAAATTTTCTCAAACATGCATGGAAATATTGTCATTATTTTAGAAAAAAGAACACAATTTTTTACAAAATGACTTTTCTTACAGTACTATCAAAGCTTCACAAAAACCTCTCAGTTAGCATATACAAATATCAAGACAAAACTTTTAAGAATTACGTAAACAGGAATTACTTTTAGCATTGCGTGATCCAAACATTTGTTACCGCTTGAAATTAAATTAAACCTTAAAAGAGTAATCGCACCATGTTCGCGATTAATGCTTTCATTACTCCAGCAAGCTTAATGAAATCACCCGTCGATCTGTTTTAAGAATAAGAGTAAGAATAACAAAAATCAAGGATTTTCTGTACCAGCTGATTTAAAAGATATTAATTTATATAATATATTAAACGAAGAAATCAAATAAAAAATACAAATTATTGATAAGGAGCCTAAGTGTGTTGTAAGATCTTGAAAACTGAATTGTGTTTCATACTTTATATTCATTGAATAAAATTAAGTAAAGCTCATTCGGCACTATATTTTCTAGTATTTATACTCATAGCGAAACAAAAATACACAATTCAACAAATACCAACATTTCCGCAATCGAATTGGAAATAGAGTTAGGTACGATTCTGGCCATTCGATTTAAAACGCACATATTTTAAGTGCATACTAACGATTACTGTAATTTTACATTACCTACTATACACTTTCACCAGTAAAAAATTGAAGGAAACGATTGCACCGAAAAAGTTTTAAGAACTTTATGGTTGTGAGAGGGAAATTTGAGGGTAATTTATAAATGAAAGTGATTTTTCCAAGTGGCTTCGAGAACGGGACACTGACGATTATTACTGAATTATTGTGTATGTAATGCCAATTCGCACCACACACACACAAGCGCGCGGTTTCAGCCTCAGAAGGGATTTTGCTTCTTTGTGTATATTCAACCGTTTGCATAATGGGGTAGGTATGTTCTTTGATTATATACCTGTCATAATTAAAGGGTATGTTATGAGGAGCTATTTGACATGATGCCGATAGCCACTTTTTACCATCGCACAGTCGCCATCGACACGAAAGTTAACTTATATATCTCCCTAAAAGCTCCTGTCAAACCTCACTAAATCCAGTCTCCTCTTTTCTTTCCCCATACCAATTCAAATTGCAGGCATAACTCATATCTTTGGCGCAAGGCAGGTGATTTCATACGGTGTTCAAAAATGTTAGTAGGTACTCTTGATTTATTTGAAACGAATCGTGCGGCTGCGAAATGTCTAATGAGCCAAAGCTTTTTTCATAATTAAGTTGTTTTTAGGTGTATGATTGTGATGTTATGTTTTCGTTTTTTTATTTCGGTGTCTAAAAATATCATTATATCTGCATGTGAGGACCTGTAATTAGCATTAGCTTATATAATATCGGTTTTATTCATAATAGCAGGCAAAGTTTTTTACCACTCTGTGAATCAGCTGTTGGTCAAAATAAATAAAATCCTACTGTATGCTCTTCAAGGAATTTTCCTCCTCGCACGCTCAGGATGAAGAATGCGTTTCTTGTCGAGGTTTTTTCGAGAAACTGTAACAGGTGACGCGGTGGTGCAGTGGTTAAAGAAGTAGGTCCGATAAAGCACCAGGAATTGTGTCACTGATATATATATATATATATATATATATATATATATATATATATTCTTCTTTCACCGTTACAAGTATTAATAATACCTAAAAGGAAAAGGCACTCTGAAACAGATATTATGGACTATTTTAAAACTATGGCAAAAAAACATAATAATATAAAAACTTACCAAGATAATAAAAACTTACACATAAGTGCCTTGAATTTTATTGAAAAGAACATGGCGACTGCATGGCGATGGCATTATTTAGTTTTATTATCAGTCTTTGGGTAAGTATTATTTTAATAATATTTATAATATATTAAATTGTGGCATCACGACTTCCATGCGCCTTGATGCCCGCAATTGAGTGACGGACGAGACGAATTAAATTATGTCAAAGACAAGATTTAAAATGCAGTCAGGTTAGGCGGGAATGCAACGAGTTGCTATATCTAGAATATAGCACCTCGTTACAATACTACAGCATGGGGTTCTTCAAAGAGGGTATTACATTTTTTTAAAGCGTCAGCAGCCCGCAAGCGATACCCCCAGTGTCACAAGTGTCCATAGACTGCAGTAACCGGACACAATCAGAAAAAACCTCCGACTCGTTGATACAATGTCATAATTAATAATATGTAATTAAAATACGTATGCCATAGGTGTGTGATACCTTCGAAAGCCGGGGCGGGTTGCATAATCAATATATAAATAATATAGCACTACTTTCAGTGTAACAAATTAATTAATCAATAAAATTCGATTAATCATCGAACAAATTACTCAATTATTCAACCAACCACGCATATAAGTACTTGGTTGATTAATTAATTAATTTGTAAAACGCCTACGCACACAGACGTGTTGCGATGAAATAATCAGGAAACGCCTAAAGAAATCTATTAAAAGCAACGTGTTCACACCATTATATTCCGCGACCAGGTGGCGCGGCGGTGGCGGTCATTATGTTCAGTTACTCTCGATCACATTGATTATTATGAGAACAGTGTGTGCATGAGATGTGCGATTTTTACGATAAAATAGTACGAACGCCTAGTTTCCATGGTGGTATCAGTGTGCATGCATCACCGCATAATTAAAGTAATATAGTCAATATAGATATGCGTGAAACGAAGGCAAAGCTTATACATATTCTTTGCTTATGCGACGTTTTATACAGTGTGTCCTAAAATGGCATACATTTTAGGGCAGACAGACAGCTTTGGTAGTTTTTTAGCAAAGCTATAGGGCTTCGTACCTCCAAGGGAAAAACGAAACCACTAAGTGAGTTATAGTTACTAAGGGCTGAGTTACAGGATGACTTAGTTGTCCGTCTGCCTGCGAATACCCCTTTCCTCAGGAACGCGTTGCGATATCAAACTAAACCTTTATATCAAATACTCGGGTTTAACGCGATCGAAAGATGGCCGTATACTAAGCTCCTTGTCAAGCTATACTGTTTGACCTTTGGACCGTTCTTATAGCGCTCGTAATAGTGGCAGTTTTCGTAGTGTAAATGTAAAGCTTGAAGGGGACCTTACTGTATATGTCGCATATTTTGAAAGAAACCAAAACCTGAAAAAGGAAAAGGGCACTTCCCGTTGACCTAGAATCATGAAATTTTGAATTAATTGGCTTAAATATATTGGCTTTGCTTTGTTAGTTTAAAAAAAAATTAGTAGCGAGTTACCCTAGATATAACATAACACGCGAACGAGTAGGTATATGTTAGATCATTAGCCAATAAGCAGTATGTAGCAATGATATTAAAAATGCATTAAAATGACAAGTAATGATTAAACATTAAAAGAGCAGCATATCTTGCTTGACTACGTTTTGATAATGATGACAAGGATTTAACTCTATCATGACATGATCCTAATACTTAAGTGAACAGCTAAAACACGTTTATGTATGTACGATATAATTCATACCTTAGTGGTCTATTTGGAAACTAATTGAATATCTTTATTTGAAACCGATGAAAGAGATTTGTCTTTTGCTACATAAGGTCAGGATAGTCAACAAATTTTAATACTAACGAAAAGAGTGATGTTTGATTGAGCTAGCAGTGTAGAATCATGATGTAGAATTGTATTACATAAAAATGTATGTATGTATGACTGAAAAAGAAAAAAGGAAACATAATATCCACAAACCTGAATATCTTCATAAAAAACATGAAACACATTGGACGTGCCTATGAAATTGCCTATTAAGGGTTTCCCTCGATTTTTCTGGAATCCCATCATCGGATTATGACTTGGTGACAATGGGATCACTTCAGGAGCATACTCTTTTGGCGTCGAAGGTTAGAGTGGCGAAGAAGGGGCTACAACGCCCTGATCCCGCCACCTTATTGAGGCCTGCGGGCAACGCGGTTGGGCGCCGTGTTGCCTGTATTGCACTCGACCCCTGTGACGGTGGGAGCAGCTCTGGGACACAAGCTGCTCTCATGCCTCTGGTAGAGAGGACAGTCTACGGGCTAGGCCGAGCTGGCTCACGTGAGCGCAGCGCCATGCGCATGCTCGCAGCCGCTCTAAAACGGCCGAAGAGGCCGCTACCCAAGGGCTTGGAGGTGCGTAAAAGCATTCCCTCGCAAAAAAGGAGTATACTCTTTCGATTACAAAAACAATTTCGAACATCTGCCCACAATTGGCGGAGTAATCGGTGAACATACATAAAAGAAAAAGAAAATAGATACAGTCGAATATAGAACCTCCTTCTTCTTTAAGTCGGTAAAAAGGTTAAGGATCATTCTATCATCAGTTCAGCATGGTGGGAGTATCCTTCAGATGATAACTACGGGACGCACATACCTGAATGGTTTCAGAAAAGACATCAAAAAGACTATGAAATGTAAGGTTTCCCCTGGATAATTGCGGCCGGCCTAGACAAGCCCGTATAACATAACTTTTTGTTTATTGAATCACTTATGCAACAAAGCCGTGGGCTTCATTTTGGCTGCTACTATCGACGAAATCCTAAAGTAACTAAGTACATTAATAATAAAATTTTACCATACCACCAAATCAATATCTATTCCATTGAAAATCGCGATGAGAATCACCGCAAAACCGAATGCATCTGCCATTACTCATGTTGCGGCAAACGCGACATTTTCATTGATTTACTACCAAACGTAGATAACGCATGAACGTTCGAAAAGTGGGCCGGTGAAGAACTGCCCAATCGGGCCTCGTGCAGTTCTTTTCCATGCGTTAGAGCGACAACGCGATAAGCAATTTTGAGCATTATGTTTGAGAGTATAAAGTTGATATTTTCTTGTAGCAATTACTAAAACGTCAAATTTAATGTGGCTAGGTATGAAATGATGTAACTGCACACGGTTGTACTTCAAATAGTTGCCGTAATAATAAAGAATAAGGTTGAATTCGATAAATACGGTACTTTCTTTATGGTAATTTTAATTTGGGTGTGCATATTCAACTAGTCTATTTAACAGCGTACAAATGTATAGTCGATTAGGTGACAGATTTCAAGCGCGTTTTTGTATGAAGTGCTCTATCTACGTTTGGTAGTAAATCAATGGACATTTTCTTGAATGGTACACACGGAGAGCCTATGTTGCTTATAATGTGAGTCTGTCGGTTAAATACGACTTGTCTGTCTCAACTTTCGTGGGAACCCACCTAGTTATACGATTCAAAAAGGATTTTCTCTCATAGGTTCGCTGGCGGCGTTTTAAGTAGATGGCCTATTAAAGTGATATAAGGGCAAGGGTTGCAAGGCGCACCGAATATCTGGTGTATATTTGTCGCTTTTTGTTACAGACAGCGAAGGGTAACTAGGAGATATTGTATGAGTAATAGAAGACGCTTTAAAAGGTTCCGTAAAATGTAAATAACCAAATTAGAATGTATAGTATTTTACTAGCGATTTCCCAAGTCGCATCTATATTTTTAAAATATCATTATTTGTTTATCCCACGGAAAAGAATAAAAGAAACGTATGTTCTGTTCCGCGAAAAATGTAAATTGAAATAAAACGTAGGTATTATATACGCTTCACCAACTGCAAATGTGTTATGTATGATGATGTTGAAATGCTTACTGCATTTGTTTAATTTTTATCTAATCTAATCTGCTATTTAGGACTTTTGTAAAACAATTGCACGACAGTCCAATCGTGGTTCTAAGTAGATTTAAATTATTTACACATATAATATTATTGTGATGCTCTCAAGCTTTGCGTTTGATAATATCTGTGTTGTGTTGTTTTCATATCTGTTTCCTATCGAAAAGTAAATATTTGTAAATTTCCACAGTGAACGAGTTTTTACTCAGCACAAGTGTGTCAACACGGCCGGCGCAGTTGTTTCATTATTTCACCGAAATTAATTATTGAAACTTTCATTGACAGTTCCAAATGATTAGCTCGCAGTGTAAACAGAGTCGGAGGCTTCAAATGAAACGTTAAGATTACGCTACATTAATAAGGCACGCTTTCGCGGGCCAACGCGGGTCGGCTGTCGCTGGGTCAACCTTTTGTTTTCTGTGAATCAGAGGAAAATGTGCGAAAGTTTATATTACTGCTGACACTGCTATAATATTACTACCTTATATGTACACGAACTAGATGTTGCTTTTTCTAGTTTATAAGAAACTCATTAATTGCTAATTACATGGAATCATTGTCATAATGTTTAAAAATTCGGAACATTCAACAATTTTGCTAATACATTTTTTTGACACATGGTTAACTTTAACAAATTGTAATAATGTAATAAATATAATGCTAGCACCATTAATCTATGTGACAAAGTGCTTAAAAATTGTATGTGAGACTTGAAATAGTTTTTGATAGGTAAATTGTGAACTTCTTTTGTATTTTCATTATAATGACCATTTGCTAAAGTTGATCACGTATCAAAAAACTAACCCTTAGTAACTAGCCATCCACATAATAGTTATCTGTGTGGCCATCAATTAATACTGGTAATACTACCAGTCTCGTCCGTTATTCCATTATCAATACGATATTATAACTTCACTTGACCATGACACAGTAAAGTTTTTTGTTTTACAGAGCAAAATGATAAAAAATATATTCACATACTCACAGAAAATTGCTACAACTTTTTACACCTTAAAATTCTTAAAGTAATAAGTCCATTCAATATTTAAACTCAGTCTGCTGAAGACTTTCAAGTTTTCAAATATTGTGAATCCCCGCCGATTCGTGAAAAAGATAAAATTTGTCCTCTTAAAGAACAATATTTTAATAATCGGTATCGATCTAAAATAGAGCATTTTGTTGTAAGCGTTGTTGTGTGTAGCACAAAAGAAACTAGTTACTTCAACAGCAAACAACTTTTATGGCGAGCGGACAAGAGCTTACTTAATTCCACGATTAACTTTTAAACTACCAGTATCCATTACAACTAAAATTAATATTAGTAATTTAAAACTGAACTAAAAATATATTTCCCGTGTAATTTATAAAGATATTGTGATTGTACAATTTGCTTTGGCTTGTAAAATAAGTTTTTTATGTGTGTTCCTGATCGATGTAGTGGACTGTATTGTAGAATGAAATGCGGAGATTTTTATAAATGTAACAAATAGATATAAAAATATGTCATGGCCCGTAAATTTGTTTATCGTGTAAAATGATGAATGGGATTAGACTGATCCGCGTTCAGTTTGGTTGCCTAGTAGAGGACGACCACGGCTTCCAAATCATCGAAATCCATTTAAAAAGTCAAGTCACAATTGTTGTAATAAATATCGAAGAGTAACACACTAATGATAAGTCCATGCACACTACACATTCAACTCGAAGGTTAGTTGTCAGAATGGACATTCGAATCGACGAAAAATCCAAGATAAACCAGCGCTAAACTAGGGGTATGCCTATTTTCCTATGTATCGCCTCGGGCCGCTTCCCCAGTCGGTGGAAAGCGGGCAGGCTCTGCCTGTTAAGGAAGGAGAACCGCCCCGCGGATTCCCCGACTGGGTATCGGCCGGTGGTACTGCTCGACGAGGCCGGGAAGTTGTTCGAGAAGATTCTCGCTTCCCGCATCGTCGAGCACCTAGAGGACCGGGGGCCGGATTTAGCAAATAACCAGTTCGGCTTCCGCACCGGCCGGTCCACGATGGATGCAGTGGCCCTCCTCAAGGGGTGGACTGAGGGGGCCACAGCTCGTGGGGAGACTGTTGTTGCGGTGTCTCTTGACATCCGCAATGCTTTCAACAGCCTGCCCCACGAGTGCATAAAGGAGGCACTCCGCTTCCACCGAGTGCCTCCGTACCTCCGCGCCCTCGTGGAGGACTATCTGCAAGGCAGGTCCATCCTCTACGAGGGGCCGGATGGGTGCGTCCATACGTGGGCAATGGCGGCAGGTGTGCCCCAGGGTTCCGTACTAGGTCCTCTACTATGGAACCTGGGGTACAACTGGGTCCTGCGAGGCGACCTCCTTCCACGAATGGAGGTCGTCTGCTTCGCCGACGACACGCTTGTCGCGGCGAGAGCGAAAACGGGGGAGGAGGCGGCCCACCTTGCGTCGGTCGGCGCTTCACTTGTCGTTCGACGCATCCGCCTCCTGGGCCTGGACGTCGCCCTCGATAAAACGAGGGCCATGATGTTCCACGCCTCTCGTCGCAGGATCCCACCGGGGCTTCGAGTCCGAGTGGAGGGGGTCCGCATACCAGTCGAGGCACAACTTAAGTACCTCGGCCTGGTTTTGGATCCCCGATGGAGCTTTGAGGAGCACTTCAAACTCCTCACTCCACGGCTATGTGCCGCCGAAAAAAAAAAAAAAAAAGGGGTATGCCTATTTTATCCTTAGACCTGAGTTCAACCTCGATTTGCTTAAACGAGAGATAGAACACGTTTCGTTATAACTTTTCTTTAGAACCTACAAAAATTTAGTTTTTGCTTAGACTGGCTCTAAACTATCTATACTTTAACCATGTCATGTACCTAATAAGACCGCATAGGTTTAAGTGGCACTCTCATTCCATAATAAATACATTACAAATATTCAACAAATAGAAAAAATACAAATAAAATTTATAAAACACCTAAACTAGAGACTATATAGAATCCTGTAAGTTTCACAATATCTTGTCACTCGCTAATAGACGCCAGCTTCTCGGTATATTGTTCCTCCACAAGGTCTCTATAGGTGCAATAGACAGTATCGACCTCTGTGAGCTGTTTTTACAGCTACAATCACCTACGTACCGCACAAGACATACACGTTTGTTCCACCTGACGCACACTCGGACAAACTATCATAAGAATTCTATTGTCTGTAGATGCCAAAAATTGTTCAACGAACGCTTTAACACAATATACGTCTTTGATAGCAATACATACAAATTTATGAAGGATGCATTAAATATCTTTAAAAAATGACAAAAAACTTACATATATTTTAAATATTAAGAAATGTATAACATTACATATAATACTGGGATATATAGGAATTACACACACACACACACACACACACTCACACACAATATTATAATTATTACTAGCTGTGCCGGCGAACTACGTTTCGCCATAATAACGGCGAACTTACGTTTCGCCATAATAAAAAATAGTTTACGACCTATTCTCAGACCTACCGAACATACACAAAAAATTTCATAAAGATCGGTCAAGCCGTTTCGGAGGAGTTCGGTAACAAACACTGTGACACGAGAATTTTATATATTAGATTAAGAGCCTCTTCCCTCTGTACGAATGGTTATTTTATAAAAATTAAATCCGTCATTAAATTTAAGGCCTAATATACTTAAGTAATTATTGTACACTAAGATCTGTAGATTTATTTAATAAAAAGTAAATGTTTATTTTTCAATAAATAACTAAAAATGCGTACTTGCCAACATAATATCAGTTCTGTTCTAATATTCTCTAAATGAGATTGCTGATCATTACGACCCAAAAGCAGAGTAGGTAGATAGACTTGAAGCTGATACGTAAAATATTTTTTTTTATTGTTTTAAAACTAATCATCAGAATGATCTCAAGGTACAAGTTCGTGTCTTGCGGCCGATCGCACGTGCGCGGGGATGCGTCAGTATGTATGGCAATATCAGTCTACGGCCGCACGCGTCAGCTCCATACCTGAAAGAGTAGCGCCAAACATTTGCGAACTGCAACTATTGTCGCATGGGCCACAACCGTGCGACACGAACTTTGTACCTTATATACGAGTATACTCAACGTTATGCCGACTGACAAAAAATGCTAGGGAAAAGACGTGAAAAATCGGGAGGCTAGGGTGACTGCTTGAAATAGTTTTAAAATCCCGGTTATGTGAGGTTATGACATGTTAAATGGTGCAATAGCGGTGTTTCTCTCGCCACATTGGATAGGTTACTTTGAGTTCATCAACCAGCATTATAAGTAAAAGCACACAGTAGCAAATTGACAAATTATTGATACAAAGGTGCTCCTCGCATTGGACTAATCACAAAGAATGTTTCGAAAGCGATGCATTCAAATTTAAACCACGTATTATTAATCTCAACAGATGAAAGTTTCATCCGAAGTAGATCATAACGAGCCAATAATACTACAAATTATTCGCTACTTAAGTGTGCTCTTTGTCAAATGATTATTAAGTGTGTAATGGGTTGGCACTTACGCTGTCCATCGAAGACAGCGTATTGTAATAGCGGCCTTGCAAAATGGACGCGCTATCTATCTATCAATGTCGTTAACAATTGAAAAATAGTCGAAGGCCATTTGTGATATTTTAGCAATAATAACGGTGAATGTGATGCATTTAATAAGAAAGTAAAGAAGTAATAAGAAGGAAAAAACACGACAAAAGGCAATATCAAGTATTTGTAGGTGTTAATGATTTGTAGGCTGAGACAACAAAATAATAAAATGGATTAAATAACTCTTTACTTAGGGCAGATTTTTCAAACATGTATTAACTTTTATCCGAGGAGTAAATATGACAGTTTGACAGCTTTTGTATAGAAAATCTGTCAGATTGCCATATTTATTCTACAATTACGAACTATCTCTATACCAAGATCATCTGCTTCGGTACCTTCGTCTTACCTATTTCTGCCGCAAAGCAGCAGTGCTTGCATTGCTGTGTTCCTGTTTGAAGGGTAAGATATGGCAATTACGGGGCACTGTGACTTTACATCTGATGTAACAAGTTGGCAACGTACAATGTGGTTCTTGTGGGGGTTGCATTTTTACTGCGAATCTCACAAGGGCCACATGTATTATGACTGTTACCACTTACCATCAGGTGGGCAGTTAGTTTGCTTCTTTGCCAACATTCTGCAATTAAAAAAAATCTGACTATTAGGAGATTAAACTAACTTGTCTATAAAAAGTGTGTTGACATTTTCTCAAAGGAAAGCAAGTTATAATTCCAATTCGATCACATTTCTAATACTTAAAACTGTTTTCACTTGATACCGATGACGAATACTACCTACAATGTGATTATACAAGCACATTGAGAATATATTATAATCTTCGCATAGAAAGAGAACACTAACCATACGTTACGCATAGAGAATATAAATCACGTTACACTTGTAATGAATAGCGGGTACATTATCAATCTGATGCCATTTATTAGATGCAAGATTTATCACGGCGATACAAGGACGTACTGATACATATATAAAGGACATTGTTCTGCGTCCATACATTGTTCGCCCCAACACCAACAGCAGTGAAAAAACGCTTTTCGTATAATTAGACATGAGTAAATACTGTACGTCCACATCAATTACTACGGACAAGCTTCGAAATCGAATTAAATATCAAAATGAATCAGATTTTGAGGTTAGTTGAAGTAACACTTTAATTCATTAAAGCAATACAAATAGTCCATACCTATACAATTTATTAAAATAATAATTATTGCAATCAATCAAAGAACGATACTATAGCCACGTAGTAAAGAACAAGAAATCTCGAAATTATAAAGCAAGTCAAAAACACGACGAACTAACAAGCCATAGTGCGTGAGTAGTCAATTGACGTATGTTTTAATTTAATTTACGTTGTAAGTTTTGAAAAACTTAATTTATAGATATAAATAAATGGCCATACCTACATGAAATCAACTCAATTCTATTCAGTCGAGCAAAGGTAACAATAAACCATTCCTATATTTTACTTCATTTGGTTTTGTTTCTAAAAGTACTTTTATATATTTTTGATTTGTCCGTCGAATATATATAATTGTTATGAGTGTTATAAAATATGCATATAATTATGACGTAAATCAAATCTTTGTTGGTCATGGGGCGATTTTCGACATTGTCCTTTGTACAGATCCTATACAATTTAATGAGATTGATAATGAAAATGCGTTAACAGTTGAATAAATGAAATGCATATTCCTCAATACGTGCAGTGCATGCCTATGAAGTTATATTAGCCTATACTCGTATAACTAACTCAAAGAAATAACTGCATTTTTCATCATCATTTATCATCAGATAGGAGAAAGTTGAAGGAGGTCTCTTCAACTTTTTCCGTTCCGATCTGTTTTGGGCTACTTTGATCCAGTTTGTGCTCACCGTCCTAATCATGTCGTCCTTCTACCGCATTTGTGGTCCCGATAGGTCTTACGCTCCCATGGTCTCCACTGCAGGATAGTTCTGCACCATGAGTCCGGCTTTCTGGCTATATGTCCAGCCCATTGCCACTTGAGCTATGCTACATACATGTGATGTCCGAGACCTGACCCCATTTTTGGAATCACTTATTACTTTTCTTGTCTCGGAGTGTTTGTTACGCCTATAAACTTTCTCTCCATTGCTTTTTTGCCACCTTTTGTTTATGGACGATGGCCTTAGTTGTGGTTACCCTTGTCTCAGCTCCATAAGTAAGCACTGGTAGGATGCACTGGTTGAAGATCCGCGCTTTCTGTTTTTTGCTTATGTTCATACCAAAAGCAAAACCAAATTTTGCAAAAGCTGCCCAGTCCGGTGGAATTCGCCTGTCTATTTTGTTCTCTTGTTTTCATTTGCCAATCTTTAGTTAATGACTTAGATAGATATATTCGTATTTGCTGACGGTTTCTAATGGTGTACCCTTAAACGTCATAATTGTGCTATTGTTGGTTACGGTAGTCATTATCTTGGTCTTCTCTAAGTTCATCTCTAGATAATCTTTCCGCGAGGCATTATAAAAATCTCGTACCATCCTTTGTCGTTCTTGTTGATCGTTGGCGAATAAGACTACGTCATTAGCAAACATCAAGTTCTTCAACTAAGCACCCATATTATATTAAATTAATATTAAGTCCCATATATTCCAGCTCCGGAATTTTAAAGACATCTTCCAGAATTAATGTGAACAATTTGGGTGAGATCGTGTCCTCCTGCCAACTCCACTTAAAGTATTACATTCAAAATAAACTATGTAGATTCAATATTACTTTCACAAACGTCTTTTATTTTTTCAGTGGTGTTTCTCTAGTTTTGAGCTTGATCAATACCTATGCGTGATGCTGAACACACGCTCTACAAGACTTGAACGATGCATCATTTTTTAAAATATTTCAAATAACAATTTTATAAAACTCTTACGTATTTATTCAAGCCATGTCTCTAAAATTGAAGAAATATGGAAAATAATACAATACAGCAAACGAAACCAATAATACTGTATCTCTAGTAAATGATTAAGAACGGAACAACACAATGATAATGCAGAGATCGTTAACATTTTGTTGTAATATTATGAACAGGTTTCGTATTAATCCGAACAATTCGCCCACTTGGTTGTTTCATATCAGAAAATCTCGTTCCGGATTCAGAAGTAACATGAATTCGCATTTTGCCACCAAATATGATAGGGTTGTCAGAGATCGGTAAACAATTTACGAAATATGCTAGTCGTAGTACAAATAAAGTGTATCATATTATTTTTTTCATGTTTCTTTATAATAAATTACATATAAATTTATCTTTTTATCACATACATTCTTAACGAAATAAATTTATGTGCGTGTTTCCAGTACATAAGCAGTTCTATTTAAAACAAATGAAATCGTATTCAATAGCAATTATGAAAATAGTTTACAAAAGAATATAGAAAGTAAATTCCAAGTCGTATAATAAGTATAATTTTTTTATGAATATTTAAATACTCAAGAAAAACGATTTCATATAATGTGCTTGTGACAATTCATTAATTCTATCAAGCTTACAAAATCGATTAAAACAAAGCAAGGTGAGTAATAACAAAAGATACGATCAGAGCACGTGTGACAGTACTTTCTTTCAGTAATTTCTATTATAATTAAATGAACGCTGATGTGAATACGTTTTTATGAAAATAATGAACTAGACAAATTAAAGTTTACTGCATATTAGATTGTCTTATTGGATTATACCTTGATTACACGATGTAACGTTTGTAATTTATAAGCAGTGTTTGAAACAAGTGATTGTAATTAACAAAAACTGTTTTAATACAAATAAAACTTGTAATTTAACTGTTAATTTGCATAAAAACTTCTTCGAACAAATCGAGAAACATTTACTCGCAACCTACACAGATGAACTTCAGTACTTTTTAATTTGATTAAGAGCGTGAATGATCTTTGTTGATGATAAGGCTGAAGCTGAAAGCGACCTATATACAGAATCATGGACCACTGAGAAATAAACTCCATTAACATATTTCAAGTTCAAAATATTACCTTAATTTTTGAACAAAATGTATAGGATTAACATATGCCATCGCTAAATAACGTGGCGAATCGATCAAAGTCATCGATATGTAAGTTGGTAGACAAACTGATTCGCAACGAATCGATGAAGTAGCGAATTGTTTTGTTCGTAATTTTCGTATACATCACTCAACAACTCATTTTCATTAAATGAAAAGAAAATGTTAATTTAGTCATTTATTTTACCATTTCTTTTCCATTTCTCAGTTTTGAGTACTCAGATAACTAATATGTTGTTTTCTTACAGAAAACAATCCGACACAGCGATCGCTAATCATTACGTTGTCTAGCAATTAGTTTTCGTTATCTCAGAGACGATGACGAATTTAGATATCGTTTCGCTGTGAAACGATTACTACTTGTCTAGGCCCGCAGAATTTTCTTCGCAGACGAGGTGTCATGGGCCTACTACTACTATCAATCTGGGCCAGATAGATTGGTTTAGTTTTGATTCGAGTTTCCCATTTCTTCGCAGAGGTGTGACTGCGGAAGATACTGAGTGGCGACATACTGATATCACTTAAATAAAATTTTTTATTATTCAACCGAAGGCACTAAAAGAATCCGGCTTAACTGGCAGGATTATTAAGGGTTGGCGTTGATACAAAATGATTAATTTCAGAAAGTTCTGAAAATATTCGTACTGGATGGATTATTAATTTGTTTAAAAATAATAACTAAGAAGCTGGGTCTCCTTGGTCCGGGATTTGCCGTTTCTAAGCCACTAGACGCTTCATTGACGTCACGAGTTTTTTTATGTTTTTATCACAGCAGCGGCGATTCTAGTTCGATTTTCAAATCGCATTGTTTCGGCACCCCTAAGAAAAGGAACAGTGACCAAAGAGAAACCATCAAATCCGTTAAGCGTGGTAAGTGGCGCGCTCGTGTGACAAATAAATCACAAGTAGACGCGACCTCCGCGGTTTGGCTAATGGGTGCTGATCATTTCACCGCTCGTACCGACACCATTGCGATAATACCGTAAAATCACACAGTCCTGCTGAGTGTGTAATGATGGCATACAGCACTGCAACATGATTTATTAGATACAGATACATACATCACTGCGGTGAATTGAACAGAGCTCACATGTCATCGTGTTTTAGAAGACAAAATACGAAAAGTATAAAAAATAAATAAAACTCAATTACTTCCTTGCCTTGAGCAATAAGCCAAAAAAGTAATGAGCACGTAATTTTCGAAAAATTTACGTTCTGTACATTTTAAATTGTAAATCGACACCTAAGTTCAATAAGGGTAATTTTTTCAGACATGTAGGTAATGACGTGTGCAGGGGATGAACTGGTGCACGGCGGAAGTCGTACCTACAGACTTCGGCTGTAGCAATGATAAACATTCATCAGGTGGGTTATTATCTATGACGTTGTATTTGTATCAAATTTTTATAGTACAATTCTATATAACATATATAACATATGCGTTATCTAAAACTAATTAAGTATTAAAATGTGTTTACACGTAATGTCATTCAACCCAAAATTTCATGTATATCATAGTATCATCATCATGTCTATGATTTACATGAAAATTTTGGGTTGAATGACATTACGGGTAAACACAATTTAATAATTAGTTTTCGATAAAGAATTGATTATTTATTGGTTATTATGAAACACCGTGTATAGACATAATAGGATTTTCTCGTGGTTTCAATGATTATAGAGAAGTCTTGAAATATAGAAAACTCAATTAACAGAAAATGTCAAAAAAAAAACCAATATCGGTTATATTTAGGCTCCGGTGAGAGTATTGCATTTCATAGATCGCTAGTTTTCCTATTTACTTTTCAGTGTATTTTTTGCAAATGATAATCTTATAATACTACCATTATTATTGCTGCATAAAGTAATAATCAGTTTGATATTTTTTTTTTCCTAACAGCAATATTTTGATTTACAATCACAACAAAACTGTCAACGTTTATATGTGTACTATTAGATACAGGTAATGCATCACATATTCCGCCGGATGTCCTGGAAACCGACTGACAGAATTACTATCCGATTTGCGAAGCCCTAACTAACTAAGCATGCAAATTCCATACTGTATGGCACACAGACTCTGTGATATATCGGATCTAGTTTGGTGGAGAACACAGCGGCATGTATTGTTCGTTGACGTCTGGCTCTGGCGTGCTCAACGCTAATTATTGTCCTAGGTCAGTTGTATGTTGCGCGAGCGCACGTGGTTGTGTGGGATTATCAGTGACGCGGTCGTCAACAAACACGGTCGGTTTCATACTCATTAAAAAAAGTTGAACTAAATCAAGATAACGTACTCGTATTATTTTTTACAGAAATATTAATATGTAATATTATTCTTTGGTACCAGAACATTTTAGACGGTTCACAAAATATACAAAATTCAATATAGACATATAGAACAATTCTCTATTACATTTGCAACACAATTATAACAATTATTTTTTTACATATGACAGGGAAGTGGACAAGTGACGATAAGCCCGAAGATGGCGGCGAGTTTCACCTGGACTCCTCAACAACTGAGGAACTGGCTATCTTACCTCTAATTGTCGGAACACAACAATGCTATTAACATTGTTATTATGGCGACAAACTTAGGTAAGACGGTGGCGGCCAGCCAGGCGGGCTCAGAAGTCTTACCATCAACCAAATCGAGCAGAATAATTAATGCTTCCATGGAGAATCGAGCCTCGGACCTTCCTATCAACACCTCTGGTGGTCTCAAACACTAGACCACGGACGTGGTTACAGATAGGAATAGTTTTCAATACTAATGTGTTCATAGGCGGTGGGCAAATATGAAGCCTTTTTTATTCGCATAAACAATCATTATTTTTTCGAGTCAAACTCTTCCGTCACATTTGACTCGCTCGCCATATCCACTGCTAGTACTCATAATAATCAATCAAACATAAATAAATGAAATCCATATACATATGCGTCTCAGTGTCTTTATGGACGTCACAAAAGTAAAGGAAGATGATTTTATGTGATATCTACCGCATAATAGCAATAAATAGAAAAATCATAATGAAACCATAAAGCAACCCGCTATAACAGCGAAGATATATAGTTTAGTATATTGGTAGTCAGTGCGGTGACGCATTAAGAATACAAGTAATGCTGCCTTCATTAAACCCGTGGATGTAGAAAACCCGATTTAAGAAATTGACCGTAATCACACCTCTGCAAAGAGATGGAAAACTTGAAATAAAACCCCTTTTTTTAAAGGCGGGGTAATCTCTTTACGATTGAAGCTGACAAGGCTGCCCCTTGGATATGTGCAGGACTCGGGTAGAAACCCCATACCCGGCTAAACCACCCTCCGGAACCTCTCCGACCCCGGTGGAGGCACGCTCGGGATCGGAACTAGCCAATTCACCGAACAGTGAAGCAAAACCCTACTCCAATCCCAATAGTAAGCCGATTCCTCCTCCCTAGACGAAGTCCCAGCTTGTTTATGCTGCCGCTCCTGTCTCCGAAGGGTACGTTCGGTGAATTGGCACTGCCTGATTCCAAACATGAATAGGTCACGCTTGGAATCAGGCAGTGCCAATTCATCGAAGAGATTCCAGAGGGAGGCTTAGCCGGGTATGGGGACACCAGAGGAACGGCCGCTGGTGGCTCAGAGTCCTAAGGCATATCTAAGTGGGCAGTCTAGTTCACCAAAGAAAGGCCAATCGTCCTCGTTAAAGGAGACTAGAGACCCATGCCCTGAACTAGGGCGTATAAACGTCCTCATAAGAGTTGAAGTGATGATAATGACTGATGATGGTGTTGTCACAACAGACTTTAAGCTATTCAGCGTAGGTACCTACATGGCGGATATTTTTAATCAACTAACCGTCGTTGTTTATTAAGGAAAGGAGATGAATTGCAAAGAACAATCTAAAAGAGATGATAAGCGAACCAAAATAAGAAATCTTAAAAATGTGTCACGAAAACAATTTCGAAGTTATCTGTCATTTCATGTTTATTTATCTGCCTAGCTTCAATAAAAACGGTTCTCACGAACCCGATTTAATCCCGTGGAACTGTGGAACAATGGAGTAAACCACTGGTTGCAAGTGGCGCATAGGTATTTCCGCGACGATATCGCCGGATGGTTTAAAGGTTCAATTGTATTGTTATCATCTCATGAAGAACATTGAGTAATGTTTGATAGAAACTATAAAATCAACTAGAGTTAACTGAGAGTTGTTTATTTAAGAAGGCATAGGTAGAAGAAGGTGACACTATGATTAAAGTGATTCATATTAAGAAAAATGAAGGTCGCTCATATAACATACTCATAATCGAGTATTATGTTTTACTTTGAAAACGTTTTCAATTAGTCGTCAATCTAGAATTTAGTCGTTCTAAGGGTCAACGCACAAAAGTTCATAAAATATCCCCCCTTGGTGACCGACCTAACTGGTCGGGCTAGCCCGGGCGCGTCGGTAGTAGTAGTCGCAATGTGGACCCTATCACACGCGTCCATAAGGGCAGGGAGAACACCGGGGGGTTTAGTGGGTAGGCCCGGCTCACTGCCGGGAGAGCCCCGCACATGCTCGTCGTCTAGCCAACGGCGTGTACGGTGCGGTCACGCATTCCCCTCGAAAAAAAAGGTATATACTAGTATATACTACTAAAGTAGTAATATGAAACTGATAATATACTGAACATTATTGCGTATGAAGAACAAACTTTTCAAACTTTTATTAGTAGTTCATTAGAGTACACATTCTTCTATTTCAGAGCGCTTCTGACCCTTTGGTTCCTCACTACGTATGCAAAATGTGAATGAAATCATCATACAGTGAAAAAAAAATTAAAAAACATTGATATTGCAAAAAAAGTATCGATACATTTGAACAATACCGACGCAAACGTAATCTAAGTGGATATGGTGATTTAGATGGAAATTTGACTGCAGTCTCATTCTCACGCTCTTAGTTCAATCAACCTATCGATCCACTCAACTTCCGAAACAGAGTTATACCAAACACAATTCACCATAAAGGCTACCTACATTCTAGAAATTTATGCACCGAAGCAAACGAGGTTAAAGGCTTTCTCTCCTTTAAGGAACCGACCACAGACAAGGAAATAACCTGTTCCATTCTAGCAAAAGTAAAAACAATCACAAATGAAAATAGAATCGATTGTATTATATGCACGCGGAATCGCAAAAAACATTTTCCACAATGAATTGCGAATCTATTAACATTTTATTATCGACCGGATAGATGGCAGAGTATCATTGTAAAACAACATAGACACTGCACAGGAATTGATTGAATTAATCATCAGTGTTAAGTGAAAGTGCATTCATTTTATTGTAGCACGTAGAAAGTAAATAGAGCATTATGTTTTGCTTTATACTAAAAATGCGTAGCCATGTTTGATGTATTGTAAATATTACACAGTCGGTTAATGGAGCGAGTCGAATGGGTCGACTTCAAAATCAAATAGACGCATTTTGCCGCCGCTGCCGATGCCTTTGTGGGCCAGAGATTTATGTAAGCCATTCGACAGATTTTCATTCTTTTTGTAAATATTTGGGTTGTGTTAGTTTAGTTGCCTTGGAAACTATTCGATGAATTGATGAGGGAAAATGTAAGTCGGACGAATTGATAAGTAGTGATTTGATTAGTATTTTAATACGAACTGAACAAATATGTGGATTAATGGTAAGATTGGTAAGTACCAATACGTCTTAAAATAGCACACAATTAGGATGATGACTGAATTCTAATTTTTACGTCTCGTCATTAAATATTAAAATACCGTGGAAAAATATGCAGTCCTGTGAAATTAGAATTAAAATCGGCTAAGAAATACGTTAGATACAAGCATTTTAAGTTGTTAATTTAAAGGCGATTAGACAGAGAGATCCGACATCAACCGTGACGTCATAGTTGAGTACGGCCATATTGACTCCTTGTAAATTGCCGTTTTGCTAGAAAGAGATAAGAAAAACCTTATATCTCGGTTGTTTTTATAGTTATTCGAAAACCGATTTTTTCTTTCTGTTTATTATATGAATGAGCTTCTATTAAAGCAAAAAAAATTTCTTAGTCATCTAGCCAATTGTGCTAAGAAGCTGTACCACATTGCGACCACTATAGGCACGACCATTTCTAATTCATCGTCCAGAAACCTATGATGCGATTACTTTCGTTGGAGCTTATATCAAGCGGTAATCTAATAATTACAGAAAGCACTCATATGATTCAAGGACGGATTATTTATTGTACAGAACTAGTCAATAGTGCTACTGACATAAAGGGAATTATTTTGAGAGCTCACGATTTGTCGACCGTTTAGCATGGTATAGTTGGAACACAGAGTAACAAGATCTTAGCTTATTAAAAAACTTAAAGATACAGACGTATAATTTTTATATCACGTGTCCGAAAATACGTCATAAAATATTTTCTTTCCTGACTGAGCACAAAAGTCAGGTGTCAGATACCTAAGGATCCTATATAATACCTGACTACCTACTTATAGCAGTACGTAGATCTTGCTTAGGTGAAAGCCGCTTAAAGGAATGCCTCAAGTGGCTGCTAAGTATCTATTTAGTAAAAGGGCCGGTTTGCCGAATGTATAGACACATTTCTTGTAAAAGTTTCCATTTTAAATCAACGGACTTGGATCGCTCCAGGAATAATTGTTAGTAAGTACTCTACGAAAATTAACAATATGTCTATCGTTGTCTCAAAAATAATCTGGTTTCTAGACATTCCTTTGCGTACATAATTTAGCTAATTCACTTCTATATACGTCCCACTGTTGGACACAGGTCTCTCTTCAGACGAGTAATAATCGGCCAGACGGACTGTTTTGTTTTGAGTCTAACGTTCATGCTTCAAAAAACCAAAGTCAAATTTTTGCCGAAATGTATATGTAACTCTATACAACAAAGTTCCACAAACTACAACAGAATTGCCTTTTCATAAATTTAAAGCGCATGCAAAAAAGGACTCTTATGAGTAAAGGTTATTATAAAGTCAACGATTATTTTAATGATGCCAGTATTTGGTGGTAATTCCTAGACACAAGACTAATATTATTGTGTATAACTTTATGTAGACAAATACTGCTGTGTATGGCAACGACATAACTTTAATTGTAAATGTCGATACTTCTGATAAAGCTGATATGTTTGGTTTTGAGTTTGATTTTCCATTTCCCCGCATTTGTGTGATTGCAGTTAATTCCCTTCGCCGGCATTTACGATATTCACGGGAAGAAAAGGTATAGCGACACATATACATTAACTCCGTCGTGAACGTACATAATTTTATTAATGCTGCAAATAATTCGTTTTTTTGTTTTCTTTTTATGGTAAGAGGCGAGCAATTTCATGTTGAGATCACCGTACGATGAACCCAAAGTACAAAATCTCTGCGAACCCTGAAAGAAATAAGTCACTCAGCCACTGAACAGGGTGCGAAACGAATAACCACATGGATCGCTGTAAGAACAGACATATTCATAAAAGTAACAAAAACATAATCTAGATACAGAAATTGCAATGCTTAGGCGTAATAGAAGGGAACAAACAAACTCAATTAGGAATTTAGCACGTATTCATCAGCTAACATAAGATATACGTTCCGACGCAATTACTAAACGTATCATAAAGCTACTTGAACGCCGCGGGCGATTTTTTTATTATTTTATGATATGCGTTATATTCCTTTCCGAGACTAGCGATTACTGCGCTGCATTTCATTTGCAGCCTTAGGGCTGTTTTCAATAATACAATTGCGAGGAGTAAAGAACTCTATAAAGGGTTTGTGTTGATGTTTAGTTACTTGCGTGTCTAGCTAGATGCAACTAAGGATAATGGTGGCTTTGAAACTTTTTTTTTATTAGGTATATGTATTCTCACCCAGATTCTCTCGGCAACATCGAGTATTATTTGAATACGTTTTCGTTAATATATTCTGTAGATATCATTAGTGAAAATTATATTGAAGCCATTTAAGGTGGCTATCTATATACGTGCGATCATAAATTTTAAGTCATGTGACGCAAAAACTAATTAAAATAATTTAAAACTTAACAATCCATGTCTTAGTACCCAGTACTTTCACTGCCTATCTTACCCTTCAAACCGGAACAAAACAATACTAGAGCCGCTGCTTTGCGGCAGACAGCTGTAAGGCAGAAGTACCCGTGCAGATGTGTCAAATACATTCTGAGAGTGAGTGAAGAGTCTTCATGTATGTTGCAGGTATTCAATTCATTAACATCTAAGAACATCCAACCAGCGACCTTTCATTTATCGAGGCATTGCATGCAAGCAATTTGCATTTTCAATAATCTATCGTTAGAAAGATAGCTCTACATGTCTAATACTAATGGGCAATTTCATTGCTAAGATATTTTTCTAACATATTGTTATTATTATTATTAAATTACAACAGTTATCTTAACAGTAAAGTACGATAAGCATCCCTGTATCTGCCACTGAATCTAGTCGCACAGGGGCTCTAAAACATTTTTGTGAAACTATATTTGATTCTTTTCCGCTCACATAGGTATACTCACCTCTTTCAAATTATGCAGAATTTTTCGTAGCTCAAAATAAAAAATAGTCTGTGGTCTAATGTCATTTCGGTACAGAAGACAGTGCGTTCAGCAGCCGTCGATTACTGGCACGACGACGAGACGTCTCAATCGAATAGCGGTACCGGACAACCACACGATGGAATATGAAGATAGGGTACTTACACGAAGATATTTGAATATTTTCAACGATGAATCAATTGAAATTTACAGCAACATTGATAGTTTACATGATTATTACATATTCGTTTTCAATATAATGTATCTTCTAATATATGAATATCTCGTGTAACGTGTTTTTGTTATCGTACTCCTACGAAACGAAATTTTTTGTGTATGAAATATACACAAAACATTTCTTAGTATGTCTGAATAGGTCGTAGGTCGTGAAAAGGATGACCCTCTCCGGAAATTTTATAGTGTTGAGATTAATTAAAATCTATAAAGCGCTTGTGGCCTCGATTATTAATTAATGTACCTCGGTTTGGGGTAGTGTTGCCAAGACCGTGCTCCTAGTAGCTGAACGTGTTAATAGAAGCATACTCAAAATTATGCTTAAAAAAGCTTTAGATATCCTACAACGGACCTTTACAGAGAAGTTGAAGTCCTTACAGTTCGTCAGTTGTTCATTCTTAAAGTCTCTCTGATTACTCACAAACGTTTATTATCTTCTGAAAATTATAAGTTATTGTTAAAAAACGTTTTCAAAATCCCAATACCTGTAAACACTCGTTTTGCGCGCAGATTTGGCAATTGCTTATCAGCACATATTTATAACAGAGTACTGGGTTTCTGTAACATAAAATCATGTTCAGTCTCGGAAGCAAAATCAATGTTGATTAAATTGTTTACTTTCTTTGGACTACTTAAGCACTGAAAACCTGGTAAAGTAATGTTTCCGTCACTTATTTATTTTTATTATATGTTCTCTCTTGATAGTTTTTCATGTCACTTCACATTTATATAATAAAGGAAACTTACTAGATTTATCAGAAGTAATCTAGTAAGTTTTTACATTTACAGTCACCTTTATGTCGTTGCCTTGCATAGTAGTATTTTTCATAAATGGTTATACACAACAGCAATTCTAGACATTGTAAGAAGTAATATAATTATTGTTTTTACATCTCTCATGTTCGGTAAGTAGGTCCTTATTACCCCCAAATGGGGCTTGTAGGTGACCAATTAGCGCTCTAGGGTAATAATGTAGCTAGAAAGCCCTAGGGCTGTAAGTAATTTATTGCCAGTATGATGGTTAGATGTACGCGAACTTTTTTGAAATAGTGAAGTGTATTTTTTAATTACTTACCGCGCTAGGGCTTTCCAAGCTACATTATTACCCTAGAGCGCTTATTGGTCACCTACAAGCCCTATTTGGGGATAATAAGGACCTACTTACCTCACAATCGAGATGTAAATCAGAGTAGTTAGCTCGGGTGTAAGCACCAATTGCACCCTCGAAATATAACTAATTATCTCGGGCTGCAATTGATGCCTTACAGCCCTTAGCTACTAATCTACTATTACAGATTTCATTGTACATAAAATTTAATTGTTACGTTGACTTTTTTAAAGTTCCTCTTAATGTTTGTTTATTACCGATCCTGTCTAACTCAAAAAGTCTAGCTTCAATGTGGAAAAAAGTCTTTTCTAATTGAATTTCGGCACTTTACTGGGACAGGTCTTGTAAATAGACATTGTTTTACTGCAATTTATTCAATATCCATGTCACACAAGTACAGTAAGCTCCCATTCAAGCTACATTTACGCTACAAAAACCGCCGCTATTACGAGCGACATAAGAACGGTCCAAAGGTCAAACAGTATAGCTTGATAAGGAGCTTACTGTACAAATACAGCAGTGTTAATTTCAAGTACGTATTATAAACTATGCTTAAAATGCTTGTTTCTAAATCTATAATATACATATAAAAAACAAAAAGTGCGAATTTACATCCAGGGTTTCCTCTATCACCACCAACGGCAATTTACTCCCCATTTGGCGGTGAACACCCCTTGGTTTCCTGATGCAAGTGAAAGAGTTTGGTCGCGTTGGGTTGGAATTGAGTGATATGTGAGTGGCAAAAATATGAAGAAAAAAATTTCTGTCCTTTTCTATCATATAGGAAACTTTTCTGAAATATTCCCGGTTTTGCCGGAATATACTAGAATACTCTGGAATAATCAACTATTAGCCAAAAAAATATTAAATGATATAGGGTAGTCTGCCATCGTCCAGAATATTCTAGATTGTTTCCTAAATTTCCGGAATTATCTAAATTATTTAAAACTAATAGAAAAACGATTAAATGATCTTGTGTGGCCTATTATTGACCAGAATGTTTCCACACGTTCTAGAATATTTTGGAAAATTCCACAATCATGTAGTTTAAGTCCAAAATCATTCAATCACAGCCGTTAAAATAAATCCGGATGGTCTATTATTGTCCCGAATGCTCTCAAATGTACTGTAAAATTATAAAATTATCTAGATTATTTAAAAACGATTCAAAAACAAATAATATTCCATTGAAATGAACTATTACTTAATTTGATTTATAATCATTCCAATTAATTAATAAGTTAACTGTTATAATGTACTCTCCATATACAACATGTTTAATGGAAAATAGATCTCTACATATCGGAGATTAGAATGTGTAATAAATATGTAAGTAATAAATATATTTTTTAGAATTTTTATGAGTCCCTCCAAATGTTGAAAGAAAAATTGCGGAATTCAGATCCAGTTTCAATGATAACCTAAATTATTTGTACAGTAAGCTCCCATTCAAGCTACATTTACGCTACAAAAACCGCCGCTATTACGAGCGACATAAGAACGGTCCAAAGGTCAAACAGTATAGCTTGATAAGGAGCTTACTGTACAAATACAGCAGTGTTAATTTCAAGTACGTATTATAAACTATGCTTAAAATGCTTGTTTCTAAATCTATAATATACATATAAAAAACAAAAAGTGCGAATTTACATCCAGGGTTTCCTCTATCACCACCAACGGCAATTTACTCCCCATTTGGCGGTGAACACCCCTTGGTTTCCTGATGCAAGTGAAAGAGTTTGGTCGCGTTGGGTTGGAATTGAGTGATATGTGAGTGGCAAAAATATGAAGAAAAAAATTTCTGTCCTTTTCTATCATATAGGAAACTTTTCTGAAATATTCCCGGTTTTGCCGGAATATACTAGAATACTCTGGAATAATCAACTATTAGCCAAAAAAATATTAAATGATATAGGGTAGTCTGCCATCGTCCAGAATATTCTAGATTGTTTCCTAAATTTCCGGAATTATCTAAATTATTTAAAACTAATAGAAAAACGATTAAATGATCTTGTGTGGCCTATTATTGACCAGAATGTTTCCACACGTTCTAGAATATTTTGGAAAATTCCACAATCATGTAGTTTAAGTCCAAAATCATTCAATCACAGCCGTTAAAATAAATCCGGATGGTCTATTATTGTCCCGAATGCTCTCAAATGTACTGTAAAATTATAAAATTATCTAGATTATTTAAAAACGATTCAAAAACAAATAATATTCCATTGAAATGAACTATTACTTAATTTGATTTATAATCATTCCAATTAATTAATAAGTTAACTGTTATAATGTACTCTCCATATACAACATGTTTAATGGAAAATAGATCTCTACATATCGGAGATTAGAATGTGTAATAAATATGTAAGTAATAAATATATTTTTTAGAATTTTTATGAGTCCCTCCAAATGTTGAAAGAAAAATTGCGGAATTCAGATCCAGTTTCAATGATAACCTAAATTACGGTAATACTGTAACGGGAAGCAAATTACTTCGACTGGATTTACTGCGACATTGTCGGGATCGTTAGTAAGCAATTAATACATTTATAGCCCACCAGTAAAATATACGGATATATCTGATCATAGATATATATCTATGATCAGCAAACATTAATGCTTCCGTGTCATTAATTAATCATAACTCTAGGTAATTAATTTATTTACATAATGATAAAAATAATATGAAAACTTGAGTGATTAATATACTGTATGACATTCTTATATTAAAGAATTGGTAAAGAAAGCGAATCAATTTGATATTATATTGAAATGAAATAGAATGTAAACTTTAATGTACTCTACATTAAAGTTATGCAAGGTACAAGAAAAATAAATTGAATATCTTGTAGTAGGGAATCAATTTACTAACTGTAATGTAGCAAATTAGTCAGTCATTGATCTACTCTTAAATATGCAACAAAGTGTTTGATGTAAACTTAAGTTTGCCTTTAAGGAAGTGATCCTAATGATGATAACTGCAATTCGACGGCAGCATCTGCAGCGGTGTTAGGGCGGCCAAAGTGGGTGAACGTCGAGCTTGGTGCGGTGTGCGCTGGCGCAGTCCCGCTCGCAACGCCGCCGCGGCCGCACGCACGCCGCGATGTACCGCCCGTTGGTCACGATCCTCGCGCTCGCCGCTCTCGCCGTCGCCACCGCCGAGCCCCCGCACCCTAGACTCATCGACTTCAACCCTTTCGCATGGCTGCCTAGCAACAGAAACCGATCCCCATCCATTATGGACTATTTTTTTCCACCTTCCCGCACACCCAAACAATCCACCCTCGATCCGCCGTCCGATCGGAAACCACCCCATACTAGTGTCACCGAAACAATAACTACTCTAGACAACACTCCGGCTCTCACTACAACCGACGAACGTTCCACTACCTATTCCAGAAAAGTTTCAACCAAAACTAAATCTACAGTTGCTGCTACAGTTACTACCTCGCCCAAAATGAAAAAGGGGACCCGTAAGCCAACAACAACTACGGAGTCGACATTGGAAACTAAAACGCAAAAAACCGAATCTCCGCCTGTGGCTGTCAAAGTCACGACCGTTCCTACAACTTATCGGCCTACAAAACATTACACTATACGACCTGTTGTTCGGACCACAGAGACACCAACTGTCCAAGACACTGAAACAACAAACACTGATAGCACGGAGTCGGCGTCCGTTTATGACACCGCGGGAACTACAGTTCAGGATGCGAAAGAAACTGTGCTCACTCAAAGCACGTTGGACGAAATTAAATCTACGGATTCGGGGACGGCAAGTACAGCTACCCTGGAGACGACGACTACGCTAATGGACACGACAGCTGCGGAACCAGTGGATAGTCGCGAGGGGTCCATACCTCTGCGTGACAAACCCCAGCAGACACACGTCAAAATCAACGAACAAACAAAGAAAGAGGTCAGTGATTTTATTCAAATACTATCCTACGCGTTGTTTTTCTCTAAACGGTTACACTCTAATAGCTGCAACTTTCTTAGCTGATACCGTATTTTCTCATAGCGCTTGTAAATTTCATTTCTTCGGCATAAACGAAAACTGCGCATACATATAATCAATGGTCAACGGTGATTATATAGAAACGGTTTATGTTTATATAGAAACAATAGATTATTTTCATACCAACATTAGTGTGTAGTGAGGTGAACGCAATTTTCTAATAATGAGACTTCACAAAGGTTACAGTGCATTCATCACGACGCGACGTAGCAAGTTCCCACATTAGTGTGTAGATCAATGTAAATTATTTGTTTCTTGTGAGCTTTTATTAGCAACTAGATTAAATGAACTGTAAAAAAGTTCATAGCAAAAAGAAAATGGCTTGAATATGCGGCGTGATCATTTTAACCCATAATATTTACTGCGCACCTGTAATAATTTATTAAATAACATTTTATAGTCATCTGTCAGATAATACGTTTCACGACTTCAAGTACTAAAAATATAACTTACGGAAAAATAAGGTATTGTCATTTGTACTTATATATAAGTTTATTTAAAAATAAATTTTAAGTATCAAATATATCTATTAAAAGATTTGATTTGTGATGATTTTAATGCATCTCTACGTGGTAAATAAATCTAAATACCATGGTATATCTACGTTTAGCATAAGATATAAGATAATAATTCATAAACAATACACGGACCAAATTGACAAGATTTTTATAAAATGAGCCTTATCTTTAATATCAAAGTAATTAACAAAAAACTAAAGTCGCCATTTTTGAACAATTCAACCTTCTAGTAGCGATTTCAAAAGAAAGAGCTTGACCAAAACAAAGACTTGGTCATTTACAGATTTCATTGTTTCAGTCATGATTTGAAACCGCCTTTGTTGGTTATATAACGTCCACAATAGTTTATGACTTCATCATCATCTAGAGCACAAAAGCGCTAATTATCTTAGGCGGTGCTTTCCTGTCATTAGCATCTTTGTGGTCGTCCCGAATGTGGCGGAAGTCCGCAAAATTTTGGACAGAAACAAATTTACCTTGGTTTCGTAGAGAAGCTATTCAACAAGAATACTTTCACTGTACAGTACACCAATCTATCATAAGTAACGATCGAGCATTATTTAAAGTCGAAAGAACTTTTGTTATTGGCTATGTCGCTAATTAGTTTTCAGTAATACATCAATTGACAGTACAGGCCAGTCTAAAACTTTGTGTTGTTAAAAAATGCATCTGTCTATGTTTTTGATACTTTAATCAAAGAAAATTACAGTTACATCAATAAACAAGAAAACAGATTCATCGAGCATCGAGGGTTCCAAAATTCTGTCGTCGTTGAACAACTCGACGATTTATATCGTATACCGTTTTATTTCGCACGAAATTCAATCACTGTTTCTCACTAACCGAAAACGGTTTTCCTAAGTCAATTACAAACGGGTAATGGAGCGTTCCCATGAAGGCTTATGATATTGCAATGCAAGCTTCAAGGCGGAATCATAAATTGTCTGAGGATAGGCGCCATCAAGCTAGAATAACGGACCCTTGGCTTTTAAAGGTTGCTTTCTGGACTCTGTTTCCAGTTTTTTTTTGCGGCAAATTGCTCTTTACGTACAAGGAAATAAGATCCTGGAAATCGAGCAAAACAGTTTCTTCGCACGACACAGGCCGCCGTCGTGCTCCCGTATTTTAGTAGCCATTTGCATTGCAATTTGCTTAATCATGCTGCTTTTATGAGGAAATGATTTTACTGTGACAGCTACATTCTATGACTGAGAGCACTCATAGAAAACAGCTTACGTCGATGTAGGAAATCTTATTCAGTCGCTATGGTCATTATTAAAAATAAAATTTGGAGAAACTAAACATTGAAATCTCAAAGTAATCAACTAATCAAATTTAACGTTCGTTATTAATTATAATTAAACGAAACCAAACAAATCTTGCTTTCGCGAAGAAGTTCCAAAGTTCGCATTGATACTAATCGTGTCTAATTAATCAGTACGCATTACAGTTAGAAAGTGGTCAGTTGGATCTGTCTGTTGGCGGAGAAAGGGGCAATACCTTAGGAACGTAACCCAAGAACTAGGCTAGGGTGGAAGAAAATAGAAATATAGACGAAAGTGTATCGCTTTTGCAAAATGTTAACCTTTTCGAAAGATGGGTTGATTTAGAAATAAACAAAGTATTGTTAGTTCATTTTCACTGCCCAAAACACTGCAGCAAATCATTTTCATAAGAACTCGCATAATCACTGCAATAGCGGATTTTGCTGCGACTTTTGCGAGTAAGTAAAAGTAATTCAAATTTTAAACACTACCATTTGCAACTACTCGACGCCGAAAAAAATGTTTTGATTATTCTCTCAGTTATTGTCTTGCCGACGACGTTTTGGACAATAAATAAAATAATAAATCTGATGTTACACTATGACACCCACCAGCCATAGTCATGGAATAATTAAAATTTTTAAAACTAAATGTACGCGAGTAAATGCAAAAAGTGTAGTTTTAAACAAATGTGTACCTATTAGCACTCGTGCAAATAAAGACAGTATTGTGTTTTCTTACCTACAATCTCGCTTTTCTCTCTGGCTTAGGTGAAAAAGTTGCATGTTTCAAATGAAAACATTTTTTTTATGTTTCGTGTCCTATTACTCCTTGTGCTCAGTAGTCTGAATCAATGGATATTCCCGTGATTCAATTCAACACTTCATTAGTTTATAATTTTAATTTGGCAGTTATAGAAAACAAGCCGTGTGATAGCAATGAAGCCACCCAATGACACCCGACAGCAATGAAGTTCTTAATGCCATTCGAGAAATTATATTTAAAGAATACATTTTTTTCTTTTTTAGGATCAATATGACTTTCATTTAAAATGTCAATCGATTCTCCAGAAAATTATATAAAAATCATACGTATCGTGTCTCGATCAGCGATGGGTTGTTTTCGAGTGATTGAATAACGCTTATTAACGTTAACAACCTCAGATGCGTGGTTTTTGAGTTATAAAATAATGCTTTTTAATGTTTATGTTTAATTTTGTAACACTATTTGTAACGTACAGTTTTTGCCGGCTAGCCCCTGTCTCCATAACATCCCACGAGGAACTTCGTTCCAAAAAATGTCTGCAATGTTACTTTCTTTAACAAATAACTATTTCTTTTTAATAGTAGATTACCCAACAAGTGAAAAAAAGGTGAATTCTTTTCAAGGCACTAAGTTGTATCCAGAGAGGAGCGAAGGATTCTAAAATTCTAGAATAGAATCCTGAGCGGATCAAGGGATACAAGAGCCGAGATGATTTTTTTTCACGTGTTCGGTACTCTACTTTTCATCATTGACTGCGAGAAAATAATTACTCTTAAAATTTTAAATTGAGGCATATTCCATACAGCCAGTTATTACGTTTTGGTGGTTTTTAGTAAGTTTTTATAGTGAGAGTGTGCAACCTCTTTGCACGTTTTCCTTTTTTCTTACTATAATCCGTATATTCGCGCATGTTCCAAATAAAATTTTTTTATTCACTTAGTGAACTATAGAGCGTTTTATCCACTGTTTTTTGAAGAATCGCGAGCCCTTTGTTGAGTGTCAATGGTAAAAAGTATATTTTGTATCTTAAAAGCTTCGCCGGTGCCAAGAACGCAGATGGAAAAATGTAAAAAGTCCAAACCCACAATAAAAGGAGATGGGTGTTATTTGCTCTTTGCTACGTAACTTCACTCAACACGGGCCGAGTGGAAGATTATTTACAGTGGCGTTTTCATTAAAATCAATTATGAACAATCGTGCATTAAAACTTTCTTTTGCTTTTGTCTGTGCAATATTAAATAATTTGCGTAACTCCCGTCAATTGCTACTTCTAGTGTGACTTTAAATTATAGTGCTGAAATATCTTTTATAATAGTTAAAAGATTTTAAATTTATTTTCTCGATCCTACTTTTGTGGCGTCGATCATAGAATTCGAATGGATTTTAACCATCAATGAAATTACACCATTCAAGAGTCTTTCGTTTTAAAATTTTGTGTAAATTTACGTCTTGAAACAGATAGATTTGCGTAATTGATCTGTCGCGCCAGTTTGAATGCAGTATCGTACTATCCACGAGCTGGTCAACTTTTTACACTGCAATGTCACCTACTTATTCAAATATTCGGTTCGGTAGTTTAAGAAAATAAGCTTTACGGTATTGGAAGTTTACAGTACTGTGTTTCGTTCAAGTTATTGACCCAAATACAACAAGTTTTCTTTTTTGCATTCAACGACAGTGATTAAATTTTAAAATTTGCTTACGGGTTAATAAAGGATATATATATATATATATATATATATATATATATATATATATATATATATATATATATATAAATGATGGCCGCACAATTTACTCGAGATTTTGAAGTGGCGTTTAAATTACATTTCGCTGCGCCTGGTTTGGAAAAGAGGAGCAGCAGTATATTTTTATAATAAAATGCTGGGAGAAATTAGACATAATAAAACTAGGTATGCGAGCGAGCGGATTACAAGCGTACAATATAAAACGAGGGATTACTTGTGATATAATGAAAAGGCTTAAAGTAGCATATACCTAAGTGTGTTGGGAGTAAATATGGAGATTAGGAAAAACAACTCCACAGCTGTAAAACGTTATGCCGATCTCAGATAAATTAGAAAACCAGTGATAATGCTAAAAGAACTATTTTGCAAAATAGAAATATTTTTTTCTTCTATCTATAAAACATGTCCGTTACGCCCGAACCCAATATGCGATCCTGATCCGTTTTTTCCGGATTGAGATTGCAAACTCAATCCAAAAGTACAATTTTGCGTCTCTATAACCAATCGAAGGATTGCATTTGTAATCTCTGAAAGGCAACCATCCATGAGAGGCCCGATCAGTGTTTTTGGATAGACCTCTGTTCGAAAATGACGTTTGACGTGTCCCAATAATCAATCTTTGATTAAAAAGGGATTGATTGACGTCTACACAATTTTTTTTTGGCAATCTTCCTATTTTCATAGTTTACTTGTCAAAATTTGGATTGATTTACATGTTTTGAAAATAATTGTTGTTTTTTTGTCAGAAATGGCAATGGCAAAGACAATATTTTTGGAAGATGTGATAGTAGTGATTTGGAGTTATGAGCCGAAACAATATCAGATTTCGATACGTGATTGCAGTGATGATGATGAAGTGTTACAACAACAGCGTCGCAATTTACACCAAATATCCACAATAGCAATAAATAACTACGAATTTACTTTTTGGTTCCGGCTGAACAAAACTGTCGTAAATTACTTTTAACGAAAATAATGCCATACATAAAAGAAACATCAAAACAGTGACTAAAATACCTTTTGCCCCGCTATATAATATGTGATGTGAATGTGTTTGAAATCTATACAAATAAATAGAATTGAAGTGTTTGTTTGTATTGTCAAAATAACAAGTTTTTAATGAATGGGTATGAATGTATATCGGGTACTAATAACAAAAACACAATTTTAAAAAATTTTGTCTGTCTGTTTGTTCCCGCTAATCTCCGGAATGGCTGGACCGATTTTGACGGTACTTTCAATAATAGATAGCTAATTATATAAGGTATAACATAGGCTACTTTTTATCAAGATCGGTCCAGCCGTTACTATTCCACGCGGACGAAGTCGCGTGCACAGCTAGTATATAATAAATAGCTGTGCCGGCGAACTACGCTTCGCCATAATAATCCCCTAGGTGTATAAAAAATAGTTTACGGCCTATTTTCAGACCCACCGAACATACTTACACAAAAAAAATCTTAAAGATCGTTCAAGCCGTTTTGGAGGAGTTTGGTAACAAACTGGGACATGAACATTTTATATATTAGAAGATAATAGCTTCAGTTTTGCCTCGCTGTCGGATTAAGTTTTTTATATTATTTTGTTCTTGTATAGATATTGTAAAAATCTTAAATTTAAGATATTTTTTGAAATAAATGATGATAATATAAATAAGTCATTTATTTTCCTCTTTACACTTCGTTACCTCAATAGTTTAGACATTATATTAATTACTACATTACACTCATATAAAAATCTTCCTCTTCTTTTTAGTAATCATGGAGAGGCACCTTTTCTTTCTGTAATTTCTCACCCCAAATTTTACTTCTGTATTTATTATACGATTATTCGTTGCTTTTATTGATTTATATTAGTTCAAATCACAAATTATACGTTCAAATCAAACCAACCACACCACAGCTAGCTAACAAACAAATATAATGTCACTCGCGTGCTCGTGTCAGTTTTATACATGTTCCATTCCTATAAAAATAAGTAGTTTGCATAATATTGTATTTGATATATTATTATTTACAGAATAATTTCTAAGTGTTTTTAAACATTATATTTATTGTTAGAAGCATAAGAAACATTATTTAAAAAGATTTATAGCTAGTTTGTTTTCATAGAACATACAGTAATAATATTGCACAATCTAATATTTTGTGTATAAAGAAACGGCCAAGAGGGAAAGGATAGCTGGCGATCCGGTGTCAAAAGAATCCTAGGATTGCAGTCTTTAGTTATTGGCACGCGGATTAGAGATCGATTTAGCGATACGCAATAATCCGAGATTGTTTTTAATCTTAAACTACGGATACAATATTGGGTTCGGCCGTAAGTGAAGCTCTTCTCTTATGTAAAGACTACACTTAGATCAATCCGCAGATCGTCTCTTTGAATGCAGACATAAAAAATTGTAAACAGAAATATTTAGAAGGTACTTTTAATTATAAGAAAACAATTTCAGTGCTCTCGAAATTGCTCCAGTTGCATGAGGCATGTTCGCTCATCAATTTATTGCGAAGTGTTTAGTGATTATGCACAAAAAACTATTGTATAGTGTTAAACAAGCTCACCGCAAACCATATATTTATGTCCCACTGCTGGGCACGGGTCTCTATAAACGAGGAGGAATTGGCCTACTAAATTACGCTGGTCATACGGGTTAGTGTGATGAGTTCGGTGAAACTTCGCAAAATAGGGCCTTCTAGTGGAGGAGATATGGCGAGGAGGAGGAAGATTAAGCCGGCTAGATAGGACTATAGGCACAGGAAACATTTCTAATCATTTCATATGATTTAAGATATATATTTTTTTGTCACACCTGCTATTTGCATTCACACGGACTGCTTTAATTCACACTGTGATTTCTGTGAATCACAAATCATTCGTATTTCATTTCATAGTTGAACGTGATAGGACCGGTGAAGTCCTTGAATGCAAGCGAGCAAGGAGGAACGATTTGCGCTAAGTACGTGCTAGGAGAAGACAAAAAGCTGTCACGAATTTTTAAAACAGTCTCAAAGCCTGTTCAAGTAAGGGGAATGTTTTTTTAAGTATATAGCACGTAGCATACGCACGTAGCGCGATAATCTAACGACTAACATATATTTATATGTTACATTTCATATAGGTAGCAAAACAGCAATCATTCATCATAATTCATACTTCACATGCAAACGATAGCAAGTGTGAAATTAGACAACGGCAAAATAAAAATCATTGCCTGTGAAATTTCACATGTGAAATCATAAAAAATCATCATTTCATTGAAAGGAAAAGTAGTAATCATTTCCATGCCTAGATGGGACACCAGTGGATTAATCACTGTGGAAAAAGGTAGTTTCGTCACTGTCTCCCTGTTATATTACTCCCAATATTACCCGGCATAAAAAAAGTATTTTGTTAAGTTCTTCATCTATTCGCTTACGTAACTGTGAATAATTCTCTTGGTCATTTATGGGATGAAAAAAAAATGTGACACATACTGTACATCTATAACAGCAGGGATAAAAATAAGGTGTTATAAAGAAAAAAAATCGACACTTAACTGATACTTAATCTTCGCAATATTTTCCGGAGGGCAACAGTTGATAATTAACTTTTTCTTGAACAGCATTTTATTGCCTTGGGGAATAATTGCAATTTTCATATTATACGCATTGTTTATATCTCGTACAATGACAAGAATATGATCTTGCAAAAAATGTTTTCACCAGAGAACGTATAGGTATAATAAATGTTGCAATGTAATTTTGCAAGTTCAGATGTAGAAGATAATTTTTAATGTACTTATTCAATATTTTCATTCTGGTGTTGATATTATGAGACTGGGAACTTATTTTGCTAATTTGAATTTGATCAAGAGGGTATTATATTTAACAATCAATGCTTTTACTTTCCTTGAAGTCTACGGAGAAAAAACTGCGAGATGAAATGAAATTGTAAAAATTAAATAGTTAAGAGTATGATTCCACAAAATTGTAAACTCACATTCATTATTGTTTCTGAATACAGAGAGCTAACCATTGATTACTCTGGGTTTACGTCTCACATTGAATAAAATACATAAGGTATCTCTCACGTTATTATTATCAAAGAAACGATTTTAATTTGACAGGTATTTCGGCGTCAATGCATGACACTGTGGCGACTGTTCCTTATTGCCACAAATTAAAAAAGAAGAAGAAGACTGTCCTTTATGTGTGACAGTCAAAATTGAAAGCAATTGTGATGTACTCTGAGTTACACAGTTACAGGGCTGCTGACCGCTACCACAGTTCTCTATATTGTGCCGCTACGTTGTGCGACTTTAAATTTGAGGACTTTAGAGGCTACCGAAATTATATGCTGGTGGGGTGCCTAGACATAGGCTTAAATTAATAAATTGTCACAAAGCAAATCGCAAATATGCACAGGCAAATACCACAATATGTGAGTCCTATTCTATTTGTAGATAATCCACAATCTTACGTTGAATTGGTATTTAATGACCAATTAACATTATAACTAAAGCCTTTACTTATTTTCATTGTGGTATATATTTATAGCATCCTAGGTCACGAGCTATATGAATCAATAAAGTCTACAACCATTATATAATATTAGGATACCTATTAAATTGGCGTTTTGCCGTACCGGCCACTTTGATCTTAAATATCTCCTCTATGGTTAGGAATTCTAAATTCAAATTTATACAGCTATTTACTCATGTATTTGTGTTTCGAAAATTATAATTCACTTGTTTTTTCCTCAATTGTTTTTTTTCAATACTCAATACTTTATTGCTTTTCCACAATGAATTCGATGTTATTTTTGATTGGTTATAACTTAAGTAAATTGTGGACCCTATCGGGCACAGCAATATTAGAAGACATTTCTTTGCGTCTCTCAGTTTACAAAATGGAAAACTCGAAATATCGCGTTATTTACGAGTACGAGGTCCACCGTGGCACCAGTGCTGCAGAAACGGCTCGAAGGATTAATGATGTGTATGGCGACGGAGCCGCAAAAGAAAACACTGTGAGTATTTGGTTCCAACGTTTTCGTTCTGGAAATTTCGATCTGCAGAACTAGCCCCGTGGACGGCCGGAGACCAAAGTTGATAATGAAGAATTGAAGGCTATTGTTAAAGCGGATCCATCGCAAACCACGTCCGAGTTAGCTGCAGGCTGCGGTGTTAGTGATGCGGTGATACTGTTTTAATCCACTTGAAGCAAATTGGGAAGGTGAAAAAGCTTGAAAGGTGGGTACCTCACGAATTGAGTGAAGCAAATCAACAAACGCGCGTTGACTGCTGCGTTGCATTACTCAACCGGCAATATAATGAAGGGATTTTAAATCGAATCATTACTTGTGATGAAAAGTGTGTCCTGTACGATAATCGGAAGCGCTCATCGCATGGCTGAACCCAGCCGAACCAGTCAAACTATGCCCCAAGCGAAAATTGACTCCAAAAAAGTTAAAAACGAAACAATTGATTGAAAAGTCCAAAATAATTGAGGAAAAAACAAGTGAATTAAATTTTCAAAACACAAATACACGAGTAAATAGCTGTATAAATTTGGAATTCCTAGCCATAGAGGAGATATTTGAGATCAAAGTGGCCAGTACGGCAAAACGCCAATTTCATATGTAAGGACCTAATATTTGGATCATTTAGATTCGAAAGGACGATGCCCACTTTTGTATGGAGACTTGTCCCACTAGTCCAATCAACGGGGCATTTGTAACCCGAAAAATTCTTCTGCCTCTGAAATTTGGGATGTGGTTAAGATACCTAATACAGATGACAGATGTACAATAATCCAACAAAATTTATAATGGGAAGTTAGGTATTTTTACCTAAACCTGAGAAACGCTTATAGCTCTCTGTGAATATTTCCTCAGTTCGAAATTATTTTTGTATACGTACGTATGTACTAGTTAGAACAAGTATGTAAAGTAATCCAACATTTTTTCGATTTGGGTGATGCACTAAATTGAACTTTTAACATTTTGCGCAATAACTTCTATTGGAAAATTGCTCTGCTAATTTTCATTTTTTAATATGGTCTTATTTCCCTAAATGAATAGGTTTGTTAAGTAATCCAATAAATTTTCCTTTTTAAACATTTTTTATTTATTTTTGCTTAATAACTTGATGTGAAAAATTACTCCGTCCATTTTTATACCTTTATAGGTTATATGATTTAATATTAACACAGAATTATCAATAATCCAACAAATTTTCCAACGTTCATATATTTTTTAAAACATGTTCGCTATTAAATAGTCAATTATTACTGGCGCGACCCGCAAGTGCAGCATTGCCAGTTGATAGTGAGTATGCGGGCCGCGCTTCGCCTAGGCGCGCATCACAGATTAATACAATAATCAATAAATCTTGCCGACAATTAATTAGTAATGTTTTTAACATTGGATATATGTATTACCTAACCAGCATTTGGTTTTATTTTGTAGCCACAACATATAAATTAGACATTACATTAGACGATAAAAATAGTCAAGCCGCGCGCAAATACCGACTATTTTTTTTTATACTTTTCAAAAGAATTTATCTAGCAGAGCATTCTTTTTGTCGTGCCGGTTCGAAATTCATATAAAACTTAAGTAAGTTACCTCTTTAGTAAACATGTAAGGGCTTTAAATAAATTTTCACTTCTCATGCTCGCAAAGCTCGTCTTTATGTCGTTTATAGGCTGCATAAAATGGCTTTCATGTTTTAGAGCATAAAGTAACATTTTCTTTTAGACGAAGATTCTTAGGCCCAACAGCCAACAACGCTCAGCCTAAAACTTCACAGAATTTATTTATATTAATAACTTGCGATAATTTATTTATTTGCTTTAATTTATTTGTCTTGTGTTTTCTACCTCAAAAGTTATGAAACCAGATAAAAATAGTAACCAGTTATTATTAAAACGCATCGAAATATTTTTATTACTTGGCAGAATTTTTCAATATTGTGTTACATATTTTTCGTATATATTTTGAAGTAGGTAATTGTTTAATTTTCTTGCAATCGAAGTGAAAAGCAGAGTGTAAAACACTGGCATAAACAAGTCATTGTACAAGAAAAATCGTCTCGGGCTACAGTGCCTCGTTTTATGCCCTTGTTGTACAATCTACTATTGTTCCATTTTCAAATTATATTGCCGGGCGTTCTAGCACGCTAGATAAAAAATTGCTGCTGCTGCTTGGTCTTTTTTTTACGAGGAAAATGCTTTTACGTACCTCCAAGCCCTTGGGGAGGAGTAAGGGTGCGTGGAACTCCACGGTAGAGTTCTAAACTAAACCCTTCGGGAACACCTATCCGGCCATTTCAGAGCGGCTGCGAGCAGGCGCATAGCGCTGCGCTCGCTTGAGCCAGCTCGGCCTGTAGACTATCCTCTCTGCATGAGAGCAGCTTGTGTCCCAGAGCTGCTCCTACCGTCACAGGGATCGAGTGCAATACAGGCAACATGGCGCCCAACTGCGTTGCCCGCCGCCCCCTCTAAGAAAGCGGAATCAGGGTGTTGTAGCCACTTCTTCGCCACCCGAACCTTCTCGCACTTGCGAGGGGGGTCCGCCTCACGAGCTCTCTCGTGGCGCTCCTTCGTCTTCATGACCACTTCACAAAAGTGAGAAACAGCATCCCAGGCCGCCCGCTCGGTGAGCATAGCTCTAACCACAGCGGGCAATGAGAGGTCAATAACAATTACGGACATAAGATCACCGCGCTGAGAAGTCCATGCAGGACAATGCACAAGAGTGTGTAGCGCGGTGTCTTCGTCCGCACCGCAATGGTGACAACGTTGGTCATGTTCCCTCCTGGCAACCTTGTGAAGGTACCTGTCAAAGCAGCCATGCGCCGACAGTACCTGCACGAGGTGGAAGGTGAGGGTGTCGAATCTCTTTGTAACCCAGTCACGGAGGACAGGATGGAGCACTGCGTTGATCCACTGACCGTATTCTACTCTTTCGAGCCTTAAAGACCACGAGGACCCAAGAACTGAATTCGTGGCCTCTTCAAGCCAACTTTTCACCTCTCTCTCAGTCGGGCGACTCTTTTATTATATACCGCCGTTAGTACATGTGCCTCCAAATCCCATGGTGGCATCGATGCCGAGGCGCAGGCGGACTCCGCGGATAGCTCTCGTCACAAGACAGCACTAGGACCTTTGGTGTTGGGTAACAACCTCCCCAGGGCCATGGCTGTGGATACCAATTTTGGAGCCAGTCGAGAAAAATGTTCTCTAAAGTTCTAGCTCCTGTCCAGCACTAAACCCAGATACTTCAAGTGTGGAGTAATATCCACCCGTATCCCATTGATCATAAGATAGGTGGGGGTCCCTTGGGAGGCCCATGGACGACTAGGGCCTCCGTTTTATCGAAAGCCCTAATCTTTCAATTCTTGAGACGACTTGTTCCACGCCAGCTGTAGCTAATAGGGAAGCCAGTCTGTAATTCTTTCCACGAACTGTAACAAGGGTATCATCGACGTAACACACTACCTCCAGTCCGCGGGATAAGTTCCCTCTTAGTACATAATTATACCCGATGTTCAACAGAAGAGGGCCAAGGACCGATCCCTATGGAACACCGAGCATCATAGACTTTCGAACAACATGTCCGTTGCTGTCAGTGTAAAGGACGATTCGCTCTCTAAAATAATCAGCAATAACGTGCTGCAGGTATAGGGGAACCTCGTGGTAGTTGAGTACCTTTAAGACGCACTGAGGTGGAAGCGTGTTAAAAGCATTCGCCATGTCTAAAGAAACTGCTATCAAGACGCTCGCGACGTAGGGGTCGCTCTACTGGTGATCTTCTAGTTTACTTGACTCATCATTGGGCAGAACCATTCGATGTCTTTTTTTTCTTCTTGCGGACTTACCGTCACCGCTCGGAAGCAGCACCACCAGCATCTGAGACATCACCGGTCGTCATTCTAATGGCATCAGTGCAAGATATCATAGATTGCACCGACTCATTAGACGTGTCAGAATCATCTAACCGTCTCTTTTACCCCTTATCGGGTGCATCTGTAATGACGATGATTTCAACCCTCGACCCTTCTGTTGACATTAGCGAAACCGCCGATTTTGTCAACTTACTATCTACATCCTTAGCACTAGATTTGCTACTATACTTAGAGCTAGACTTACGCTACTATTTACATTACTTATATTATTCTGTACTTGCCGCAGATCTGCTGCGCGATCGCGTTAAACGTTGTGTTTCCTCTCCGCTCCCATAACGGAGTTCCCCCTCATCAATAATACTTCCACTCGCCTCAGTTATATTTTCCACCGCCGCCGGCCCGAATACCAACGGTGGCCCACTCTTAACGGGTTCGCATTTTTAATTCGCATCTGAAGAAGTGGATCTCGGTTAGCACAGCACCAAATACGACCGGCTGCTCACAGCCACCTTGCGCGGTCCTACGGGGGAGACTGAAACCCCCTGGTGTGTTTGTTTTTCGTCACTAAGATCCATGTTGCGCTTTGCAGGGTGAGCTCCCTAGGGTGGCCGTTCGGGACTGGAGATCCTGTAGCCAGTCATCACATCGGCACGGCCCGGGGGTCCGGTGCACTGAGCATCGGGCCGTCTGGGCCGTGCTCGGCTAAGTGCGGGTAATGGGTTTGCCCGACAGCAGACTCTACTGAATCCACTGCCGCGTATACGAGCCAGAGCTTGAAGAAGTCTGGATCGGACACTCCGAACAGAACAACAACAAGAGACGCGAAGCGCCATAGTGAACAATTGCTCCCTTACAGCCAGCAAAATAACTGCTGGATTAATTCAAGCCAAACTACGATCCGCAACGGGTCAGCGTTCTTTAGCCAAATCCCCTTCTTACAACAAGAAGGAGAGACTTCCCCATGGGGGCTACTTGTCAGACTATTAGCCCGCGGGTTGCCCGAGGTGCACCACGAGGAGGTTGTCTGACTTCGCACCCACCGCTGCTAGGCCTAGTACTGCAAGTTCGATTTATTCCAAAGAATTTTTGGTCGTATATCGTAGTGTTTGAGAAAAATAAGTGTTTATTATTTGAACAGATTTACTTACCTATTTCATAAAAACATTTTTTTAAAGAATTACCTATACTTATCAAGAACAAGTTGAATAGGTATTGTGTCCCTGTTTATCTACACAGGTAAATCTCGCGACAAGCTTTTATGCTATGATAGCTGTGCCCGCGTCTTCGTTCACATGGATGTCGGAAAATAACAATTTTTCCCCGTTTCTACAGCATTTTGCATTGATGCTCAGCATCTATTAATCGTAGCGTGTGTTATATAGCCTAATATACAACACAAAAATATTTTTTCAATTTAAATCAGTAGTTCCTGAGATTAGCGCGTATAACCAAACAAACAAACTCTTCAGCTTTATAATATTAGGAAGTACAGACACGGTAATAGTATATTACCGTGGTATAGATAAAATAAATTGCCCAGTGCGGGTTGGACTCGTGCACCGAAGCGAAGGTTCCTTACAAACTTATCTAAGTTATATACGTTCCTAACTATGAGTATGTACATATTTACGGTTTTCAGTATTTATTTTTCCTCAACGTGTGACATAAGACCTTGCTTCTTGGAAAATTTCAGTATTCTAGGTCAATGGGAGGTACCCTATAGTTTTGATTCCCGTAAAAAATCGCAAAATTTGCGAAAATATGCAACATAAATGGTCATATCTTTTGACCTCCTTGACTTACAATTATGATTTTTCACATCTGAAAGAGACCGTAGACCGTAGATCAACTACGCACAAATTTTGTTTTTACAATGTTTCTTTACTCGTATTAGAGTTAGTTTTGTAGGTATTATTATTAATTCCTATAATGTGGTGCAAAACGAAGTAAAAGCACAGATTACTAAATAGGTAAAAGTAGCTCCGCTCAGCGGTCACGTGAAGATCAACTACGCACAAATTGCGTGATGCATAAGGTTCGCACAAATATAAATCGGCATACATCATAAAAAATATATGAACGTTCGAAAATTTGTTGGATTATTGATAATTCTGTTTTAGTATTAAATCATATAACGTATAAAGTTATAAAAATGGACGGAGTAATTTTTCACATCACGTTATTAAGCAAAAATCAAAAAAATATGTTTAAAAAGGAAAATTTATTGGATTACTTAACAAACCTATTTATTTAGGGAAATAAGACTATATTAAAAAATAAAAATTAGCAGAGCAATTTTCCAATAGAAGTTATTGCCCAAAATGTTAAAAGTTCAATTTAGTGCATCACCCAAATCGAAAAAATGTTGGATTACTTTACATACTTGTTCTAACTAGTACATACGTACGTATACAAGAATAATTTCAAACTGAGGAAATATCCACAGAGAGCTATAAGCGTTTTTCATGTTTAGGTAAAAATACCTAACTTCCCATTATAAATTTTGTTGGATTATTGTACATCTGTCATCTGTATAAGGTATCATCACCACATGCCAAATTTCATAGACGGAAGAATTTGTCGGATGTCTCCATACAACGAATGTCCTCGTTGACTGGACTACACTTACAAATTTCCATGAACAGAAACAACTCTAGGCCCATTTTAAACGTTTTTCGTCATTGAGTAGAATACAAGTATTGTTTTTTTAATTAAAGCTGCAGTTTCGTAGTATTCATAAAAATTGCTCCTAATCTAACCTAAGCGACTCATAGTTGCTTGCAAGACGTCAAACTAGTTATGCTGAACTTTCGATCATTAAAAGTCAGTTACAATATACTATCAATATACTTACCTATTGATATCTAGTATTATCAACAATAAGGAATCAAATGTGTAACAAAAATCGCATAGAATGCATCGTGATAAGCAACAAAGGGAACTGCGACCTGTGACTGCCACCTGTGACTGCGACTTTTTTTAGGCGCGTTCCACCTAAGTACAGATTTGCAGTATAATCAACATCATCGCGATTTATTAGTTTTTATAAATTAAATGCTCTAAGGTTTTTGACCATCGTCAGAGCATGCTTGCTTAGGTGGAAAACGGGGTTTTATATTCTATGCGATCTGTCAATCTTTTGTCATTGCAAAAAAATGCTATTTAGTTGAAATGATGAAATGTAGTCACAATGTAATATATTTTAATATTTTATAATTTATTAAAAATAAATAATTATGTAATGAAAGAAATAATGCATAACAAATAAAATATGTAATGAAAGAAATAATGCATAACATTGAAAAAGGTGTTATTGTAGCTACAACGAAAAAATGCAAAAATATGTAGTTGTCATTTAGTAACATTAAATGCAAGTAATATAAGTCTTTAATTTTTTGTTGAAAAAAACCGTAGCTTCTATCTGTTTTATATTATACTGAAAAATCATGTTTTGGTAAAATATATTTAATAAGAAATATCGCTTTATGGGTCATCAACTTTGATAGTGGGGCAAAATTTGGCATCCTCCTTTTCATATCAGGGAAAATTGCTCTCGAGATTCATAGAAATTTCCACAATAATATCCAAGTAAATATGGTATGTCAAATGTCACGGTGAAAGGTGCATCAGGCTCGTCAAAGTACTTTAGCTTGTTCTAAATGCAGTCTCAACTGCAAAACGTCTTGTTAGAAGGTTCATGCATAAATCATTTTGAATTGGTTACTTTAATCATGGGAGGAAACTACGTGGCTCTCGATGCAAAACGGCATAAGTTATATAGTTACGATAATTGGTCGTGTGAGCTTATAGGCATCGCATACAATGACTTAGGATATTAATGTTGTCTAATGCAGATATTAATTTTAGTGATCTTGGGTCATTTTAAAACAAGATATTGATTAGCAAATCCAATTAGAGAGTTCTTATTTTCAGTTCAGTGATTCAATAAGAATATATTTATTATATTTATCTTATATAGCTAGCTTGTCATATATTCTGCAATGTTACGTACGCCTTAACTAATTTGGTATTATTATTACTCAAAATATACTATAAGAAGTGTTTTCAATTTACATTTTGAATATCACACAAAATACATAACCAAATGTTTCAGAATAAGTAGGTAATCTTTATTTATTTATTTATCTAATACTAAAAACGGTAACATACATATGGCTACCATTTTAAATTTAAACAAGTTTGAAACAAATACATATTTTTTTAAATAAGTCATTGAAATATTGTTGCTTAACAATGGTCAACAGTTTATTGAAGAAACATGATTAGTCTCAATTTGATGTAATTATTTTGAATATTCTCCAACGGTACATGAGAATGACCATAATATAAAAGTACTAGCTGTACCCGCGAACAACTTTCGAATAATTGTCCGAAAAGAATTCTGGATAGGGCCATGCTTATCACCTAGGGGTATAAAATATAGCCTACGACCTATTATCAGACCCTTAATAAACAATTTCATAAAAATAGTTCGATAACAAACACCGTGACACGAGACTTATATATAAGACGAGATTCTGAAACCGAGAGATACTGGATACGTGACGAAAACGAAATAAACATTTGCTGTCATAGCTGCACAATATACCAAAAACATGTGGCAAATACGAAGATCGCCAAGTTATTAACTAGTTTCTAGCACCTGGGGCGTCGCTAGAGCGTTGCACTCAACCCCTCCTTTATCCGCAAACTTTACAACAGAAAAACTTTATAGTACAACACTTATAAAAAGCAATAATTATGAACTAAAGCATGTAACATCATATCGAAGTATTCTATTTATTGTTTTTAATATTTCTTTCTTTTCTTCACAAGCAATGACACAGTGCTTAGTTAGTTCCTTCCTACTACGTTAACATTTTTAAGTGGAACTGAGGGGTGCTTGTTTTAAAGAGGCGACAAATCACTATTTGAATTACTCTATCACACGTATGTTTTCAAGAAGCTACAAAAATTCTGGAAAGATCGCATTATCGTGCGTCTATTATTTACGATCTTGGAACTTTATTAACTTGGAGCTGATTGTCTAAAATGGTCTTATAAATAATTCAGCATCCTATACTGAAATTGCAAACATAACTGTGGAGGTATCAAGGAAGAAAACAGACGGGTAATCGTCTGTGTTCTTCCAAGGAAGAAGCCATGACTGTAAAGATAGTGGAGGTTATGGATATCTTACGCCTAAGTATTGATGGAATAAAATCTTGCTAGCTCGTTGAATAAATGTTAAAATAATTGACCCTCAATATCGCCAGCGCATTGCCCGCCATTGACTGCAGCTCGCTCAAGGCCATCCGTTATTGCATAAACGTCATATTTAACAGTTTGCGCACGGGCACACGTAAACATTTTTGCATCAATTGATTTCATTGCGTTTACAGTTGGTGTTACGTATGTGGAGCCAGTTTCGCCAGTCAAACCTGTTTACATATGAAGTCACGGCTAGATGCATCGGGCAACCGATACTTGCACTTCCTGGCTCAAGACATTATTAGCTTAATGAGCTTCACGCAACAGTGCTTAAAGGAATCTGCAAATTATCATCATTGAGAATTTTGCGCTTACTAATCTTCGAATATTGGCATTAGTGGCGTGTACTCGACACATTGTTGTGTATGCTTCATGTTGGGTTTTACATCTGAATTCTTAATTAAAACGGATTTTTACCTTGATTACTAACCAATTTTAGGTAGAATTATAGAGATAAGATTTGTAGTCTTGTTATTATTTCTGTTAGTTATATTTAAATTCCTCATACTTTTATTACCACCATCTCCACGACAGTTTGTGCATAGATATTGAAGAAAATATTCAATATCTATACAGAAACCGTTGAATATTTTAAAAGATAGAATCGTATCTAATACGTATAATTAACGATACTATAAATTGAGTGATTTGTTGCAAGGAATTCTTAAATTTTACACAAAAGCATTGGGCATTTGTCCAGTCGCAACGTCAAAGTTGTGAGCGGAAATGACATATCGAATTGCGAGCATTGCATTCGAATTAATAAATTCAATCGTGTTACGTGAACTTGCGTACAGTGACATAAATGATTCGGCGAACCCAATTAAAGAAGGCGTCACGACGACGCAAACCGTAAAATGCTTATCCGCTACACTTGACACGCGAATGCCACACGCGAATCAAAATGAGATAAGTTACCGTTTCAGTTAGAGGGAACCTGCTGACAGTTACGTTCCAAATCGTGTAAGAGCCATTTGATAAGCGGTTGGATTTTGATTAAAAATAAAGATACAGCGTTGATTACTGACCACAGTTTGTGATACAATCACTGTGAATCAAATGCATGAACGTGTTCGGAACTGAACAATCTTTGTGGCTTTGCTCATGGAATATATACGAGTAATATTGACGCAGAAATGACACATACTGTTATTTTAATATAAATGTTTCATGTTTGTTAATGGGGTCTCTTGAATATGAAAACACTCATGTAAGTGGTGTTAACAGTGATCGACTACTTCTAATAACATCTTATGGGGCCCAAACTAAGAGTGCACCCTGCCGATCCACGGACGAGGTTCAGGCGTTCCCACCAACCTGCACTGGCCTAACATAGTGGGAGATGACACAAATAACCTTTAAGGCGAAGCACGCTTTCCCACCATCGCTTCAACCTATGAACCTGTCATTGCCAGGCATGGGATTTCTCCTTAGACTAGGAATTTGCCTACTACATAACGCGGACGAGACAGGTTGGTGTTAGAGTTTTGTTTCCATCTTTTCGCGGAAGAGACATCATCATCATCATCATCATCACAACAGCTCATATGTCCCCACCGAGGGGCTCGAGCCTACCATAAGTTAGGGTTCTTAGGCCTTAGTCAACCACGGTGATCCAGTGCAGATTGGTCGACTTCACATATACCTTTGAATTTCTTCGCGGATGTATGCAGGTTGCCTCACAATGCTTTCCTCCACCGTAGGAGCGTCAGACAAATGCACATATAAAATTAGAAAACGAAAAACACATTAGTACATGGCGGTCTCGAACCCTGAACCTCCCGATTGGAAGGCAAGTTGTAACACTGTTTTTTCTTAAAATTTCATAAAACACTAATTTTGCAAAAACACTTTGGTTTCACTGTAGTTTTAACACAAATTTCACAACTAAAATCATAATTACAATAACTTTGTCAATTAATTTCACAATATCAATGTCAAGTGTCAACGTCAACGTCGTTTCACGTCACGTCAGTGACATTTGCAATTATCTTTGGTCATTATTCACTTTTTGCATAAACAAAATAAATCTCGCGTTTATCCTGGCCTTATTTACAAAGATAGTTTTTTTTCGCCCAAAATCCCGTGCTTCCATTTAGGTGGGTTGATTTTCTCAAAATTCGGAATTTGACATTTGGACCGTTTGTTTTGATCATTTCTATAGACATATTTTAATAAAATACACTTAAACTTATAGATCATATAATTATAGTTTCGTCGAATAGAATTTGGAAAGCATTCACAATTTGTTTAAGGTTAATTTTTCATTACGTTTTGTTTTTCAACTAAACATAACTTTAGCTGGAAATACTTATTGCATAGGTATTGTAGAATTTCGAAAGATCCGTATGTTGACTTGACACATCTTGAAGCAAGTTAAGAGTCTTACGAGTGTTATGAAATGAATTTGGTTTTAGGAGAGGTTCCGTCGCCAATACGGCGCTTAACATTCAGCAAACGGACCTCGGCTCCGTCGCTTCCACATAAACGCAAATCTGCGCGCAAGTGGAGCGTTGGTTTAGTCTATCGTCTAGGTTATGACTAGTCTGTGAGACATCGATCGAAGTAATTTGTTATTGATTTGAAGATCATAAAGTTTTTATATATTTATTTCGTAGGTATTTCTCTCGTTTTCCGTGTGAATTTAATTCGAAAAGCCACCCTGAATTTAACAAAGTGAGTTATTTTTGTTTTCAGCTTGAAGAGTAAAAGCTCAATCATATTTATAATCGCCGGCGCGCGATTCGGTGAATTAGTTGAATAAATAAATTATATCAATAGATAATACTCCGCCCACACTAAGGTATCTAATTAACTTATTATATTTCATGATTTAAAACAGATTTTGTTAATTTTATTTTTATTTGTGGGTAAATTGATTATTAAATCAAACATATTACATTTCCAAAATTCGCCTTTTTCATCCCCTATTTCATTAAAAAACCTTGATAGTAAACGGCATCTTAGTGGGATTAAGGCATATATTGAGTAACACTTGCGAATTTCATGTTAAATTCTAAATTTTCACAATATTAAGTTTCACATCCTTCTTTGGCAAAGAACTCACAAATTAAGCTGTTTTCTTTTTATTAATAGCAATAATTATACACAAAATTGGTGCTCTCCCCTCCATAGGTCCTTTTTATTAACTAACCAATAAGACAATTTGTCAATTTATTAAAAATTATGTTTTAGAATTCATTTGCTATGTTTATTACATGAAGTTCAAATGTATTGACTGGGATTCCTTCAGAACTCAGTGTTAGACCCACTGACCTCAAGATCATAGGCATATTTAATTATATTTTTAACATAACACTGTGCTATGAATCTCCAGGGCAGTTCCCGGAGGCCGTAGGGCTCCGCTGCAACTAACCTACCTAATAACCTAATATCAAGGAGGAGTTCTGTGGAATTACACAAATAATATTAGAAACAGAGAATAAGTTAAGAAATTGGAATATTATATCTCTGACCCGTGATCGCAGAAACTTAGCATTGAAGGTATGACCCACTAACAACCGCTCCGGGGAAGGCTACTAATTTCTTTTAAAAAAAAGGAAACCTATAACTATTTGTTCGTGTACTTTATTGCCCCTCATTTTGTAGTTTTGTACCCAATTTGAACCTGATTTTTACCTGCCGAGATTGATCAAACAAACCTGAACCATCCTGCCCTTGGCTTGTATTAAATAAAAATTTAGTTAAGTGCTTTGCATTGAGGGATTTTGTTAACTTCAGTAACATTATGCATAAGTGAATTACAACCATGTACCTACCAGAATAAAGCTTTTCATTTTGTATCGGACTAAAGGAATAAGTTTGTTTTTTTTTCCTTCAACTTTAAGATTTCCCTATATTACTACAATTTAGCAAGAAAAAGCATTACAAAGTCTCGAGTCCACAGCGCCACTGACGCTCTCGCGGAAGAGTAATTACAGCAAACTTCTTATGTCAATAACGCGATATTCAATGGTAAGCGTATTTTGATTGAGAGGAAAATAATGACATAATCATATTTATAAAAAATCCATTCAGCAATTTTGAATTAAACAAGTTGATAAGTTAACTATTGTTATAGGTCGTTCACCAAATCTTTAAAGAAACAAAAAACCTTTAATATCACATTGTTAGCTGATTATGTAATGATAGTACCGACAGATTTAATTCCACTCTTGGTATTAAAAACCTGCCGCTTTATCAGAAGACAATAAACAAACAGTACGAAAGCGAATCTAACGAGACATAATCGTAGAAAGTGTGTGTAATTGATTTTTTCCTATATGTATACGTCTGAAGATATTATAATGATACTCGAAACGACTGTGTTTGCAGTAAACATATTTGTTTTGATAGCCATTACAGTTTTTATTACAGACATAAACATAGTGATTGCGCTGTCGATATCAGCACGCATGTATTGTTTTTTATTGTATTTTAGTTTTTTTATCGGTTCATAGTTATCTAGCTGAGGTTATAATAGTCTTAATAAAGAAAATCAAATCTTTGGGGAGGATGCCATTAAAGATAGAATTACAAAACTGTTTCCAATACTATATCAGACTATGAATGTTTTGCTAAATTAAACACGATACATATTATGTTTCATTTGTGTTACGAGCGAATTTTCATTGTGCTCAAATAAGATTGATAGATAGATGTAAAATTTATATTGTTTTAAAATTAATGATGTCTGCATTAAAAACTTGTAATGTACCTATTGAGAATACATTGTCGTCCTCGTTGAACTCGAGTCTGCTGTCTTGAACAGCATCATGGCGTAAAAAAGAGCTACTAGGTAACTCTAATACATCTACTTGGTTACACAGGTCCGTGATTATATTATTATCCTTACATATTATAAAACAAAGTTCCCCGCCGCGTCTGTCTGTCTGTCTGTCTGTTCGCGATAAACTCGAAAACTACTGCACCAATTTTCAAGCGGTTCACCACTCGATAGCGTGATTCTCGAGGAAGGTTTTAGTATATAATTTGTTAAGTTTTTGTATTTATTTCTGTGTACATTAACGATATTTGTTGAAGATGTCAGGAAATAATAAATTAAGGCGAAACGTAGTTAGCGCGGGCACAGCTAGTGTTATATAAAATATCCTCTTCTTCCGATTTCGTTGCATAAAAATATATGTTCTAATACCTCCAATTATTGTAGTAAATCATACAACATATAAGTATATCAATTAGAACCAAACAGTATTCTTGATTATAATGTTTAGCTCTTCATATAAATATGATTCGTTATGAGCCAAGAAAGCTACTGTTTGCACAGACGTTGATTAAACATGTTTTAATCGTTGTTTTACTAGGTCTGATTGGTTATTACATTATTCATCTTAGTGATAGGCTTTGAAGGCCGCAGTACTCACACTATGAAAAGAAAATTTAATATGTCCAACTTATTATTAAAAAAGGATTGTATCTTTATTAAATTTTCAAAATATATTAACGAACACTGCAGATAGAATCGCACCAGTTTTCTTATCCTGTTCGTGGAAAACAACATGTCACGCTTTAGAAAGCGCAAGAACTGTGTTAATTAGTGTGACATTGTTGGTAGAAATTATTTTCACTCTCACTTCATCGCGAATAATTACTAATGTATTTAAAGCAATGAGAACATTACTACAGTCAACTTTAGCATGACCGCTAACATGTAAAACAAAGTCAACTTTAGCGCGAGTGCTATCGTGTAAAACAAATATAGTTTGTCAAGATAGTCGAAAGTGCAATCAAGAGCAGCATTTCAATTCTAATTATTATCATTTCAATGTTCTAAATGTCGCATCGGCCGAGTAAACATTACGCCAGTCATGCGCCGTGTGTATGCTGCCGAAAACAGACTTAACTTGCTTTATCATTGCGGTTTATTAATAGAAATTAATCAATGGAGAAAGTGTGAATCAATTCGCTATTATGACAAACCGCCAATACCCTAACACTCACCTTTGATCCTAGTACCAATTTAATTTTTGTATTCAATATCTATTGTTGGGAAGTAAAAGAATGATTGACCTTTACATGATTTTCTATGTAAAGAGAGAATAGAATGTGATAATGAGGTCTTTTATGCAATTCAGAGAGGTATCTTTTAAAACGAAGCGACGAAGACGCACGCGAGAATTATTTTATTCGTAATTACACCCTGTTCTTTTATACCGAAGAGTTTATTCATATTCTCGGTATTGCAATGTTATTGTGGCAATTATAGTGGCAAGCAATAGTTAAAAATTGACATGACTAACGACTAATAGAAATACCTTAGAACAGTAAAAATCAAGATGACTGTTTATGAATTTTATTGTGTTGTATGTAAGTACTCACGTTGCCCACCAACGACGCTTACCTGAAAAACAAAAGCAAAACATTTAAATAGCCAGTCGATGACAATACAGTTTTATAATATTGCGATCACATGCATAACACAGAACGTTATTTACAGCCTCGGGCGAAAGTTACCGGTCCATCTGACCTCTCGATTCATTAAAAGATAATCGAAAGTGAAATTAATTCGGCACTGAGATTACTTTGACGGGGATTTTATTAACACGTGTTAGCAAGCAGCACTCAATATTTACGTTCAATTGAAAACGCAATCGAAACGGATATATACCAGTTTCTTGAGGTGTGAATAAAACTTTTTTGCCGCACTTACACTGAAAAAAATCTGATCTTATCAAGACCATTTAGAACTTGATTAAAAACATTTGTCGATATTTATAAAAAATATGTACAGATTAACAAAGTAAATATGTTTCTATTCACTAAGCTGCTGGATGTTGTACGGTACTTTGTTTAAATTATCAAAAGAATTGATTAAATTAACGATATATTTGATTAAAAATTTCGCTATCAATGTAATGTTTAGACCTTACAAGTGATGCATTAAAGTAATAAAATAATTGTAGAAGTTATCAAGTACTGAATAGAAACAATCAAAACGATGTGATCATATTAAACATTTAGCTTGATTGATATAGTCATGAAATTTGTTAGATCCATAAATCAATGTGATCAATATAAACATTTAGCTTGATTGATATAATCATTAAATTTGTTAAATTAATAAAACAATGTGATCAATGTAAACATTTAGCTTGATTGATATAATTATGAAATTTGTTACATTAATAAAACTATTTGATTAGGCACCATTTTATTGATATTAACGACACTGGGTGCAAGCCCTTTGGTGATTGGTTAGCTACATTAAATAAGCAGTGTTGCCACCTTGGTTTTTAAAAACTGCCAAACATAAATGTCGCAAGATAGATGTATCTTGTGAAGTATGACTATTTGTATAACAATTGAAACTAGTATTTATTAAATTCAAAATAACTTTTATTTCGATTACGCAAAACTTTTGTTGGGCTGCTGCCTGTACCTTTATTACTCACTGATAAACCCATGCTATCAAAATTAAATGACAAAAAAATAAAATAGTTTGACGTTTAGTGGGTTGAAAATTGTTGTACATTACATTTTCTTAATTTTTTTATTAATGTATCATAATAAACACGATGTATACCAAATTCGAATTATTAGTACTAAAAGAAAACCACAATGGTTTGTAGGTAGGTACAATGCTAAAGGCTTACAATTCACATCCTAAAAAAGAACAGCAAACAGGTACAATTTTGTTAGTAGGTATACTTTGTAGGTATATGTTTATCCTGGAATGAAAGAATTCCTTAAGCTTATAATTAATAGGTATATTATTTCTGCAGATACTTTGACTAAATTGGAACGTGGCAAATTAATTAGACGAGCGATTATGTAAGGCCTCTGGCCATACATATTGTTGGCGCGTGCTGTGTGGAGCCAGTTTCTAACATACTCGTATTTGTCACTAAAACGACTTATAAAACTAATCAAAAATTCAGACAAAATCGTAATAAATACTTATATTCAAGCCTGCCTGCCGTCAGTGGCGCTGTGGCCTCGGCACTAGACTGTGACCCGAGTAGAATCGGGAGGCCTGCGATCGATCCTGCCATGTACCAATGTGTTTTTCGTTTTACGAATTTCATATGTACATTTATATCTGACGCTCCTACGGAGAAGGAAAACATCGTGAGGAAATCTGTATACACCTGCGAAGTAATTCAAAAGTTTTTGTAAAGTCAACCAATCCCCACTGAGGCAGCGTGGTTTGACTAAGGCTTAGTCGCCCTAACATAACTAGTTAGGGTAGGCTCGTGCCCCTCGGTGGGGACGTATATGAGCTGTGATGATGAAGCCTGTCTGTGTCTTGTCTATATTTAAGTGGACTTAAGTATCTGATAGGACCTGTCAAAAACGCATTCTCTCGGTGGTCGTAACTTACGAGTGAACAAAATTATTACCTTTATTTTTTGTTATTTATTTCCAAATAAACTGTGAATTTCAAAAATATTTTATTGAGCTCCTTTTATTCCCTTAGGGTGATCCCTGTCCTAACTTGGTGATGATGGGGCATAAAATAATTAACAACTGAAAGTGTAAGCAATATTTTTATGATTTTGTACATGTTCAATCAAATATTTGTGTTGTTTTGGTGTTCCAAATTCAAATTAATTCTCGAAATTTAGTACAACATTCTCTCCCTGTTTTGTAAAGGCCTAAAATGACTAACTTTAAATTTGAGTTTACTTGAGTTAAGTTGAGTTTACTTGACACAGAATATATCATTTTTGAGCAGGTTGTACGAAATAATGGATTTTACTCTAAGATGGGACCACCTCGGTTCGGGAGTAGGTATATGGGTTACAGAAGCCGGCAAACATCTTGAAAGATGCGCACAACACAAATTTCTGGTCTCCTTGGCGGTGAGGGAGGTGGCCCGTGGGGCGCACCACTTCAACCGCGCTATTGGTTGACTAGTCGACCCTTGCCCCATGCACTGTGTCTACGTGCGCAAGATTTACGTCATCATGCCGAAAATATTCAAGATGTTTGCCGGCATCTGTGCTAATAAGAGCTCTTAAAACCTGCCTTGTTCAAACGAGATACCAACGAGACAGCGCTTAATAATATAATTTAATATAAAGCGCTATCTCCTGCACTCATAGGAACAAGGCAGGTTTTTAAAGTCATGATAACCTGCTATATCCTTCCAAACAATAAAAATAATTAACCTAATCGACCCCAATTGACGGAAATATAGTTGCACAAACCATAAAAAATATGAATACAGACGAACAATAAATCGTCTCTTAAAATCGAATAAAAACTGTGTAACATTACATTAGGGTAAATAATAAAAGTCGTGTACAAGTTGTAATAAGTACTTTTATTCAAATACATAATTCAATTCTATTCTTTGTGTAGTAGCGCTGTCCATGGGATTCTGCCAACATCAAGTATACCTACTGCTTAGTTTGAAATGTACATAATTAAATATTTTAAATATTGAACACAATGATGTTGATTCTACCTAAAAATTACTGTCGTTTTACAATAATGTGGCAACACTTCGTGACGGAGAGCGGGCGCTGTGGCGGGGCGCTGCCGCTGGCGAGCGATCGACAGACGAGACGGTTGGCAATTTGACATTTTTAGATGTTCTGTGTTTAATGAAGTTGGAGATCTTCTCACGGCATGGGGAATACCAGACCTCATTCCAACATTTGCGAGTAAGTAGAAATTAAAATTCTTCCTTAAGTACGAGTTCCTACCGGCTTCAAACCTGTTTTCGTGGGTAGCAAACAGTTCTAGTGTTCCCAAACTGTTCGATAAAGCTATGACTGTCGATAGCAGAGGCAGCTGCTGATGGAGCTAGCTAACGTTGCCGCGCTTTTCAATACACCTATGTTTTGTATGTCTGCTCTGAGATATTGTTAAATTACTTGCAGACATCTTTTCTAGGACCAATTTTTAGGCTACCAAATCGCTTGTGTGTATTATCTACATGAGATTTGATAACAGGCACCTGTTGTTTCAGGAAATGGAATAACTATACAGTCACTATCAGCGTTGTATGTGGATGAAATTAAGGAACTAATAACACTAGTTGGGCCTCGAGCTCTTTTTATCAGGAGTTGGAAGGTGTGGTTAAAAACTATAACGGATGAAAATGCTGTTATTTGTCGAAACATAGAGGATGTGAACATTTTAAGTTGTAATATTTCTCTGAGTGTAAGTATCTTTATATTTTACGTCATTTTTGCGTACATACACTCTCTTTGATTAGATTAATACATTAATCTATAGTATACCAGTTTACCTAAGAAAAGCTGAAAAAATCCTATCTCTTTATTATCTATGTCCATAAATCAATATTTTTGGTGAATGACTACCTACTCGGAAATCCTAGGAGTCCGGGTGAAATTCGCTTTCATCTTGGGCCTTATCATCACCTACCATCAGCTGAGATAAAATATTGGAGCTGTTTGTATAAACTGCATATTTTATGTTATTAATAACTAGATTTAAATTTACACATGAACTCTGAATCGAGACACCTTAGTTTTTTTTTCAAGTAATTGAATACATGTTTAATTTTTGATTATTCTATTATTTATATTTTTGGTATATGTTTTGTACGCCCTTCTTATGTTCCTTGTGATTATCATGATAACAGCTCATATATGAGGAGCTCAAGCCTACCTTAACTTAGAGTGTTAAGGTATTAGTCATCCACGCTGGCCCAGTAATAGCTAGCTAGCTTTGTGATTTTGCTTCAATTGAAACCCTGTAAAAATAAGGACCCTCCGTCCCACACATGTGATTATTTTGGGCTGACTGGGTAAAATAGTATTACTGTTTCAGGAGCTTCAGAATATAAGTATTTTACAAGAACAAGAAACACAAACCGCAACCACACCTGAAAAAAATCCAACAAACTGGAAAAAGTCTCGCCATACAAAAACGACACTGAGAATGTTAGTATACATTCTATATTATTTAATTTAATGATTTCTACCTGCTATTTATGACACTTTAATATACAAAGTATCTCATATCTCCCCCTAAAAATTATAATATTCAATTTTATTTAAACTATCAAAAGTGCCAACCTAAAACTGTTGTAAATTTGAATTTTCATAAATTTTGATGTGACAAATTATTAAGGTCGACACTTTCTTGATTTTCAATGGAGGGTGTCCGTAAGTACTTATTATATTTACTAAGATGCAAATTGTCTTGAATTGTTATTTTGTTTTGTTACATTTAAAATAGGATGCAAATTGTCTAGAATTGTTTTGTTGATTTTATCGAAGAATAAATATGATTATTTTTTGAAATAAAAGGTATCTTATTTACAATTTAAATGTTTAGTCCAGATTAGTATTGTAATTAACTTTTTGTAGTCTTACAGACGCATTGCTTGCAGCACACTTATCGATATGATTTATTTTGATCGTACATACCTATCTACCAAAATACCAAAACATTTGACAAAACCAACCTTAGCTCAAGACCTTAATGTGCAGGTACTATCATTAGTTAGCAGAGAGCAACAAATGGATGTTCATCTTGTATCTTGAGATAAGTCTGATTTTTGTCTAATGTTTAGGTATATTGATAGGTTTGAATACTCTCGTAATTTTGATGCTGACTGTAGCTATATTCAGATTTCAACCAAGTTATCTATTTGGACTAAACATAACACCTAGTAAATCCCAACATATACTCCTAATAAATTTGATAAAGGATTTATTTGATCCATACAAGTTAAATAGTAACATTAATCTACCATCATAATAGAAGCAACCCGGGACAAATAGCTAAGTGATAGATCTTAACAAGATCTTTTTTTATTTAATCAAGTGGCATATTTTATTTGAACCTTAAACATTGTTGTTTTTACAATATCTTTGGTAAATTAATCAATTTCGATAATTAGAATGAACATGTCGTTTATGAAATCAATTATTTTCACAGTTAAACACATAAAGTAACACAATAAAACAAATCATTTACTTTCATCAAATTAATAAAGATAGTGATTACTTTTAACAACGTCGATATCAACGCTAACAAGTTGAACATTGTTAATATAACTAAATATTTGATCACTTCAATAAAGTGGTTTGTTGAAAAAATCATATTTCTTGATTATTTTTTTATCAAATTGGCATGATAGCAACCATCGATTCACTTTATGCGAACGTATATAAACAAGTTCATTAATGAAATTCATCACAATTTTGATAACATTTATCACAATTTTTTTTCAGTGTACGAGGAGATTGCGCATTCGGATCTTATTTCAGTTCAATAGAAGCAGAGTTATTGGAGTTTAACGAGTGTCGTGGAGTGCGTATTAAACACACAATTTATGTTTTAATGCGATTTGCGTTAAGAACAGTTGCTATTAAATGCGATCATCTTATTAGGCAAATTAAATTGTGTACGTGAAAGTATCTCACACAGACGGTGCAAAGTGTAATTAGAATTGTGTAATGTGTTTTGAAGACATGTTTTGCTCATTCCTGGCACATAAGATCATTATAACCATTCAGCGAAGCAATGCAGGCAGTATTCTTGGCTTTATGGTTCTAGCTTCTTTATTGTTTAAATCGATATCTATCACGTTTGCTTTTAATTTAACAGTTACTGTCGCGTCAATACAAGACTGCGACGACTAATTATATTTTTGTGTTGAATCTATCTACACTGATCTCAAATTGAGAATGATTGTGACAGAATTTATAATCACACAACGAAGGCGCAAGTTGTAGTTCTTTGGCCTTACATCCAATAATATGGTTTCATTTGAGTGATGTGGACTTAGATAATACGTTGAATCGAGTTATTGAGTACTTTCGAATAAAAGAGTTCGTTTTAATTAATATGTTTAAATAAGTCGTTGGAAATCAATGTTTTTTTTGTCATTATTTCGTTTATGAAGTTGTGTTGAGATTTCATGGTCAGTAGTTATAAAGGGGGTATGATTCATAATTGTTAGGTTAGGTTAAATGTTTCATATTTGCAAGCGGTTCAAATCTTTACAGCAACTATAAAGATAATATCATTAGAAGAGGCAATATGACGCGCGATAAAAGGGTTGCAGCTGAAGCGGATGAGTAATAAAACGTTTTCAATATTACTTTTTATCTGAAATCTATATTCCTTAATACGTTCAAGCTTCTACCATTCTATGTTCCATACAAAGACTAAAACATAAAATAATTACCACAGACAACTTAAAGCATCAAAGCGCAGCACAGCAATAACCATCAAATTAAATTGAGTAGATTGAGAGTTCTAGTCATCATCGCCGTGTAAAAAATAGCTCGTTACTAGGTTTGTGAAAAAATACATCGTGGCGAGTGTTCGCTGACCACAAACAAACTTTAATTGCCCAATAAAAGAACCAAGAATGTTTTCAAACCAATAAGAAAGTAGATATTAAATAGAAGGTTGCACTGGAATGAACATTTTTAAAGCAATCACAAATTTGGTGTCATTTACAAATAATTTTAGTGATGATCATGTAGGTCTAGGTACTACAGATTAAAATATGAAGTGTGTCAAAAGAAGTCAAGGAAGTTAGTGTTAATAGGAATTCTAACAAAGTAACAGTAGCTGCCATTCAAGCCATAAAATGTGCGGTGATGGAACAACGACCGGCGGCATTCAACATTATCAGAGTAATGATCTGTGTAAAAAGGTAACGGGTATCGTTGTTCATTTTTTTGTCAACATATACTTGTGAGAAACACAAACCGGTAAGATTTACTTTATTTGAAGAAATTCTTGCATCAAACGTTGCAGCCATGATAGGTGTAAGGAGGTTATAATAGCCTTCAGCCGCAATTGTGATAACTGCATAAGTCAAAACGGCGCTGTCACGTTTTGCCTGAATCTGTTATCACTTCGTAATGCGGCTCTCTGAGCCTGCGGGAGTCTCTTCGGATTTTCAAATAGATTGTAAAAGGTTTCGATGTGCGATTATGATCCGTAAGCCTTGATATTTGAGAATATCCTAGATCTGTGCGTGTTGTTTGCCTGTTACAGTTTTTATGGACCGACTAAGCGTCTCTTAGATCAGGATTCCTTCTTTATGGTACATTTTTATTGTATCTTAAGTATAGAACACAAATGATTATATGATTTTAAACACCAAATTAATGTATAAATTAAGTACCTACTTACTTACGTATTGAAAGAAATTTTAGAAACGTTCTTTGTTGTCAAACAATTACAACTTCAAAATCTAGCCACCGAATGCTACATATTAAACAAGTGTAAACACCAACAAACCGTGGCAATACGTGTGAACAACTTGACATTGTAAGCCGTGACTAAGTATGACAGCAAACAAGGCAGCAAATTGAAGTGTATATGCAAATGCTTGTCAAACAAATAGTTATTGTCTGCAATCATCATGATGATAATCTTCTGGACGATTTCGGCGGTATGTTGTAAAAGCATTGAATGTTGTCACCTGGTTTTGTGTCTTCGTCAACAATAGTGAAGGGAGAATTAATTATTTTTAGGAAATTTCAAGTGTTATGTTTAACTTTTGAAGGTGAAAAGAAAGCATACAAATTACAATGTTTAGTGCGAACGCACACGATCTACTATCGGTGACAATTTTTTTTTACGGTGGAAAATAAACCATATGTAGTTCTACGTTGCAACGCACACGAACTACAAAATGTCGGCCAAAAAATTTGTCAATTCGTCAATCCCGGCCGACTCGATTAAACCACTGACAAAGAGTCGGTGAAAAAATCGGACCGATTATCGGGCCTACCAAAAGTCGGTCATGTGCGTTTGCCGTTAACTTTTTTAGTAGTGATACCTGCATAGGAAAAACCGGTATCCTTATAGGATCACATTCGTTGTCCGTTTGTCCATCCATATGTCAAGACCCCTTTTCTCAGAACCGTGCAGATTCATATAATACTGAAATTTCTATCCAAGTAAGTTAAGGCTATCAAAAGACCGTTTGTCGCATATTTTGCGATTCCATAGGGTATTCAAAGCGCGTGAGCCCGGGCGCGTGAGTAGTGGTGTCCCATTGTGGACTCCGAGAACACCGGGGGTTTTAATGGGTATGCCTGGCATTCTGCCGGGATAGCCCCACACACGCTCGGCATCTAGCCAGCGGCGGGTACGCTGCGGTCACGCATTACCGCCCGAAAAAAAGGATAATTAAAACCTATAGCGTAACAGGGAAATCAAAACTTCCTATTGATCTAGAATGTCTTTCAGCAAATATAAATGGAAAAAAATCTGAAAACTGTAAGTAAACATGTTGTAAAAAACATATACAAGTATACTTGTATATGTTTTTCCGACTTCAAAGAAGAAGGTTCTCAATTCGATGCGTATATGTCCCATTGTCACCAAACTCGGGATCTGATGATGGGATCCCAGGAAAATTGTGGGAAACCCGAAAATGTTATAGGTATGACCGACCTGTTTCATGTTTTTCCGAAGCTATTCAGGTGGTTGCGTCTGGTAGTCATGGACCTGATAATGATGGAAGGATCCTTAACTTTTAGGGAGATGGGGGTTAGTTTTTAAATACAACATACACGTATTGACCCTTTGTTGTATTCTTTCAAGTTACTTCGGTGAGATGGTATTAAATTCCGATTTCAAAAACACTAAAATTTAAAATAATATAAGAATACATACAAAATTACATTACTATATTGAAGTCGGTGCTAAGCGATGATATCCTAGAAAGTCTTAAAATTCGCCACCGACTTTAATTTAGACATGTAATGTTGTCTGGATTCTTATATTATTTTAAAACTTTTAAGTGTTTTTGAAATCGGTTTTTATTTTTTATGAGAAAAACATTCATTCAAAGTAGAGGGATGTATCCCACTCCTTTACTAATACTCTTTGAAATAGTTCTAAGAGGGATTAAAAGAAATGACACTGCAGTAGTTAGAATTTTATATTTAAGTAGTTAGAATTTTATATTTAATATGAACACCCATTACATAAAATCTCATTGAAACCATTTCGTGACTCTCTAAAATCATCAATGGTGAATCAGTACAGCAATTTTTTTATATTAGTTGAAGTAAATCTTATTGAGATACGTGCGTGGAATGTCTAAGTAAGACAGTCCACTTGATTAGGTGGGAATCTAATGGCCATTTTCACCAACCTCTTCTTAGCTTAGGGGACTCTTAAGTGGCATGCTGTCACATTCTTTTCACTAAAGACAAAAATTGACAGCATGCGTCTTAGGGGCTACCTAAGCAACAATCGGGGAATGGCCAACGCCGATCCCGATTGTGTCTCCACGGAGGTATAAGTATCTAGAGGGTTTTTAGCCGGTAGTGGGTCTTCTACCCGAGTCCTGCATATCCTTGGGGTGGCCTAGTCAGCTCAATTCCCTTGTCGAATACCGTAAAGACTGTATTTTCCCTCTTGTAAAAAAAAGGGGCTACCTAAGCTAAGTAATGGTTGGTGAAATCGACCATAAGTCAATCTTCTAAATTACAAACGTATCCATTACAGCAGTTCCAGCTGCAAGTGTATCTATCTACCTACCGTTGCGCATCGAACGGAATTGTGTTCAATAAAGCACTGTGTCAGTTAGCGGTATGCGCTTTTTTCCCTTGCTCGACCAATTCCGTCCTCTGGCAAGCTGCGATTCGACGGGCTAGGCTTAATCGCTTCTAATAAACGTGATTCGTTTTTATGTCGTCAACTCTGCGGCTTAAATATAAATGATTTTTCCAAGTGCACTTTGGTCTAGCTAGAGTGTACACTCTGTACACTCTAGACCAAAATGTGAATATCGAATACCAATAACAAAACATATGCGATTTGATTTTTTGCATCTAACTGCTCGTAAATATAACAAGTGTTAATAAAACAGAAAAAGACCCGAACATAAAAGATGGTAAAGTTGCTTGAGTTTGTAATAAGAAATGTCATTAGACATATTTAGAGCATGCAAACATAAGACTGTTATAAGATGAGGAAAGATATATTTAAGAGGCTGCAACTAAGCCGACGTAAAACAATATAGATACGATTGTAATTCCACAAATTACAATAAACATTGCAGCTGATAGCAATAATCCCGATTCTATAAACATTCCGGTGGCAAGTTGGAAATCGTGACCACCGTTCTTGTTTGTATTGCGGTTGTAGAGGTTCTATGCGACGAAAGTCAACCTACATTTGAACCGAGCACGTATATATTGGCGACAATTTGCCTCCTTCGACGTAGGTCGAATTCTATTCTATTTATGTCAGTGTGCTGGTGTGCAAAATGAATGCAAAGGTTGCCCGCGAAATACGTCCGTGTGCAAAGATGCGCATGCTATGCACGTGTCAATCCTAATTCACTTACCATAAAAGAAAGTCATAAAACGAACATCTTTACTCAAATCATTAATGAAATTTTACTCACTTTAATTTTACAAAAAAAGATATGTCTATTAAACATCATTCCTGCTCTCATAGATCAGTCATAAGTTATTGTCAAACAATATTATTGATAATGGTTTGATCAATTTTGGATTTGATTTATGTAAAGTGGCGATAGCATGAAACAAAGTAATTTAAAATAAGTAAAATATGGCATTATTAAATATTGTTGAAAATACAAAAATAGTTATAACAAATATTATAATTTTACTATTCAATTCTAAAATATAGATAGGAAAAGCAAAACACAATTATCTAAGTAGTCAGCTGTAAAATGCGATGTAACAACACATTTCACACACCGCAAAGAGTAGATACAAACCGGCCTATCGCAGGGGATCAGAGGAACGTGCAGCACTCACGACCATTTTATTTATATCATGACAATCCTATCTCGTAACTGGAAACAAATCGAGGATTTCAAAGGAAGTCCTATCGTCTACAAAAGCCGCTCACGCACTTTAAGAATTCACGTCTCCATTTTATCTAATCCGGACATATCTCTTCAGTTGATCTACGATCCCCACACTTTTCATCATCTCTTAATGTTTTTGTGGTGTATTGACGTCTAAGAATGTGGCAAATACTCCATTAACTCATAAAAAGTAAATTAGCATAACACTTCAATTCATTATTTAATTTTAAATAGATATTAAGAACTCTTTGCCTGATAATAATACACGTAATAGCACAAGAGCACATTTACACGGACGAAGCCAAAAAAGTGATTTTAATTATGTTACATACTACATAATAGTCAAATTTTTTTAAATGTTGTGTAAATGCTATCAAGGGGTTGTATTATGACGTCTTAATTCCAGGCAGATTTCTGAATTGTTATATTGCCATTTCTTTCTATTTGTATAATGATTAAAAGAAAGGCACTAATAGCAATTCAGAAAACTGTCTGGAATTAAGATGTCATAATACACACCCAGGTCACAAACGTAAAATCCTGGTAATCAATAATGTACTCGTATCTACTAAATGTTGTATTATGGGTAGTTAAGAAGAGAGGGTGCATGTACATTCACGGAATTAAAAATATTAGCGGGTTAAAGATTTTTTGATTTTGTCGTATTATACTCGTACAATCAAATGAGTGCTAAAGAACACAAAAAACTGTAAAAAAAATTGGTAGTTCGTGTATTGGTTATTATACGATTAAATACAAATAACCGTTAACCCGCTAAACATTTAAATTATTTGTTTGTACTTAAATACATAAGTTTGTAATAACGCAATATGGAATGAATGGAATATAACTTGAGTACGGACAGACAATACCTATATCTATTTTACAAATGTAATAAAGTCCTTATAGGGTATTTACAATGGGGTCAGACGCCCACAAGTATACAGGCGAACTGCAGAGAGATTGCAATTGACCCACTATAAAAATAAAAAATGTGAGACAGGCGTACATGAAATAAAACGCAAAGTCATCTTATCATCACATATATAAATATTTATTTCACACGTGTACTCGGTAAATTTGCTTTGAGAATGGTGGATATAAACATATCGTAATGAGTACGTTTGTGTACTTATAGTTTTTATTAGTCTGTTTAGACCTTAAAGAAAATTATTGTGAATATTACAAGAGTATCGCTTGTGTTAGTTTTAAGTACACTCCATATAACATAGGTACTTATAATGTTGTCTACTGAGGATTTTACAAAAGTTATAACTAAGGGATTAGGCTCTGTTTTATTGTTGAATTTTAAAACTTAATAAGGGCAATGCCTTTTAATGATAACTAATGTTATTTTGGTCTATATGTTCCCCGTAGATAAAAGCCACACGCTATTTTGCCATAGTTGTTCCGTAGAAAAAAATGTATGGAAACATTGACATATATTATTATGTAACCGTCAATGTATGGAAATGACATTAGCCTGTGACAGCCCCACGCTATTTTTTCCGCAGCTAAATGTCATCTCCATATATTTTTCTGCGGAACGACTGCGGAAAAATAAGCGTGTGGCTTTTGTCTAATGGGTCTGTTCCGACATTATTAGTTGTGTTGTGACACATACTTTTGTTATCCATAAATTTGCTCTTTCGGGTAAATATTTGTTTTGCCATCTGTAATTATGCACATTCGTCATTTACTTTTACTTTTTCCACCCCTGTGACATCTTATATTTTATAGCATTTCACATTTTAAATTATACATCGCCTATAAATAATCTCAAGATCATTATTATCAGGATCAAAACCAGTATTATGGTTATGTAATTTAAGTCGTTTTTCGAACACTACAAAAGGTAAGGTAATCGGTGAAAGCAACAGAATTGATTCTGAAACCTCATCATCCGGTCTGATAACCTTACTTGCTATTGTGAACGAGTAGGCTGTCGAGCAACAATAAAGAAGAGCGGGTGCATTCAAACGCGTTAGCATTTCATGCTTCTAAATGAGTTACCAGTTGTAAACTAGCTCCAATAGATGGAATTATATTATTAGGTGTCGGTGGCGCTGTACAAATTATCGAAGTTGTGAACCACAATGGTTGCTTTCTCGTGGCCTCTATGGTCTTTACCATTGAGCTGTCGATAATGACTAGCTTCAATATCTGAGGTGTTATTAATTCGTCGTTGACTGCAAATGGGTCTCTGTGATAGCTAAATTGAAGAGAATGATCGTGACCACGAATTTTCACTGATTCTTATGGAGTCTTTTTATTGTTCTCACACTCGCGTGCTAATGGATGGTCAAATTTGACTATTCCAACAGAAGCATACTATACTTTGAATACCTTAGCCTGTTGAAGGATGCAATCATTTTCTTTTGGGCGTATCGTGACCTACTTGGAATATTTATGATAGAGCCTATCAACATTTTAAATTTTTCAATATGTTGAGTATTTTCTCAAATATTTAAATTTATTTCCTTAAATAAGTGATTATTTTATTATAACTATTTTATGATACTGTTTCCGAAGTTTGACAATGAAATATTAAATAATCAGGACAATGTGAAAATAATTACACTTATTAAAATCGCTTTAAAATGTCCAGCCAATAACAATTTACTGAAAAGTTTTGTTTAACTTGAGTTAATTATTAAACTGAATCAATCTAACAATTAAAAAAATTATTATGTTACTCTTATCTAGGTAAATTGTGGCCGTGGGAATATAAAGACTATAACCATAAGGTTAAGAGGCTGACAACGCTGAGCTGAGCTCATCGAGCCCTACTTAAAACTTTTTTTATCAAAATCTGTTTAATATACCATAGTGAAAAAAATATATGTTACTCTTGAAAATATGTTTGAGAATATCCATGTCCCCAAAATAAATTTAAATCAAAGTTTCTCGTTAAAAAAAATGTCAAAGATACCCATCAAAAACAGCTTCCAGAAGAAAATCCGAGTTATTTAACTAAGGTTATTTAATGATTTTCAGGGAATTAACTCGTTACACTTAATTTGATAATATTGATGTTTCATATCTTCAAATAAGTTACTAGTTTCATTAAAAAAATATATAAATTGATTTTTTCGCTCAATTTCAATAACGCGCCGCGCCCGTAATCCTGTACAAATCATGTCTCAAGGTCGTTGGCGTTACTCAGCCTCTTAATTAAGGATGTGCCAATTATTAGAATCGTAAACAACGCACCCCGGTTTACTACTTGCGTGAAAGAACATATATTTTCTTAAGATGTTTAATTATAGGCGATCATTTTAAAGTCGTAAAATAGCGAAGCTGTGTGAAATCATAATATAATTTGTAAGTGACACGTAAAACGTTAAATCGAAGACTACAGTACTTATCTATTTAATAAGAATATAAAGAGCATCATTTATATTTTGTTGCGCTGGAAACGACTTATTTTTTTTCTTTACTTTGCGTGCATTATTGTGATGCGCGCAAAGTTTGTTTCTCTTCATCATAAGATAGCTTTCGACATCATTACTCGACCATTGACAACCAAGAAGTTTTATGCGTTACTCAATGTCAAGTGCACGATATCTCCCGTTAGTCAAAAATTCCATAGCATGCGCACAATAACGCCGTTGAATCCAACTATGGACAATTTGGTCCATATTGTGATGGGCGAAGGGCCCGGGGCCATGAAAAGGCACTTTAACACGACCAACCAACGGAGCGGAACCAAAACGACAGTTTAATTGAAACCTCCAGGAAAAAATTCAAAGACAGATGAAATTAGCCGCGTACTATTCGATACGGTAGCGGCAAAGGAGTTCGAAAGTCGGCGACAGACGTCTTTACCGTTACACTTTTGAAACTGTCAATAAATTTTTAATAAATATTTTACTCTGTAATGTATAAGGGCATATATGTCATATTATGCCCTGAAACATTACACAGTAAAGTGACGAGAACTGAACTACGTAGTACGTGTAAAGTCGAAAAAAAAATCATTAGTTACATGTATAAATCGAAATGAGAAATACAAAAAATAGTAATGAGAAGAAAACTAAGATTGTTCCGGATTCATCGTGTTTCTGACTCAGCGTATTGCAGATTTGCCGTAGTACGTACTAATAGCTACAAGTACACCTTACACACGTCATATTATTATCGATTTGACTTTTCAATTACGTCATAGTTGTATAATATATATGTATATCACAACTTATAGGATGTGGTCTGCAGCGGTCTCTCTTAAAGAATTACCTATTGTTTTATTGATTAATTTTATAAATCAAATGGCAAACTGTCTTCGGTTGTACCGAGAACAATTTTTCATTTGATTATTTTAATTTCTTTACTAAAGTAAGTAACAACTTAAATTATATTTTTAATTTCATGATGAACATGTTTCACGTCGATTAAAATGTGCCATCTACTGTAATACGACATATCATCATTTTTGGGGTTTTCCTCATGGACCAACTATGTTTGCACAACTAGTTGTGCCATCCCGAAATGTGTTTCTATAGGTATAATCTGTATAGGTACGTTACATATTTTACTAACGCAACATTAAACCGTTACAAATATCAATGCTGCCCTTTCGATACGTGACTGTATGGGGTAACAGGGAAATGCTTTTGGAAGTCAGTTGTCGCTAAATCTTACTCGCAGGCTGTTTCATGACTAAAGCCCCCCAAAGCGATACTAACTCGCAAATAAAACCAAAACTCTTATTTCTTATCCCGTAATCGTGCTCTTTTTCTCATTTTTGTAATCTCGGTTAATTGTTTTATTGAGGAATCAATCCTAATTTATTTACTATTTAATTAAAGCTAAACAAATGTTGGACATTACATAACATAGGTATTAAAATATACTGGACACAAAAATAAAATACAACTGAACTATTAGTAGGTACTTAATTCTTCATTTAATATGAGCAATTTAAATAGATATACATAGTTTTGTTTGTTGGCATTTAAATAGGGACCAATGAAAACAGCCTGTCAATTACTTTACACTATCCTAAGATATACGACGACAGGTACCATGTTTATAATCCCAGTACGACTATAGCTTGCTTGTCCCTCTACATGACCCCCGTCATCGGCTTCCTATACAAAAGCTTTGTTCGACTCACCGCAAGCGAATTCAAACCTCAACACTCCGTACAAATTTACGATCACCGGCGCCGCCGCATCGCAGGCCGACAGGGATGTTTCATTATAGTGAATGGCGGAATCTGCAAGCATTTCCACCAGCAAGCCGTAAGAGAATAGGCGCTCATAATGATGATCTTTATATGAGCCACTCACAGCCATATAAAACAGATAAGAGGAGCATTATACTTTTAATGAGTCATACATACGTTTAAGTCCAATCATAAAAGACGTATTGCATAAATTTAACGGACCTTAGCAGCAATGTGTTCTCTACGAATATTCAAAGGAGAGAGCGCTGAGGTTATGCCCAAGCCTATGGATAAAAGGATTTTTAAAATTTAATTCGAAATTATGAAGAATATTCCATCTCATGTGGAAATGCCGATGGTTCTCTTGCAAAAGATTGTTGCCTTGAATATAACTGTATTTTGTGTTTCGATGTTTTTAGATGACAGTTTCATGTACTATCAATTTTGTGATCATTTTGTAATATTAACAATCTTTGACCAATTTTCGACAATATATCTTTAAAGAGAGATATCAGCAAGCACCCAATTAAAATCAGTAGGTAATTACGACCTCTCCTATCATATCCATTTTCATTATTGGACTGTCCATTGTAGACTTGCTTATTAAAAACGATATTTCAATTAAGTATATGACAAATCTTTAGAAATATCGATAATGATAAATACTGGAAAAAGTGCAATATTGTAGAAAATCGACATCATCTTTCATGATTAGGACCATCAAGAAAAGTTTACATCTCATTTATTTATTTAATATTTATCGTACAATTTTAAAGGACATGTAAAAAAGGCAGAATTAAGGCCTGAGGCATTCTTTAACCAGTAAAATATAGTAAAAATTGCTGACAGTGTACGGAGTCAAGTATATGATCATATAAACACTGCAAAACGATATTAATATATCATATATAAATAATACTATTATTATATCTAATAGCAGCAGTCGAGACAGATTCTAGAAAGTGTATTTTTATTTAATGATTTAAAGATGCTTTACTACGAACCGATCTATATTTGGGGGGTAAATTATTCCACAAACGTATAGCGGACCGTGTGAAGGAGTCAGAGGCAAATCCGGATCGATCGTGTTGAAAACTCGGATGAAACTTTAGAGTGAGTTTTGCAGCGGAAAGTAAGTTGAGTGTGTGAGTACTAACCTAGCGTTTGAAATCTGCACTTTAAATAATCAGTAGCATTCGTATCGCAAATAATGCTGAAAAGCTGGCAAGCGACCCTCAAATTTCAAAACAAAACTCATACACACCAATGTTTATAAAGGGCAGGCAGATATAGTCGAATTAGGTATTTAAGTACAAATTCCCGTCAGCTCTGACCAAATAAACATTACATGTAATAAAGCAACTAAGCTAAGTCATGACCCTCTAAAAATTTGCTTCCACGTCAGTTCGTATAGCTGAAAAAGTCTTTAAGAGATACTCGTATTAGTGTATCTATTATTTCCAAAGCCGACTCAATGCAACTGTCCACATGAACTTTGAAATTACTTGAAGCAGTAAGTGTTACAGAAGCGTGACTTAGCTGCAGACGATTTAAGATTGCAACTCAGGTCAAGATACGATGCCCTAGGGTAGCCAACAATCAATTTTGCCGGTGATTAGGTACATAGTAACTATGTCACGGGGTTATTGTGATCCGAGAGGGTCGCCGTTATAAGGGACGTACCGTGAAATGTACAATCAAGACTTTAAATTTGTTTGAAATAAGCTTTATTGCTGAGTCGATAGAGACCAAGATAGATTATTAATGCTGAAACCAATTACAGAAGCTAGTGTTTCTTTGATGACCCTGTGGCTTTGCGTGGAACGTCGAAAGTTGTTTTTGGAATAATTTTAATAAAGTTTTATTTTCTATCTTTAGCATGATTGGATAAGGACAAAACGGAGATGACAATGGATAATGAGATTACACGATGGTTATTTGACAGAAAGAAAAACCCTTCCCTTACAAAGAATGAACTACTTAGAGCTAAACTATACTTGCAACTCACATAAAGTTAAGTGTTGTCAGTTGCCGATTGCTATACAAATGCACACGTCAAATCGTTACGATAAATATAAAAATATAAAGAAAAATTCTTAAAGACAGAAGTTGATATTTTAATGATAGCGTTTTGAAAGCATCTTGATAGGATACATTACTCGTTGGCTCGTAAAGGAAAGTAATAATTGACGCTCTTTGGAATATTAAATCAGTTTATTCCTTAACTCTGCCGCAATCATGGAATCCATCAATTGCAGTCCGCGATTTAATCAACACCAATCTGTATTTGCTATAAAACGAAGAATATAAATACGGGTATGATGAAAACGTTTCTGCCAAGTTACATAAATCACAAACTGGTTCGGTCCTCGAATGCTAGCTACTACGAGATATATCAAGAATAGATAGATGCAGTTCATTTTCAATAAGACGACTCATGCGTCTATGTTTATGGAATGGACAGATAAGACGGCCGACATTAAGTAAATAATCCCCGTCAAATTAAAAACATTATATTCCAACACTATATTAAAGGTATCTTTGAAACAGGTTGTCTAGAACGTACTGGCGATAAGAACAGACTAGATATCAGAATAATTTTGATTGCTTGTCATGGTATTACTGATTTTTTATTTATTTATTAGTTAGGTAATATAGTTACCCTTGTCATTTGTTACACATTTCAACAATATACCTGGAATATTATTATAATTATAAAAATATTGAATTTACTTTATAACGTTACAGATAAGAACCAATAACTTGACAGTTTAGGTTAACCCTTATATATTGCTAACATACTGTAATTGTTGTTAATTACATTATCTTAAAGATGTAAATGAAAAACTCGTGATACAGTAAATAATTTCATATTTGAACTAATTACCTTTAGCAAAGCATTCTTAGCCTAAAAGTTTAACCGGAATAGCTTTATTATTCAAGGAAATGTACAACATAACTAGGCGGTGGCTTATCTTCAGATGAAAAAATAAGGAGTCTTAGTACATCAACGATGGTAGCGTTCTCGGATAAGATTATGAAAGATAGATTCCCAGCTCGCCGAAACATACGTACTTTATTTTATCTCGATAATATACCAGTAGCTTTGATGCGAAATCGATGATGTATAACATTTTCACTAGGGTGAATTTCAGATTATTAAAGAATGGATTTGATTTATTCAAAATTTCGCATACAACCACATGAAGTATTTGCTTTTGTAATTTGATTGATTATTAACATTACAATAGATTTTTAGTACTCTTTGTGATAAGTTACCAAATTTTTTTACTCCATTGGAAATAATGAGCTGCTCTAGAATTGGTCGGTGCCAAACAAGACTTGCTGTCTGCACTTGCTGTCATTGTTCATTAAGGCAAGAATTATGTCTGTGATCTTGAATATTCGCGTAATCCCTTTGACATTGTATTATTAAGTAAAACTGTTGATTTCGTAGGCAATAAATAGGGTTTGGATTATATATCATATAATAACAAAGACACCATAAACTGTCAACTTGCAACGTACTGATAATTTAGAGTATTACTATTCCGATGATTTTGTCAATTATAGGTGGTAAGTTTTCCGGTGACATAAACGAAGACAGGTGAGCACCGTCACAACTAACAACGAAGGAATAGGTATGTGTGTTCGTTACGCACCGCACCATGCTTCGTTGTAAGACTTGTAAGTTATGTAGTGGTCTGTGAAAAATTATGCAAATGACAAGCACAGCGATGACGTATAGACATGTAACGGCAATTGGCAGGTGAGGTGACACCGACGCCGGGCCTTCGCCATCCATCGTGCATTACCGACGACTGTAAAGATAGTCTTCCCTCGATTTGTGGTTAGCGTCCCGAGTGCAGCACAAACGCTAAACGCGTTCATTTCCACGTTGGGTTTGACACCGACCGCAACCACTTTGCACCGGGACCGGATCGTATCATCGAACTTTGGAGCAGCGCTTCGAGCCGTTAAGCTATAAAATTAGGATTATACGCCACTTCACGCTTTGTTATTGTAAAAATGAGCTCCGCTTATGGACGTCGTTTCGCAAAGACAAAAGCGCTTCAACGTTTTCAAAGTTAATCTATATACTTGCGTAAACAGCTGCCGCCGGCGAATTCATTAGCGTGATTTTTATACAAAACATTGCACCCTTTTTGTCTTTTAGGTGAGAGCGTAAAGTATGAATTTTGGGTCGGGAATTAGGTCATCTTATAACATTATTTTTTAACAAAATGGTTACATATTAAATATAAATATTGGTTTTTGAAATTCATATCCAGCTTAAGTGTAAAATTCGACTAGGAAAAATATGGTAATGCATAATAAAATAACAATATGTGTATTGTTCAAATTTACTTTTTTTAAACATAGATTTTCAATAGAAAATATAGAAAAAGTCTATCCCTACCATTCTATTAGAAGAGCCATGAAATTTTGACTTATTGTTGATTTAATCTCTTTCTACAAAACCCAAAAATACAAACAGACCAAATGACAGCACATGAAAACAGCATAGATGAAGAATTCACTAGTGATGCGCCGCAACCGAACATAATTAAAATTACACGCCGATGCATGCAGGCAGATTTAATCGCATATTTGCGTCAGAGAAGTGGGCTGCTCGATCGTCAGCGATCACGGAGGATGGAAAAAAGTACACGTTTCCGACTTGAGTATCGCACGGCATATCTGTCTCAATGGAGTAGTTCAGTTGTTTATAACAATACCACTCGGTGAGACGCACGACAAAAAGTTTACAAGCACAATAACTGAGCGGTTCCCGACCTTGCGTTTCACCTCGGAACTGGGCTGTGGTCGTGCCAGGGAGTCCCACTTTACTGAATGTCACAATTGCATAGTCCATTTGTAATACCGTTCTAGGTACCGCTGGCTGACATAACGATTCATTCGGATTAGACCCATTTATAGGCCAATCAGTGAGAATTAATAATAGCAGTGATCAGCCAGAGGAATAGCTAAATTATTTTCATTAATCTTTAATAGTACATTGTTACCCCAGGGGTGAAAGTAACTTATTTAGTCCCGAGACGGTGTTTGTTTGTGTTTAATAGTTCGAGAGACTTTTTAAATTTGACAGCAGCTGAAAGTGATTCTCCCTAGGGCTGAAAAGTATTACTTTCAACCCGCTCCTCAGGCAACTTCAGACCTACTTTCAGAGTATGAGTAACTAACAAGATAACTCAGTTGAGTTTTATTTAAATTTCAAACTGTCGCGACAAAATGAATGTTCCGTTACATGAATTTAAAAAAAAATATATCTGTTTTTGCGTGCGGATTTATTATTTAATTGTATAAAATGAGTTCATCGAGAAGGTAATGAAGTTGTTTTAGCACCGCAAGAAATTCAAGAGATATTATTGCGCTGAAAGTATATTATTCAAAACAATTTACCACCAAAATCAAAGGATTGGCATTGATTGAAGGTTTGGCATGGGCAAATCACCCATAATAGGTGTAGGAGATTAAGGGTTAAAACATATGTTACACTGATGAACTCTCTGGCTTTTATCTGGCACCAAGAATTCAGAACTTTTGTCTTACGAGTGACAATAAAAGTGCTGGGCCTGTATGAAGATTCGAAAATATGATAATCATCAACAATTAAATGAGTGAGGCGATCTTTAGAGTGTAAAATTAGTAGGTATTTTTGCCCATAACTAAATTGCAAATGAGTTAATCGACCACCTACGTGTAATGAATTTGAAATGAAAACGTAAAACAAAATATTCAATCAATATATGAAAGAAATCTAAATCGTTGTTTAAAACGATTTCTTTGCATATTTCAATGAAATGACTACAAAAGTAAAACCAAATGCTTTTTGTATTACCTATATATTCAATCTTAAAACGATTACTAATTGTTTGTCCCCAAAAAGTGTATGTTAAGTTCTTTGATTCTATGTTAAATAAAGATTTTTGAGTTTGAATTTAATGAAGCATTATCGCATGTTTGAGAAAAGTATAGCCACAACTGAGTATTGCCGGACTCTGTGATGCGTATCTTGGTCTCTTGGATCCGCCTCGGCCCGAATACTCACCATCGCCCGGCAACGCTGCAATTGCGATTTTTTTAAATCATGATCATCGATCATCCGCACCGACTTCAAAATAAAAAAAGTGTTATGTTCTATTATTATGTTATATTCTAACTTTATCTTTGACTTTTTTTTGATTTTGAAATCGGTTTTATTACCGACTTCACAAAAAGGAGGAATTTATCAATTCGATTGTATGGTTTTTTATGTTTGTTACTTCACAACTGCGTTATTTAACAACCGAATTGTTTTTTTTTGTGATGATATACTTCCCAATCGATCCCATTGATACTAAAGTCAGGATTGATAAACCCCCTTAAATTTTATTGGCACATCCAACGCGATTTATGTTTTCAACCGACTTCACAAATAGGAGAAGTTTATCTTGTTTGACTGTATTTTTTTATGTTTGTTTACCTCATATCATAACTGTATCATTTAATAACCTATTTGGAAAATCATTTTCTTTTCTTTAAGAGGGTATACTTCCCGATTGGTCCCATTGTCTTGGTGGCAATTGGACCAATAATATACCGATATAGTGAGGGTCAGATGATGGGATCCCAGGAAAATCGAGGTAAACCCTTAAATTTTATAGCTACGTCCACGTATTTTATGTTTTTTCTGAAGCTATTTAGGCATTTGTGTTTGGTAGTCATAAGCCGAGCTGATGATAGAAGGATCCTTGACTTTTAGGAGGTAGATGTTAGTTTTTCAAATACAATAGGCACGTATTTACCCTCAGTTGTATCCTTTCAAGTTACTTTGATGAGCTTTTATTAAATTCACTTAAAAGATTAAAATAAAAAAGCTCAATCGGAAATCGGGAAGTGGGTCAAATTTTAATTTCATTACAGACGCCGAAATAAGTAAAAGTAAATAAATTAATAGTATTTTTTTTGTTAAACAAGCTTTTATTGTTGCATTGGCACGCGATATACATTTACATATGCATGCAAAATTTTAGCTCAATCGGAAACCGGGAAGGGGATCAAATTTAGCTTGCAAGAATTCATTACAGACACAGGACAGGTGAAAGTAAATAAAAGCTTGTAAAAAATCAACAAAGTTGTCAAATTTTAACTCATCATGAAATGACTCCATAATAAAAATGCAATGCTGTTTTCTTATATTAATTTCGTCTTTTGTGTGTTTTTGAAGTCGGTTTTCTACAATTCGGTTTTTTTACAATTATGTTAAGGCCAAGGAATCAAACTCTTTCAACCCAACTGTTCGAAAGTTTCTTTTCTTCTTTTCCACTTTTAGTGTCAAGACGTTTAAAAGTGGGTCGACCGATTTCCATGTGGTTTCTTATCATCAAAAAGTAAGAAATAGGAAAATGGCTATTAGCTTAATTAATGAAAATAGGTATATTCAGCTCTTCAAAAGTTATTGACCCGAAATATTTCTTGGTTAGCATGGCGCAGTTAGTCCAGGACAAGTTGTCGTGGGTCTGTTTACATAGCGGTTTCCGAACGCAATGGATGAAATAAAACTAAGAATTATTGCCAAAGGGGACTTGCCAACTGTCAGATATCAAATTATATGCAGGGAACGGTAAATTGCCACTGTCTATCAATTCTGGGGTCTATGTTTTATTTTTTTATGTGCGATAGTACTAATGGGCGAAATATAGCACTAGTGAGGTCTTACTATGAGTAAGTCTATTGGGAAGGAAATTCCCAGTAGTACTACTGGTAAGACTACTGGGAACAGCCCGATTTTTCAAAGGGGACCTCGCCAACTGTCAGATATCAAATTACGAGTATATGCAGGGAACGGTAACGATTTGGTTTTGGTTAAAACAAAACTTGGTAAATTCGTAGATTGCTCCTCTGCAGGCGGAGCACGGGCTGCCAAGACTGGACTTTGACTGGACTGCCTGTGCTCCAAGTGCTGCTACATCTTCTAAAGTATTAGAGCCCTTGCTGCAACCACACCAAGAAATTTGTGATAAAACTTAGTCACACGTGTCCCTTGACGAGTGTGAAGAAAGTTTTATCACGTCAGTCACTAAATATGCGCCACTGTGCTACTCTTTAAGACATAGTGATTATGTCACTGAAATTGTAAAATTATGCGCGACTCAAAGTCCAGTCTTGGCAGCCCGTGCTCCGCCTGCTGAAGTGACTCGAAAAACTCTTTTGGTTATTCATAGTCGTACAAACTATGCGCGTACGAAGTCGCGGCCAAAAGCTAGTATTTTATATAACATCTTAGCGAGGCCAATTAATATATGTATAATGTATAAGAGATGAGATATGATGATGTTTCAAGTGTTTTTTTTTTCAAATAGACAAGAATTTGATTGATATTCAGTTGTATTCGCGAAAATCGTTCCGTTGATAGTCCATCGTTAGCGGATAAAGATTACATACTCCATTTTCTTATAACAAGCATCAAAGAAACTATGGTGCGATTAAATAATCGAAACCAAAACTTTAAAACTCGAAACAAGTGACGCTTAATTAATGCTGTAAAGCGTTAATTAGATGTTAAAACATAATTACTTTATATCACAACCTAAGTAATTGCTTTATATTAACATCTAAGAATATCAAATTCACAATATGGATCGCAGACTTTAAATAACACAAACTGTCACGACCCGAGAAACAAAATGGTGCCATTGTTACTTATAGTAATGACGACAAGCCGACAGTTAATAATGGACGTGTCCATCCTAATTTTTTGCAGTCGCCATTGAAATACCCATAACGTTTCCGATCAAAAGCGGACAGAACTAAGTTAATAGTTTTCAATCTGAAAAGGTATGAAAAATAAATGTCAAACTAGAATGGTTAAATTTTACCTACTTCGTTAAAAACTTTTTTTCAAATGACACCGTACTACTTACAGTTTTTGTGACCGAAGAAGGTAAGAGGTACAAAAACAGATGAGACTTGGGACTTATTCAGAAAAAAAGGGGAAATAAAAAAGAACGCATCTCGTCCATCTATATGTTTTACACCTCGCACGAATCACTTAAGCTTCTAAAGGCGATGAATTGAAGTTTGTCACAGAATTCTTCAACAATACAAGAGTCGATAACGTGTAAACAGTTATCAACTCTTGTATTGCTGAAGAAAAGTTATTATCCACGTGCGATCTTGATAACGTGCAGTAAGAGAAAAAAGGGTTATGTGCGAAGAAAAATTATTGATCATTACACTCTTATTTGAATAATTACTGGGTAGCGTATTAGCATATTGCGTATTTGTTGAATAATCAGTTCCACGTGGGAAGTCAGTGTGAAATTATATTTTTGTATTAAAATTTACTGAAACACAATGAATTTAAGAGTAAATTTTAAACATAAGCTTTAGGAGTATTCTTGTAGGTATACCTACAAGATATCTTGTAGAGACAGCATACCTTCGCTGACTAATAAACAGTTTACAGATACACTAGGAACAGTAACCCGATATGCAATGGAAATGATACACTTTTCTTCCAAGAAGAAAACTGGAAGCCGAAACCTGGGGTTAGTTGACGGATACTACAGCGCATGTAGACCGTATCGCCAAGAGCAACCGACAAAACGCCGCGTCACGCCCAACTAAGTCACGCAACATTGAAAATATAAGAAGAATGGCAATATTAAGTGAAAAATTTGTTGCGCGGGTACACTAAACCGACAGGGTATTTACCACTTACTATCTTAGACACTTCATTAACAGCGTAATAACAAATTATATCATTATACATAACAGGTTCAGGAAACTATACAACATAAAAACTTTCCTTTTCCACTAAACATAGTAAGTAACGACGTATTAATGACCTCCATAATGAAGTGTCAAATTGATGCTTGAGAAAATAAAGGCATTGTGCTTCGCCGAAGAGGTGTTGTATGTGGCGAATTTACTACACTTCTGTTTCTCAGACAATTAACTCCAAGAGACACATCCGAACTGAAAACTCTACGCGGCGAAGCATCGCGTTTGTTTGAATAGTGAAAACGCTGTACAAAAACTGACCCAGATGCGCTAACAGGTGTCTTGGGTGTGGCGACAAAACTAGTGAACCGTATATTTTTTTACAAACGCAAATTTACAGTCGGCCCCATTGTCAAGGTGACAGCGATGTTTTCAATAAAATATGTCGAGCCGACTCTAAGGTGACGTAACGAGATAAACAGCGAGATAGTCGTGATCCGATCTGAATCTAAGCACAAAACAAGGGTCATAAAAAGCAATCATGCGATCACCAATGCGATCGCGAAAGTATTCATAAACGTTGAAAAAACAATGAAATAAGATTGTTATCGGCAACGTGCAAATGTACCAAAATAGTGTTCCGACTGGGGTTCATTAAGCTATCTAGAACAATGGCGATTCGCCTCTGATACATGACCTCCGGCAATAAACGGATCTATCTGATACACACTCCAGCTGATCTTATAAAAAGAAGAATGGGCAATAAAATGACAATTACAAAGTTTCTTTTGTTTCTGTGATTGATTTACATATGGACGGAGACAGAAAATGCTTCATCAGAAATAGTTTATTATTCACCAGTACGTAACGACCAATAAGTATTAAATGTGTAAAATACATGAAACGTAACAGTGAACACTTAAAAGAAATATTAAATTCTTGGCATTATGTTTTCTAACAGAATCAAAGTTAATATGGTTGTAGCAGAATTCTATGAACTGGATTCAAGCGAAGGAATTATTGTTCTCACAGCCGACTTCTTGACTTGTAATTGCAGCTATTTATGGTAGGAAATAAGAAAAGAGACAAGACTTATCTAGGAAACGATTATTGACAATTACTGATATCCGTAAATTTATCAACATTATTTATTGGTTGACGAGAACTGCAAATTTATTAATGAATCACTGGGTACTAATATTTTCTGTGACAATGGTCAGTAGAAATAATGCTCAGTGAACGTTTATAAGACATAGAAGCATTCCTAACTCTTAAATTTGGCGACACGTGAAGTGTTTCAAGGTAGGCTTTATGGTAGGTGGGACTCATGAAACTGTCAGAAAACGCAGTTTATAACGACCTATTTATCCATAGTGTTAATGCAGTCTTTTAAGTTTGCATATCCATGTAAGATACTGAGCTTTAAGCCTGCAGCTTCGCCCGCATTATTTACATTTTTCCCGTGGGAATTCTTAATTTTCCCGTCGTAAATAGCAATTTAAGCTGTGTAGCTAATTTATAAAAAATATTCCTGTTTAATACGTTAAGATGATGTTAATGTAACAGGTACTTAAAAAACATTTGTAAAGAGCAAATTTTAGGAAACGCTTAAATACGCGTTCACTCGTTTCTGATTTTAAATACAAAATTTCATGCTTCTGGCCTAAAAATCCAAATTCCATACTTTCAAACCGCATTTCACTCCCTTAAGGGTTGAATTTCGAAAAATCTGTTCCCAGCTGATCATTTCCTATCCATAAACTACCTTCCTGAGAAAATTTCATGTTCATACATTTGGTAGTAAGTCAATGTGTTCATAGGTCAAATTATTTTTGAGATTTCGTGATTAACTGTTGTGTGCTACATGTTTTTTGTGAGCTTAGGCATCAACATTTGACAGGTTTGCTATAATAGATGTGATACATGTTGAGCCTGCTTCCTTTGTTTACGACCGTTGAAAACTGAAGACCAAGCAAACTCGCGTTCGAATGGCCCACTGTGCATGCTTTGACCTACATACGCTGTCAGATACCAGTAACCCTCGATTAACCCGCGATTATTATGATGGCACGTAGCAAATTGTTAACAAGAGATGAAACTCCATGATTTTATGGCAATCATTTCCCGTTTACTTATTTACTGTAGAAAGACAAAACGAAGCTGAGTGTTTTTGCAAAAGTACAATTTTCCTAGATACCAAGTAGTACCTTCATGACTCATATTGTGTGATCATAGCGACTCTGAAATAGCATAGGTACGACAGCAATTCTGACCTGAAACTGAACAATAATATGTCACTCACTGAACTGTCATCATAAAATATACTAATGGTGCAGCAAATGAATTAAAAATTGCGTCTCTTGAAGGTGAAAGTGAAGAGTTACTAATAGCTTTTACGGTGAAGGAAAACATCGTGAGGAAACCTGCACACACCTGTGAAGAAAGAATTTCTTTACAGGTTGTGTGTGAAGTCGACCAACCCGCACTTGGCCAGCGTGGTTGACTAAGGCCTAATCGCCCTAGTTTAGGGTAGGCTCGAGCCCCTCGGCGGGGACGTATATGAGCTGTTAATGATGATAAAAGTCAACGCCATGATTTGACTAAGTATCCGTACATAGTCACAACATGACACGCTTTATACTGACATTACACTGCTGTTAAACATTACTCGTAGACTTACTCGTATGATAGAAAAAGTTGCAAAGGAACTTGACATTTATTTTAAACTAGCTGTGCCCGCGACTTCGTCGGCGTGAAATAGTAACTTTTGCTGAGGTTGATAAAAAGCCTATGTTATACCTTATATAATTAGCTATCTATTAGTGAAAGTCCCGTCAAAATCGGTCCAGCCGTTCCGGAGATTAGCGGGAACAAACAGACAGACAACAATTTTTTAAATTGTGTTTTTGTTATTGGTACCCGATATACATTCATACCCATTTAGTAAAAACTTGTTATTTTGACATGACAAACAGACCCTTCAATTTTATTTATTTGTATAGAAGTAACAGGAGCGCCAACGTCTAATAGTTATGTCCAGTATGATCCTTCGTTCAAGCTTCGGACTGAAAAAAGAGTTAAAATAGTGTAATTACACTAAAAGTATTTCATTTATGCTTCTCTAGAACGTTAATATTGTAATTCACGGCAAACTACGGAAACTACTGACATCTTTGCAAACTCGTTCAATGATCTGTTAAATGTTGGATACTTATCTATGTAAATGGGGCAGTCAGTAAGAAGAAACTGTGATTCAGCGGTCAACAATAACTACGAAATAAGTAAAGAAAGTGAACAAAAAGGTGTTTATATTGCCGCAGCTGCCGCTTTGTCTAATTGTAGAGAAAAAAAAATTATTACCCGAAAATAACGCTAGTTTGTAATAAGATTCCAAAATAAATAATAAATGTTTACATATTAAAACTTCGCAAAATACTAAAATAAAAACAATTACGTTTCAACCGTTGTGATGGTTATGTGATGGTTATTGGCATCTTACCCGAGATACTAGAGTACAATGTTCCGTCAGTGAAGTGTTCAGCACTGAATTAGTTACGTTACTTTCCCATTTGAATCGCCAGTGTTCGTGAAAATCAACAATATAAAGAACGAATGAAAGCCAGATTTGGCGTTTGATTAGAGTGTATTCCAAATCGTCAATGTTAAATAAAATAGTAATTTAAATACATAAACTGATTGCGTACAACCAGTATTCACAAGTCTTGCCTTTGATACAAATGGACAGATTACGTAATTGCTTGAATGCCACAGTTTTCTTTGTTAAACGTTACATGGATCAAAATGAAATAAGAGTCTATGTTAGGAAAGCTTTCACGTCATTGTGCCATTGTTTGTAAATTGCTTCGCAATGCAGTGATGTTTGCAAAGATTTATCTAAATCGAATTATAATGGAATGTGAGCTTATCTGAATCGAATAGAAGATATACTATCGAATGATAAATTTCCTATCCAAGTAACAAAAAAATGTACTTACATTGATTCGAAATCGAAAATTTAAAGTATCTTATTTTAAATAGATAATGTTACAAAAGGCATATTTTATATACCAATATTATATATCTTATACAAGTTTATTTTTTAGTTATGACAAAAATTTTGTGTGCCTCTTCAGATAAGCAAACTGAACAACTTTCACTATGGGACCAACTTCGAAATCGAAAAAAAAATCAGCTGTTCCATACAAATGTTCAACATTCACTGAACCTAAATGTATGGAACAGCTGATTTTTTTTGCGATTTCAAAGTTGGTGACATAGTGAAAGTTGTTCAGTTTGCTTGTTTGAACAAGCACACAACATTTTTGTCATAACTAAAAAATAACCTTGTATATACAAATATAGAAAGTGAAAAAACTAAAAAAATACATTATAACATGAAACTTTGTACAGGTGTCAACGACTTCAAATTCCATGTCCCCAAATACTATCACATAGTAGTAAATTGAGACAAATTTGTAGATTGAATGATTGTTTGGGAAAATATTCGAATCCATTATTTATGTGCATCTTTACAAACATATCAAAGCTCTCTTAAGTCCTACACAACACGGATTTGTTGAGGGTAGGTCTACTGAGTCTAACCTGTTGAGCTATACCGCATTTTTGGCGATCGCAGTCAAGCTGCTGCAATATATACATATTTTTCTAAAGCTTTGGATAAGGTTAATCACTGAATCCCAGTTCCCAATTGGTAGAGTTAACTGGTTATGATTCTTTTCCCTTTATTATTAGCCTGGGTGTACCACAGGGATCCAATTTGGGACCGCTTTTATTTTTGCTGTTTATTAACGATCCTCTGAACAGCATTGAATGTGATAAGTCTTGCTTTCGCAGACGATTTACAAAATATTCAAGTGTATTACAAGTTCTTTAGATTGTAAAGCGTTACAGATTAATTCTTTCACTAGAAATAGAAACGCTTTTCAATTTGATTATTGTATTAATAATTCTCTATTAAAAAGTGTATATGCGGTACGTGACTTAGGCTACTTATTATCCTAGAAAAGTAAGTAGTTCCCGCGGGAAAATAGATTTACAGTTTTTTTTGAACTTTTAAGGTGAAACATAGTTCGCTGGCACAGCTAGTGGCGCTAATGGCGCTAAGTTGTAAGAAAGATTTTTTTTATTTTGTATTATTAGGTATTATTATTAATGTTTAACTAATAGGTAAATAGTTATTGGCAACACTGCAAACGCTGTGCATAATTATAATTGGGCACAGGCATGCACTTTTTAATATGCCTTTTTAAAATGTATTATTTCGCCTGATGTCTGTTATGGTGCCGTTATAAATAAATAAATGGTTTCAAAGTATTAACATTGTTGAATCAATCATTAAAATCAGTTAAAGACAAGACAATAAAAATTTGATGATGATGACGATAGAATAGATGCAGACAGCCTCCCCAACAATGATCTCTCCAATCAAAACAAAACAGTGGTATGTTTGTCTGCGTATAATGCGATCGATAAGCCCGCCATTCAATTTGCGATTTGTTTGTTTGACAGCACCCTGTCAAAGTATGCCCCGAAGACAGATTGATAATAATCTTGCATACGCACAGGTGCGAGGAAGAAAACAGGAGGATATGGATTGTTTATAGATTTCCATTATATCTCTATACTATATATACCGATACAGTATCGTTATTTGTAGGCATAATAAGTTACTTATTATGGGTTTATGTGGGTTTTTTATACAAATGTGTTAACTATAAGAAAAGGTAATAGTAAGCCACTTTATTTTATACAGTCAAATCAACGTACATCGATTTATTACGTCCTATATGAAATTAGCATTTTGTCGAAGTGGCCAAGTTTCGAATTCCAAATTTTCGCACTATTTGATTTTTCTTTGACATAGTTTTTTTTTAAATTCCACCGTACCGTACTAGATCTGCAGAAACAGCTCGAAGGACGTTAAGGATGTGTATCGGGAAGATACTGTAAAAGTAAGTACGGTACGTTTTTAATTCCAACGTTTTCGTTTTGGAAATTTTGATCTACAGAAGAAACCCCGTGGATGGTCAGAGTTGATAGTGACGAATTAAAGGTGATCGTAGTAGAGGATCCATAGCAAACCATGTCAGAGCTAGTAGCAGGCTTCGGTGTAAGTGATAAAACAATATTAATTTAATTACCGCAGGAATTAAGCTACTAAGTTACGAGCATTAAGTCAACAAACACGCACACACCGTCACAATAACGAGGGAATTTTAAATCGTATCGATACATGTGATGAGAAATGGATCCTGAGTGACATGACAATCCGAAAAGCTCATCACAGTGTTTGAACCCAGGGGAACAGGCCAAATCCCAAGCGAAAGTCGAGTTAGAAAAAGGTATTGTCGAGTGAATTTAAATTACATCCCAAGTGAAATAAATGCATTGTGTAAATAATTGTCTGTAAATTATATTAGTCTGAACTTGGCATCCATAGATAGATAGATATCAATTCCTTTGTCGGTGAAGTCAAGAACAACGCACATTCTTAATATTGAACTTGGCTCTCATTTTACATTTATATTTCGATGGGATTTATTAAATGAAATTTATAAAAGTCTGAGATGTATATTTAAGAAACGCTCCTTTTCTTTAAACACGAACTTGCCCGTTATCCATAAAAACGAATCTTTGATAAAGAACAAAGTTCTGAGGACTAAAATACAATTCAACTAAGGGAAAGAAACGTGACACCTGTGTTTGAAGGCAGCTTTCCTTTTACTGAGATTTGAATCTGCAGTGTTTGAGGGATATTTTGCTTCAAAAGTTCTAGGTTATTTTAGATCAGAGTTCAACAGCAATTGTGAGATAGACATCTCAGAAGATCAAAAAACTGCTATGGGTCAGTGTTTTACTGCCATCAAAATAAAAAATTGATGAGTTTCGTTCTTTTTAGAAGTCGGTTTCACTTTATTCCACTTTATATGTAAAAAGTGTAAGAATGTCGAGTGTAATACATAAGTTTTACACGCTAATGACGAAGTAAATAAAATAAACTGTATGAATAACATAAATGACTGATGAATAAAACAATAGTATTAGAAACATAATTTAAATACTGAGAAACATAGCTTCCCATGTTGCATCAGAGGAAAACAATTATTCTTTTTATTAGTTAAGTAATAATTATATAAACAATGATTTATCATCTCAAGTTGAAGAAATATGTCAAAGTGAAACAAATAAAACGCCATTGAGCAGTCATGCAAAGCTTTACGAAGGAAAAACGGGTGTGAAGGGTTCAGTGCCTCACAGCAAACACTTCCTACCTTCCGATTTTATTCCCACGTATATGGCGATGATTATACCGCCACAATAAGTAGTCGCTAGGAAGTTATGCATATGTAAATTAACAATGAGAAATATTTGAGGCAGTAGTTTGCTCGCATTGTAACAACATTTCTTACTTCTATCTTCGCGCGTGTGTCATTATAATTCATCATTATTTCAGCGAAACCGTCCACTGTTGGACATAGGCTTCCCCCAAGGACCTCCAAATCAATGGGCCCTGGGCTTTTCGCATCCAGCGGCTTCCTGCAGCCTTCACCAGTTTGTCAGTCAACCTCAAGGACCTTTTCGCCCCAACGGCCGTCAGTCCTGTAAGTTGCGTGCGATGCGTTCTGCATACTGCCAATTAATGCCAATAACTTTATGAATTGCAGCTATGAAAAATTGAAATGTTAGTATTGTTGTTGTTAGTTGTTATTTGAATCCGCATTTTAAGTATTTATGTATGTCCCATAATCGAGTTCTTCGGTCCTCATCCAATTATCTCCTTACATGTCCATCTTCCAGTTCCGAAATAATTCACTCTTCCTTTTTCGTACAATCCATTCTTCTCTGGAACACTCTGCCTTCAGATATTAAGAAATTTGTCAACAGCTTAAGTTTCAAAAATAAACTGCGGAAATATGTGTACAACGGAACTCTATGTCATAACGTCGCTTTTTGTTAGCTGTATTATTCATGCTACTAGTTATTGTTGGTGAATAATAATATGTATTAGTTTATTTTTTGTCATATTTATGTATTATGTTTTAAAAATTTGTAAATGATTTCGATTTGATTTTAATTTTCTTTTTGGGTACATCTACCACATTTGCTCTCTGCACCTCCCGTAGGTTGACTGGTAGAAAATGCCTTAGGCATTAAATCCGCCTTTGTACACAAGGTACATAAAGCATTAATAAATAAATAATGCATTAATGCAAAGACTTTTATCAAAGTGTATATAGAAATTTCTTTGGGAGCGTCACAAAAAGAGCAAGCACTCGATTTCCATTCAAGATCATTTGTTTTATACTCAGACTTTCACTTCCCAATACAATGTTGATATCGAAAATTGCGAGTTTTTTATAAAGTTAATGTCTCGATTTTCGCTGATTATACATATTATTATAGACAAAAACCAAAGCAACTTTAACAGCTATAATGGTCAGACCAGCGTCATTAGGCATGTTGTTAGTTGTGTTGTGACTGTACGTTTAGCGTGGTAACAGTTTAGTAGTGCAGTCTAATGCAGATATAAATGCTGCCAGTAAGTTGTCGGTGCTATGTGCTATCACGAGACGTGAACGATTTGAATACTATCCATTTTATCGAATGGCAGACAGTTAGAAGCCAACTAATTATAATTCTACTGTAGAAATAAATTCTCAGATTCGTGTTCATATTGACTTATAGTAGCAGACAGAATCAGGTTAGTTAAATTAATTTCAAAATTTTAGATCTCGAATATTTGATTTTCATGGATAAGGACTAATCTATTGATAATACCCATGAAAGAAAAAAATACTATACGATTCAATACGATTATATCACTATATGAACCAATATCGCGTAATTCTCTTACAAAACTAATAAATACCACATTCCATCACTACGAAATATTTTGTTTAATTTCTCGTTTATTTTTGCTAATTAAAGCACGAGTTTATACTCGGGTTTACGGTCTTTTTCGGATGCATTGACCTAGGTCAATGTTTAGATGTGAAATATTTAAACTTGTAAGTCAGCACGATCAAAATATATGATCGTTTACGTAGCATCTTTTCGCATATTTTGCGATTTTACAAATAACCTCAAGTACCAAAGTACCATCTATGATTCAATACTTATATGGTACTTCATGTTGACCTATAATCATGAAAATTGGCAAGAAGCAATGTTTTACAGCACATGTTAAGGAAAAAATCTGAAAACCGTAAATATATACATAGTTGGAACTTTATACTTAGATAAGTTTATACGAAACCCTCGGTGGGCGAGTCTAACCGGTTTTTTATAATCTACATTACGGACACAAAAAAAAGTTTTATTCCCTTTTAAATTTTTTCATTGCAATAAGAGTGAAAAATAAATAAATAATTCAAAACAAGAAAAGTTTTTACCGCGAGCAGGATGTCAACCTGCGCGTCATCAACATACCATGTTGACGCCATAATCAATTTTACTAGGCCATCGAAGACTTAAGCTGAACACACATTTGTCAGCATCGCACATGCCGCACGCGCCCCGTACGCGCCGCATTTTGGATTTCGTTGTAAGAAATTATATGAAACCTCGCACATATGACGCGTACCGTATGCGCCCAATTTCAAAAATGCGGTAGGTATCCGGGTATTTAAGTCGACGCATGCTGATGACGTCATAATATACTCCCGGGCACCTAAATCGAACTACTTTTGGATTATATCGTCCATACCTTTTAAAAAACGTTTGGTCGACCAAAAAGTTTTATCCAGTATTATAGCTGGCATATTCATTAGACATATTCATCATCAGATTGATCATGAATATGTCAGCTACAAAATTACATAAAGACTTTTTGGTTGTCTAAATTATATGTTTTAATTTATTGATGATATAATCCAAAAGTGCAAGGTGGTTCGATTTAGGTGTCCGGGAGTGTATAATGCGGCGCGTACGACCCGTGTTGATATGTGCGTGCGAACAAAATTGTAACTGAATTAATCTCTTTTTACTTCGTTAAATGGGTATTTGCTATTGTCCAAAGAAGGCTAGATCGTCTGCATTATGAGTTGCTTACAGATCGAGGGGATATATGGAGGCGGCACATCAATCAATTATTATAGCCACCAACGTTCCTTAAGCTTAGTATTTATGTCTGATCATCCACACCTTGGGTGATTGGGGGGGAGGACTGATGTATATGTCATAGGATGCCAGTGTCTAGATTGACAATTAAATAAATAATTACTGAAGTGCAAAGATGTATTAATTCCTTAATTATTTCGAATACAATAAAAATAAAGCAAGAAATACAATAATTTTTTAAAATTATATAATATAGTACCATTGTTAATAATATATACAGTTAGCAGCACATCTAGCTTCACATTTGCAATACAAAAACCGTCGCTACTACGAGCTATTACGGCGTGTTGCTATATATTCTTACTCGACCGTTATAAGATTAAGTCTTTACTATGTGCACTAATCCTTTAATCACCTCGTTAGAATCTAAGCCTATAAATAAGGGGTATCATTAATTACTTTACTGCCACCTTATAATTGAACCAGTGACATTAGATGTTAAATCCTTAAGTAGAGTTCGCTGAGTAACTAACGGGTATAAAACTTGTCTGAAGTCCCGAAGGCAGAATATCCGCCATTTGAATCGGTGAGCAATAAATGTATAAATATACATTGGTTATTAATTTTTGACAGGGACACATTTATGAATGCAAGCAATACTGTAAATTTTAAGTAATAAGTCCGTCTCTGTACAGGTATTATGAATTATAGTATTTTCGTAAGCTTCCACGGAATGTTGTTGTGTTGACGCACCAATAATATGAGTATACAATAATTTTCGTTACAATCATCATACCGGTCGAAGAAATAAATTGTATACAAATTGTGTCATAAATTGTATTATGTGGAATTATAATATTCCTTCATTTCTATAAAAAGTTCTGTATAATGTTATAATAGCAAATTACCTACTTAATACAAATTTCTAAGTTGATAAGAGGTCACCTAGATTATATAGGATACGTTCTTTAGAAATGTCAGGTTGAGAGTATTTTTTACCGAACAGCGTGTACAAAAGCACTATTAAAAGCAGACGAAGCTAGAAAAGTAGGTTGTAGATAGAAGTAAACGGAAAACTAATTTACGCCGAGGCATGCTGATAGGAATAGATATGGCGTATAGCTTACACTTAACAATCGCCTATTCTACAAGTGTTGTTTATTTACAATAGCAATACATAAGCCTTCACCTGACGATAACTGACGATAAGGCTGATGGTGGATGGATAGCTAGCTTCACCTGGGTTTCTCAAGAACAATGGAAACAGAGAAACGGTTTAGAAAATTGTCGTATTTGGCAAAGTTGTGACAATCGTTGTATCTAAAGTCCTCGTTTAACGGATATAAGATCATTATCACTTTCGAGATCAACAAATTTCTAACATTAACTGACCATTCCAATAATTTCACTATTACGAAGTATGTTATTTAATACGTACACCGAAAGAGTGAATACAATTGGCTTTTAATAGCGTTAAGTAATACTATCAGTGTAACTACATATAATTTGCGTTTCGTATAATAACTAATAATTGGTGGAACTGACTGGCGTCTCCTTAATAAACATTATTACACACTATCGAACAATTTAAGTGCTCGCCACTGCCAAAATGTTTGATTTAGACCCGGAAGCGATCTGTAAATTCAGCCATCATCTACACGCGATCTTCAGCGGGTATCACTTTCTATGTTAAAAATTTAATTCATGTGAGGCTTCCTTGAAAGTAATACGTTCATACGTTCTAATTTATCAATTTATGACAATTAAGTCTGTGTAACTTGCGATCAGATTATTTATCTTATCTAGTCTAGTCTCTAGTCAATGTTTATTAATGTAATTAGTATGTCCGAATATATTCAGATTGATGTTATTATACGGAGAAGTACTCGACTTAAGTCATAAATGTTAGGTAGCTAATGCTAAAAAAAACATAACCAAATGATTGATTATATCTTAAAAGGTAAGCAAAAAAAGAGCATTACAAATAATGTTGCTTGACCATCAAACAAAACGTTTGCTACCAATTCAGTTCAATGCTCACAAACTTAAGCACATAACGAACCGTATAATAATGATTTGGATCAAACCAAACGATCAATTAGAAGTCATTATAAAGCGATTTGTCAGCTTTTCGACTGCGCCGCCGAAGAAAGTTTCGCCGTCGCGTGCTGAGGCCCATACAAAAACGGCCGAGCTTGTACACAGATGAATCGCCACTTTTGATTAATGAAGGCCAAGAGGAATTGAAACACCTTAAGTCCGGGCCAGTGCCGGTAGACATGACCGGGTAATGTGGGGCGTCGGACAAAGTCGTCATTGTATCAATGAGGGTGAGTGATTGTTGATGGTTGATTGATTTAAGCATCTTCAAATGTCATCAACAAAACTATCTTTATCTTTGTGCATAGAGAAACAGAAAGAAAATAATTAGGCTTTCGTATCGGGAACACAAGAATTGAATCTGTTGTCGAAATAAAAAACTGATTAAACTATTTAAACACTTGTTATATTAAAACATGTAGATCTGTTATATTATCTTAGCATCATTAACATCATTTTAGCTTAAGAGGTCTTTCTTTGCTTTGATGATAGTATTAATATCAAAACAATCTAGTAATTGCGTAGGTATACGCCATAAACGTTTTTATGTTTATAAACAAACGTTATAATTTACTTATATATTTTTGTTTTCAGATTAACTAAACAAACAATTTAGATAATGTTTCATGACTTTATCAGCATCGATAAGATCGTCACTGATAATAAAATAAAAGTTTTGCATAGTTAGTGTCTAAGATGCTAAAAAACACAAAAAAAATTACAAATAAACAAGGGTCTGAATGACCATATTATACATACATCAATGATGGTGTTGTTAGAACTATCGCACGGGTCGAGCTGGCTCATCGATCGGAACCCTATAATTTTCGCCTAAATTATGGGAGAAATCGCATAAACGGCCAATGGACAGTTTATAATGTATTGTAGTGATCTGGTGATATAAAAAAGACATAACATTTCCAAGTGGCCCTTTCTCTAGATGCTTTCTATTTTTATGTGTTGCAATTACGCAAAGGCTGTTATTATTTCTTGGTAGGATAGTATCTTGGCTGATATTGGATTAAAGACAAAAAAAAGCATTGATTTGTTTTCATCCCCCAACATTTTAAAGACGAACTGTTATCATCGAACTGTTATAACATGTCCTTTCACCTCTGTGTTAAAGGTTAATACAGATGGAGATAAAAGGACATGTTAATTGAATATGTACACATAAATAGCATTCAAAGTATCAGAATTATATAGTCTAGTACTGAAGTTAAATATTAAAAGAGCAGATTAACAATTGGCCATTCACACACGATCCCGTTCATTCACTTTCGATTTCAACGTTATGATCGCTATAGAATTGGTTCTGTTGTCATGCTGTGCTTAAAAAGGAAACCCCGAGAGGCGACTAACAAGCAGTTAGCTCGTATAACATTATCATTATTGTAGCTATACGTTCATTGATAACTATTCATCTCAATGACATTGAAATGAAATGAGAATACTTTTATTTCGTACAGTCAGCAACGAAACTTGCCGAACAAAATAACGTTACAAAAGATACTAGACACATGAATTGTACATAAGTTACTGATCATAGTTACAAACAAAATTCCATTTACATTATAAACTACCAACAGTATATTTCCAAAAGTGGCTGGATAGTACTCTTCCAAAAGTTGCTGGACAGTATATTTCCAAAAGTGACCGGACATTATATTTTCAAAAGTGGCTGGACAGTAAACTTCCAAAAGTTGCTCGACAGTATATTTCCAAAAGTGGCCGGACATTATATTTTCAAAAGTGGCTGGACAGTAAACTTCCAAAAGTTGCTGGACGTAGTATCGTTTAAAAGTGATTTGTTAGATCATGACCGGACTAATTTTCGAATTAAGACTGATGACAATCACTGAAATATTTGATAACAACACGACTGAATTCAATCATTCAACCTACTTACGTCTATAACATAATTTCAAAAGTATTTTTTTTTATTTATTTCCTAGATATCGTGTTCTCAGAAATACGTATCCATATCATCATCATCTTAGTATCATCATCATGTCTATGATTTACATGAAAATGTTGGGTTGAATGTCATTACGGGTAAACACAATTTAATAATTAGTTTTAGATAATGCATTGATTATTTATTGGTTATTATGAAACACCGTGTATATCTTAATAATATTATACATTTTTCTTTATCTATGGACTATTTCACAATTTTTGCATTATTATAATAGGCTAGATGACTAAAAATTTTTTTTTGCTTTAATAGAAGCTCATTCATATAATAAACAGAAAGAAAAAAACCGTTATCGAATAACTATAAAAACAACCAAGATATAAGGTATTAAAGATTTTTCTCCATCTCTTTCTAGCAAAACGGCAATTTACAAGGAGTTTATATGGCCGTACTCAACGATGACGTCACGGTTGATGTCGGATCTCTCTGTCTAATCGCCTTCAAATTAACAACTTAAACTGCTTGTATCTAATGTATTTCTACGATTTTAATTCTAATTTCACAGGACTGCATCTTTTTCCACGGTCTTTTAATATTTAATGATGAGACGTAAAAATTTGAATTCAGTCTATTTCGCGGTAAACAATAACTATATTGACTTACTGTTTCCCGACGTTTCGGCCGAATTACATCAGGCCGTGGTCACGGGATGACTGCCGAGGCTCAGCGACGTCTTCGCAAAGCGCGGGTTTCACGACTACCCTCCGCTTGATCTTCAGAATTTTTATCAGTATCGTCGGTACCTCGACATACCACACTCACGACATCTACACACTGACGTTTTTTACAAGTACCGCACTGCCTAAACTTGCTAATAACAGGGTTCCAGGTAGTTGATAAACGGTATCCATCTTCCCGGTTGAAGTTTTTATGTTTTTTAATTTCAACCGCTTCTCGTGCTATTCTGGAATAATAGTGAGGATCGGTGGAGAGGACCTGAGGTTTGTGCAGTTCTATCCAGTGGTTGGTTCCTGAATCCAGCAAATGTTCAGCAATGGCAGACTTACCCTTTTGCAGGTTCCTGACAGCTGCGATATGTTCCTTGACCCTTTCAGCTATTGTCCTTTTGGTCTGCCCGATGTAGGAACTACCACAACTGCAATCAACCTTGTATACGCCAGGGGTTTGCAAGGGAAGGATATGTTTTGGTGTCCGCAATAGTTGGGATACTTTGGAGAACGGACTATATACAGTCTTAATGGAGTAATGCTTCAGTACTGTTCCAATTTTGTCCGTAACACCTTTAAGATAAGGCAAAAAGGCGGGAACTCTGCAAACGTCCACTTGCCTTTGCCTTTTGTTCTTCAGACGTCGTATGCTTCCCTTGTATCCGTTCCGCTGAAGTACTTCCTGAACGTGTGCGAGCTCACTATTCAAATGTTCAGGGTCACAGAGGTCATATGCTCGATTAGACAGCGATGTCACTACGGATTGCAGTTGCCGTGGGTAGTGATGCGAGTTGGCATTGAGGTAGCGGTCAGTGTGTGTGGGTTTTCGATACACCGTGTGTCCCAATGTTCCGTCCTCTCTCACTCTCACTTTTACATCGAGAAAGGCCAACGATCTCTCCATCTCCATTTCATAAGTGAACCTTATATTTGGATGTATGGAATTTAGGTATTTTATAAATTGTTCTACTTCCAGCTGGCCACCTTTCATGATGCAATAGACATCATCTACGTATCTTTTCCATATCTTCACGTGTGCTGACTGCATATCTATGCGTTTCTCAAAGTGTTCCATCCAGATGTTAGCCATAACCGGTGCTACGGGGCTCCCCATGGCCACATCATCGATCTGGAGGTAGTATTGTCCACGATGAAGGAAATAATTGCCATCCAAGCATTGCTGTAGTAGAACAATGTATTCACTAGAGAGACCATTCTCCCTTAACATTGTCTCGATGACATCAAGGCAGTCTTTAATTGGAACATTTGTGAAAAGTGACTCAACATCAAAACTCACCATCACTTCGTCCGGTTCGACTTTAAGACTCCTGATGATGTCGACAAAATGGCGAGAGTCCCTCACGAATGATGCCGTCCTTCCTACTAATGGCTGCAGTACAGAAGCAATATGTTTCGCTAAATCATAGGTGGGAGAGTCAATTTGACTGACTATTGGGCGTAGTGGTACATTTGTCTTATGTAAACCCGAGTTAATTGTATTTAAAATGTGTACAAATCGCGGAAGTCTAAAAACTTTGATAGAATTCAGTCATCATCCCAATTATTATGCCAGTACTCCTAACAAGATTTGGTCAGTTAATATATTTAGCAAATGTTACGTATGTTTTTGTTAATTATTTTTTTTTAGTTACACCAAGGTCGCTCCGCTTGATAGGGCCCTGAGCACCATTTTTTATTGTACTCCATGACCACTTCATCGGTTGCTATGCTGGGAAGGGCAATGAGACGTCTAATTGCGTCGTCCTCCTTCAACTCCCGGTAGAAGTAGGTGCAGGATACCGTGTGTCTGGTATTCCGTGGACACTATCGTGGACAGGGTTCTTCCTTGCTGCTCCTCTGAGCACAACCACGCGATCGTACGTTAGTCCCTGTGCTTCGTGGATCGTCAGCAGTCTGGATTGTTCTCCGGCGCCGAACCCTTCCCTCCCATTCGCTTCTTTCTCGTCTTGAGTAAAGGTAAGGAAGAGAGTATTTGGGTTGCCCCTTCGTAACACCGCCTCCGATGCCATTCTGCATGTCATGGGCCTCAGCACTTGCCGTGATGTGTAAATACCCTTGTAGATGTTTTGGAGGGCATACACCACATCTATCGGACTTCGGTTCGGTGCTTTTCTGTTACCGACGTGATGGCGGCGGGGCTTCCGTAACGCATCTCGAATAGGTTGTCTCTGTCTATGAAGGGGATCTGATTTGTATCGGTCATTAGTACCAATTCTTTTGCCCCGGTCAGCCTTGCTGCCATGATGATAGCTCCAAAATGGACTAGGAGAGCTTCGTCCACCAAAAGGCGTTTTGATGCTTCCACACCATTGATGAGGACTGAGGCAATGGTTCTTATTTTCCCCTCACGACCGCCCCGAATCGAGTCGTCACTTTGTCCGACAGTTCTTTTGCCATCATATCTTCCTTCATTTGGAAGTTGTTGAGGAGCCACGTGGTCTTCCCGCACCCCGGCACACCGTCAACCCATCTGATTGCTAGTTTACCGCATGGTTCGGAGATCCAAGTTCCACTCACGGATTCCGCCGTTTTTAGAATTCGGTCCTCCAGCATGAAGCGGGTGCACTTGGCAATTACCACTATTGGGTCCTCGATCGGTGCGCAGAATGTGAGTGCTCCCCTTTCCTCAGTTGCTCCACCAGCACCATGCCTGACGTGCCACTGTACGCCGCCATCTGCTTTTTATCTATAGGGCGAGTACCGCCACCACAGTCCCGGTGTCGTTGTAATAGACCACCACCGCCCTCGCCCCGTCCAGGAGTTCTCGTAGTAACATGCAGGCTTTTATCTGAAATGCCTCAAGTATCTTGCTGCAGGTGGTGTGTTTTACCTGCGGCGTCGCCCGCAGTGTCTCCAGGTACTCTAGATAGGCGTTGACTAGGTCATCTCCGTCCCAGTCAGTGACTATTCTCGATGGCGGTCTCACCCTGCCCATGTCTGCCAGTGTGGTTTTGGGTGAGGAGATCGTTCTATGTTTGGGGACCACGTCCGGTACTGTCTCACTGTCTGTTCTACGAGGACGAGCTTGGCCCAGGGCAACAGATATGCCCCTGACGAGGACGTCTGTCGGGGATTGTCTTTGTGATAGGAGGCGTCTTCTTTCGTTTGCTTCTTGCATCGCCTCCTCGTGTTGCCTTTGTGCCCGGGCTGAGCCAATTTCTGTTGGTTCATTGCGTGGAGTCTGCTCATGGCCTTTGAGCAGAAAGTCGAGGTTTTGGCCTCTTTCTTCGTACACGATAATTTTGTGTTTTCGGGAGGCCTCCAATAAGGGAGTGTAATCGGACACTTTCCCTTTCTCGAGATCTACCTTCATCACATCCACGCTGATGACTCTTGGGTCTCCGTCCATGTTTAACAGCAGTTCCCCCGCTATAGTAAAGGACGACTTGTCAATGTGCCAGTCCAGGAGTAGGATCGACTTATTCCTGAAACGTACAATCCGGCATTTTTGCCCTGCGAGCATCAAGTCAGGCATTGCATCAAACACTTTTCTTTTAATGATCGCCCTGGTAGTGCTGCCTTTTAGCAGGACTGCTAAGCCAGGTGATATGGCAACGTGCTTCCTTGTTCATACAGTTCAGACATACAGAAACTAATGTCAATCCTTTCTCCTGCACTGTCCATGAACAACGCCACAGCCCTTGTGAGGAGACCTACTATTCCTTTTTCTCCGTCGCTCAACCACTGCATTTGCGTTATCGTTGGGGCCACGTAAGGTTCCCGCGTTCGTGGTACCATATTTACCGACTCATCATCACCCCCCTGCGCTGGTGGAGTACAGTTCTTGTCACGCTGTGTCGCCAGATCGGCTGCTATTTCTATAAACTTCACTAAGGGTGGTTTTGCCTTTTTATCCATCAGTAGCGCATGGATATTCTCTTTTCTTATCACTATTTTGCCTAGTCTATGTTCTAAGTCATGGCGGGCACTGGCAAATCTGGGACAGTCCAGGATCACGTGCAATACCGACCAATTCGATCGTCTCCTCCCTTATTTTATTCATCACGATCGAGACTAAATGTGTAACTGGCGGTTTCTTTTCCCTCTACCCACCACGAGACGGCGGCTCCAACCCACTCATAAATTTTACTGCCATCTGTGTATGTTTGTGGTTCTTGGATTTTGTGCTTCCGTATGGTCTCTACGGATGTATCCTCTACACATTCATATTCTATCAGCACCCGCTCGGATGGATGAGGTCTCCCAGAAAATGATGTTTCCTTCTCCAGTATACTGCCTGGTGGTAGGTGGTTTCGGCAGCCCCTTTTTTTTGTTCTATAGAAAAAAAACAGAAATACTTACAAACATTAACTCGACCTCCTGTTTAAATTTCTCAGAACGTTTCTTTTGGACCCCGGTCCGGCGACAAATTTATACACATATCAGTACGTCTAGTATGAGTTTTGATAGTTTCTGATTCGAACGATCGAATAGTTTTGTTTCCATACATTTCACACCAGCGCCTCTATCGAAAACTATAATGAACTAGAATTGACAGTATGAGTTACAAAGTAAAAAACTACTCGATCAATAAGTACGTATTCGAATAGTGTGGCAGTATGAGTTACATGTTTGACATTTGTTTGATAGTTTACTCGAAAACTATTGTAGTTTAGGTTCTCACCTTACATTTTTATGTGAGTTTGGTACATACATACGTTTTTTTGTGTTTCTAAACACTAAAATTATGTCTGCACGGTGGTACTTTGCATGGAGGGCCATGCAAGACGAAATAGCGCATGAAGAGAGCTGTGACAATCATTTTTAAGCCGTATCTCCGATACACACTTTACGCTACCGCCTTAAATCACCATTGAAATGAATGAAATGAAATGAAAAAAGTTTATTAGTGACACAAGATACACATAAAATACACAATAAAAGCATCATGCAAACAGCAATGTATCACTAAAAAGCTCCCACTCAGCATAATGCCACAGCATCAGATGCCATGACGCTGATCTTCCGTGGGGCTCACGTAACTACTAATACATCTCAATAATTACTACTGTGCGCTATACCGCTAAGAGCTTTTTTTTTTAAATGCATGGTAAATCTTATACTCGTAATATTTATCTCTACTTGATTTAATATTTTTTTTGCAAAATACACATCTCTATATCACATCACACCTATATCACATATTAAAATAACTACATCTATAAATATAAAGCATAATAAAGCAGATAGCTACCTACAAACATAAGGCACATTATATTCAAGTCTCATTATAGTTACATTAAGCAATAAATAAAATTAAAAAATAGACTACCATCACCAGTATGTATAGCCCAACGTCTATGATATTTGTATATAAGATCGTCTGCGAAGGCTTTGTCCAAAACATAACAAGCATTTAAAAATTGTTTAGGTAATACAAAAGTAATATATTTTGCTTATTGTGGACTTAGCAAGTATTTTTATATTTATTTTTAAAAGAATGTAAAGTGTTGCAATTCCTCAGAGGTGGTGGTATATTGTTCCAGCATTTCGTGGCTGAGTAGCGAAAGCTACCACGAAATGCCGTTGTGCTATGCTTTGGACAAATCAACCGAGATACGTTTCTGATTTGGCGTTGCGAAAATGACAGTTTGTGGTACAAGTATTCTGGCGACTTCCGCTTCACTATATCAAAGAGCAAGCAAGCAAAGTGAAGCGTACGTCTGGCCTCCATGTTTAATATCGACGGATTCTCTTTCTAAAGCTACCATGAACTCGTCATGCCGCGTTCCAAGTGAACCTGGGTTTAATAAACCAATTGTTAAATACTTATTTTTAGTGAACTGAATAACAAAAAAAAAGGAAACAAAAGTAATTTAACAATTACAAACATAAAGCTTTATTACTTCACGGTGACGCTCATTATTGATGAGTAAACAATGTACAAAACATAGATAAATTAATTAGTATAAGCCTGGTGTACTCACTACGGTAATATTCAACTGTGAAGAGTTGAACAAAAAATATTACCACTATCATGCCTAAATGTAAATAAAATATTTTAAAACTGCACAACGAATCAGTCTCCGATACTGAGTAGATAAATATATTGCTAAGAACAGATCTGATCTTAATTTTTTGGCTGTGCCGATAAAAGTGATATAGAAATACAACAGAACAACCAAAGCATATATCACTATTACAACCAACAATGTCATTCAATATTGACATTAATATAATTTTGGTAATTAGAATAACCATACAAAAAAAAACGCAGATATTGTGTCTTAATCGATAACTTTTCTGTATTAATATGTATCAACATGAATTTGTTAAATGTGCTTCCAGTTTTAAAAAAAATTAAAATCAATAACAGTATTATTATTGCTTCATTATATCTACTTACTAAGATGCAATGTATAAGGTGTTTAAAATAAATAATAAAGACAGGGCATTGAATAACAAATGCTGGCAACTTTAATATTTTTTTAACTACTATTGAATAATATTCTTTCACAAGACACAAACACATGCACCACCATTCCTTAAAAAGTGTTAATAAATACACATAATTTAACCGAGATTTTTAATTCTATTTTATTGCTAAAGTGTTTAACACAATATATTATCATTAAAATAAATTGCGACTGACTTGTCCGCGACATTATAAAATAATATAATTTACAACAAATGAAAACTTTCATGTTTTTCTTTCATTCAACTAGCTTTAAAAATAATAAAAACGGCTAAGAAAACGTCACAGTGACAGAATTGCGTGTCTCTTTCCATTCACATGTGTGTAAGAGAGATATAAATATATAATGTGAAGTTCGTCTAATCGAGTAAAACTAACTCGCTATCGTTTAAACGTGAATTCGAAACGAGCAACTCATGCTACCGTTTACATCGTAAACTGACAGTTTGGCGAGCTAACGAAAACTATTGTAGTTTACTCGTTTTAAAAACTCGTACTAGACGTACAGCAGATTTATATAGTCAGTCATGTTCAGCAAATTTTGTTATTTAACAGGCTAATTATGTAATTAAATATGTCCAGCGAGTTTTGAGTAGTATACATATCAGTGGATTTATGTAGTCAAACTTGTTCAGCAAATTTTGATATTTTACAGCTCAGGCTAATTATGTATTTAAACATGTTCAGCAACTCTTGTAAAAATAATGTACATCGACTTTTGGTATTCCCAAATGTCTACATGGATTTGTCCAACAGCCTGTTCAGTTACATATGAACCTTTATAGTGTGCAGGTGTTTTGAAAATTTGGATGTGTTCATGGACTTTCGTTGCTGACTGTACCTATCAAGCATACACTTGAAAACGTCAAAATTAATAAATAACATTTGAATCTACCACTCGCTCGGAATGCTGATCCCCTGGAAAAGAGCGAACCAGAAGCTCAGGGGTTGCTCTTATCAAACAAGTTGCAAATAGTTACAAAGAAGATTCATAAGTATTTCAAATCTTTTGTCCAAATGGAAATGCAAACATCACGACTTTTTTATGTTCGGTTGCTCTTTTAGTATGGAAATATAATAAATGAAACGTTTTTTATTTAAATTACCTCCTCTTCTAATAAATACGTAATGATTTTCTCCTTATAAATCCAAGAACGAGGCGCCAGGCGTACATTTAATTATTTTCTTTGACCCAGTTTTCGTAAACCCAATCTGTTTAGCAATTTCATCACTAAACTTGACAAATTGTGGGCTTTTTGCATTTTCCTCTTTATTCTATGAACACGACAGAGGGACGGGTGTCTGTTGGTTCAACCGTGGCACACGACAAGCTGGCTGAAATAATAACTTCTGACACGTCGTCGTGGAGACGAACCAGTCTTCGTTCCAATGGCTCCGCTCTAGAGAGCAGTGGCGTAGGTAGTCCTCAACGAGGTTATCACCCAGGCAGGTTGGATGCCGTTCGGCAAAGTCAAGTGTGCGCGCCAGCGAGCGGGTCTAGACTTATCCGGAGAAGCGATGAGATGACGGCAAGGCGGTAGTTGGTAGCCTTCCTTGCGAGTAAGTTTCTTGGGTCTCACAAGCCGATGAAGCGACGAGATGTGTGGTAAGTTTACAGGTGCACTCGAACTTATTTGTAAGAGACTGGTAACGATTTAGATTAGTTTTTGAAAGTTCCGTCAAATTGTCAATTATATTTTGGGCATTTTTATACTTTTATACTTCTTCGTAATGTCAGCTAACGATAAATAAAGTCATTGATTGATTTCATTGATGGATTTCTGTTTGCAAACGCTAATGTGTCACGTTTGTTATCATCGTCATAAGGTATGAACCATTGACTATTGCACAAGCTTATATCCCTTAACATACGAGTACTTTGCGTAACTTGGTATTATCAAATACAATATTATGTTTCACCGACTTCAAAAAAGGTTCTCGATTCGATGTGTATGTTTTTTTTGTGTATGTAACGCGATTTTCAAATATTCAAAATTATTTTTGTATTCGATAGAGTATACCTACTCTCCTCTAGCACGAACACCTAAACACGATATGATACAGCGGTTTAATGCGGTGAACTGTCAAAATACAATAGGTTTTCATCATATTTTCACAGTTCACCGCGATAAATCGTTTGATCATATCGTGTTTTGATGGTCGTGCTATGGGGGCTGGGGTGGTCCCATTGTCACCAAAGTCAGAATCTGATGAGCATCCCATGAAAATCGAGGGAAATAGTTAAATTTAATGGGTACGTCCAACGTTACGATTCCTAGGGGCTAAGCTGTCTAGGCCGCCTGCTTGGATATGCTTCAAGACTCAGGTAAACCAAAGCTCATCCTATGGTTTCTCCATACCCGGCTAAACCAGCCCCTGAAAGCTCCCCACCTCCGGTAGAGGTATGTTTGGGCTCGGAAGACCAATTTACCCAACGCACTCCCTGGGAAAAGGCCCAGCAATATAAACAAGCTGGGTCTACGTCCAGGGAAAATATACAACTCCTACAAGAACCCTAATGAACCATTACAGGTACAGGGTCTCCCTCTAGTAAAAAAAATATATTTAGACAGTGCGAAAAATGTATTCGGACAATGCGAAAATGTGAAACTGAGAGGGTTATGCTCGTGGTTTCTCTACGCGATCACATCAGAAATGATGATATTCGTAGAAGAACTAGAGTTACCGACATAGCCCAAAGAATTGCAAACCTTAAGTGGCAGTGGGCAGGTCACATGCTCGCAAGACTGACGGCTGTTGCAGCGGAAAGGTCCTCGAGTGGTGGCCGCGTACCGGGAGACGCAGCGTTGGTACGTCCCTAAGATGGACGGACGATCTGGTGAAGGTCGCAGGAAGCGGCTGGTTGCGGGAGGCGAAGGACCGATCCGTTTGGAGATTCCCGCGGGAGGCCTATGTCCAACAGTAGGCGTCTCTTGGCTGAAATGATGATGATGAAACTGTTGGACTAATTGAGTTCACGAGTTTACCCATAAGTTTAATAATTAGTCCCGGTGAGAAAGCCTTGATGTCCTCAGGTTTTGGATATTCAATACTCTAAAGAGACTCACTCTCCTGCGAGCTAGCCAAATAAATAAATAAATTGCATTGGTACAGTCGATGTTCGATGCACCAACTAATGCAATCACGCCGGAACATATCAATGAACCTAACAGTTCACCTGTATATGAATGTGAACCCAGCCAGAGGCTGTAGCTATAGCAACCACACTGATAGTCAATTAGTTTCGCTAGTTATTGACTTCAACTAAGCCCTATAATATTGACTTTATAAGTAAGCCCTCTGAAGCTGTTTGTGAGAAAGATGAAGATACTCGAAGCATTTCCAATTCTCAAAAACTTTTCTAAAAATTCTAAGCGCAATCTGCCAATAACGCGGAGCTACTAAAAAAATATCTCGGTGGAGTTGTCAATGTTAAAGAGGTCAAGACACTTGTTTTTACTAGATCGATACAAATTAATGAGATTGTAGCAATAATCACTGAAGCATTAACTTTCGTATATAAAACTGTCACCGCTGGTTTAACTTAATTATACAAATCACAACAAAATAGCTAATCGCATATTGAAAAAATCCAGTGCTTAGTAAAATCACCTCTAATCATTTGACCCACAAAGACTGAATTAATAGTCTGTCGGCAACTACACACCAAACATGACTAATGTATAGTATTAACGACAGCTGAATTTGTAATGAAGCGACTGACATATGGTGAAAAAATGTGATTGCGCCCGCGACAAAACAACACCTACAAGAAAATCACTTCGTCACTTCAATTGAAAAAAAGCGAAAAAAGTAACAAGGTCCTAACGAGTCTTCAGTTAGTTGGTAACGTCTTATTTTCACAGTGAACAACTGAAGTGTTTTTCTTAAATTTCTTGTCAAGGAGACAGTGAAGGCCGATTATTCAAATCTAGTACGAATTCCGACGCGTCACGGAAATGTTTAGGCAACTAGGTTAAGTGGAGTCACCAAACAGTTGGATGGAACAGAATCAGATGAAACGCTTGCACAGGCGCACACGTTTGGCGGACGTGCACTGAGGCTGGGTCTTTATAAGGGACCGTTTAGAAAGCATGGGCATGGGTGGATCATAGGAACTTTTATAATTTTTTTTGGTTCAAGTTTGATTATTTCAATTTGTCTTATTTATTTTTCGAATTTACGTTCCTGCTTAGAAATGGGAGAAAAATGCTCATAGCTTGTGTGTCATAATTTTTGATTGGTCGATGACCAACATAGCTTCTAATCCAAATTTATGAATTTATGGAACAATTTATAATAAGTACTGCATGATTGATTGGTATTATCATAAATGGCAAAATGAGTTTGTTTGTTTGTGTTTATTGTACAGTAACTAATGGATATAATAATAGCAGTTCTGCAGTAATAGATAATAATTGCCGCAAAGGATCTACAGGATAATTATCTCTGCCAAAACAACGGATCCCACACTACAAGAGACTAAGTTACAGAAAGCTTAAAATAAAACTACAATAGTTCGTAGACAAAATATCATTTTTGAAAACTATTTGGCCATTGTTGAAATTGAACTAACTCAGGTTTTAAGACTAATGGATTTCGGGGCAGACGTTTCTCATCACAATCTTTGAAAGCAAGGTATTTAATACATAGCAAGGTATAATTTATACAATGCATCATGATGCCAATATTATTTTCATCCATATATTCTGTAAAACACTACAGCTTTCATAGCCACAGGAATCACACGATAAATGTTATTGTCACATGTCTTCATTAAACTTAATTTTATTTGGAAACAAAGTATGTATCAAATCAAATCATTTTATTTGCGAAGTTATTTAAATAAAAATTATTTAAATATGATACGATAAAAAGATCTTATTTTTTTACCTGCCACCAATATCAATTTCAGATAAAAACGTCCATACGTTTTTATCTAAAAAAAAATTTTGGACGTAAGAATCTTATTTATAAGCTCTGTCAAATGTATTTACTGATATTGACAATAAATTACGAGTGACATATTCGTAATTTATTAAAAATGTTGCCAGAAATATTTATGATATGCCAGTAATATCCGTTTATATTGTAAATATCATATGATACAGGTTAACTCCAAGTATAATATTCAAGTAATAATAGCCTCTTTTCATATAAGTCTTTTTACATGCACTTTAAATTTATATAAAGCATAAATGAACCCCTACTTTTTTAGTTTTTTTAAGTCTCCAAAAAACTAGGGGTTCATTTACGCTTTGTAAAAAAAATATTTGTATAAATATGACGGCTAGTTATTTTTATTTCTTGTATTTAATTGTCGCAATGTGATGTAAGTAGTTCTTATAAACAAAAACTAAATGTTCTCATTTCCATGAGGCGATACAACAAATCTCCGAGTGACCCCCTTGATCTTAAATTATAAATACAGGTACAGAAAATTGCAGCCATACGACACAGTACCTACATCCAGTGTTGTATCGTGTCCATAAAAATGACAAAAGAAAATCAATCTTGCCGTTTCAACATCAGTAAGTTGTGTTATGATTTTAGTTGCATAAGCTGCAGCTGCTGCAGCCGCAGAACTAATAAGCCTGTTTGCCAAGGACAGTGTGTGGATGTGTGTTAGTTTATTTCAATTTTCTAGCGTAAAAAGACTTAGATATATCTGTATGCAGTCTTCTTACAAATATAAAGCTGCATCAATGTGTTGCAAAGTAATAATTTTTATCCTGACCACCGCTTTAATGACGATGGAAGAAAATATGATGATTACAGGCAACCGCGGTAGTAATGACGTAAGCAGGAACGGCGGGATCACAGAGTTTGATAATGGCGGCTGTGGGATTGTTATAAAACTATCAATTTTCCTTTAAATAAATAATTCCCCTTATCCACGCGGAAGCCGCCGCTATGTTATTCTAGGAGGCGCATCAGCCGCAGCAATGATTGTAGCGAAAGGGCAATTTCTAAGACTATGTTAAGGTAAAGCACGAGCTCCGCGGAGATTGCAAGGAAAAGTTCAGCTCGTAGTCGGAAGGAACGGAATAAATCACGGTAATCATAGCGATGCGTCGAATTCATTGTGCGTCTGCCGAGAGCCATGTTCGAAAAGTCGGGATTGATTTTCAAGTACTTTTTAACGAGCGAAATTATATATCTTAAATCGAATCACGTTCCTGTCCGAGAGGATAATCGCTTAGAGTAATTGACTTAAGTACTTAATTTTTACTGATATTTAATGGTTTACATCTTTAAAGCAGGATTATGGATAACGTTTGTTAAGCTAGTAGAGATATATTTAATAATAGCAAGAATGAGAAGTATATGCTATGGCATATAGTTTTTAACACATATGATTAATCAGATAATGAGAATAAGTTGACAGTTATTTAATTTTCAGACGTGCCTCTAAAAGAAGTTGCTTATTTTAATTGGCACCAAAACTTTCGTCGTAAACAACAATTATAATATCTACAAAAACATCTTTGTAAAATATTTTGTGGAATGATGACAAATTTGCACCCAAGAGCCCAGCAACACAAACAGTCTCAGGTCACGTTTGATTGATGAAGTAGCATTTTTTTATTGAATCAACGCTCATTTGTCATTTTAGCGAAAGCGCTCGTGAGTTTCTGTCGGTGTTTGATGATAATTGCTTAGAAATGGGTGAATGAATACTTGGAAAATAAGACAAAAGATCTATTGATATAAATTTAACGAAAACCATTTGACTATAATTAGTATTTTTGAATTATATTTATTTATTATTAAATTGTTGTAAGTTACTAAGTGTCACTGATTATCTTGGTATCTGGGACTGATAGTGTTTCAGGTACTGCATGATATTCAAAAGAATATGCTTAATGTATTTTCTATGGCACCATAACCGTAAATGTTTAATACGATAGCGTTAACTATTACTATGCCTTTCGGGCATGTAACAACTTTGAAGCTATCTGGCGTACTTCACGATAGGTTAGCAGCATAGTATATTTTAACTACTATGGTTGCAGTTATTATAACATTGTAACAATTCAAAACTAATCTTCCTACATAGAAGTGAGATACAAAAAGTAGTGACTGAGAAAAATCATTATTATTAAGAATTAAAAAAGCCGATCTTTTTAGTTTTTTTTTTTATATTTGACATCCGTGCTTTATTAGTAAATGGAGAATCAGAGATTTGAAAAAATGCCATAATAAAAGTTATGTAATAACAGAAACGTTGGTACAAAACAAAGGAAAACTGTGACAAAACAATGTAATAAAGATTTTTTTCACACTATTAATCATATTGGTACTATACCAGTATTACCAGTACATACACCACCCGTCACAGTACTAAAAACATTTCCACCAAAAAATCCTATGACAGGGTACAATTACTATCGCATAATTCGAACTATGCACAATGGTAGATGTAAGAAAGTTAGCTTCTTGATTGTATTGCCACAACTAAAAGGGCGAGATTATACACAGTAAAGCTTACTGCTCAGTCTTTATTGCTGTTGTTGCGATTAAGCTTGATACAATAAGAAAGATACGCGAAAATTCTAGTTTCATCGAACAACTGAGGCAATAATTCAATTATCTGACATCAAGTAATAACTGAAGAACAGCAGGTCACGATAGAAATTAAAACTATACTTATTACCACTTCAAGTGTTTAGAAAATGTGCGATCGTGATCCACAAACCTATACAATTAAACGCGTTGAGAACCTTTATTATAGAAACGCAAGGCAGGCTACATTGTTGTGTTATAGATAGTGGAATGAGCGTTATATTATAACGATCACTTGATAGTTGTTTTGCTATTTGTCAATCAAACAGAGGAAAGTAATGAACCATGCCGGTGAACTACGTTTATACATAATAACTTGTTCTTTTTGTTCGTAACGGTGAATTTCATATGTAACTTTATAGTATAAGGTAATATCTATGTTTTGGTTTGGATGAAGGTATCCATGAAACTCAGTAGATTTCGTACATTTTTTGTTCAATATTTATGATCGGAGTCTCACACGTACCCTGATAATAGGTTATGTAATTTATATTAATGAGAAATCTTGGAATTGCATGCGTCTGAGTTACAAGTACAGCTAGTGCGCTATGAAGATGAAGATTACGTCAGTTTTTGATACATGGTTAACTTTAACCAAAAGTTAATGTAATGGGACCACAGTGAAATTTAAATATAGGTCAATATTTAAAATAAATTTGACAGGTAAATTCACAATTTGTTAACTTAATAAACATTACTACTGTTACATTGACAATTTGTAAAAGTTAATTATGTATCAAAAAATGGCCCCACAGCATTTATTGTAAGCGCGAATCTACCAGAGATAATATATTACTAGGGTCATCGAGCATGAAATAATGCTCAGTTAGTTGTACTGCTGAATGCTTAGAATATTACATTAATGATTTAGAGCCTTAGAGCATTAGGCTCTCTATGCACTAGAATTTAACAATTATTAACCAAATACTTAATTTCTGCTAATAAGAAACAATTATCTCCCACGCTTTTATATGTTGTTTTATTCTTTATTCGGTCTCTAGCGAAAGTGTATGACTTGCCTTTGTATGACTTTTATTTTCTACTAGCTGATCCAGGGAATTTGACAGATGAGATATTTATCTAAATATAAAGGGTGTAACTGAACACCCCAATAACATTTAAGGGTGTGTATCCATCAGAAGTAGAGATTCTGTAGGAAAAATATTAGCGCTAACAAACCTTCTTTTTTTTCCCATACAATCTAAATAATTTATTTCTTGGTATTAAGTGCCGACAACCCTACGTAAGCGTACGAGGAATACTAAGCTCACGTCATTAAAACTAAATTAATTATTTTTTGGTATTAAGTGCCGACAGCCCTACGTATACGTAGGAGGAAAACTACGCTCACGTCTATCACGTAGCATTTTGTGTTTAAATTTCTTCTGTATTAAGAGCTGATTATGGTTGTCACTTGAAAGTTTTTGCTTTCAGTTTAAAATCAAATAACTCTGAAAGTATTGGGGTTCCAGGTCTCAGACAAGCACCGAAGGTCCATTTAGTATCTAACTTATATGCCCTTTAAATGTTATTGGGGTGTTCAGTTACACCCGGTATAATCGTGATGAAGTGTGCCGTCATTTTCCATACAAAATTACAATTATTAATCTATATGGGTGTTGATCGGGAGGTTCAGGGTTCGTTTCCCCATTTGGGGCAGATATTTGTCTGTTCGGTTTGGTTGGTGGTAGTGGTGGGGCTTCTGAGCCCGCCTGGCTAGCTGCCACCGTCTTTCGTAAGTTTGTCGACATAACAACAATGTTAATAGCATCATTGTGTCCCGACATTTAGAGGTAAGATAGCCAGTTCCTCAGTTGTTGATGAGTCCAGGTGAAGCTCGCTGCCACCTTCGGCCTTATCGTCACTCACCATCAGGTGAGATGAAGGCCAAGAGCATTCCTGTCGTATGTAACTAAAAATATTATTACTTAGCTTGCTTCTTTAGGATTTTCCCTATTATCATGACGATATCACTATATCATGTAAAACAAATGACGATTCATTTTCATATATAAGAGAAGAAGAAGGGAAAAAAGTGCAAGACAGCCCAAAACCTTTCTTTTTGGAAAGCTTACGCCCAGCAATGGGCGTATTACACCAACTGCTTCTGTTGTAATGATGAACGTTTATAAAAAAATAGTGCAGTTTCAAAACTTGAAAACAGTCAAATTTATCGAAGTACTTACTAAATAGATTGACCGACAATAAAATAATAAAGACAGTCAACAATATGTATCAAGTCTAATACACCGTAACTATTATTATTCCTGTGGAGAAAATCATTGTAAACTATGGACGCAAGGTTCGGATTAGCGCACCATTAACACTTTTTGCAACTACCTAGTCTCTGAACGTTTTACCGCAACAATTTCACTACTTTCTCACAATTAGAGGCATTTGTGCATATTAATCGCGTCTGTAATAACTTACTCAGTATAGACCTGGCTTTAAGATGCCGATACGCACGATCGGCCATTACGCATCGGCCAGAACGTGTTTCGCACATACGCTCGTGCTTTGCGGAAGGACCGCCTAATGACCGTTGTTCAGACGAGATGGGAACGTCTGACAGCGGTAATTCTTCCGTAAGTTACGAGGGGAGATACCCCGCCGCAAAGTATCGCATTACCTATATTCAAGGAAAGCCCGTTTGAGATAAGGAATCGATACTCAAATCTGATATTGTAAATGAATTATTTTCCGTGTAAAAGACAAGGTAGACATTAACTTGTTGATAATCGTGAGGATTTTAATTTAAGTGTTTTTTTTGTAAAATAATCTGCATCAGGGTATTGAAAAGTTATTGTCTAGGTTAGAGGAGCTCTACACGATGTTGTCGACGATTAATTTTACTTGATACTGCTAGGTTGAACTTCCAGAAAGTGTTCAATCGACGACCAACTCGGTTGGGCAGTGTTCGCAAAGCTAAAGCAATGTGGGGGGCTTTACTCCGAGTTCCTCTGTGATCGAATCAAACATGATATTATTTGTAGGAGATCAAAGGTCACCAATATAGTCCAAAGAATTGTGAGCGGTAGTGGCAGTAGGCAGGGCACATTGCTCTCTGACTGACGGCCGTTGAGGTGAAAACGTCCTCAAGTGGAGGCCGCGTGCCGGGAGATGCGTTGGTATACCCCCAAAAGGTGAAACAATGATTTGGTGAAGATCGCGAGAAACCGTTGGATGCGGTCAGCGCAGGATCGACTGGTTTAGAGATTCTTGATCCAGCAGAGCGTCTCTCGGCTGATAATCAATAATGATGATGTATCAATTTAACTACATAAACAGAGTTTTTTATAAATACTCTGTTCTAGACAGTTTAAAACGTTTGTTTTTAAAAGTTATAATTACACAACTCGCACAAGTTATAACGTAATTATAGTGAATGAAAGGCCTCATTGGATTCGAGTTACGGCGATGTCTACAATTTCACTGAACCCATCAATTTGTAAATGACAGATTCCTTCGCGTCAATTAGCAGCTCACTAAGAACTGGAATCAAATATGGACATGCAATTACTTCCAGACATGTACTTTTCCTGTTCCCAGAGCATTTGCTAAAATTAAATGTTGCTCTTCTAGGTATGTTTACACACGCAATGACCTTATATGTGGAAAGAGACAGGGGTGTTAAGTTATGCGTATTCAAACTGACGAAGGTTATCAACAACAATGACGGATTGGTCAATCGTTGGTATTAGTGACATAATCGGCCGTTACATTTAGAACAGATTAGCGCTGCCACCAAGATGCATAGCCCAGCATAAAATGCAATGATGATCGATTGAGCAGGCCGCGAAAACTTGTTTGGGAGCTGTCACACGACTTGCATAACATTCACCGTTAAAGAGAACCTAGCCGAGGAATCTTCGGATAGGAAGACAATAGTGACGAGCGAAAGACTATCTCGTGTCGCCGTCGTGTGCCGGCTGATTACCGCTAGTAATAAACGGGATCAGCTTTTGTGGTCATTTCGCGAGCAAATAATAGAGAAACTGTAAAAAAAGTCTATTCAAACATAAACTTTATTCTCCATTGTTTTTCAGCTCTAACACAAACACCAGAAACACGAAAGTGCGATAAACAGTCTCTTAAGCTAAATACATTTTATTCCTAGAATTCTTAGCCAGCTTTGTAAATAGATCCGGATTTGGTCTATTGTGTGCCGAAGATGTATCCGCACATGCAAATAGTGGTGGTTACTAGCACTTTCAGTCCTCGAGATGGCCAATTACGCGTCGACAAGCTATTCATTACATCGGCGATGTTTGGGAAAATGTATAGGCGATAGAAGCTCCCTTGGAGCTAGGATAAGCGTAACGAACGATCAGTGTTGCCTTATCGGGATATCGACTCCTTAGTACAACGCACGTGCCCCGTATGCACAGATGAATCTGCGGCGATATCCAATGGGATATTGTGTCTCCACGACCTAGGAGCCTCGCTAGAGCCCTTATACAATGAAGTCCACTGCCTCGCGTGGAGATGTTAATCTTGAGCGACTCGTTTTCAATAGCTCGCATTGTTCTATTTACCTTCAGAAGTCAAAGGGAATCCTTAGAAAGCTTTATATGTGCTTACTTATGTTTATTGCGTTTGTAAACGGATTTGAAGATGGTTCAACAAATACTTATAAAATATATGTTCATAAGCAGTTGACCGAGAATTCATATAACCATTAAAGGATAAGTAGGGGTGCTTTTAAAATGACCATAATTTATGACTTTAATAAGATCACATATCGACCGTAAAGTTCTGGAAGATTTAATACATGATAAATTCAATTTATCTAATAAGGAGACGGTTATCTCCCTCTTTTAGTGCGTTGTGTCGCATGCCGTTGGGGAACGGGTCCTCTACAAGTTATCACCAGAGCGGGATCTCCGTCATGTAGATACAAGCTAACCCTATCTCGCTGCCTACGCATTACATTTCGAATAACTGCAAAACATACTTTGTTTCAGAATATTTTCTAAAACAAATTGTTATTTGTTTGCTATTTGTGGTGTGAATCATTCAAATCATGAATGATTGATTGATTGGTGATAATATTGAATAAATTCAGTATTATTAGAAGCGAATGACTTAAAATTTGAAAAAGAAAACAAAAAATACAGCTCAAGTTATTCCAACAAACATCTTTTGTCACTGTGTAAGCTCAAACGTTTATTACGATAAACCGACAATCAACATGGAAATAAACATTCGAACGCCGCATAATTAATTTAGATGACTGAGCAAACCGCTCCAAAACATCTTTCAACTTGTTAACACGCTTTAAATACATCATAGTAGCTTATTTTCGTTTTGTCGTCTTACTGGGAGCTTGTTAGAGCCATCTATACTGGCGGCCGCAGCAAATTCCCAAAGAGACACGTACACGACAATCTGAAACCTGATCTAGTACTCGCTGGTGCTATAGATATTAGGAGTCGAACGCCTCGCGAAAGTCACTCCTACACTGTTAAGGGACATTTTTATTGGAGCGCCTGTAGAATTATCGCTTTGGTCGACATTTATCTTATACTTTCAGTGGTTTAAGCAGCTACTTGTAATAGCTTTACAACTTTGAATTGCTATCCAATTTTAAATTCCTTCTTTTGATTTAGTACAAGTAATAGAAAATAAATATATATGAACGAACAAAACGTTCTGAAGTTCATACAATAAGTTACCGGTTAATAGACAGATTTTCTCAGCGAATTCTCTCTGTCCTCGCGGAATGTCTGGCTTATCTGGATGACTGGTCGTATGTGGGCGTCGGAGGGCATAGTCACAGTACTGCAGTCACGAGCACGCCCTCTTCATTATTATATTCCTTACTTTCTATCCTATAATAGTATGTTTATAACGATACAAAATACACGTGGGGTCATGCTGCAGTATCATTTTCTTGTATGTATTCATATAATTCTTGTATAGGTAATACGAATGGGGCTGGGGTAAAATGTTTAAATAAAACATCCTAAAATAATAAGGATCGATATTGCTTAGATATTCTTACTTAGGATCGATCGATACTTAGAGCTGAGAAAAATACTTATATTATGTAATCATCATCACAGCTCATAAATGTCTCTCCATTCCTTAACAGAAACACGCGTAAGGGCCTTCGGAGTCATCCGTACACTGTGTCCTCCTTTTCACACCGTACCAAGAAATTCCAAGATTCCTTCTTCTGTCGTTCATCCCATACTTGGAATTCTCTACCTGCGCACGTGTTTCCTCCATCCTACAACATGGGTTCCTTCAAAAGAGGTGTGAAAAAGCATCTTTTAGGCCGGCAAGGGGCGGGCAGGTAGGATAGTGGATGTCGTCCCTACTCTATCTGTCAACTCATTTGGGCCTCTTTCACCGCTTAACATCAGGCGGGAGGAGGTCATTTGCCGGGCCTTACAGAAAAAAAAAAAAAAAATGTCCCCACCGATGGGCTCGAGCCTTAATAAGGGTGTTTAGGCCTTAGTCAACCACGCTGGCCCAGTGTGGATTGGTCGACTTCACATACACTTTTGAATTTCTTAGCAGATGTATGCAGTTTGCTTCAAAATATTGCCTTCACCGTAGGAGCGTCGGACAAATGTACATTATGAAATTCGAAAACGAAAAACACATTGGTAGGCACGTGGCAGGATTGAACCCAGGACCTCGCGATTAGAAAGCCACTGCCGAGTACACAGCACCACTGCGTAATACAAAATGACAAAGATCTACTGACAAGTCCAGAAAGTGCAATGAATTGCAGACTGCGCAATACAAAAATGTGATTATTTTTTAAAATTTCCATTTTAGTTATTCAATTCATAGAATTCAGTTTGATCTTTTCTAATGTATAATGTGGAATCTTCATAATAAACGTAAATGTTTTGCTAAACATTTTGTTGCTATTACCTAATAACAAAAATACATTCCTGAAAAATTATAGAAGCAATATTTTAAACTTGTAAATCCGCAAATAACCTTATCTACCTTTGACAATAATAAAAAAATAATTTATAATAAAATAAGCTGTGCCCGTGAACTATGTTTCGCCATAATAATTGTCAAAAAAATCTGGAGAGGACCACCCTTATCACTTAGGGGTATAAACAATAGCCTACAACTTATCCTCAGACGTAGCAAATACTCACAAACAAAAAACTATTCAAGCCTGTCGGCATACATAGCTCCTTTTCTAAGGCTGTATTGTATTTAATACTAAAATGTGCATTTCAAGCAGGCATTTACGTAAACAGAAATTTGAATCGGCAGATGCTATCAAAGCAGAATAAATTGCCAGAACAAACTAGCGGAAAACGAGCTCGTGCTATTCAATTATAAAATGAATAGAAATCCACATTAGATAGATGCTGGAGACAATAGAGAAATGCCATTGATTTTCAGGAACATGAAATCTCAGTTGTATGGAATCGGAGCTGTGGAATAGCTTTTGTTACCTGTGTTACTACCAATCCTACTAATAATAATGTCCTCCTAACCGATATTCGGTCACGGCGGCCAATCTCAACAGACTAGCCATCTGCGCAGGAGATATTATAGTACATAAGTGATTGCGCAAACACAAGTGTACTCTCTGTTCCTTCACTCGCCTAGTCCGCTGGGATGGTTTACCGACACGACCGGGGCGAGATCTGGCGCAGGTGCCTTCCGAAGCACGGAGGAGCTCGAGATGTTTCGTATTTGGTCACCCATCGTAGGACTGACCGACTACAGTAAATCGTTGCTTAACCTTAGCAATCGTTCGATGAGCGCACATAACACGCCAATGTGCCATCAAGCTCCTACTATCAGTAGTAATACAGGTAAGTTAATTTCCTCTCTTACCACTGCCGTTGTACTCGTAAGAAGGGAAATATTAAATTGCCCGTTTCGCTCAAGTCATGGCTTCATTGATATCAATATTCCAATATCCACTTATCGATCACCATCGATTGTGTTAATTCCTGTAACCTAACCTTACCATGATCGCTTCACGGCCGGATTCAATATGCTGTCCGAAATTGGTTACTAGCGATAGTATTTGACATTAGCTCCATACAAAATACGTCAAAATTCTATCTCTAGTAAACAAATCCAGTGATAGAGAGGATACTGTAACGATTCGTAAAACAGTATTCAAAGTGCGGTGAGAACAAGATGGACAAAAGGCTGCTATGAGCGGTGTCTCTATTTCATTCAATATTAGCGATCGCTGTAAGACTTTTGGTCCTGTGGCTAAAGTAATATATAATAATAAGCGTACAAAAAAATCACAATGTTACACTGTACTCTTGGACCATTTCCGATGGATCGTCATTGGGATTGTGATTTTTCATACGCTTGAGTAACAACATTAGCGCCAAATTGGATCCGTATTTTGAGAAAATTAAATAATACTGAGTTTGGTTCACTCAAAAAACGAAAAATACGGGGTCAATTTGGAGCCAATGCGCAAAAATAAGCGTACGAAAAATCACAATTTCAATGCCGATCGATCGGATCCGGTTCAAGAGTAACCCTACAGGCCCGTAAATCGTATTGGGATTTGTAATGCCATGTCTTTCACACAATTTCCAATTTTACAGTGTCTTTAAGCAAGATGTATTTATTTTCATTTTAAAAATATGACTGTTACGGCTGTATGCGGACATTATCCAAATGCGGACAAAAATTATGCAGTAGCTTTCGTGCAATGTCTTATGGCCGGTACACACTTTGTTTAGTGTTTAGTGCGAGTGGCTTGTTTAGTGTTAAGTGTTTAGTAAAAAACACGTCCGGATAGCTTCTGTTTAGTGTTAAGTGTTTAGTGTTAAGTGTTTAGCGAATAGGAACGCGTTCTATGTACCTAACAAATACAGATACATACGGATATTTGGACAGACACAACAACGAAATAAGATCAAATAAAAAACTTGGGGTTCTACGAATACACCTTACATATTTTTTTCACTCGAATCTTACGTACTGAAGGCTTGTATTTTAAAAAGGGAAATCTTCATAGAATGTGGAGATAGATTGATACTGCAGGAAAAATATACATTTAAAAAATGTATGAAGCACAATGGAAAATGAGAACAGTCGGCTCTTGTTTTGTAGAAGCTACCGGATCACATCTGGTAATATATCCTGGTGAATTACCCGAAGTACTAACAACAATTGATTTTTTTTATTGAATAGTACAAACACTTTCTTTACGGTACCAGACAATGCAACTTGCCACAGAATCTCCTAGGCAAAAACAAGAACATCTACCATCGCAAGCGAGGCTTCCAGTTGTACCGCGTCGAACCAATTAGCGAACTGGACGATTAAAATTCTTCGACATTAAGTTGAATCAATAAATAACAAACTGTCAATGGTGTGAATGAACGGTAACTAGCATCAAGATGTTAGCCGCCGCAGAGTTGGCATTCTCTGGGGATTTCGCGGTCTTTCTAACCAGTGTTTAAGTTAAACCGACCTTAACTAATTGCATAGGATACACTACTATGTGTGCACTTGCTTGCATTGGCAAGTCTTCATTTTATGTAGACATGTGCAATTATCTCGTCCATCTGATTGTTTTTTTTACGACAGGGAACTTGGCGTTTTGTTTCATAAATATTACATGTATCGAACTATGACGAGAATTTAACATTAATATTTTTCATGATAAAGATTTAAAGTTACACAGGGTACCGTATTAATCAGGAGGCGAATTCAAAACACATTATCTACAGAACAATATTAAGGACTGTAATAATATTAATGATCAAGATTTAAAGTAATACCGGGTAACATATTAATCAGGAGGCGAATTCGAAACACATCATCTACAAATCAATATCAAGGACTGTAGTAATTATTTAGACTTAAGACTGTATTAAGTATTAATTTTATTAGCTGATTTTAATTTTATTTAAGATAATTTTTAAGAATTATGTCCACGCGTTTTATCTCAACGGCGCGCGGAGCGGCGTATAGAAATATTTTTTACAAAATATGCTATTCTATCATGTTATTGAGATACCAAGTCGCTCCTTCAAAGGGTTCACTTTGGTAAAGTATACTAAATCAGAATAATTCTAAGCTATTCTTAATGTGAATTCATTAGCAGGTAGAGTAAACAAATCACTCATTTCATCAGTACTTCATCCATAGCGATTACAAAAAATGCTATAAAAATTTGCAAAGTACCCAGTCATTCCTATCCTAATCTGATTGAACGTCACGACTGCACGCATATCGAGTTAATGAATTCTAAGAAGGTAACTATTTCAATAACTACTATTCCTATCAAATCAAAAACATTTATCAAATTTAAATTGCAAGAATGGTTCAGTGCATTTATACACGTACGGAAACCTCTGATAATAAGCGGCGTGCATGCGGAAATGAAAAGGAAATTGACTTTTTTCGAGTCGATCAAAATTCAGTCGAGAAATTTTATGAACGGTAAGTTCCGATTAAACACTTTATAAAATACATTTTCTTAGCATTTATTTATACAGTTACAATTCATATCAATCTGCTAACAGAAAAGAGGTAGCATTGTCTCCAGAACTGTCAATGTCAAAGTCAACATCAGTTTCCAGCGGAGTTTTATTCGTATTTTAGTTTGTTCAAATTGTTGGTACTGACGTGAAAGAGGGAATCATTATGCTCCAGTATAGTACTATAAATCAATTTCTAAAAAAAATTAAGAAATGGACATCAGAATCCTTGTATGTGGATACCGATAACAAGACTCGGTGTTAAGTTTATTAATGTAAAATTTTCTTAAGCATGGCACCTACAAAATAAAACTCGACGGAGTATTAAACTTTTGAGAAATAGGTGTCACTTATGTCCGTTTCATAATATGGTTGTTTATAGTACCTGAAAAGATTATGTTAAACATTAAGGCAGTAGCAAAAAGTTTAATCTTCTTAAATAAAAATAAAAGACGCGAGGAGGAATCGCTATCGAATATTCGATATGAGCTTATATTTCTCAATGCGGACGCGTAGGAGAATGCTATACGAAATCCCACCATAAATTGCACGCTAAAATATTTACTGCACCACTAAACTTGTCGGGCAATGAATGGAGCATTGAATGCCTATACCTCGATTAGTTTATTGGCCTGCAGTTAAGTTGTTGTAACTGTTCCATTAATCTAATCTGCACAAGACAACTGAGAAACAATTCAGAAACTGAAGTATTGAACAATCCGGCTAGACCAGCCATAGACTACGACCTGTATTTATGAGAATATCAACTAAATACCGCTAAGCTCCGAGATTTTATAGTCGGCAAAGGGCAGTTTATTTGAATCTCTCTGCAATATCGTTAATTATGTTATTTGTTTACAATTAAGAGACAATGGTATGATTAGGAACAACAATATGTACTTGAACACAATTTTGCTCAATAGGAATTTAAACTCTTGGTAATATTTGAAACTCAACTTATAGAATAGAGTAAAAAAAATATATTACATGGAAATAGCAAAGAGATCTTTTGTTGAAATTCCATTTTAAGACATGTCATAGACTAAAAAACTAATGTTTAAAAAAACTAAGTGGAGGCTCATTTTATTAATTAAATACTCAGACAAGTTAAACCAGTGCATTTAAACGGACGCAAGTCGGAAATAATTACCAATGGACACCATATTGGCAGTACATAGCCTAGGCTTGGTGATTAGGTGCGGTTAACGAACTCAAAGTATAGAAAGAAATAGATTGAGCTTAATTAGGATTGTGTTGTGACTAGAGATTCTTTACAATATCATTAGGTTTCATCAAATTACTAAAATGCCTATCAACAACTAATAGGCTTTCGTCGTTTCACGTCAACCTACATTAATCTTTGCCGTCCCTTTCGACTGAAAATGGTGTCGATTCAGACACACAACTTAATTTAACTAAACTAATTTGACAGGATTAAAACTATCGCCATCTTTCTTTTTCTCTAAAGGATTAAAAGTGACGGCTTTATTTTTAGACCTGTCAAATTAGTTTAGTTTAATTAATTTGTGTCTGAATCCACACCAATGTCTACTTTCCTAAATATCAAATATGCTAAACAGTCTACTGTATTATTAGGTCGGCTCTACTGCCGTAATGCTAATTATTTAAAAAAAATAACATTGGAATTGGATGTTAAAGCGTAAAATTCTAGTTCAGATGTTGTTGTTATTTGCAAGTGATATTATCTATAATGTAACCAACAATATTAAAATTAGTAATTGTACTGATGAACATTGTTCACTATTCCGTTGTGATTATATGTGACACATTTGAATTGCTGCATAAAACTTAAGCAAAACAATAACATAATGGGAACAAACAAAATAGATGATATAATAAGTGAGTTTAGATTAGTTTAAAAAGATTTCAAACATGCTTCAAGAAATCCAAATTATCAGAACTCGTCACAATAAAGCGCCCGAAATTTAGGCGAATAACTGACTGTGGTTTCATCGTAAAATTATGCTATACACACTTACGACAACATACGCCATTTTTCTCATGTCATTTTGCGGTGACAATTTATAAAAGAGTGAATGTAATATTTGACGACATAACAGTAAACTTATTATTACGTATTGGTTTCTGTGACGTTCACTTAACTAACGAGTTTTGGTTTTTGTTAAAAAACTGTCTAGGGAAACTCTTCAGATTGATTACAAAAAGTTGCAAATAGCAGGAATATACTTTTCAACATATAAATTTTTTATCTGGACACAATATAAGTACCTACAGTATAGAGTATACCTAAATAACATATTCTTATTTTTTATGTCATTTGAGAGTATCACCAGTATCAAGAGTATTATCACTACGCAGCCCCCGTAGCATGAACATCATAACAATATATGATAGAGTGGTTTATTGCGGTAAACAGCCAAAATTCAATACGTTTTATCGTTTTTTGACAATTCTTTTATTTTATGGGATAGGAGGCAAACGAGCAAACGTATAAAGAAACCACATGTACTATTTATATAGGTGACTGTATCTACCTACCACCAGGAGAACAGTCTGCTTACATGCCATCTTGGATGTATAAAAAATCTGTTTCACTAGATTCCAAATGAAAGTCTTTTTCTATTCTACACATAGTAACTATTTTTCTTTACAATAATATTACTCAGTACTCAGTAGAGACAACACTCATTTAAGTTCTTTATTTCACTGACATGAGATTTGTCTCACTGCAGGGTTAACATTTCCTTCTTCTATTTTTTACTTCCGTGGCCTTTGGCTAATATTCATATCAACATGCTGTATTTAAGTTCCACTTACCTTGCCAAATGTTGGCCATTGTTGGTAATTGATTAAATTACCTAATTAATACATTTGTATTTTTGTGAAATAAACATATTTTGACCTACAAGGGCATTCTAGTGTGGAGCAAAGTATCGAGTCACATTGCGGTCACATTTCTTCATGGTGTCAATCACCGCAATATTCAATATCACATGATCTTGGATATTTTGTTTTGTATGAGGATTAAAAGATAAATCCTCAACAGGACGAAGAGATGAACCACTTAATTGAAAAGTAATAGCAGACACAGCAAATTCTCATAATCTATGCACGTTTTTAATAACCATAGTTTAAATTGCATAAATATACGAATATTTCCAGGTCTGTTTATTATTTTCCGCTCACTCTTATCTCAATCTCGGAGTTATGACCCAGTCAAGATCGCGAACCAGAGATTCCGTAGGTAAATATCGTGTGAACCCACTCCTGCCCTAACTGTGACCTTGTTACTCCGTAACGGATCGCAGACATCGTGAGATACGTGTGAATATAACGAAAACGTATATAATTCAGCCGTGAATCAGAGTTCAATGATTCCAACGACATTCTTGCTAATTTGGGGAATTGATATATTATTATTTTTTTCATTTTTGTATTAAATTTGAATCCTAACTGTACCCTTGCTGCTTTGTCCTTTATGCTTTTCATACAATTTTATAGCCAGTATTACGAAATTTTCTTTGTTTTTTTCTCTGTTTTACAAGTAGGTAAATATAGATAATGTTTTACACACGACAGCTTTTGGCATTCATCTCACGTGATGGTAAGTGACGATAAGGCCGAAGGTGAAAGTCAGATTCACCTTGACTCTTCAACAACTGGCTATATTCCCTTTAATTGTTGAAACAATCTTACCTCTAATTGCTGAAACTATAATGCTATCAACATTGTTATTATGGCAACAAACTTAGGTAAGACGGTGGTAGCCAGAAAATCTTCTGCCCTGCCTACGAACAACCAAACCGAGTAGAAAATCTTCTGCCCCCAAGGGTAATTAAACCATGGACCTCCCAATCAACACCCGGTGGCCTCAACCACTAGATCACGGAGGCGGTTAAACCGCCGTTCCCAAATATTACCCCAAAACAACTCCAAATACTACAGAGCCATAATGAGGTAGTTTAAATGTAGTAAATAATTGTAATTCTCACCAGTAATTTAATCATTTGTTATTAGTACTTATCTTAGAAAAAATTCGATGCTACAGAAATATTACCAGGCGCGCGCGTATACTAGTCACGATTGGCAAAAATTACAATAGAAGCCCTTAACCAACTCATCACAGATAATTATACAAATTAAGTTAATATAAGAAAAACAGCAGATGAATAAAACATATCAACTTTTCTCACATTTATGACTCAATTTTTTACACATAACAACCAACAAGATATTAATTATACATTTTGATAATTTTGATTTTGTAAGCGACACTAGCTGCAGACTTAGTTAAGAAATCAACCGGAGGATCTATTCAGTGTTGCCCTCTCTTGACTCGTCCCGCGCGGTCTTTTATCAACGGCTACATCAGTACGGTACTGCGGTCAAAAATAACAGTGACTTTAGAAGAAACCGATAACATCCTTTACAATGTTACATCAGATTCCAGATCACAGTTTGCGAAAATATTTTAACAACAAAAGATTTATTGTACACGGGTACCGGATGGAGTTATAATTACGTCCAACAAACTATTTGAACCCAATAAATTTAAAGTTAGATTTCTTACGAGGCATAGGATTTTCATATAGCATTATGTAGTAGGTACGTTTCGAAAGACATCATAGAAATCAAAAATAGTCCTGACGAATTACATATTAAATAAAGAGTAGCCAATGGGCTCATTAATCAAATCAGTCTTAAATAGAAGATATTTGAACCCAATAAATTTAAAGTTAGATTTCTTACGAGGCATAGGATTTTCATATAGCATTATGTAGTAGGTACGTTTCGAAAGACATCATAGAAATCAAAAATAGTCCTGACGAATTACATATTAAATAAAGAGTAGCCAATGGGCTCATTAATCAAATCAGTCTTAAATAGAAGATAGCTGCACGATTATCAACTGCCGCATGACAATCACGATACACCGTACAGGTATTCTACATAGCCATCGCCTACGAAGTAATTAAAAATTTAAGCCGATAACAATTAATTAAGGCAAGTAATTAACGAGAACGAAAGAGACAAGGTGAAAGCCAACCGCCGGAGCAGAGCCTTGCTTAACAAATCAAACAATTAATTTGTTCATGAGAAACAATCGAATCAAAAAGAACGATGGTAAAAACGCCCGGCGATTTCATAGAAAACAGTGAAAGTGAAGTTGGTGGCAATAAAAGGTAAATTTTGTTTTTGGCTTTAATTGCAACGAGTCCATACAGGCGTGGAGGTTAAGAGGGCAAGCCGATCACGTGCCAATAATATCATACGGGGATCACGAAACGGTGAGCGCAATTCCATTTTCAAAAGCCCTGTTAAATTGGATATATATTATAGGTAATGAATGAATGATAGAAACGATTTTTTAAAATAATAGAAATCATTAAAATTAACTGAAACTTAGGCAAAAAAGCTTATCACACAACACCAACATATCAACTTTACAAATATCACTTATTAAGCAGTATCATATACAGTATAATCGTTCAAATTGATAATCAAATTATCAACTAATATTAACCGTGACATAGGTTGGTAATTTATCAACGGAGTGTGAAGAACAAAAACGGGCACTAACATTAAATTTGTCACGCACTTAGAGCAATGAAGTTAGAATTGTTTACTGAATAATGTCCGCGTACATGTAATGCCGTTTTGAATCCGATGAAATGTTAAACATAACAATTAAGTTAGTAAAAAGCATGGTTTGTGCTAATAAAGTTAAATCAATATATTTAGACATAATAGACATACTGACATTACAAGATAATAAATTAGCTCACAAAATTGCTTAGCGGCATACAAAATATTTTATTTACGGGTTAAACAATATTGGAGATTATAAGTCAAGAAAGAAGAACAGAAAGCTCTAAAAATAACGGAAAGATCTCGCTTGATATCAACATTATATGGGTTACTGGTACAGATGTTACGAAAGATCAACGAAGGAGCAATAACTATCGAAATTAAATCTCACAGCAGGGGAACGTTGTGATGATGTTGATGAAGTAACTATCAGAAACTAGCTGCTAATGTTTCCCTAAAAAGAGCCTTAACCTGTACAAAGTATAGCTTAATATTAATTATATTGTAGCTTATTATATAATTAAAATTGGTGAAATAAGTACTCCATAAAATATTTTTAATTAAATTTTTATGCAAAAAAATATCTAAGCGAAAAAAAATAAAGAATATAATCGTCGTTAACAGGTTTATTAACCCGAACGGGCAACGTGACTACGTAATCGTTCAAAATTGTCAGGTGCATGACCGTGAAGTATTATTGTATCGGGTAAGAATCACCGCGCACGAATGACTCTCCTCGGATATGTCAGCCAACACCAAAACAGTTTCATGTTTTCGCTCACAAAAAGTAAAGATTACAACTGGATTTTCCGATACCGATAAAAATGCTTCCTTCATTTCAAACGTGGAAACGAATAGATGCAGCACATAATTCACATGACATTAATAGTAAAGCGCTCTGAATCTAATCCCATGTCAGTAATAAACATTGATAACTAGCAGTTTTAAGTGTATTTGCCTGCGCACTCAAAGATTGCAATGATATCTAACAAATTTCATTCTCTCTCAATTTCCTGGAGAATATATTTTCTTGAAGTATTAATTTGGTTCATTTTAGTCCTCTTACTTTTCTTGTGTAAAAAGGCATTATATCATTTAGTTAAACTGTGAATGAAGAGCAAATAACTTTATATACATTTCATAGTAAATTAAAGATATTAAAGGGAGTAAACATAATTTCCTGTAATATATTAAATAGGTACCATTTATTTAATTGTATGTTTTTTATCTTTTATTTTATTATTACAATATATACGAGTACATCTATACTGGTGACACAGAAATTATAAGAGTTGCAAGTTTACCAGAGAATGAACGTGCTGTAAGTACTTTTGAAAAACGAGACTTTTCTCATCATTGTGATAATATCTAATGACAAGTTGGATAATTGCAGCTTTCATCTCCACAAATGACTGCACATAAAATCTTTATAGAATCATCGGATGTATGTCAGTAAATATGTTTGCGATATTTAAGTTTACAACTTTATTGTTAAAACTTAAATGAGATGTACATTAAACTAGCTTATAGCTAAAAGTTATTTTATAAAAAATCATCGATAGATTAAAAAGTCAATACATGATGTAAAATTTTAAAGTGTTTTTTTTTGTTGTTGTTTCAGACTGTACCTCTGCCAGCAGGCTCAACTTCAGTTTTAGCAAAACCGACAAAATACCACTATTATCCTCACAATCAACACATATATTTGTTGCCGGAATGTGCAATTCAACAGGTAAATATAACGATTCCTTGTACCTTTCAGAAGTAAAATCCTTGACCTCTCAATCGTATATTGAAAATTGTTTTGGAATTAAACTCACTTACGCGACTTAAACGTTACACCGTTAGAAACTGCGCTAAATTGTTGATATGAAAAGCTATATAACGTTTTGCCAAATGGTGAAAACAGTTAGCGGTTTAAGAAATTTGGTTGCACTTATGTGAGATTTTCAATTGATTGTTATAGGTGTGTAATGCGGTGTACGTGCGCTTGAACTACACGCAGCCATTGTGTGCGTGCCCCGCGCGCTACCGCGACCCGTGCTCCGCCAGCCTCAACGCAGACGACCTGCATACCACGCGGCTTACCACAGATTCCAAAAAGAAGGTAAGCTACAGCGCCGGCACGCAATTTAGATTCACGCCCATTAATGGCGGTTATCAGCCACTGCGACCATTCTAGACATTTCTGTTGCATCTGCACGACACCACAAACTGTGGTTAGAAATTTAGAAATCTGAATTTCCATTGAGAGCACTTTTAGTATTTTGTATTTTCGAAATATTCGACAAAGTCAATAAACGCGAGTAGCTATACAGAACGACTTCTTTTCTTTTATCGCGCACAATGCGATTGGTATCGTGCAAATTTCACTTTTAAAATCATTACATTTGTTTCTGTATTTGGTTTATTGCGCTCACGAGTTGAGATGGAAAGTTGTGTTCGTACATTACGTTCGCTCGCCCTTCTTGATTCTAGATGGAAATGGAATTCAAGAAAGTAATATTATTACCTAGAATAGTGTTAGCTATTCGCACATTAATTAATACTGTGGACATTGAAAGTTTAGGAATGTTGTCGTGTTTTTTTCAATGTACCACTGACAAGAGGTTTAACTGCCTTCAAGAATTGATGAAGCATTAGCGCATTAATGACGGGTCATTTCTAAGGCGTAAAGTTACATTATTAAGTAAATAACATTTTACAGCATTAGCATTATCGATTGCCAGTTAATGTAGTAGAAAAAATATTGTTCCCTAATTTACAGTACGCTTACAAAGCTGTGACATTGGTCAAGACTTGCGAGGCTGTTTCGGAAATGCGCGAGTGCAGAGCACCACGAGATTGGTCATTGCTGGCGCTTCAGAACATACGGACGGGCAAATCGCATTACTTAGTCATTTGTCGGTGTCCAGAAAACCATATACTTGGTAAGTTACAATATTTAGATATACTACTACCGGAAAATAAACATGTTTCATTGTCGCAATCGGACATCCTTGCTTAGCCTTAGAGGCACACGTGCAGGGTGGCTAGAACAAGAAGCAATTTGTAAAAGGACAACATTAAAATTAAATCTATGGTCAAATAAAAAAAAACTTTTGCCAAGTCACATTTGCATAAAAACTTTACAATTTTGCAAGTACTAGTAGGTATATTTTGAGGAACAGTTGACCATAGCGAATTCGATGCAACGACATTGACGATTCTCGGTAGTCCTGGGATAGAGCTCGATATCACAGAGCCTCAGTCCATCCGCAGCAGTTCTACTGATGTGACGAATTGGCTCTCGGTAAACATGTACAGAAGACTGGAACTAACTGGATAACGAGCATGCCGACTTCTGAGATACAAAGTTGAGCATCGAGCGCCACCATTCATTGTTCGCTTGACTGTGGCGAATGATAAAGGATGTACTGTAGTCGTGAATAGGTATCCTAGGAAAAGATCGTAGCTTGTTTGCCTTTGATTCATAACGTTTTAAATGAAAGATGCAATAACAAGATTTAGCAAAGTATCATTGCGTGTAGTGAGAATTATTAGTATAGTACCTACGTTTTTCGTATTCCATACATTTTATGTATGTATTAACATTGATGAGATCAGTTTCTATCCAAGTGTTCTATTTTTAACGGCACTTGAAAACTATTGAATTTGATAAGGGATAAATCTTTACGTTGATCAGCTATGTTACTGATTCCAAGTCTCTCTTGCAAATTTAGCTCCTTATTCAAGTTACAAGTGGTATACAAAATTGTTACAATAGTCTTGAATGAGCTTATATGTAAATTGACATTTTGCAAATTACAGAGGGCCCGATGTCGCACGACCAGCCTACGTACGCATCAGTTCCTGGCATCAGGGTCTACGGCATGATGTGTGTTCGGCCCACCGCTACATATAACTCTGGTTAGTAATATATTCCTAGTAATAATTATAAGCACAATATTTAAGTTTTAACTTCCTCCGTGGTCTTCGTGGGGAAGTCCAGGGTCCGATTCTTCATGGAGATAAAAAAAATGTTGCTTGGTTTAATTTATGGCAGGTCTTCTGCGCCCGCCTGGCTAGCTGTAGCTACCACCATATTAAAGATTTTCACCAAAATAACAATGTTAATAGCATTCTTGTGTTTCGATAATTTGAGGTAAGACTTGTCCATGCTAGCACATAGTGTCCGACTGCTGGGCAAAGGCCTCCCTACTTTCTCGCCAACAGTATTAATCTTGGGCCCTACACCGTATTTTAGGAAGAAAGTCATTGAGTCCATCATGATTATATAATCAAAGGTAAGATAACCAGTTCCTCGTTGAGGAGTCGAGGTGAAGCTCGCTTCCACCTTCGGCACACGTACACAACAACAATGTTTTCAACTGTCACACTGTCGAAATTTTTTATAAAATAATTTTAGTGATATTTCGAAAACACTTCAGAGTACGAGTTGTTGGGCTGAATACCTGGGATAGGCCTTTGCCTATTCCAAAAAAAACTAGTTTTAAAATGCTTACATTCAAATGACATTCACGGTGCATTCCAGATAAGCAATACAACTTTTTGGTGCTAACACCTAGTTTTAACCGCGTTTTGCGTTTCTTTTAAGAAATGTTAACATTTTTAGCCGCACTTCTTGTTATAAATGAAACGGTAGGAACTGATTTTTGTCCTGATTTTTGACACCTCACCTAAACCAGTGACTTAAATTTAGAAATGGTACAAATCAGAATCGGCTAAAACTAATATAAATTTCTTTAATCTAAGTATTTATTGAATCCTCTGAAAAACCTTTTTACTTCATGAAAATACTTTTCATATGTCAAAGAAAGCTGTCAAAAAGGGGTATTAGAGCACCCCTCTTATAGCCATGGTATTTTATGTAAACAATTCGTGGCAAAAATGTTTACGTGAAAAACGCGAAACTAGAATGAAAAGTTAACACCAAAAGCTAATGAAACTAGTTGGTGCTAAAAATGTTTAAAACGGTAAATGCTCTAAGCTTATCCGGAACGCGCCTAACACACGTCTGACGTCTGTCAAGATAAAAGTCAAAGTTTTTTATGGGCCCTAGGCAAACACAATTAACAGTATAATGCCAAACTCTGCTTGTGTGAAATAATAAAGTTTCAAAAATAGATTTGTACTTATGGCTAAAACATAAAAAAATGAGAAAATAAAAAATACGGCTTTCTTTACTTTTCACGTTCTTTCATGTAAGCTAAAAAATAGGTGGTTAAAAATTTTAAATGACGATTGGCACCAACGTTTTGGGCAATTTCTTTGTACCGGACATCGCGGACAGACAATATACGTCAATGGGTTTGTCATTGGGAAGAGCTTGAACCTGCTGAGTGGTTTTAGCATCGTAAATACAAAAAAAAAACCACTTTGTTTTATGCGGCTACTGTTTGGGGCCTGAAGTCATCCGAGATAATAGTAACGCTATGGGGAATTTGTAATTGAATTTTATCTGTTGTACGTAAGGCGCTTGTAATTATGTGGCCAGCCAAAAGCCTGTTTAAAGCAATTATCTCAGCGTTGCTTAGCAGGCCGCGTTGCAAGTCGCGTCAGCCTTAGTTGTGGCCACTATGGCCAGGGGTGGGATTCAAGACACTTTTAGGGCCAACTTTAAATTTACCTTTTAAAAAATATTGCTAAATTGCATAATGCGCGATTATACAAAAAATTAATACAGATGAAACGTTACGTGAAAATTTATTAATTATTTTTATAACTTCTTCATATTTTTTTTCTTTCTTTCTTCTATATAACAATTAATTACTTAATTAACGCGCAATATACATAATGTGTGATAATCATAGTGTCCGAATTGTCAGTGAAAAAAATATTGAAATGAAAATGAGTCAATTCGGACACGTTGTCCGAATATATTTTGTCCGAATCCTCAGCACCTTAAAGTTATTGCGTTTATTAATGCGTCATGGCGCGGGTGGACCCGTAGCATTATTTAGGGGAAGGTAGCCTAAAACGGGTAGGCCGCCTAAAACGGGTAAGTACTCGTACACTGCTGTATCAAGCGTTAGGGTTATTGTGTTCGTGTGCCGCGATTTCCCGAACGTCGACGAACTTCGATCAGTTTCGCTCGGATGCCGGAGTCGTGTAATAGCGTAGGTGTATGCAACGAAAGTTTTTTAGTGACTTTATTAAAAAAAATAAAGGTAAGTGTCTTACGATTAGTCAAAAATCTTTATACGAATCATGCTATTTGTGTTACCATCTTATTTTAGCACTATTTAACATTAAATTAAGGTAGAAAGTTTACCGGTATTACCTTCCAATTTGAGGTTATTGTAATTTTGCATAAACATGTGCTCTTGGGTAAAACGAGTAGGGCAAAACGGGTACCTACTACCTACCTGTTATGATATAGAAAAGTGTTAAGTTCGTCTTATTTTGATTTACCTTTGTTAAAGATTCAAATGTTATGGTTAAAGACTGAATTTGTTATAAGTGGGTTAATTAACATTTGTTACATTTGTTTATATTTTTCTTTATTTAGAAAAATATAAAGTAAGTTAGTTTTCAATGTAAAAAGATTTCTGAACAAAGTTTCCTGCAAAAATATGTTACAATTTCAGTTTTTTACTAATTATAAAAAATACATGTTATAGCCTGTCCAAATATAACTCTATCCTAAGCATACCTGTTTTGCCCGAAGGGGGTTACCCGTTTTAGGCACACATGTGGGCAAAACGGGTTTTTAAAAGGGTTTTGTATTTATCTTATTTAATAAATATTTGATATATGGTGCCATCATATTATGTTTTATTTTGATGCTCGATAAATATTCTATCTCATAACGTAAAAAAAAATATTCTTATAAAGGTAATTTATAGATTTTATTAACCATTTCCTTAGCTTACCCATTTTAGGCCACCTTCCCCTACATTTTGGATTAGTTTTACTAAAAAAAAATGTTTGAGTAAAACTAATCCAAATTATTGATTAAAAATATTGATTTGGTTGTACACTTTGTTATATCGACCCGCTACTCGAAATTTTATCCCGGATTATTAGCTGGAAATCTAAGGCGCCAACACAAGATCTCTAATGCACAAGAAATTGTATTTTAATAGTGTTATATATCAAAGCAGCTTTCTCTCCGTAAATGGGAAGAAATATAATTTCAACATAGCAAATATTTCTAATATCAAGACTTTTATGTAAATTATCTACCAAACAGGCCGTATATACTTTAGCAAACGACCACTTAGAAGTTAATCCAAGTCTCCTAATTATTTCAATGTCTATTACAAATTGTAATGGCGACCTACAAAGCCTACGTTATGACTAATTTCGCAAGTGAGACCTGGGATAATTACATTTTCAGTAATTGCTTATACAATTAAAAGCTCATAAACGGTCTGACACTCTTATACCTATTACTTTTTATCAAGGATATTAATTAACATACACGATACAGAAGATTGTGAAACCATAACGTAGAAATGTAATAAGTATTACTTCTGCTGTAACGATTATACCATGTTATATTGACGCAAAAATATATGCTCGTGTCCAAAAAGTATTACAGGTTGTGTCCACATTTTACGAGATTCTTTATTCGTAACATTTAATTTTGTACCCATTTTTTATTTTAATTGTAGTAATTAGCATATCTTCTGGTTACAGGATACAACTCAAACAGATTCGCCGGATCCAGTGTTCAAAGCACCACGAGTACATACAAAGTGGACTATTCACAGCCCCACACGTATCCAGAGAAACCCGTCTACAACCGGTACCACTCCCACAGCTACCAAGAGCCGGCGTACTACAACAGACGGTCCAGACTAGCGCGAATGAGGCGATCGACTTCAGAATACCCCCCCTTTCCATGGTACAAAGTCAAAGAGCTAGCACGATCGTTGCACTGGATCGACTAGGACAAATTTAGCTCTAGGAAAAGTATGTTGGACCCATGAAGGCCGCCTATCAGTCCAGTGAATATCTGCCTCCTTGGATCCAACGCAGACTTTGAAAACTTATCTGTAACGATTCAAAACGCTTTCGCTTACATATACGAGAATTTAGGTAAGTATCGAACGCTTCCAGAAATATTTCCCATTCTAAACTCGTGTTTAGTATGTCGAAAGCTCTATCGCCTATCAATACTCATACATGCATTTATTTAGTTCAATACTATTAGTTTTCAGTGTCATTTCACTTTGGCTGCAATGTATTTAAACAATTCACCAGTCCAGTTGCCTAATGTCTGACTGAGTTTCGATTTTAGTACCTAAATATTATCCACATATCAGTTAGCAGTACTTCTTATTTAAGATTAATATTGCCAGACATATAGACGTAACCATGACTGTAGTTTTAAGTTTGAATTGATGGTAGAAAAAAAATTGGAACAAGTATGTCCCCACCAACACATTTAAACGAAATTAAGAATCGTGATTTTTTTAATAGGGTAGTTGTTTTAAATTTCAATTTGTATACCATTTGTTTACATATAAGAAAGTGCCCTAAAAATACATATAGCTCTGTAAAACAATATTTGTTCATAAAAGGACAACACTTATTATTATTATTTTTTTTATATAAAATCATAGCAAGGAGTAGGAACTAGTCCTGCCTCGTACTCGGTTGACAAAACGCACACTGGGTTATGTTTTTGTTTGTTGTAAGCGGATACGTGATTCAGTTACATGATTAATACAAAATTTCCTTTGCACTCTAAAAGCGATATGTCACTGTTTGCATAAAGCCGTCCAATTCGATGTTTTCCGCTGGCATCAGACAAAAAAACTCGTGTTATTTTGAATAGATTTAGAGAATCAACTAATATGCTAATATTTTAAATTTTAAGCAATTTGAACAGCAATAACAAATCCAATCAACTACCCTATTTTTGATAAGTACACGAGACAATTGTGATAAGTGGTGATGATTCAGAGGAATTTTGTAATTTGTCAATGCATTTATAGATAGTTATGGAGTATTTTAATTTAAAAAGTATTTATTTAAGCAACCCATATTTATATTTAGAATACAATTTGTAAATAGTAGTGATAATTACAATATTTGTAATTACTATAATAAAATGTAATGAAATTAATACAAAAAATTGTTTACCTGAATGAAGTATGCTCACATCAAGTTTGAATGATAATCTCCCATAAAAAACCGGCAACTAGCGTTTTGTACGTATTTTACTAGTTTATTGTGAGTAGCTGCCATAAAGGTAATTTGGCTATGTTCCTGGTAATTTGGCTATGTTCCTTTCACAAACGACGTGTCGACTGTCGACAACATGTTTGACGTGGCATAATCGAACGTTGAATAATTGGAATGTGCAGCGTCCAATAAAAATGACGCTCTTCAAATCTTCATCATCACTAGATGCACTTGACGCTAGTACGGAGACAACCTAAGAAAGAACGAAAGTATTCGGCACATCAGGTTGCCCGAAACGATTACATTTCTTCAATCGATTTTGAACTGTATCTGGACAGTTTTCTGCAACCCGGGGGGTTATTGTCTAAGAAAAAATCTATCAAGATCGCCTTGAAATTACTTGTCATTGCGGCGTCAATACAAGAATCTGAGTCGACTGCCTAATAAAAAATAGTAATGGATGCACTTCTGTCAGAATTGAAAGCGATCCTGATAGATTTTTTTACAACAATCAAGAGGCTAGTGGAACGTTGGCCCTCATCATCATTATAGCTAAGAGACGCCCACTGTTGTACATAGGTCTCCCCCAAGGATCTCTAAACCAATCGGTCCTGCGTGCGTCGGTCCCGCATCCAACGGCTTCCCGCGACTCAACTTAGACAAAAAAGTGTTGTGTGAATAAACTAACTCACTCACAGCGCCATTTGTCAGAAACGTGTGGAACTTATAAATATTTACAAACCATTTAATTCGCAATGATAAATTTTAACGTCAATCCTTAACTATCCTATTTTAAAAGTTGGACCAAATTACATACAGCAAGCAAAATTTCAGCACATGGCACAGGTGGCACTTTTCAAAAAGGCCCAGTTAAAGTATTATAGACCCATTACGCTTCTGAGTCATGTAAACAAACTGTTCTCGAGAGTCACCACGTATCGTCTTGCGCGCAGATTTGGGGACTTCCAGTCTTTCGAACAAACCGGATTCTGAAAAAGCTATAGCACCATAGACCACATTCATATGCTGCGGCAGGTTATACAGAAGACCAAGGAGTATAACGTAATATCACCGAAACTGTTTACAACTGCGTTGGAGGATGTGTTTAAGCTCAAAGAGGGCTCAGCATCAACATTAACAGAGAGTACATGACTCACATTCGTTTTGCTGATGATATCGTAGTCATGACTGAGACCACGGAGATCGTTCAGCATTTGCTCTGGTCGAGCAAAATGCTCTCAGCGTGTCTCAACAAGTGAGTTATAAAATTAACATGGACAAGACTAAAATCATGTCGAATTTCCACGTAACTCCTGTGGCGCTGGGCGACTCTACACTGGAAGTGGTGAACGAAAATGTTACTAGGGCAAATAGTCCATCTCAGTAGTACAACTTCCAGAAAGAGGTATATCGACGAATTCAACTCGGTTTGGGAGCGTTCGAAAAGCTATGCAGCATATTCTCGGGCAAACTGCCGCAGTGTCTCAAGACAAGTCTTCAATTCGTGCGCGTCCAGTGATAACGTACGGAACTGAGACGTGGCCGCTTTCCATATAAAAATGCTCAAGGTCACTCAAAGTGCAATGAAGAGGGCTACTCCACGTGATCGAATCAGGAAATGATGTGTTTCGTAGGAAAACTAAAGTCACAGACAAAGCCCAAAGTATTTTAAACATTGAGTTTTTTTTTATGTCTATGACCCGGCAAATGACCTCCTCCCGCCTGATGTTAAGCGGTGAAAGAGGCCCAAATGAGTTGACAGATAGAGTAGGGACGACATCCACTATCCTACCTGCCCGCCCCTTGCCGGCCCAAAAGATGCTTTTTCACGCCTCTTTTGAAGGAACCCATGTTGTAGGATGGAGGAAACACGTGCGCAGGTAGAGAATTCCAAGTGTGGGATGAACGACAGAAGAAGGAATTTTATACAATCAAAACTTATCGACAGTTTACGCGTCCAAATTTCGCTCAGTTCTGCTACAAATTCGAAGCGTAAACTCTCGATAAGTTTTCATTCTATAAAATTTACCTATAATGATTTTATAAATACAGTTTTTTAATTATTTGCCTTCATAATAGCTCGTTTTTAAGTGGTTAAAGTTTGATTACGCTAAAGGATGATTTTTTATATATAAAGTGATATTTTAAAAGTGGTAAAATTCATAAAATTTGAACTATTTAAACCACCTTAAATAAGGAAACTACAATATTTCGAAAAAAAGTAACCAGTAAATGTCATTGTTGAAGATTTAAGAATAAATGTATACTTACTGAATATATTTCATGTCTTGGTCATATTTTTTACGTGACGAGCGCATGAACATGTCCTTAAACGCGTGGAATGTAAATATGGGTATGTTTAAAGCCTTAAAAAACATTAAAAATAGCATTTAAGTAACAAGTGAAATGTGTCATGGAAACTTCAAGTCCTACACTCTAAATTTGACGTAAAATGTATTTCCTTAATTGCATTTTTAATAACTAAAAAAAAATTTTACTTCTCTGACAATTCTGCTAGAACCACCGATTATTATAAGACCGGGCCCTTAACATTAGCAAAGTCGTTTGTTTTAAGCCGTAACAAACAAAATGTAAAGAGGTGGTGTGGGAAATACACATGCAGTAAAGCGCAGATGCCACATTCTCGCGTACTACAGCGCCTCGTTTTTTCGACACCATTTCAATGCCTTTCACGCATCGAACGCCGCTTGTGTATGAACCATGTGATATGCATGACGTTCAGGCATGATATCCACACAAGAAACGGAGTATACCTGTATCATTTCTATCTCGATGAGAGTCTCGAGGTTTCAGGCAACCCATATCTATTGCCCCGTTTGCATTCTGCACCTGCCTCTGCCGTACTTAACAAAATACTTAATAGTAGTGTGTATTTACATACTGTCCTGCCGCACATTCGCTTTCGGCCTGGTACACCTATCCTTATAAAATCACCACTGGTAGGGATAAGTGGAAACTCTCTAGTACACTTATCCCTACTTTAAAACAAATAAAATATTTTTATTTTTTATTAATGATGTTCCCCGTTCAACGCTCCGTCCTGAAGCCATCCAGATCCAAAACCCCGAGCGCTTTGTATTCGAAATGCAGAATCGCTTCGCTTGCCTGGAGGATTGCACGGATGTGGAGACATATAATGACAGGGTTGTGGAAACTGTGCTTACGGTGGGTTCGAAGTTTTTCAAACCCAGCCGTACAAAGCAAGGAAGCAAGATCTCAGAGCCGACAATCAAGCTGATGGAAGAAAGGGTCTGCAGTCTTCTGAAGATGCTCGTCGGCGACTCAACAAGCAGATCTCGAAGTCTCTAACACGTGACATACGCCGATTTAATACGGAACGTATTAAAGAGGCCATCGAGTGGAACAAGGGCTCCAAAGTGTTCGCAAGAGATCTGTCAATCAAACAGAGTCTGCTGACGAAGCTGAAGACAGAGGACGGCAGAGTCGTTACGTCTCGGCCTGAGCTTATGGCTGAGATCGAACGCTTCTATGGATAGCTTTACAACATCACAGGCACCTGTCATTCAGGCTACAGATCCTAGAGCCAAATTACACCGAAGACATCCCGAACGTCAGCCTGTACGAGATTAGTGTGGCTCTTAAAAACAACAGCTTAAAAACAACAGGGCACCGGGTGATGATGGAGTTACAGCTGAGCTTTTGAAAGCGGGTGGACTACCAGTCCGGAAAGCGCTGCAAAGGCTATTTAACTCCGTCATACTTGAGGGCAATACGCCTAAAGCATGGCACATGAGTGTGGTGGCACTGTTCTTCAAAAAGGGCAACAGGGCTCAGTTGAAGAACTACAGACCCATTACGCTCCTGAGTCATGTCTACAAGCTGTTCTCGAGAGTCATCACGAATCGTCTCGCGCGCAGGTTTGACGACTTCCAGCCTCCCGAATAAGCCGGATTTCGTATAGTACCATAGACCACATTCATACGCTACGGCAGGTTATACAGAAGACCGAGGAGTGTAATCTGCCACTATGCTTGGCGTTTGTAGACTATGAGAAAGCCTTCGATTCTGTCGAGACCTGGTCCGTACTTAGATCAGTCCAGAGGTGCCAAATAGACTACCGGTACATCCAAGTGTTGAAGTCATTGTACGAAAACGCCACTATGTCGGTCCGCCTTCAGGACCAGAACTCGAAACCAATACGACTTCAGCGAGGTGTGAGACAGGGTGACGTTATATCGCCGAAGCTGTTCACAGCTGCGCTGGAGGATGTATTTATGCTTTTGGACTGGAGAGGACTCGGCATCAACATAAACGGCGAGACTCACCTTCGTTTTGCCGATGATATCGTAGTCATGGCTGAGACCGTGGAAGATCTGGGCATAATGCTCAAAGACCTCTGTAGAGTTTTGCAACAAGTGGGTCTTAAAATTAACATGGACAATACCAAAATCATGGTGAATTCTCATGTAGTACCCACTCCTGTGAAGGTTGGAGGCTCTACGCTGGAAGTTGTTGAGGAATATGTTTACCTGGGGCAAATAGTCCAGCTCGGTAAGTTCAACTTCCAGAAAGAGGTAAATCGACGAATCCAACTCGGCTGGGCAGCGTTCGGGAAGCTACGCAGCATATTCTCGGCCAATCTACCGCAGTGTCTTAAGACGAAAGTCTTTAATTACTATGTTACTCGTTATTTTTACAATGTCCAAATAAATTATTTTTCATTTCATAATTAACGTGCATAAACGACGAAAGTCTTCAATAAACGTAATAATCGTGATGTCAGAATCGCCAGTGATGACGTACGGAACTGAGACGTGGCCGTTTACAATGGGTCTCATCAGAAGGCTCAATGTCTCTCAAAGGGCAATGGAGAAGGCTATGCTCGGGGTTTCTCTACGCGATCGCATCAGAAATGAAGAGATCCGTAGAAGAACTAGAGTGACCGACATAGCCCAAAGAATTGCAAACCTTAAGTGGCAGCGGGCAGGACACATAGCTCGCAGAACTGACGGCCGTTGGGGCGGAAAGGTCCTTGAGTGGCGGCCGCGTCTCGGGAGACGCAGCGTTGGTAGGCCCACCACAAGGTGGACCGACGATCCGGCGAAGGTCGCGGGAAGCCGCTGGATGCGGGAGGCACAGGACCGATCGATTTGGAGATCCCAGGGAGAGACCTATGTCCAACAGTGGGTGTCTCTTGGCTGAAATGATAATGATTATGTTCCTCGTGATGATAAAGCGACTGACGGAAACTGTTCAGTAGACAGTGAGTGATAGCTTCACCATGCTTCGCAGATTATCTGGTTCGTGATTTGTCTGTATTTTACAATTCGTCTAGTTTCTTTTTAAAATAAGCCGGCAGACGAACTGAATAAAATTTATCTATCATCTTCTGCGACGTCGAATTTTCTTTTTTTTTAAATTTCTAAACAGACACAGCGCTGGCGCTGTAACTATTTGAACTCCTGCCATTACTGATAGTCGAAAGCAAGGCCTAATACACTTATCTCTACCATAGAATCCCTGCTGGTAGGAATAAGTGGAAACTCTCGAGTACAGTCATCCCTAAATAAAAACAAATAAAATACAATTTTTACTAACCATGTTTGTCGTGCTTCCTTTGAGTTCTGCAGAAAAACCGCTCATTTGGGAAGCGCCGGGCCGCGCGAGCAGCCAGGGGCGGCTCATAAATTTGTGGGGCCCTGGGCTAATACTACTCTGGGGCCTATTAATTATTGAACTAATTGTAATTTTGTCAAAAAACTGTTTTCTTTAGTGATGAAGATGTTTATTTTATAAGTTTGTGTTTGCAAACAAATTCTACGACATAATTATAAATCAAAGTTTCTAATAGGCAAGCGACAGGATAATTCCCTGTTGTTATTGATAGTCTGCACACGGGTTGATTGATCTGGGTTGCCAACCTTATGATTGTTTTTTTTTTTTAATTTTACATATTTTTCTTTACTTAAAAACAAGTATCGTCTAATTTTTATAGGGGCTAGGGGCCCTTTGTATCCACGGGGCCCCGGGTTGAAGCCCAAAAAGTCCTTAGGTAGATTCGCCCCTGCGAGCAGCGGTGGCAGTAGTATGAGATCATGTTGACATACTCGTCTCGCTCACTTTACTTTACACTTATGCTGAATGCAACGCGGTATATGATCCTGCAAACAATATTTTAAGCCAAGCAACAAGAGTAATGTTTCGGCAGTGACACTCACCTAATACTTTTTGATCCACGACAATGTCACACGAGTACATGGCTGCCATCAATCTCTGTGGTTGGACTTGAAAAGCTTTTCTGCACCCTTCTTTTACAGCAGACACGATCTGACCTAAAATACATAGCTAGCAATGTAATCACAGATTTTTTATACACACGTTAGGAGGATTGTGAAGCTGTAAATGTTCATACAAAAAGCGATAACGCTTTCGTCCCTCTTTACAAAATTCAAGTGCATTCAAAGGCTGTTAAATAATCACCTGTCTGAACCGGGAATGGAACTCGCCTAATGTAAAAAATGAATATCCTGTATAATACTTATCGATAGTCGATCACAGGGAATAAATAAATGTATTAGTACCTAATGCATAATGGGACAAGATAAAGTATAAAAAGAGGGGGTCTATTTATTTGAGTTTCGCAAAGACAAGTATTTTGTATCGATATAGATACAAAAATACTTTTTTGGGCATACCTACGGTTGGATTGCCGACCGCGTCGGACCGTCTGTTGCTGCATCGGCTCCAGTTCAGTTGGATCCAACCAAACCGGAACGTCTATCAGTATTTATTGAAAAGTATTGCTTTTATAGTGTAAGTAAGGAAAGTGATATGTGGTTCAGGAAATGTAATTAACGAATACCTAATAGTGAAGGAATGAAAAGGTTACATAATTCTTTATTACCGGAAAGCGGTCCGAAACCAATTGCATCATCCTCTTCACTTTCCTCTAAAGTCCATTCTTCAACACAAAAAGCCACGCCCATCATAGGCTCTTCACACAATGGTCCAGCCAATGTTGCCAATTGAAACCCATTGATGAAACTACTCTCATATTCAAATCTCGGATCATCACTTATTTCTTTGTCGTGATACAAGTATTTTGTACTATAGTCTGTAGTGTGATTCAATAACACATTAGGACCACAATTTCTAGGCCCAACAGACCAAATTTGCGACGTAATATCTTTCCATTCTGGATCTAATTTCATACTTATGCTTTGTAGTTCATCTTTGAAATCGTGTATTAATTTCAACATCCTCTCAGACAGTTTGTGTTTTGTGCCATTAAGGTGTAATAAATCCAGTTTCTTTTCTAAAATATCATTTCTAGCTAAACCTTGTAAAGTCTTAAGATGTTGTGATATTGCTTTTAACAAATCAGATGATTTATCTAATAAGTTTGTGATTTCACCAGGTAAAGGTTTAGCTCTTATTCTGATTCTACTCTGTTTACTATTTGTGTGTACGGTGATTACGGGGTCTTCTTGAACTTTATTATCTTTGTTTATGTGTTGCGAGTCTATTTCTTCATTAGCCATATCCATTTTGGGAGGCTCCACTACAGTTTCTCTGAATGGAACTATTGGTTCTGAGACTGTGATGGGTATTTTAGCATAATTATTCCTAAAAAATAGTTATGATTATTATTTTATTAAAAATTTATCACAAGGAACAAGTTAGTAGATTAACTACTTATAGGCAATAAAGATAATCAAAACTTATTCAGTATCAAAAGTAGATACTTACCTAAGATCTTCTAAACATCTTTCTAAGTGTACTTCTCCTACAGTTATCAAAACATGTTCTCCAGTTTCTTGCAATAGCACTTGCACACATGAATCAGATTGATTCAGCAGTTTGAGTCCTGAAAAGCTCCACATTATTACATATTATTCATACTTTACTTTTAAAAAGCCATATTACATGGTAATCCAATAAATATCAAATTATGTAGTATTTTTACCTTTAACAAGTTGGGGCAATTGTGAAGGATATGTCGGTTCAATTGCTACTCTCAAAATTGGCACAGCTGAATATTGTATCTCACTAAACGCAGGACAAGCGATTGTGCTGCTTAAAGTAGCTGTTTTAAGTACATGGTCTTCTAGTCCTCCGATACCTACACCAGTAAAGTTTAGTTAAATTGTATTTTTACTGTTAAGATTCTAAAAAAGTTATTTTTATAGTAACAATTCTACAAATAAATTTACAGTTAGTTTATGTGTTATCTTTATCAGTACATAAACTGACACGTACAGACTTCAAGAAAAAAAGCATAATTACCTATTACGTTTCCAGCAACCGTTTCATCAATATCTTCTAATTCCCTGCCCATTAGGATGTATAAAGATTTTATTCTGCAAAGCAAAATAAATTATAATAAATATTATAACTATATCTTATAATTAATAGATTGACTAAATACAATATCTTACTCTGTAATAGTTATATGCTCGTCATTACGTAAATCTTTCAACTTTTTAATGGGATCTACGTTAATTGTCTTTAAATTAAGAATACTGGATGGGTCGTGTTTCGGGCCTAGAACAAACACTTTGTCACCCTTTCTTATCTTTCCACTAAATACCCTAGCAAATGCAATGAATGCCGGCTGTTCGCTTTCCTCATTTACTGTATTTTCTTCACTATTAATTTTCGTAGTCTCATTATTAGTTTCTGCATTTACTTCAGCCGCAGGTATTTGTTCTGCTTGATTTTTTTGTTCCCCCCTTAACTTTTTAGCTTTTTCTCTTCTATGTGCCATTTCTTCTGGTGTCAGAGCCTTTGGCTTATTTTCTGGTAAAACACTTTTATCAACACTAAACATTTTAGATACAAAAATAATTATAGGCTTATCATTACTACTATCACAGGCTAAAAAATCATCTTTAAGTTTTTGTGTTTCTGGATGATGTGAATCTAAATCTTTGATTCTTGAACACATAAGTTTCTCAACTTTATCTGGCAAAATATCTTTTGGTGACGGAAGTTTTGTACAAACCATATCGAGAACAGTTTGCGACAATGGAAGCCACTGCGTCATTAGTGATTGAAGTTGAACCCTCGTATCAGTATGCCTTAAGTCACGAGTTGTCAATTTAATGCCTAGTTTTTCACATATAACAGGAACTTTTTCTTTTTCATTTCTTATAACTACAGTCTCATAAATGTTCCATAAATTGTCAAGAATGACTTGAACAAATAAAGGCTTTTTGGCTTTTTCTTGTGCACCTTTCAAGAACCTTTTAGTTTTTGTGTTAATATAAAAATCTCCCCATAATACTTTCTTCAAAATTTCTTCTTTTACACCTGTAATTCAAAAATGGTACTGGTTTAAATCAAAGTGACACTTAATTGCCTTTAAATACATTTACTATGTACAGTGACGAAATGAAAAGGTTCGACAGTTTTTTATTGATACGTTTACCCTTTAGATCAGTGACAATGAACAGAAATTGCATTGAAAATTATATTTAAGGCACCGAACACACCCCAGAAATCTGCGGACGAGTTCTGCGTGCGCGGCTGATTAAAATCTTACTCATACAAAAACCAGACGACAGCGGTCAAAGTGAACGTGCGTTCTGGCAAATGTGCAAGGATTCTACGCTCTAAGTCTACGCTCCGACCAGTACCTGTACAAATCCTAAGCCCCGAGTTTTTAATTGGAGCTTCAAACCGCTTAGAAGCCCTTGAGAACAGCTTAGATGTGGACGATCTAAACAACATAGTGGTGGATACAGTTCGTACAGTAGGGTCTAAGTTTTTCAAAACCCGCCATTCCAGAATAAAGATACTATTTAACAAAACGTTCTAACTTATGGATCAGACACGAAATGAGGCTGCAGAACTCAACAGATACAAGTCGTTACCGGCGGCTAAATAGGCAGATATATAAGTCATTGACATGCGACCTTCGCCGATTCAATAAGGATCTTATTGGAGAGGCTATTCAGCGAAATAAAGGATCCAAAATGTTTGCGATACATCTATCTATTGGGCAAAATCAACTGACGCAACTAAAGATTGACGACGGTAGCGTCGTTTCGTCGAAACCTGAAATTCTAAAGGAGATAGAAAGTTTCTTTGGACAGTTATTCTCCACGAGAGCACCTGTTGAAAGCGAGGTTAGAGGCCCCAGAGCCAAGCATACCCGACACTATACTGAATATATCCCGGACGTCAGCCTGTACGAGATTAGTATGTTTCTCAAACAACTAAAAAACAACAAGGCAGCGAGTGACGACGGAATCACTACAGACATTCTGAGAGCGGGCGGTAAGCCGATACTTAAAGTCCTCCAGAGGCTGTTTAATTCCGTTATCCTCGAGGTCAGAACGCCTAAAGCATGGAGTAGGAGTGAGGTCGTCCTGTTCTTCAAAATTGGTGATAAGACACTCTTGAAGAACTATAGGCCGATTTCACTCCTGAGCCATGTTTATAAGTTGTTCTCGAGAGTCATTACGAATCGTCTCGCTCGCAGGTTTGACGACTTCCAACCTCCCGAACAAGCCGCTTTCCGAAAAGGCTATAGTACCATGGACCATCTATATGCTGCGGCAGGTTATATAGAAGACCGAGGAGTATAATTTGCCACTTTGCTTGGCGTTTGTGGACTATGAGAAAGCCTTCGCTTCGTTTGTGACATGGGCGATGTTGCAGTCCCTCCAAAGGTGCCAAGTGGACTACAGGTACATAAGATATCTATACGACAACACCACTATGTCGGTCCGATTACAGAACCAGAGCTTTAATCCCATCCAATTGCAGCGAGGTGTACAGCAGGGAGACATTATCTCTCCAAAGCTATTTACCGCTCTGTTAGAGGAATTTTCAAGCTTCTGGATTCGAAAGGATACGACATTAACATTAATGGCAAGTACCTACCACATCTTCGTTTTGCCGATGATGTAATCCTAATGGCTGAGACCTTGAAGCACCTGAACACCATGTTTGGAGATCTCAGTAGACCTTCCCAAAGAGTGGGTCTAAAAGTGAATATAGATAAGACAAAAATCATGTCGAATATCCATGTTGTACCCACTCCAGTTTATATTGGGAACGCTACACTTGAATTGTTGACCCTTATTTTTAGGAGGGGAAATCCTTCTTACGGATTCGACAAGGGGCCGACTGACGAGGCCACCCCAAGGATATGCCAGACTCGGGTAAAAACCCCATACCTGGCTAAAACCCCTCCAGATACTTCTACCTCCGTAGAGACACAATCGGGATCGGCGTTAGCCATTCCCCGATTAGGCCCCCTGGAGGGTTGCCTGGCGCAAGCACCAGGTATTACCTCTACGGGGGGATCGACAAGTACGCCTCCAGAGGGGGCGGAAGTTACTAGAGGGTAGTTTAGCCAGGTATGGGGTTTTTACCCGAGTCCAATGGCACATCCAAGGGGCGATCTTGTTACCTTTTCAGTCCCTTGTAGAATCGTAAAGGGATTCCCCCGCCCTAAAAAAAAGGTTGGACATTGTGACAGCGGAGCAAGCAGAGCATGAAACTGAAATAAAACTGCATGTTTCATGCGCCGGGTCCGAATAGCAAACGACTTCTATAGGGACGCGGGTCCGAATAGCCACAGCTTTCAAATAATAAAACCAGTGATATTTCCTCTTTTATCATTATTAGAAGTCATCGATGGTTAAAACTACAGACATTTCAGTGTCTGTCAATGACATCATTGTTGTCTTGGTAAAAATCTTGCATTAAGTCGCGTCGCGCCGTCGCAATAGCAACCACGGCTACGAATATTCGCTTATGTCGTTGCAGTATTATAAAAATCACTTCATGAGTAAATGCCAAATTTATTTAAATATTATATTATTATATTAATTCATTCATGTGACTGGTGCAAACAAAAACAGTCTTTATGATGAAGAACCTTTTCATTCTTCCCTGAGTGTACAATTATGTAAAAATAAGACCAAAAAAATAAAAATGACAAAGCAGTAGAGTCATTCATATTAAAAAAAAACAAATTCAATCACTTTATAGTCGTGAAATACATACCTAATTTCGCAGAAAATAGCTTGGCAAATGTATGAATCGTAAAACCCCAACCATCAATAGCACTTGCAAATACAACATTTCCTTGCTCTGGTGAAAAATAAAGTTGAGAGTCATCTGAGTCTTCTAAGGCTGAAGACCAATCATAGAAATTATTATCCTCCTTTGTTTCTTGTTTTTGTTGCTGAAAAGAAAATGAGAACAAAAATGCATTCATTAAATTCTATTATTATAAATTTACTTTACATTCAATTATTATTATAAAAAATAATTTAAACTTAAATAGTTATTTTTTATTATTATTTCTCATGTGATACCACTCAGTTATTCTTCTACTCCAATCATTCTTTCCACTCATTACATGATCAGACCATTTCCATTTTTATCTTTTGATTTTCAATGTTATTTTCACACAATATTTTAATAAATATAATGAGACAATTTTAAACAAAAAAATACCGAATCTTAGAACATATCTTAAAAATATAATCAAAGGGATTAAAGGGATTAGGGAGTTAAAGGTACTCAATAACGATATAATTTTTAATTATTTACTGAAGGCTCAAGAATAAGCTTTGTCTTATTATTTTAGCATTTTAATAAACTTATTGCAAGTTTCAAGCATTATTCTGTAAAAGGGCAACAAATGTAAAATAAATAAATTATCATTCTTAACATTGTTCATTTTTTTATTTTAGATTTTAGTATATTAGTACAATTATCAAAAAAATAGTTTTTATTAAACATAATGAAAAATTTTTAAATAAAAAGATATAATCTACATTTAATGTAGAGGAGTTATTCTTTCAATTACATCGTCGTCGCTGTCATATACACGGTGTTTCATCATCATCACAGCCCATATATACGTCCCCACCGAGGGGCTCGAGCCTACCCTATGTTAGGGTGATTAGGCCTTAGTCAACCACGCTGGCCCAGTGCGGATTGGTCGACTTCACATACATCATTGAATTTCTTCGCAGATGTATGCAGGTTGCCTCACGATGTTTTCCTTCATCGTAGGAGCGTCAGACAAATGTACATATGAAATTCGAAACGAAAAACACATTGGTACATGGCGGGTCTCAAACCCCGACCCCCCCGATTGGAAGGCAAGTGCCGAGTCCACCGACGCTCTTTGTAGATTCGACCGGTATTTCATAATAACCAATAAATAATCAATGCATTATCTAAAACTAATTATTAAAATGTGTTTACACGTAATGTCATTCAACCCAAAATTTTTATGTATATCATATTTGGGTTAAATGACATTACGGGTAAACACAATTCAATAATTAGTTTTAGATAACGCATTAAATATTTATTGGTTATTATGAAACACCGTCAGTCTTACAAATAAAAATGAGTTATACCACATTTATTCCACCCTTATACTAGGTATAGTTATACTTAGTATAAAACGAGAATAACTCTAGAATATTTTTTGACAAATAAACGAGGTTTATCTTCGGTATAGCTATTCTTCCGATCTATCAAAATGCACAATATGGCAACAGCGCAATCAAAGAGAAATGTACAAAAAAGTAACATTTTATCAGTGAAAGCTGTCAGTTTTTCGACCGGGCGACCGTTTTGTTGATTGGTTTCATTTCCATATTTTTATATTTGTTTATACTTTCGTGTAAATAATTATATTAATTTGAAAATAGTTAAATTTTGATAAAGAACTTTGATTTTTTTTCAAAAATGCTGAATAAATCAATAAATAAATTTCGTCTCGGGCGGGGATCGAACCCGTGTCTCCAACGTACCGTATTGACGCTTTGACCACTTCGACCACCGAGCTCTTATCAGCTCCGACGAAATCTTTAACTGTATTGATCTCATTAATTTGGGGGAGGAAGGGTGGGGGGTGGAGATGGCTATGCTCGGAGTTTCTTTACGTGAACGATAAGTAATGATGAGATCCGTAAGAGACGCCGCGTTGGTAAGCCCCCCAAAAGGTGAACCGACGACCTGATGAAGGTCGCAGGAAGCCGCTGGATGCGAGAGGCGCAGGACCGATCGGTATGGAGATCCTTGGGGGAAGCCTATGTCCAACAGAGGGCGTCTGTTGGCTGAAATGATGATGATGATTGATCTCATTTGAACTTTGTTAATTTTTAACAGTGAATAAAGACTACTTTATTGTATCCATTAACTATATTTAAATATAATAACCTCAAATGACAATAGCAAACAAGCACAAATCGAGTTATACTAGGTTTATACAAGGGTGCGGGCTGGTATAACTTCGGAATAACGTTTGTATCAATAGAAATGTCAATGTTATACTCGGTATAAGTTATTCTTGGTTTATTTGTAGACATTTTGCTTATTCTTAATTTTAACTTTATGCCACGTTTATTTGTAAGGCTGCGTGTATATAATCTCCCTACTTTGACCTTTTAAAGGCCTTTCTCTTTTAAGTAAAGACATCAAAATAGAAAAAGTTCACTTTTTTTGTCTTCAAGTATATGTGACTGTCGAGACGTCGTGATGCACTGAGCGCCGAACATGGAGCGCATGCATCAACCAATAGCAACTGATAATGTTTTTCATGAATATGCAGAGCGTTATGACTGGCTAAGACTTTTTCGGGCCCTTCAAGAATGAGACTTCTGTGCAGGTACATCGGTGTAACTTAAAAAAGTGGTACTACTACTTACCCTGCCACATGTTGTTGTGGTTCAGTAAACTATCGGCATGCTATGATGGCCGCTTTGACGTTTGTCCACTCATGAAGTTTCGTATTAATTAATAATTACATTTGAAGAAGCAAATTGCTGTACTATTCAGAGCAACATAATAGAGCAACTTATAGATTTGATTATTTTTTTTTCACTATTGTAATATATCAAACGGCCATCATAGCGTGCCGCAACTGTAGTTACAATATTAAGTTACTGTCTGTTCAAAACATATCAAATTCAAAATTACACATAGTCAGTTTTGAATCAAGATGGGCTAAGTAGTTTTGCAGTGAATCAGGGGCAAATAATGGTGACACAATATTTTCATACCAGATTTGACTAAATAAATAGGATCTCAGAAGAGTGTAATAATAATAAAAGGCTTATGAGCAATATGATTTGAATGTTGGAAAATAGAAAGTATGGACGAAGGGCTCAACGGCTTAAGTGATAATTCCCATTTTCAGGAACCTTAATCATGCAAGTTAAGTGGAAGAAAGTATAGTGTTTACCATATAGGGCAACATTGAAATTTTTGTTAAATTTGACAGGTATCACATTTTTCAAGATTGTTAATATTTATTAAAGTATTTATTAAAAATAAAACACATAATCTTCTTATATATAAAAATGAAATGCTGTGTGTTTGTCTCGCTAAAACTCAAAAACAGCTCAACAGATTCTTACGAAATTTTCTGTGTGTGTTTGAATAGACCCAAGGAAGGTTTAAAACTACAATTGGACCCGGTAGGTGGCGCTATAATCTGGCAGGACAGCGTCTGCCAGGCCCACTAGTCTTCTTATATATAAATAAAAATCAATGTATTACTATGTTTGTTTGTCCTCTATGCGTTCCGAAACCATTCAACAGATTGTAATGAAACTTTAGTAGGGTGTTATGGGGACACCTGTGAGGGTTCCTAACAAAAAAAAGGCATTTACATGGCATTGCAACGCATGCCGGGTACAGCTAGTTTGAAATAAAATTGAATAATTACCACCTTATCAATTGTATTCTCTTCATTTTCAAACACCTCAGTTGCAAAAAGTTCACCCACCACAGCATTAACTTGTTCCAATACTTGCATTAAGTAAACATAGGCATCCAGTGGAGTCAGTTGCATATCCAAGATAAGTCGATCAATTTTATTTAAGATTAGTACTGGACGGATATTCTCAGCATATGCTTGTTTTAAAACAAGCCTAGTTTGTGGGCACACACCTTCAACAACATCAACCTAAAACAAAGTTCTAGTTAAGAAATGCTTCTGAAATGATTAGCTCTACTTTTATGTTAACAATAGCATCTTTGCTATTACATCACAATGTACAATAATTGGTGACAATTTTTATGACAGAAATGAATTAGTAAGTATTAATAAGCAATCGCAAACGCACTCAATTAGTGAAATAGGTTCTTTGGTACTTATTTGCTTTTCTCAAGAAATGAAACAAAAACAGTGCTTTGCTTTTAAATGGATAACATAAAGTTAAGTATACAATATTTGGTGACAATTTTTATGACAGAAATGAATTAGGAAGTATTAATAAGCAAACACACTCAATTAGTGAAATTGGTTCTTAAGCACGTATTTGCTTTTCTCAAATGAAATGAAACAAAAACAGTGCTTTGCTTTTGAATGGATAACACAAAGTTAAGAAGATTTATTTTTACCACAACTATAGCCCCGTCACAAAGTCGAACTGCTGTGGACACTTCGCTTGAAAAATCGATATGTCCAGGTGAATCAATCAGGTTCACTAAGTATTCTTCTTGATGAACAGTGTGATAGAGTGCAATACTGCTGCTTTTCATAGTGATTCCTCGCTTCTGTTCATCTGGCCTGCTGTCCATGTATCTTAACTTTCCAGTCATTCTTTGCGATATTATACCATTGCTGGATATTAGGGAGTCTGCCAGGGTTGTTTTACCATGGTCCACGTGTGCCACAATGCAAATATTCCGAATATTTGATGGTTTGTTTTGAAGTTCTAAAAGTTTTGACGAATCTACTAACCGCATCTTGTTCTGTTGGTCTAGGAGTCAGGATTTTAATTGGTGTGCAATAACTGTAGCCCCTAATAACAACAAGAAATTATTATTGTGAAAGTTTTACATAAAAATTGCGAAACAATTTGCACAACATGCACTGCTACGATAGTCAATTTGACGTTTGAGCACCGTTTGAGCTGTCAAAAGTTGTTGTGACATTTTTGACGTTTGTGTTCATACGCTAAGATCGCGTTCAATACTTCTAAAATACTCGAAATTGGCGAAACTGTCAAATCTGACAGAAGCCACAACCTGTGGGGTTATTTCTGAGAAAAAATCTATCCCGATCGCTTTGAATTTGCCAATCATTGCGGCTTTATTGTTTGTTGCTTTATTTTATAACTTCACAAAGCTTTACTTATCATTTGCAAACTTTAACTTCGACTATAAAACGAAATTAGCTAGCTACAGATCATAGAACAATTAACTGTCAAAGTCTTCACTCCTGTCAGGCGAAAATCACTCTGCGTTTAATTTCACGAAAGCGTTCAGAAATACGACTAGATTAATAAATCGGTTACCCTCGGTTTCACTCGGGTGATTCTCGAACGCTATCGGGTGAAATTCCCTCTACCCCGAGAAGAATTACTTGTTCTCGAACGTACCCTAAGGTTTCGTTTCGTTTCACGGCCCACCCGGCCCCCCATTTGCCCATGCCTACGCCCCATGTTTCGAGCTTTCAGCTGTATGTTTATATGTATTTATGGGTTGATGCATGCAAGAAGCGCCTTTTGTGGGTGATGAACCGTTTCATTCCGTGAGTCTAAAATATGCAGATCATCATAATCAGCCCGTGTTCGTCCACTGCTGGACATAGGCCTCTCGCATGGCATGTCACTCATCCATATCTCTGCTCATTCTCATCCAACCGCCACCAGCTAGGTACTTTACGTATGTCGTCGCTCCATCTTGATAGAAGGCTTCCTACACTATGTTTGCTAAGACGCGGTCGCCACTCTAAAATACGCTTACTACATCGGACATCAGCTCTCCAACAGATATGGCCAGCCGATTGCCACGTCAACATGCTAATCCAAACTGAGCTATGTCGGAAACTTTGTTAAAGAAACTCCAAGCATACCTAGCCCGTTCCATAGTTCGCTGAGAGATTTTATGCTGATGCTGATTAGCCCCACTGTTAGCGTTCACGTTTCGGCACCGTATGTCATGGTAGGTAGGATGCCCGAGGTATGCCCTCGTAGCATGAACACCGAAACACGATATTATAATAAAACGATTAAATTCTATATGACATGTCAAAATATTGGATATAATGGCTACCATGAAATTTTATCGACATTAATATATTTAACAATGCCCAAAATAATAATACTAATATCCAAAACATGCTCAAAACTTCAAGATAAATAAAAATCTAACTTTTTTAACAGTTTATATCAATATATCGTTTTATATACGAAATACGGGCTACGAAAGGATTTCAATAAATGATTAATTATATTGATAGTTTATTAGTTTTAAAGTACCTTCTCATACTAATTTCAATTTATATGATCTACACGAAACTCCACTTAGCGTAGGATCCCTGGATTTAATTCTATTTGCCAATATTCTATACTTGTAAGGGATTATTTTGATAGTAACTAGAACGCAGCCTTATCTTTTACAAGTCTTTTAATTAATTAGCAGAGGGAACAAATAGATATACAGCTATCTTTATAAACTTGTTTGCATAAACTACATAAAAAAGGCAACTTTTTAAGTTTGACAGTCACAGGTATTCATTTAACTGTCACGCTCGCACTCGCAGGGGAACGTTTTCCGTTCTGGTGAATGGTAGGCGATGAAATTTATTTCTGGCATTGTTGCGGACTCCTGCCATGAGTTGCAACCTTTTTATTATAACTCATGTATTGTTTTAAATGTTTATATTTTGTTCTACGTCATAGGTACTTGTGTCTCAGTTGTCATCTTATTTTTACAAGCAATGTAAGTAAGTATGTAAGTATGTATGTTCGGGTGGAATCTTGCAACTCAATTTTGAAGCAGATATCTTTAACCGATTGAGCTGAAATTTCGTATACACGTTTAGTTTAGATGACAATGCATGGTTAACTATGTGACGTCCTCAGAATAACAACTAAAGCATAGAAACCTTGCTAAAATAGCTACTGAATTCAATATATTTGACTCACTTTGACATTAGGCAGACTATAATTAGTTAGAAAGAGACAGGTATTATGTAAGATGTTTCGAAAATTCGTAGGTGGTCACTACTTTCTGTTTCTGCTAGTGATGTTTTTCTCATGACTCGCCTAGTTTCAACGTCGATATATTATGAATTAAATATATTCTTAATACTAAAATGTTTTTATTACGAGAAATACAACATAAATCATAAAGGATACATTTTCTTATGAAACTTATCCTGTTAAAAGCTGCTGTGCCCTTTGGTATGGTCAGCCAGTCAAGAGACTAAAAGCGGACGTTGACATGCTATTAAGAAAAACAAGTAAAGGGGTTTTTGGGGGATGTAAGGGTTTTTGGTGCTTATGATGACTAATTTAAACGTCTGTGACGACAAAATACTCAAGAATAGCTTTAAATAGTTGATAGTAAATGAATAAAAAATATTTCTAAATTATTCCCTTTTCAGTCCTACCTATCTGAGAATTGAAAAATCTGGCGTACTTAGACAAAAATTGCGCTATTACAATTAAGGGTGTCTCCCGTTGGCTAGATTGATGAAATTTTTCCATTTAAGAGATTCACAAATTCAATGGGTAGGTAATTAGTAATTTTTACGTTAACTTAGAAGTTTAATTTTTTCACAACCTCAAGGGACTGTAGACCTGAGTACTTATATGATTTTGATTTAAACTCGATACTTTCACGCGTTTCCGAGATAATAGGTCTTGGCAGACAAACGGACAATAAAGTGATCCTATAATCGTTCCGTTTTTCTTTTTGAGGAACGGAACCCTAATAATTGAACTATTAAAATTACGGGTGTTTCCTATTACCTATCTTTACTGTTGGAATTTTTCCATTGCAGAGATTTATAATCTATAGACAGGAAATCGGAAACACACACTATATTTATTTGTTCGCTCTTAGGTATGTACTTGAGGTTAATCTCATATTTAATTTACCCGAAAATTTAACCCTCATGCATCATGTACTTCGGATAAATTCGTAAAAGCTAAAACTCCTATTTGTACATATGCCTGGAAATTAAACTAAACACATTAAAAATTGACCATAATTTATTCTTAAGATATTTTTCGATTGACTTATTACACCTGATGTACGGCCGTGTTTATTTAGAGGTTTAGAGGTGTTAATTTTCCGAAAGCAGCGTTTTGTTATTTGATCTTTTTGACTCTTTTCAGTTCTTTCGCTAATATTTTAATTCTTAGAAAAAATCTTCTAAACTGGTTTCTTTTGGTATCTGCTGTGTCAAGGATTCCTAAAAGAAATATTTAAAAAATTAAATACATTTTAATTTTCATAAATAATATTTTAATTTAAAGATTTCCTTTTATTAAATAACTTGACTTACGTCTTGACGCCTTTATTTCATAGTTTTACCATACAAATTAATCTGGTGGAAAATGTCTGGAGCAAATGAGACTGCTTTTTTTGACTCCACTTTCGTCTGCCAAATCTGCCAATACACTTTATCGAATAGTTTTTTTACATCGTCTTTAGAAAATCTGTAAAATAAGAATATCGACCAAATTTTACAACACTACACTACACTGCATGATCAAGATAACCTCATAGTAATTTTCTAATAATCGCTAAAACATAAAAGTGAAGTTAATATTACGTATTGTTTTTCTACAAAATGATTCAGCGATATTTCATATGTATTTATATTGACTTATTAACTCACATTCAAGTAAAAATATGAGAAAACATACCGATTTAAAGTCAATATATTTTGACTATTTTCCTTTCGCGACGAATAAAATTTGCAGACCCAAACTACACAAGACATTGTGCTATAGAGTGCACAAACTCACACTATTTGTAAATACCTAAAGAATTCTTGCATTCTAATTCTAAATATTAATAAAATATCACCAAAATATTTCTAGCCACGGGACGCACAGACAAAGATTATACGAACAATTCAAAGAGTTCAAACTCGGATGGTCTATCTTTGAGACAAGGTACTATAGAATTTAGCCGCATTAAATTTTAACCAATTTTTAACCAAATCACAATAATCTTGTGACCACCTTGTGATCTGCCAAATAGACAAATATTACTTATCTCTTAAACTTACACAATTTTGTGCTGTATGATAGAAAGAGACAAATAACACATAATGAATTCTTATTTTAATGTTCCTTCTATGCTTTAGTTGTTATTCTGAGGTGACGTCATTCTAAATCCAAGATGGCGGCATACCCAAGATGGCGGACTAATTATTTTTAATGCACCCCTACAATATGGGTATAAAATAAAAGGTCTTGCTACGAGTAACTCGAAAAATAATGTGACGTCACTATTAATGCAATATGGCGGACTTCTAAAGCTTGAAAATCAATATTGAAGTAGATATCTTTAACCGATTGAGCTGAAATTTTGTATACACACACAGTTTGGATGAAAATGCATAAATAACTGTGTGTCGTCATTCTAAATCCAAGATGGCGGCATACCCAAGATGGCGGACCAATTATTTTAAATGCACTCCTACAATATGGGTATCAAATAAAAGGCCTTGCTAAGAATAACTTGAAAAATAAAGTGATGTCACTATTAATCCAATATGGCGTACTTCTAAAGCCAAAAAATCAAATTTGAAGTAGATATCTTTAACCGATTGAGCTGAAATTCTGTAAGTATAAACGTTCCGGCAAACGACCTTGCAACAGTGGTGCGTTGAATTAGATGAACAGACTAAGAAACGTGTTCAGTGATATCTACAAAGTAAAAAATAAATTAAATGTGAAAAAACCTTTTTAAAAACAAGCTTTTATTTAAATGCGCTAAAAAGAAAAAATTAACTTTTACACTAAAACTTTTACTTATAACGTTATTTCACATTTAACACAATTTATATGACATAAAAGTGTCGAAGCGTAGAAGCGTCGGTGGCGCTGTGGACTCGGCACTTGCCTTCCAATCGGGAGGTCGGGGTTCGAGACCCGCCATGTACCACTGTGTTTTTCGTTTCGAATTTCATATGTACATTTGTCCGACGCTCCTACGGTCAATGGTGTATGTGAAGTCGACCAATCCTCACTGGGCCAGCGTGGTTGACTAAGGCCTAATCACCCTAACATAGGGTTGGCTCGAACCCCTCGGTGGGGACGTATATGAGCTGTGATGATGATATGACATAAAAGCTTGTCGCGAGATTTACTTTTGTAGATAAACAAGTAAATTAAATAATTTACACATAAGTAAATCTCGCGACAATCTTTTATGTCATATAAATTGTGTTAAATGTGAAATAACGTTATAAGTAAAAGTTTTAGTAAAAAAGTTTATTTTTTCTTTATAGCGCATTTAAATAAAAGCTTGTTTTTAAAAAGGTTTTTTTACATTTAATTTTAATCATTCATCTTTCCATTGTTGTTGTTGTAGTTTCGATTTGCTGTATTTTCTTTATTATTCATTATTACGTTTATATTCATTTTACAAATCCATTTCTTTTATTCATACAATCCACACGTCCGTTACAGGCATTATAAAAATATGTTTTCTAGACACATTTTCTTTCTTGTGTTTAAATTTCAAGACTTACGAAATGACAAAAATGAAAGTACTTTTCATAAATGTTAATAGCGTTCTGTTAACAATTAAGTAGGAGGGACGAAAATGTTCTTATGTATTTAGTGCTAAGTATATTAATAATAATCTCCTGAAATTCCATGACTTATACTATGACCAAATTGATCCTTTTTCCTACCCTCTTTAAAATTCTCAAGTAGCTTACCGCGGCCATTAGGGGCTGCCAGACTGAGATTTTACAAGTTTTTATATACTCGTATGTATGTTCAGGTCAAATCTTGCGAGTTTCTGACTCACTTGTCAGTGTCCCATTAAGCGGAAATTTGGACAAGTGACTATTATTGTTGACCACATGCTGTAGATTGTGAGTAACTTTTCGTGACTTTTGAAATGACTACTGGAAATCCGTCGCTGGCTCTTAGTATATTAGTGTTCTCGTCGGACATAATAGTGTAACCTTCAATCTGGTCTGACTTAACTAAGGTTTGCTGTTCATCTTGCCAAGGTAAGGCAATCTGACTGACATCGAATGCTCAATCCGTCAAACTAATTCTGTAATACACGAATAACTGTACTTATCTGCTTTAGTTGTTGTTCTTAATACTATTTAATCAGTAATATTTTGACATGAAAGTTAATTTGCTGATCAATCTTTACTTTATGTCACATCGTGGTACCTGACACTTGTAAATTATACACAGTTTTAGAGCTTTTATTAAATATTGAACTCACTTGTAATGCAAAGAATCAATAACAAGGCATTCACATATTATTATGTTTTGTTCGATTGCGATTATTTGATAGATGAAGACTGTGCACTGACATAGTCTAGATGTATAGAATTCACGGTCACATTCGTGTAGGTGCGAGAAACGAGCTTTCTCTAAATGCACCATTTATAGTGACACATAGATCCCATTACGGCAACTTGCAAGTTCACTACTCTTTGCTTCGTTGCACGCTGTAAATTTATGTAGACGCTTTACAGTAAAATGTGTATTTTAAGGTAGACGTTATTGAAACATTTCAAAGCGCTAGCAATACTTAACGTTAATGCTGACGATGATTGTGAATACTTTAGTGAGAGTGTATTACATTTTCGTGAAGATGAAACTATATCACACAAACGACTAGTAGGTGCACTTACGCTATTGAGAATACGATCTAAAGATTCAGCATCAGCACGCATCAGCAACAAGTCTGTGGATTTAGTTACTAGCGATAAGCATTTGACATTAGCTCCATACAAAATACGTCAAAATTCTATCTCCAGTAAGCAAATCCTTAGATAGATAGGATATTGAAACCGGTCGTAAGAAAAATCTATCACGATCGCTTATAATTTGGTAGCCATTGCGCCGTGAACATAAGACTCTGTGCCGACTTCCTTTTATAAAGGAGTAATGAAAGGACTGCGACTGTCAAATTGTAAGCGTTCGCAAAAGAGTTTTTCTTAGACAATAACCACCCAGGTTACAGCATAAGAATAACTAATATTAGTTATTCTTATGGTTACAGCTTTTTATTTGATAGTGGATAGATCTTTAACACGTATATACCATTACCGTGTCTTTAATGACTTACGACCGGTTTAAATATCCTATCTATCCCTGGATTTGTTTACTGGAGATGGAATTTTGCCGTATTCTTTATGGAGCTTATATCAAATACCTATCGCTAGTATTGGAATCCACAGACAGATAGAATGTTGAAACCGGTCGTTATTCGATTACGTAACATATTACGCAAGCAGTCCTATTTATTTGCTATCTAGTGGCCTATCCAGTGGACTATCTCCGGACGTGTTTTACTAAACTTAATGTCTAATTTATCTCTTAACTCAAGTAAAACTTAAGTAGGTATAAAATCTTGTTAGGTACCAAATGACGAATGTGCATACCCTCGCGTAAAATGAATACCTAATGAAATTGTTGAACTCAATAACAGTATACAAGTCAACTTCCAAATGTTGAAACGGTAATAATAATTTACTTTAGTTGTTTTTATTCAACGTGTGGTATTTAGATGACGGAACCGTCGGTTGGCTGACTCTTTTTCAAAACCAGGTTTAAAAATAGGCTTCCATTGAGGCCTGCGTGCATAGTTGGCCCCGTGCACGCCGCCGCCGTAAAGCTCCTCCGTCTGGCAGATTGTCCTGGTGTTCTCGGACACAGTTCCTAATTAATAGATGCTCCCATGATACTATTAATGATGATTTACGTTTATACAAAATTTTATACGAAAATTTAGATTCATAAATTAAATTAAGCTGCGAGTATTTTTAATGAATCATACATTATGTTTCCTCTCTCCTAGCCCTTATTTTGTGTACCCGACAGGGTTCATAACATTGGTCTCACATTTTATGTAACATCCTATTTACATTATGGTTTGGCAATAAATCTTTAAATTAAGTAATGAGACAAATGAGATCCTCTTGCTTATCATTAGGTAGAAAAGATACTGAAAACTTTGTAAATGTATTGCAAAACCCATTTGAAAACAAAAAAAAGTAAATCTTATCAACCTGGTGCACCAGAACATTCAAGGAATGTTAGGCAAGGATCTGGAAGTGGAATTATTCTTGAACTGTAGTAATGTAGACATCTTTTGTGTAACTGGACATTGGCTTAAAAGTTATCAGTTCATGTTTAATTTCAGCAATCATCTGGTTGGTAAATCGTTCAGTCGAGAAAAATCAATTCGTAGTGGTTCTTTAATAATATTAGATAAAAAGCTGAAATTTAAGGATCGTAAGGATATTGTGAGTCTTTCGATTGAGCGAACAATAGAAATAGCCTGCGTGGAGCTGGACCAGATTATTGTATTAAGTATATACAGGCCTCCTTCAGGATTATATGACCTTTTTGAAGATACTATGGATGAAGTATTGAAAAAAGTGTGTAGTTCCACAAAACAAACCATTGTTTGTGGTGATTTTAATATTAATTTATTAGAAAATTCTAGTTTATCTATTAGGATTAAAAATCTGTTTTGGTCATATAACCTTGGAAATTTATTTTTGGAGCCAACAAGAACAACTCAATCGTCTGCCACATGCATTGACAATATTTATACAAATATTGTTCCTTTAGCAAGAAGAGTTTTTAATAATTTAGAATCTGACCATTCTGGGCAAATTGTTACCATTCCACTTAAATGTAAACGCATGGAAAAAAGGAATATCACTGTTGTACCAAAGACTGCTGGTCGCTTAGAACGGCTGAAAAATAATATTGGTATTAAATTAAATTATATAGGTTATGAAGAAAATCCAAATAAATTATATGAATTTTTTTTTCATACATTTTGTTCTGAATTTAAAAATATTTTTATTCCAAAGACTATATCGGTTGATGGCACTTTAGCTTTTAGTGAATGGGCTATACCAGGTATTCACAAAAGCAGAATAAAACTTTTTGAACTTTACAATGAACGCTCATTCAATACTAGTGATGAATTTAAACTTTATGTAAAAACTTATTCCAAAGTGTTCAAAAAAGTATACAAGCTTGCTAAATCTAATTATTTAAGTCCAAAAATAAAAAACAGTAATAGTAAAATTAAAATGACATGGAATATTATAAATATGTTCCATGGGGAATGCTCTGAGGAGCTCTTTAACCTTATCCCTCCCTCTCCATTCCTTAACAGAAACACGCGTAAGGGCCTTCGGAGTCATCCGTACACTGTGTCCTCCTTTTCACACCGTACCAAGAAATTCCAAGATTCCTTCTTCTGTCGTTCATCCCATACTTGGAATTCTCTACCTGCGCACGTGTTTCCTCCATCCTACAACATGGGTTCCTTCAAAAGAGGTGTGAAAAAGTATCTTTTAGGCCGGCAAGGGGCGGGCAGGTAGGATAGTGGATGTCGTCCCTACTCTATCTGTCAACTCATTTGGGCCTCTTTCACCGCTTAACATCAGGCGGGAGGAGGTCATTTGCCGGGCCTTACATAAAAAAAATAAAAAAAATAATGAAACTGGAAAAGCTAAAACTACTAATAATCAATATTGTTTGAATGTTGATGGTAAGAAGGTAACAGATGACACAGAAGTAGCTGCAGAATTTGAAAAGTTCTTTACTGATATTCCAGTCTCAATCACAAAGTCTTTGGATTCATCCCCCGTTATTGCTGAATCTATAGTGAAGTTAAAGTTTGTAATGATAAATTCGAATTTGTACACATTAGTGGAATTGATATAACAAAGTCATTTAAAACTAAATAAAAAGAAAACTGCGGATCTGTGGGGTAATTCTGTTGATGTTACTAAATCCGTAATTGAAACAATAGCTCCAATACTTGTTAACATTTTTAATGATTGCATTGACTGTGGTGTATTTCCTGATCTAATGAAGCTAAGTAAAATTATTCCTTTACATAAATCTGGTAGCACATCAGACCCCAGTAATTTTAGACCTATCTCTGTGCTACCTACTTTTAGCAAAATTTTTGAAAAATAATGTTAGAGCAAATGCAAAGTTATTTTAAGAGGAATAATCTTCTACACTGTAAACAATTTGGTTTTAGGAGAGGTCGCTCAACAACCGATGCTGGTGTTGAGTTAATATAACATATATTCGACGCCTGGGAAGACTCACACGATGCGTTAGGCATTTTTTATGACTTGTCCAAGGCATTTGATTGCGTTTATCACGAAATCTTGATCAGAAAATTACACCACTATGGGTTTCGTGACACTGCACTAGATCTTCTAATCTCTTATCTAAGTGGGAGGATTCAAAAGTAGACATCAATGGAAAAAGGTCTCAAGGTTCTGCAGTTAAAATGGAAGTTCCGCAAGGTTCGATTCTTGGTCTTTTTCTATTTCTTATATATGTCAATGACCTCCCTGATTTTGTACAGGACAGACATGAGATGGTATTATTTGCAGATGATACTTCACTTTTATTTAAAATTAAAAGAGGTGTGCAAATTAATGACGATGTTAATAATTCTATCTCAAGAATTGTTAATTGGTTTAATGTGAACAACCTGTCACTTAATGAAGGAAAAACAAAATGTATAAAATTTGTTTTACCCAATGTCAAAGAGGTTCACACCACTGTAAAAATAAAGGATACAGGTGTTGACCCTGTGGACACCACAGTATTTCTTGGTATCACACTTGATTCTAAGCTGCAATGGGGTCCACATATCGATAAATTGTCAAAGAGACTTAGTTCTGCAGCTCACGCTGTATGGAAAATACGTCAACTGACTGATGTTGATACAGCAAGACTTGTATACTTTTCTTACTTTCATAGTGTGATGTCGTATGGTATTTTGTTGTGGGGAAATGCTGCCGACATTCAGATTGTTTTTGTACTGCAGAAAAGGGCTATTCGAGCAATCTATAACCTTAAAATGAGAGATTCTTTGCGAGAAAAGTTCAAAGAAATTGGTATTATGACAGTAGCGTCGCAATATATTTATGAGAATCTAATATATGTTCGTAAGAATATTCATGTGTTTTGTAAAAATAGTGATATTCATTCAGTTAATACTAGACAAAAGAATATGTTAGCTTTACCAAATACCAGGCTCCAAAAAATTAATAATTCTTTTAGAGACCTGTGTATACGTTTCTACAATAAAATCCCAAGTTGTATGCAAGAACTTAGCTTAAACAAATTTAAAGTTGCAATCAAAGATGTATTTATTAAAAAAGCATATTATAAAGTGTCTGATTACATGACGGACAAGAAAGCTTGGGTTTGAACTCTCAATTCTAATATTTAATAATGTATTGCGTTTTGTTTCAAAGAAACGTTCAGTGAGAGCAATTTATAAGCTAAGTTCACGCACTTCTCTCAGAGATAGCTTATATAATGTGAATTAACACATCTATTCTTGTAATGGAAGTTGAGCTCAAACTTTTGCTTTGAGGTCAGCTTCCAATTGACGACTCTGTAACAAACCAAAATTGTAAATGGCGATTTAAAAGAGGAGATAAAAAATTTAGACCTTTCGAGTTTCTTGCCTGTTCTTCTCGAGAAGGCTCTCCCAATTTCCGAACAGGTGTAGAGTCAACTTTTTTTTTTCATTCCTACTTGTATTTGCAGACATCTTGAGTATATTTAGGATGTATGCACATACAAGGTTAATATAATTTCTTTAAATTAGATTGTTTTGCTCTGTTTTGACGTCAATAAGTGCCTGTAAAGGCCTATGTTGAATAAAGATTTTTGAATTTTTGAATTTTTGAATAAATATTTGATTGATTGATTGATTGACAATCCCCCCCTTGGCGATAGCTCCACCACCACTGGTCGAGCTTGCTCGGGCACGTGGGTATACGTACACGTGGGTGGTATTGCATTGTGGACCCTACCACGCGCCTCACAAGGGCAGGGAGAACACCGGGGGTTTTAGTGGGTATGCCTGGCACTCTACCGGGAGAGCCTCACTCGCCAACGGCGAGTCCTGTGCGGTCACGCATTTCCCTCCGAAAAAATAATAAAAAAGGCTTAGAAATAGGCTTAGAACTAAATTTCTCAAAATGCGAGCTTTTTGTACCGGAAACATGTTCCAATACTATCCAACTCTTTAGCTCCTTATCTCCCAACATCACAATGAATGGGAAAAAAGCTCCCCGTAAAATATAGACTTTTTCACCTCTCCAGCACGAAAAGAGTGCTTTTGGTGCGTCAAAACTCGCAGCAAAATCGCTTTTTGTTGCGAGCGAGAGGCAAAGTGATTTGAATTTCGAACACCACCTTTTGGAATTTACTCGGCGCTGAAAAAAATAAATTAGGCGAAGTTCGTTCAGAAACTCAATTTGGCCAAGCGATTCAACTCATTAATATTTGTTATTAATAATTATTTATTGAAATTTAAGTTAATAAATTATACTATTACCTTTTTAAAGACGTAATATTTTAAATAAATACCAGTGAACATTATATCGCTTAAAAATCATGTTTGGTTTTTATAAAAATGTCAAGCAGAGCAAATTTACGAACGCAACTTCTAAAAAAAATTTGAAAGCGAAATGGTGGAATTGGCGGCAAATCCATTTCATTCAGTATAAGGTCGTTTGAACAAATTTAGTGGATTATACGAATATTGAGTGCGAATGAAATAATTTAGTGGATTAAACGAATAATGAGTTTGAACTAATTTTGTGGATTATACGAATTATTGAAAGTCCTCCAGTTTCACTAGGCCCTTCTGCAAACCCCTTCGCAATGCACAAACGTAGAGACGAAAATATTACATAATACGCAAGTAAATAATGCGACAATCACAGTTCCGAACAAAACTTATTTTTAACTTGCATAATTGCAGTAATTTTACTTTTAATTTTTAATAATTATTGTTATTTTTTGTGAGGGTTTTTAGTTATAAATAAAAAAAAATGTATTTTTTTTTATACTACGATGCCGGTAAACAAACTTACGGCCCGCCTGATGGTAAGCAGTTACCGTAGTCTATGGACGCCTGCAACACCAGGGGCATCACAAACGCGTTGCCGACCCATTAAAAACCTATTTACTCCCTTCTTGAAGAACCCCATACTTTATTACCCGGGGAAAACCTCGGCAGGGAGCTCGTTCCACAACCGCAGCGTGCGTGGTAGGAAATTTCTCTCAAACCGCACTGTGCATGACCACTTAGGCTCCAGCGTGTGAGGATGAACACCCTGCCGATGGCGAGCGGTGCGATGATAAAAGGTAGCCGTTGGCATCATGTCGAACAATTCTTCAGAACACAACCCGTTGTACAAGCGGTAGAACACACATAATGAGGCAAAGTCTCTCCTCAGACTTAAAGGCTCAATACCGCTTGTGAGTTTGGGATCGTCAACAATTCGCTCAGCTCGTCTTTGGACCGAATCAAAAGGTCCAAGTTGGTATCGAGGTGCTCCCGCCCACAGATGACAGCAGTACTCCATATGAGGCCTGACCTGTGATTTATACAGCAACAGTCTTTGCCTTGAAGAGAAGTACCGCTTGGCTCTGTTAAGCACACCTAGTTTTTTGGACGCCAACTTGACCTTGTCATCTAAGTGACTTCGGAATTGGACGTCGCTGGAGATGTCGACACCGAGGATCCCTAAACTCTTTGAGATGGTCAAGGGTGTGTTCTGGAATTGTGGGGCTACAGTAAATGGGGTTTTCTTAGCGGTGAACGCACAGACTTGTGTCTTAGAGGGGTTAAATCGGACTAAATTGTAACGGAAAATATTGTCTTAGTGGTTTTCTTACCTATACTTTTCTCGCTGGTAGAGGTGAAAAGTTGTATGTTCAACACGAGAGCAATTTTTTTTATGTCGCGTGCCCTTAAAGTACTTCGCTAGTTCGCTAGTTCGTGATTTAAAGTCAGCACTCGCAACAAAAAATAACTTTGCTCACTTGTTGTACAAATAACGATTAATACTGGTGCGGACGAAGAAATGCATTTTTCGAAAGTGAAATAGGAAATAAGTTATTGTTGCATTCTGAGTACAAATACAGTTTTGAGTTATAACGAGTTTGACAACACTTTGACAAATAAGTTTGCTTGTGTGCCAAGTCATACAAATTTATTTGGACTGGGACTCCACCTTACGTAAATTATTGTCCAGTAACCGTTTTACTTCCCACGCATTCGCGATTTCATTTGACTGTACAATGACGAGTTAGGAATATGACGAATCAGGAATAGGACCAGTTAGGAATGTGTTGAATAAGGAATATGATCAAAATGACCAATCAGGAATATGACGAATGAGGATCAAATTATTTTTAGTTTATTTAAAGCATTTTTAAAGAAAATGCAAAGTTCCAAATATAAAAATTTGTAAGTTTGCTTTATTCTTAACTAATTATAAAGAAATCTATAAAGATTTCTCAATTGGATGATGATACGTAGTTATTACAACTGAATAAACTTTACTATCCCCAACAACAGTGCAGAAGAGATCAATACAATTAAAAATTTCGACGGGGCTAGTAAGAGCTCGGGGGCCGAATGTTCAAGGCGTAAACACGGTATGTTAAAGATGTGGGTTCGATCCCCGCCTGAGGCGAAATTTTTCTTTATTGATATAATCAGTTTACACGGACGGTGGAGGACGGTCAAGCTTGGGCCCAAACATCCTTACCTATTTCTTTCGAAAGCCTGGGAATACACAGACCAATAAAACAGACCAATTTTATTACTAACTAGCTGTGCCCGGCATGCGTTGCAATGCTACGTAAATGCCTTTTTTTGCTAGGAACCCTCACGGGTGTCCCCATAAATAACACCCTACCAAAGTTTCATTACAATCTGATTAATGGTTTCGGAACGCATAGAGGACAAACAAACATAGTAATACATTGATTTTTATTTATATAGATAGATAACATCAAAAGGATAGTATAAAGTAATTTACCTTAATAATATTATGAATAATAAATAGCTACTATATGAACTTAAAATAATACAATAAACTAAAATAAAATTAAAATGTTCGTTGCACTAACGTAAATCGAAAGCAATAAGTATATGGGAACGAATTAATCCAGTAGACCACTTTCCGTTTAACCGTCTAACTTTCCGTTTTATTTAATTGATAGGTACCTACTTATTAATGATTTGAGTTGTACCTATGAGTGTGATTATAGTTAAAGCGCCGGGCAGGTGTGTGACTGCCCGACTTGGTAAATTTTTCATTTGAGAATTGAGAATAGCTAGCCAGAAAAAAAAATACAAAAAATATTAGGTCCTTATCTATGAAATTGGCGTTTTTCCGTACTGGCCAATTTGATCTCAAAAATCTCCTCTATGGTTAGGAATTCCAAATTCAAATTTATACAGCTATTTACTCATATATTTGTGTTTAGAAAATTATAATTCACTTGTTTTTTCCTCAATTGTTTTTTTTCTTTGCGTCACTCAGTTTACAAAATGGAAAACTTGAAATATCGCGTTATTTACGAGTAAGAGTTCAACCGTGGCACCAGTGCTGCAGAAACGGCTCAAAGGATTAATGATGTGTATGGCGACGGTGCCGCAAAAGAAAACACAGTGCGTTTTTGGTTCCAACGTTTTCGTTCTGGAAATTTCGACCTGCAGAACAGGCCCCGTGGACGGCCGGAGACCAAAGATAATGAAGAATTGTAGGCTATTGTGGAAGCGGATCCATCGCAAACCACGTCCGAGTTAGCTGCAGGCTGCGGTGTTAGTGATAAAACTGTTTTAATCCACTTGAAGCAAATTGGGAAGGTGAAAAAGCTTGAAAGGTGGGTACCTCACGTATTGAGTAAAGCAAATCAACAAACGCGCGTTGACTGCTGCGTTGCATTACTCAACCGGCACAATAATGAAGGGATTTTAAATCGAATCATTACTTGTGATGAAAAGTGGGTCCTGTACGATAATCGGAAGCGCTCATCGCAATGGCTGAACCCTGCCGAACCAGCCAAACCATGCCCCAAGCGAAAATTGACTCCAAAAAAGTTACTTGTAAGCGTTTGGTGGACTAGTGCTGGTGTCGTTCACTACAGCTTTCTTAAATCATCTGGCCAGACGATTACGGCAGATGTCTATTGTCAGCAACTGCAAACCATGATGGAAAATCAAGCTGCTAAACAACCGAGGCTGGTCAATCACTCTAGGCCACTGCTGCTTCATGATAACGCTAGACCACACACTGCACAACAGACGGCTACCAAATTAGAGGAGCTTAAATTGGAATGTATAAGACATCCACCGTACTCTCCGGACCTTGCTCCAACAGATTACCATTTTTTTCGAAATTTGGATAACTTCCTGAAAGGGAAAGAATTCAACTTCGATGGGGCAGTCCAAACCGCCTTCAAAGCATTTATTGATTCCCGTCGGAATGGTATTTTTAGTAAAGGGATCGATGAACTAGCTATGAGATGGCAAAAGTGCATAGATTGCAATGGTACATACTTTGATTGAATAATTATCCTGTCTTCGCCTCCGAGATTTATTCCTTAACCATGTAGTAGCCCTGCTACGCGCTAACCCTATCGCACAAGTTTTAAAGTCAGAGAAAGAAAACCACTATATCTTCCTCTGGCTAATCACACCTGACAAGCCTCCGCAGTACCGACCTCATTCTTGTCCGTGCGCGCGCGGCGTTCGCACGAGTGTAACAGTAATATAATGAGTGTAGGTAATCTACGTAAAAAAAAAAAGTTTAATTTTACGGTTATTTGCTTATTTGTTAAGTATGCCTAAACGAAAACACTGTGAATCCGAAGAAGATAAATGGCTAAGGAAGATGAAGAGATACGAAGAAAAACTTAATTAGGAAAAACGTAGGGGCAAGCCGGAGGCACATTTTGTACTCAGATGATGGCGAAAATGATGTGCAACCAGAAGAATACTTTTTTACATTCCCGTTGCATTCATCGGGAATCATTTTTATGTCCGTTGTATTCTTCGGATAATATTTTATTATGTTCTCGTTGTATTGAACGAGGAATCATTTTTATGTCCGTTGTATTCTTCGGATAATATTTTATTATGTTCTCGTTGTATTGAACGAGTAAGCGGGTGGACATCACCGCTCGCCTGGGCCGCCGAGTACGCGCGCGGCGCGACCACGTGCAGTAATACTCGTAATGGAAAATGTGGGTATCCTTTTTTCCCCGCTGCCTAAAAATTTCCGTTGCATTCATCGGAAATCACTTTTATGTCCGTTGTATTCGGATCATATTGTTATTATGTTCTCGTTGCATTCAACGAGTAATACTCGTAATATGTACTTAATGGAAAATATAGGGGCTGCCCTTTTTTTTCCCCGCTGTTTTAAAAATTTCCGTTGCATTCATCGGAATTATTTAAAATATTTTTTGTGCTGCCTAAATTCTCATTAAATATTTATTAGTATCTTTCACATACAAACCAATATGGTGATAACTGATGACTTACAAACCGATGTAGCGGCCAGGTTTCAAGTCCTATTGCAAAACGGTTTCCAAAAGTGACCAAAGACGAGCATTAAAAAAAAAAAAAAAAAAAAAAAAAAACAATGTACTATAGTACCTATGGCGAAAGGCCGAACTCTAGTTCGGAAGTAAGTGCTATGTTGGTAGACAACAGAATCAACTCGGTAAAGCACTTTCAGCACTGGGAAGGGCACAATCGTGTCTTTTAAAGAAAAATCTTAATATTCCAGATGTAGTTACGTTGAACGATGCAGGTAAATTATAAGCTGTTTCTCATTATATAGAAACGGATACCCGTCGATCCGTGATTATTCCCCTGATAGATAAATCATTATCATATTATACTCTTTTATTATTAATTAAAAACAGAAGAATGGACTATTTGCTATTTAGAGTATCAAGAAGACCAGTAAATTATTACAGACACCAATTTCATCTAAGAGTCATTTAAACTTGAAAGGCTCATCGTCCCGAACGCGACAGCAAAGCAGCGGCCAATCCTACCCTCATCGAGCCGGTGGGCCGAGACAGTCAAAGACGTCATACTAACAAGCGAATCGACGGCGAGCAGCCGCGTTCGCACCGCTGCCAGCTTGTCACCAGCCAGTCCCGCCGACGCCGCCGCTGCCGCTGGCACCGCCGAGGCACCAGCCAGTCGCGTCGCATCACAACGGTCATCGAACAATCGCGCTACCTGAACGCGCAGCCGCAAGTACATGCCAGCCGCTTAAAATATTAATTTAGTCAATGAGTGGTGAACTATCACTAGCGATAGGTTTATATTAGACATTGTGTCAAGGATTTCATTTATTGAGGAACCTTATCAAAATCCATACAGCCGTGCGCGGCGTTCTTTTTCAAAAAGTGAGTGAATAGCAATTTCTCTCGAATTAAATCATTTATTAGAAATAAAAGCTATTAGGAGATGTAACCCGACAGCAAAACAATTCGTTTATGATATCTTCGTTATTCCTAAAAGCGTGTGCTCTATATATATTAAATCTAAAAAGATGAATTCGAAGTCGAAGTAAGTATCTCATTTCAAAATGGAAGATATCAGAACGGCTACTAGATTTATGACCGAAGACGTGATTAATATTGATATTAAGGAAGCTTAATTTTTGCTGCCGATTCACAAATCAAAAAAAAAAAAAAAAAAACATGTTTACGCTTTTATTTTCATGATATTTTGTACGAGTTTCTAGCACTCCCGTTTAGCCTATGTTTCGCGCGATATATTTCACAAAAATATTACAGCCAGCTCTTACTCATTTAAGATCTTATGGTCTGCTATCAGTGAGATATCTATGATATGTTGTGTTTAGCAAACTCTGCTGGAGAGTGCTTAAGAACGCAAAAAGAACTATTTAATGTCTGACACGATTAGGGTTAGTTATTAATTTAAAAAAAAACTAGTCTAATACCAGAAAAGGTTTGTAAATTTTTTGGTTTTATTTTAAACTCTAATAAAATAACATACAATTGCCAGATTCAAGCCACAAAAATTTATTATACACATAAAACATATATTTAAATCTAACAGAATTCGAATAAGGTTCTTTGAACGTTTTCTACGGCAGCATGTCGGTTGTAGTATATGGGTAGTATATACACACAAAATCACAAAAAAGTGCTCTTCTTAGAAATACTAACAATTACGAGGTTTTTATTACAATTACAGATATTTTATAATAATATGATGATCTCCATTGGTGGCAGATCAATATTCCATTGGCAGTCAATTGAATAAAAAGTCATAGGTACAATTTCGGAATTTTTACGGACGCTTCGACGGCAGGCTAGGGTGCAGCTTGTGCCAACGAAAAGACTGGTGGTTTCTGGACCAACATCGAGCGAACCAATCATATAAACTGACTGGAACTACTCGCTGTATATTGTGGGCTAATTTCATTTGCTAAAAATGTCGCTAATTGTGGTAGTCTTTTAAGTGTCGATAACACCACTGCCATATTCTATATAAATAGAATGGGGAGAGTGTAATACCAACACTTAAGTCAAGTTACTAAAATGATTTGGGACTGGTGTGACAAAAGTAGGTATATTTATTTTCGCGTCTTATATTCGTTACTCGTTAAATATAGAAGCTGACAGTGAATCGAGAAAAATAAACTTCGACACAGAGTGGCAGTTGGGTATCCGACAACTTTTGAAAATTAAAAAATTTTTTTTGGTGAACCATCTATTGACTTATTTGCATCTCGTAGTAATGCAAAATGTTCCGCGTATATTTCATGGAAAAGGGATCCCTTTGCCTATGATATTGACGCGTTTAAACAGTAGATTAGTCGCAATTTTATTTTTACGCTTTAACACCGTTTGCACTAATTTTTAAAACGATAAACAAAATAGTTACTGATTAAGCCACCGGAATTATCGATGTTCAACTATAGCCCTCTTAACCATGGTATCCCCTTTTCATATCCCTGGGTGTCACAGGGATTGTGATATTTCCTCCAAGAAAGATCTACTTACTTCCTTTCAGGATGGTACACCATCTGCGCCGTCACCTTTCCCTGCCAGCGTGTGTATTTTCCGGGAAAGCTTTCATGACGTGCCAGAAACAGCCTTAGATGTTGTTATCTTCGATATCACATAACACCGGGTCATAATATAATTCTAGTCTAAAGATATGGTGGCAATTTTGTAAAAAGAATACAACAGATTTTTTTTTAAATGTAAATACTACATTTTTGTTGGAATTTCTGTTAATGTGTTTTGAAATTTTGAAGTTTAGGTAGAACTATTGTTCTAATGTCACGATAGCAAGTGATCGTTATTAGTTAGGCAGTGGCCCCCTGGTATTATAGTATTAGACTATTAAACGATTTGAGAATGATACAATTAATCTTGAAAAAATGAGTAAGAAGTTAGTCATGTTATTAGCTGGACCAAGGACGCATACAATTTCTCTAACAAAAATACGAAATATTAAAAAAGCATATGAAGATCGAGTAATTTTAACACTTACAAATTTAATTAAAACATAAGCAATTGGCAAAGCTCAACCGGTTTAAACTTACTTTTTTTTTATCCCTTTAATATCCCGGTATTTGTCCAGCATCAGTGGTATTAAGATATATTGCTGTATCATCTTCAATTCGCTCAGATTCAGAACAAACCTGATCCTCACACATAAGAAACCACGTAGACCTGCTTCATCTCAACCCATTGGGCGCTGGATAAAGCAGATCATATGCGATAGTGGCATTGACATCTCAATATTCGGAGCGAGCGAGACACGCATCAACATCAAGCGGCGTCTCGTGCTGACCTCAACGTCGATGTAATTAGAAAGACCGCAGGATGTTCGGAAAGATCAGCTGTATTTGCTGATTTTTATAACAGACCGGTATATTAGTTCTGAAACCAATTTTATTGAATCTTTGTCACAATCATAATTATTAAAATAATACTGTCGGTTGATTACTTTTTTGTTCACAATATTTTGTTGTTTTGAAATTTTTGCTAGTGGCGCAAAAAAAAAAAAAAAAAAATGGAAATACGTAATAATTATGTTTTGATGTTTTACTGTAATGTTGTTTATTTTTTATTGTCGCAACATTGATTTTATACTCTCTGAACATCTACATGGTTAAGGAATAAATCTCGGAGGCGAAGACAGGATAATTAAATGATCAAACGAACTTACCTGAAGTGAAGTTCGATCTTAATTATCCTGTCTTCGCCGAAGAGATTTAAGGTCCCTCCCTCCCTGAATCTTATCCCCCTATATATCAATGTTGCTCTATTTCTCTAAAAAGAATGAGGTCGGTACTGCGGAGGCTTGTCAGGTGTGATTAGCCAGAGGAAGATATAGTGGTTTTCTTTCTCTGACTTTAAAACTTGTGCGATAGGGTTAGCGCGTAGCAGGGCTACTACATGGTTAAGGAATAAATCTCTTCGGCGAAGACAGGATAATTAAGATCGAACTTCACTTCAGGTAAGTTCGTTTGATCATTTAAATATGTTATATTAAAAAATCGACTTTATGTTCCTCCCATACAAAACGCCAATTTCATATTATGTAAGGACCTAATAAAAACCGACTTCAAAAACACTGAAAAGTTAAAAATACAATAAGAATTGGTACAGACAACATCACACTTCTATATTCAAGTCGGTGCCAAATTTCTAGGAGACTTTCTAGGAAATCATCGTTTGGCACCGACTTCAATATAGAAGTGTGATGTTGTCTGTACCAATTCTTATACATTATTATAGAATAGTAAAATATTTATTTCTTTTTGATGTTATGTAATAGTTCACTGGAAGATCTTACAGATCTGAAAGTCAGATAATGTGTTTCTTCATATCTTTCTCTAGACACGACAAGAACCAGAAACACGATTTAATTTTCGAAAATAACTTTTAAAATAAGAAAGTTTAGGACTACCAGTAAATGATATTATTAGATATTTATAACGAAACTCCTTAAATTATTAGACATCATTAAAGACAATCGTAAAGAAGCATTTTTTTTGTAATCATCATTGATATTTTTTTTTTTTTTTTTTTATTTTGTCGCATAAGTCGGTATTTTTAAACGACCCGATTCCAAGTGGACGGAACGCATTCACGACTTAAATTACATAGAAATTAAGACTAGCTCTGTATAGACCACGACTATCATTGTTCCATTTTTAGGGTTCCGTACGTCTGAATAAAAAACGGAACCCTTATAGGATCACTCGTGTGTCCGTCTGTCTGTCGGTCATATTCAATTATCTCCGAATCCACTAGACCGATTAAGTTGAAATTTGGTACACATATCAATTTCTATGACCCAAACGCAGAGGGTAATTTTTGTAGGTAATTTTTGGGGGAGAAGTGGAAAAAAAATGGAAAACTGCATCGTGTGATATATCAAATGAAAGGTCTTGTTGTGAGGAACTTAATTTTTTTTTTGTAATTTTAAAATAAATAGTTTCCAAGTTATTCAAGAAAATAGAGGAAAATTTACCATAAACCCCCCCTTATCTCCGAAACTACTGGACCTAAAATTTTGAAAAAAATACAGAAATTAGTTTTCTACTTATAGATTATAAGAAAACCTATAAAAAGTCCATGATATTAAAATAACATGGTAAATCACTCAATATAGGTAACATCGTACGGAACCCTCTTCACGCCAGTGCAATTCGCACTTGACCCGTTTTTTATAAATATTGCTCATTTTAATAAAGTCATGTTTCATTAATTAGTAGGAGTAGGACCACGGGGAACTAGACTTCCTTGTAATCCTACCAGAAGGACAAATAAGTAGGATAACGATGAAATGGGTATAATATTTCACTGTGAAGCGACGTATAAACTTTAGGCTAATAAGTAGGTACTCCTTTTTAAATGCTTTTAACATTTATAATACATAAGTATTACATTATTACAAAAGTAAGCCTAATGCAAACTTCCATTAAGAAAAGTGACACAGCTCGCATGATCCAGAATACAAACACAGTGTCATGGAAATGAAAATTATTTAAATTTCCATTTGAAGTTCTTGCTTGAGTATGAAGATTAAAATCGTATCAGCATAGAACAGGTGTCCTGAAAAGTGTAATAAGTCAGGTTAATATTCCTTCATTATAATTCACTTTGTTCACTGACGATGGCAAAACTTGCTACCCTTATTTCAGTCGCCGGATTAGGCGCCAGGTTTGACGACTAAGATAAGTTAATTTTATGGACTGTTTTTAAAGCTTTTTGAATCATTACTTGGTGCGCTGTAACATCTTTTAACTTGTGATAAGTAATATTATCTTGGTATTTGAGGTTAGTTGACAATTTAAGGAGATCACTATTTATAGCGTAGTTGTTTACTAAACTTAAATCTCCAATTGTGAAAGCGTAAGTTATATTAACATATAAATATATTATAGTGTGTTAAAGAAAAGAATACTCGTATGGTGTATTGATTGATAATAGCAATTATAGTGTTTCTGTATTTATAATACACTACTACACTATAGTAAATCGCAAGTTCTTCCTTTTTAACCGACTTCAAAAAAAGGAGGAGGTTCTCAATTCGACTGTATGTTTTTTTATGTTTGTTACTCTGTAGATTATTAACCGATTTGGAAAATTATCCCTTTATTTGAGAGGGTATATTTTCCGAATGTTCCCGTTATCAAAGTCAGGGTCTGGTGATCCTAGTAAATTGAGGGACCTGCTCATCTCTCACAACCGGGCGTAAATTCAAGTTACGTCCCGCCTAAAAAAGAATGCCTTGCTAAATGGAATTTAGTTTTTTCAGGAAAAACGTGCGTCCGTGAATTTTTTTTCCGAATTGAAGAAGAGGGCCAAGCGCGTCGCGTCACACGCTCTTACGTAGTGCAGCGTTTTCATGAACTTTTAAGCGGAAGCGCGCTAAAATATTTTCGTTCGATAAGACACCCAAAATGAATTTATCCTGAATTAAAAACAGCATTTTTTAAAACTTTTGATATTGTTGATTTTGACTTTAAAACAGAGCGGCAATTACGTGATCTTGTCATTGAAATACGTGACCTTAATTCTAAACTGTGCACTCCTATTGATGATGAGGACCTGTTTAAGATTGTCAAATACGGACTTCATGAGAGTTACCACCCATGTCTAGCAACGAATATTATAGGAGATTTAGACAGTTTATTGGAGGTTGCTAAGAATTTTGAAGCGTTTCAAGGAAAACAGTCGGTTCATATCACAGAAATTCAGACCCAAGCTGTGGTTTGTTTAAAGTGTAACGTAACCGGTCATCATTATCGTTTGTGTCCCAATGTCACAGGACCCTTTAATTTCATAGGCGCGTTCTACTTGTTTCATGTGTTTTTTAAAGCAATTCAGGTATTTGCGTCTGCGTCTAGTAGTCATGAGCTGAGCTGCTGATGGAAGGATCCTTGTCTTGACTTATTTAGTATTTCAATACAATAGGCACGTATTGACCCTTAGTTATATTCTTTCAAGTTACTTCGGTGAGCTGGTATTGAATTCACTAAAAATATTAAAATAATTGCCGGCCGCGGCAGTACTGTACTATTATTTTTTAAGAGCTAGAGGTAATATAAAAGACATCAACGAACTCATTGATTTTTCAAATGATTATTTTCATTCCATTTGTCTACAAATTAACAATGATTTGTGTTATTTAATCAAAAAATTCAGTTTATTTGGTATTTTTCCTCACAAGTGTGTTGAAATACGTCGTACGATAAACGTGCGTATATTGGTCAGCTCTATTAAGCCCTCGCCTTCGGCTCGTGCCAAAATTCCGCCTCGTGAGTTATAAGCAATAAACCGCACTTATATCGTAATGTACTATTATAATTATCTATAAAATGCAGTCTGCCATATATGTATATTTCAACTATGGCTAAGCACTGACATTTCGGCACTTTGCACCTGAATTGGCAATTTATTATATTTACTGGAGTACTGAAGCAGGCAGCTAACGGTGGCAAAATGAATGTGCGCTTGGAGTGTGTTCAAAAACCTTTAGATAAACGTGACTTAAATTTGCCGTTCAGGAAGACATACGCGACATTACGACCACCGGTGGTCTCCATCTGATGTGCTATTCCTTTCTATTAACGGGTGTACGAGCTCTTTATTGAAATACGAAGTATTTTATTGTGATTTGTTTTCCTTTGTTATATTGAAAATAGTTTTTACACAATATAAGTTTAACTTCAATTTAAATGTACGAATTCGTGTATGAAAAGGTGATCCTACGACTTTCCGTGGTTACAGAAATGTAGAAATGATGACGGGAAATTAATGGCAGTATATACTCAGTTACAACTTGTTTTTGAGGTGGAATGCTTTAGCCTGCTTTAACCTTCCCTCAGAGGCGCACACACATTAAGTCAGCCTCGACATCCAGCCTGTCTATAATCGTGGTGATCTGGGGTCCAGGATAAAGGAGCTCTCCTAACCACCCCAAGACAGCCCGGCTAGCTACCTTCTAATACTCAATCATTAGATTTACCTCTTGATAAAATCTACACAATTATCCCCCTATAGCGAATAACGAGCCATTGATCCGAATTTAAAATTAGTTATGATTTCCTTAACAGCTAAAAGCTTTAAGAAGAAACAGAAACATTTTTCAACACCAGAAAATATTGTATATTGAAAAATCAGAACGATATGAACCAATTAGTCTCAGTTTGCTAATTACGCTGTGCATACAGTCTGCTGAACACAAGCGGCCTATTAGTAGATTAAAGAGAGGGATTAATTGTATCGCAGTGAGCTGTTCATTTAGAACGTTTACCCGAGACGGCACTGTGAAAGCGAAACTGCATCGGCCACTAACTTAGCATTTTCACACTCCACGAGAGAACTTCACTTGGTTAGTGGCGACGCCGACTATGTTTGCTTATTTCAGTTAGCAAACTTTCGTTCCTTACTATTCGTTAGAGAGTGGGCTGTCAAAACTGTATTGTAATTGAATTTCCATTGCGCCACGACAGGACTTTGCATTGAAAAACTTGCTTCTAGTAAAAGGAATATTTTATTAGAAAACGGGGTGGAAAATATGCAATTGGAAAAAGTTACCTATTTGTATATATGAAATTTTGACCGATTGCTATTGAAATTTCTTAGTTATGACTCTGATTTCTAAGATACTTGCAATTATATAAAACACATTTTCCAGAACTAGGTACACGTACATATTATTATTGATATCTTGTAACCAAAAAGCGTTCGAAACATCGGGGTTAATAATTAAAACAGTTTATAATTAAATATTCGCAAGTTCAAAATCCGAAAGCCTGGTTTCATTTTAAATGTGTAGTTTCTACTCGTAAATATCAACAAAACACTTGCAAATTGAAAATATCTAACAATGCAAATTGGTTGTTTAATAATTCAATCAAAGCCATTACATTATAAATACAATATGGTAATTTTATAAATAACGAAGAGACAAAAGGAGCTGCATCATTATGCCAACTTGTAAACTCTAGCGGAACTCTTTTCTTGTGCCATGAATATTTATTAGCGTGTCATTAATGTTGGGTGCTCAAAAGTTAAGCTTCGTTGCCCCTTCCAGCTTAGTTTTCTCGCTAGTTCGGAATGAGTAAAATATTTCATGTTTCTGGATAGCCTGGGGCTTTAATGTCTATTTAATTTCTGTCATTTGGTTACTTGATATTTAATTTTAAAATTTAATGTTTTTTATTTCATATCTGTGGTTATTAGCTCAGAATTTCTTCTATGCTTCGGTCGTGTGAGGTATTTCAATAGATCTGATGGAAGAAACATTATCATCATCACCCTGTCTACCATTATCTAAAGTCTCCTCTACACGTCGGCAGATGCGTCCGCTCTATTAATATCGTCGCTTGCCTTTCTAAGTGACGTATCTAACATTTCATGAACATTGTTGAGGGCAAGGGTTTTTCGGTTTAGTGCTGCATGGAATTGATTGTATTTTGGTAAGTAAAAGCTGGTTATTATTGAATATTTTTTATAACCTGTTTGAGAGGTTTCAGTAAACAGTAGATTAACGTTTAAAAATTGATTTGTTGTTAATTTATAAATATTTAAAACAGATACGTCACTCTGTGATAACTTTTTTTTATTGCTAAAGGTGGCAGACGAGCAAGTGGCGCACCTGATGGTAAGTGGTAACCACCGCTCATGGACATCTGCAATGCCAAGGGCAAAGCTCAGTTGCTGCCTACCTGGAGAGAAGTGCTCTTTTTAAACCTCGTTTAATGTTGGACATATCGTAGCGCTCAGGAAACACCGCAGCTGGGAGCTCGTTCCAGAGTCTGCACGTACGTGGAAGAAATGAACGCTGAAACCTAATTGTGCTAGACGAGATCGGTTCCAGGTGGTACGGATGAATACTATTGCGGTGGCGGGTGGTGCGATGATAAAAAGGTGACGAGGGCACCATTGCAAACAGTTCCTCAGAGCACTCTCCGTTAAAGAGCCGATAGAGCACGCAAAGAGAACCAAAGTCTCTCCTTTGCTCCAGCGTCTCCATTGAGGCCGTGATATTGGGATCAGCGACGATGCGGAATGCACGCCTTTGCAGGGAGTCAAGAGGGTCGAGTTGATATTTCGGAGCTCCTGCCCAGAGGTGTGAGCAGTACTCCATATGCGGCCGTATTTGTGCTTTATAAAGCATCAGCCGCTGGCTAGGAGTGAAGTACTGCTTGGCTCTGTTCAGGACGCCCAGTTTTTTGCTCGCCAATTTGGCTTTGTCCTCCAAATTACTCCCAAACTGCACTTTGGCAGAAATTTCCACACCGAGGATCCCAATACCACCGGACATACGAAGAGTAACTCCCTGGAACTGAGGCACTACGATAAATGGGTCCTTCTTCGCAGTGAATGCGCAAACTTGTGTCTTCGTGGGGTTGAACTTAACTAAGTTCTTTGCACCCCATTCGGAGACTCGCCCTAGAGAGTCCTCGACTTCAGACACAAGTTGTGACCGCCTTTCTTGCAACGAAATTCGAGGGATATTCTGGTGGTCGATATACCGCACATCACCCGTACTATCATCTGCATAGCAATGTATGTTCTCAATGGACAACATGTCATTGATATGCAGAATGAACAGGGTTGGAGAGAGCACCGAACCTTGTGGAACGTCAGCGTTTATGATCATGGTTTTGGAGCAGCAGCCGTCGACGACGACTTTAATGCTTCTACCATCCAAGAAGCTGGCTATCCATTTGCAGAGTCCCTCGGGGATTCCATAAGATGGTAGCTTCGTGAGAAGAGCTCTATGCCAGACTCTTTCAAACGGCTTAGTAATATCTAGTCCTACGGCGAGAGCCTCACCTTTACCCTCCAAGGCTTCCGCCCAACGGTGGGTCAGGTAAACTAAAAGATCACCAGCTGAACGGCCGTGACGGAAGCCGTATTGTTGGTCGCTTATCAGCTGGTGCTCTTCCAGGTACCGTAGGAGGCGGGAGTTGATGACCCGCTCAATAATCTTGGAGAGCAAGGACGTTATTGCTATTGGTCTGTAATTTGACGGGTCGGATCGGTCACCCTTTTTGGGAATCGGGTGGACGTGAGCAATCTTCCACAAAGATGGAACCCTGCTGTTCTGATAGGAAAGGCGGTAAAGGCGCTAGTACGGGGGTCAGCTCAGGGGCGCACGTCTTCAGTACCACTGCTGGGATGCCATCCGTCCCACTCGACTTATGGACATTCAGGAGCTTAAGTTCCCGCCTGACCGCACTTTGTGTAATGGTATTTCAGGCAGTGAGCTTTTACACCGAGGGATGTTAGGTGGTGTGGCTGCTCAATCGTCCATTGTCGAGTTAGAGGCAAAGAGTTGGACCAAGAGATTGGCCTTTTTTTTGCACTGTGGGCCAGGCTGCTATCAGCTACACGCAGTGGTGGGAGACTGGACTGGCTGTTTGCTGTTTGATATCAGTTAGGACACTACTAAACTTGTGCTATAATAAAATAAAATGCACTTACCTGCAAATCAACTTTTAAACAACTAAATATATTTATTAATACTTATCTTACTCTCAGACTAAGATAAAATCCCCTTCAGCAATATTAATTACAGTCTCTTTGATATCTAGTTAGTTAAAAAGAATTTTTTTTATTGTTTCGTAACTAGGTAGTTATTAAAGTAGAAAACATTTCTACGTCCTTAATTAATGAAAAATTAACCAGCTTCGAAACGAGACTTTTTTTCACTGTTTCATAACTAGTTATGAAAGGAGAACATTTATTAAATTGTCTTATTTTTGATTCATACATATTCAAGAAATATTTAAGTGCTGGAATCATAACATTTTATACATTTTATAGATGCGTATACATTGTATACATCTATACATTTTATACATTCTCTGACTCTCTGCAAAGAATGGCCGCTCGAATAATCAGTGATGCTAATCTATCGAACTCATTGGAGTCGTTGGGCTCGCGGAGGGATTTCGGCTCCCTCTGTGTATTCTACCGTCTCTTTAACTGTAATTGCTCCGAGGAACTCTTTGACCTGGTACCGACGTCTCCCTTTTTTTCATCGTACCACTCGATACCGCAGTGGCGTTAATCCTTATCACCTGGAAGCGATATCGTCCAGTAAGGTTCGTTTTCAGCGCACATTTTTACCAGGAACGTGCCGGCTCTGGAACGAACTTCCCGCTGCTGTGTTTTCCGAGCGCTACAACATGTCCCTATTCAACATTAACACATTAAGAGAGTATTATACTCAAGGTAGGTAGCGACCTAGCTATGTCCCTGATATTAGCGAACTCCATGGGCGACGGATACCGCTTACCATCATGTGGGCCGTCTTCTCGTCTGCTACTTTCAGTAATAAAAAGAAAATGCTAAAATTTAGCAATTGGTAGCTGAACGTCAAGGCCACTGCACCACCGAATCACCTTTTAAATAGTCAACCGGCGGTGCTAGGAGTCAAACATGCCTTGCTTGGATTGGAGGAATGCTGGAGGCTTAAAGGAAAGCTAATGTGCAACCTGTGCTCAAAAAATAATCTTGGCTACGCTATAATATATTCTTGGGCTTAAAAAATCTGCAGAAAAATTTTCTCCTTTAATAACTAGTTACGAAACAATGAAAAAATTTCTATTTATGTAACCAGTTATCAAACAATCCGTTATCATATGGCTGAAGGGACAAAATTAGTTATCCTGCATCTTTTGGTGTAAAGTGAAAGAACATGTGATGATCATGTCTCTTACTTTACATTTATATGTTTTCTAAGGGACGTACAGCTATGTCACTTAACACGTTTAGAGTGATTTTTTTTCGCCGAATCACAGATACGCGTCAGAGGTAACTTGACAGTTTTATGGAGATTAGTGAGGCGTACAGGTACGGCGATAAGATAGATCAATTCAATTAAAAAATTAGGTAAGGATGTGATCAAAAGGTCATTTTCGCCAAATATGTGAGATACGTCATTTAGAAATGCAAGCGACGATATGAGCGGCAGGAGCTCTATTCCTCAATAGTAGCCGCAATTTTGTACATCGTCTTTGCTGGGCATCAGAAAATATTGCACCATTCCTCTGGGGTAGTCCCGACTTGTTGCAACTTATTGATAAATAAAAACAGTCACTTCCACCTATCCACTTTCAAAAACAGCCATATCTCTCATCATACTTCTGCTGGTATACCTTTTGGTCCACGGGTTCTTCCATTTTCGTCCCTTACACTACTGCCTTCTTCCTCTTGCATATCACCCACATCTACTGGTATATATCCCTTTCTTTCCACTCCCTTTATTTTTTACGTTCATCTACCTTTTAAAATGTTCCTTCAGTGGCTTTTAATTTCTCTTTTATTTATCAAAACCGTTCTTCAATTACTTTTTCTACATTTAATATGCAAAAGATCTCTTGCAAGCAAGCAAGAGCTAGGAGACTCTTGCTTTCGTCAATTTATACGGCTCCCATTGTCCTTATGGGTCTTCTAGTAATTTTGCACTTTATCATGTAGGTACTTGGATTGGTTCTGCATAGCTATAGATAGCTACCGCTTTTTTGGCCATCTTATTGCAATCTGTACTCCATATCTTCTTACTGAAGAGAAAATGTATGCACAATATTTGTATATAGGGAAGTCCATCATACTCGTAAATTAAGAAATCACAACACGACACTGTACATTGTAGCAAAGAGCAAATGAATTAGACATTTGCCTGATTAAACTAATTCAAATCCAATGACAAACAAAGCAAACATCATTCGATCTTGACAAACGGACGCATTGCCATCGACTGTACGCGGTTCGCATACAAAGCGAACTGATCCCGATAATCCGAGACCACGTCCAAATAAATATCGCAAATAAGCCAGCGGGTGAAGAAAGAACAACGGAAGCAATTTCTCTTGAAGAATACATTATTCTTAGCACGTCTGGCGTGCAATTAGCCCGGCTCTTTGGCTCGTTTTATGTAGCCAGTGTTGCTACAATAACCGTGATATCTGATGCTAGCTCAATGTGGGATACTATATCTAGTTTGTCTCTAATTTTTAATTTACTATTTTTATTTTTCGTTCTGCCTGTCTCATCGTTTTATTTTTGATAAATAATTGTCATAACTTATTTACGTTTTACCCGTACAGTCGGTTGCACAAGGTTCATTTAATGTAATTGTAAGATTTGTGGTTACATTATATAAAAAAATTAAATAGATTTTAGAGCGAAATCAACGTGTTTTAATAACGTTTTCAAACCCATTTTCTTTATAGAATCCAAATATTTCTCTTCGTTCAAATATCAGCAACCATTTCACTACCTTTGAAATATACAAAATAAATAATTTTACTATTAACATTATTTCTTAAAAAATGATATCGAATGTCTATATGTCATGTTCTAGGTTTAGAACCATAATTTGAAACCAAACGTATTGCACTTTGATTATCACAAAAAATAGGGAAGACATTCTTCTATTTCTGTTGATTCCAGCACGTTCTTTCGCATATTATTATTGATTATGCAAGACGCTACAAAGACAAGACGACAACCTTAGCAATAGAAACAACTAACGTTTTTGCAGCTGTCTGTTAATTTTTATTACAATTTTATTGATTACATTAACGAAAACGTAAATAGAGCCTTACTTTGACAGCTTCGAGTTGTAATATAGTGTCCTGAAACCTGTAATATACTCGTAGTTTCCTGAAAAATATTTCTCGCTACGGCGGGGCGGACCTCTGTGTAAAGGGGCAGGGAGGCAGAGATTTCAACCGTAACGTACCGTACCCAACTCTTTTAGGTTTTGTAATACTTCACTTGTATTTGGAATTGAATTTTAGGATACAATCATACATAGAAAAATCATATTCACGCATTGCAATCAGAGCATTCAGACTAAATGATCTAAGATTGCAATATATTTATATATTATGAGTCAGAGGTTAAAATAAGTATCTTACACTTTGAATTTGGGTGAGTTATGTTCTAGGTCAGTGGTTCTTAACCGGTGGTTTGCGGACCACTGGTGGTCTCTGAAAGCACCCGAAGTGGTTCGCGAAGTCATTTGAAATATGGTACAGATAGAACAACCCTTGTTCATTTACTGTACAATGGTTCAAACTGTTAGTGGCTAGGTCCTTAGCTAGACAGATATTTTTCAAAATGGTCTCTCATCATCACTAAAAGGTTAGCAATCACTGTTCAAGATCAGATCATACATATAACGTTATTATAATTTTAAAGAATGAAAATTATTCTATTTTAAATTATTTTATGAGGTTAATTAAGATAGCATTAAAAAAGAGACCGTAATAGAATTATAATTTTTCCTTAAATGAACTTTCACAGAATTATATTGTACTAGCTGTGCCCACGACTTCGTCCGCGTGAAAAAGTAACTTTTGTTGAGGTTGATAAAAAGTAGCCTATGTTATACCTTATTTTGGATTTCCCAGTTGGAGACCGCGCACAATACTATATTTTAATTTTAAAACGGAAATTGTTAAAACTTCTGTAATATTCTTTTTTGTATAAATGGCTAACAGACATGGAAATAAACATGAAAACATTACTATATTCTACCAAAATGTACGTGGTCTACGCACAAAATGTTCAGACCTGTATAACAACATTTTAGTTGTTAACATGATTTCGATTTGATTGTGCTTACAAACACTTGGCTTCAAGATGACATTTTAAATACCGAACTTTGCGATAATCGGTATGAAATATTCCGCTGTGACCGGGACTTTTTTTTTTTAATCTTTATTATTTTTAAAGGGGTTTTTTCAGTATGAAAATGTCATGCCTATTATTGTGTACATAATAAAAAAACTTAATTAGGTACCTGCATATTACAATCTTTTCTAAGCTTAAGTCCTACATTAACCATTTTGTAAAGTAATCTGGCCTCATTGGACAAAGGAGAGGCCAATATACTATTATAAAAACCAGTTTTATAATTAAGGTTCCCAAAGGCACGTCTTTGGACCTCAATACGGCTACATTCCGCCAGTATGTGATATGCGTCCTCAACTACGCCACAAGCACTGCAGTTAGGTGTATCAGATTTGCGCATCATAAAAGCAAAACAGTTGAGCGGAACATGGCCGAATCGAAGTCTTAATGCAATAACAAGCTCTTGTCTACACATATCACTCGCAATAAACCACAAGGAACGAGGAAGGGAGGGCTGAATCACCTTGTACCAAATGCCCTTACTTAAGGATCGCTTGTCAAAGTACTCGGACCATATGTCTATACAAGCCTCTTTGACTATTGACAACAATTCGGAGTGCCAAGGTAAACAACTATAAACGTCTCCGTCAGAATTAGCTTGGTTTGCCAATCGATCCACCTCCTCATTTCCACGCAGTCCAATATGTGAAGGAATCCATTGTAAAACAATTTTCTTTCTTTGTTTATATACAATATCTCTAATACATTTTAATACACGATAAGCCAATGGAAAACCCTCTAAAAGATGTCGTGCAGCGTATTAAATGTAGCAGTGCACTTTTTGAATCCGTGAAAATAACAAATCTATCACCATGTAAGGATTCGATATAGGACAAAGCTTCCAAAATAGCGATCAATTCCAAATGCATAATGGATAATTTAGGACTTAATTTGAACTTATATGACACTCCTATTTCTATGTCAAGGAAAGCAGCGCTAGCACTATTGTTATGTTTGGAACCATCTGTATAAATGTGATAAAAATCAAAGTATCTTGCATTAAGTGCTTCACTACAGAGGTTCTTCAAATGATGAACATTATAACTGCGTTTTGATTTATGAATAGATTCTATGTAAGGAAATACTATATCTGATAAATCCATATTGCTGACCCATGTGTCCTTTGAAAACATATCCAAACTACTACTACAATAAACAAGCTCTTGGTCTAACATTTCGTGTGATAATAACAATAATGGCTTCTTTTTGCGGGCCCAATAAGGCCTAGTTTTCAGATCATCTAATATTTTAATATAGTCAATGATGGGAAAATTGCTAGATTTTGATTTTAAATAAAATTTACCAGCGAGGTACCGACGCCTTACAAACAGTGGAGGAAGCAAAAGTTCGGATTCCATCACATGGATAGGGGTACTTCGAATGAAACCACCGATCAACCGCAAGCAAACATTTTGTAAACGATCAAGTTTGATCAAATGTGTCTCAGCAGAACTATCATAAAGAAAGCTAGCAAAGTCTATCCGGCTTCGTAAAAGAGCAATGTAAAGTCGCCTTAGCTGAATTTGATGAACTCCCCATCCAGGTCCTACCAGCACCTTAAAAATATTAATAATCTTTGTTAGCCTTTCGCACAATTCGTTGATGTGTTTTTTCCATCTAAGATTCCTATCCAACCACATTCCAAGATATTTGACATTTTCTACTAGTTGCAATGATGCCCCGATCAGACGTATATCCGTGGTGTATTTACGGAAACCTCTATTAAACAAACAAATTTTACTTTTACTAGGAGAAATATCCATACCTACTTCTGTGAGCATATCATTAATAACATTTAAAGCAGCCTGGATCTTTAACTCACCTTCCTTAACCGTAGAACATTGAACGTATATAGCGAAATCATCAGCGTACTGGGAGATATGAACAATATTTTCTAGGCGTTTACAAATATTCATAGTTATAACGTTAAATAAGAGTGGTGAGAGTGGATCCCCCTGGGCAAGACCGCGGCCTGTGTGTCTACTTAAAACATGGCTACCTATTTTAATTTTAAGCACTCTATTTTGAAGGTAGTGCCACAAATATTTGCAAATAAGAGACCCAACTTGTAAATTGTCCAGATACTGGATAAGTAAAGTATTGTCTACATTATTATAAGTGCTGTCAATGTCCAAAAAGCAACATAAAGTAGAATTTCCTTCAGAAAAACTGGCTTGAATGTTGGACACCAGACAACTCAAGCTATCTAAACATGATCTAGACCTACGAAAACCTACTGTATTTGCGGAGAACTTCTCGTTTTTTTCTAGAAACCATTCCAGTCTTCTGTAAAGGATATAATGAAAGATTTTGCATAAACACGATATTAACGAAATAGGGCGGAGAGAGGAAACATCTCTAGGGTTACGCCCAGGTTTTGGGATCGGAATTATACAAATGTCATGCCACTGAGAAGGGACGAAACTATTAGCAAGGAAAGAATTATATAGGGATAGAAGAAAACGTTTGCCTACGTCGGGCAAGTGTTTTATCATGGAATACGATATATCATCAAATCCAGGAGATGTATCCTTATTCTTAATACATTTAACAAGCTCCGGGATAGAGATTTCGGATTCTAAGGTAGTATTAGCAGAAAAGAGCATAGGAAGGGCAGGTGGAACGTAGTCAGGTGTAAGGGATGTTAACAAGCTTTCAGCAGTTTGTGCCTCGACATGGAGTCGGGGAGAACTATTATATAACCTTTTAACCATCTCATTTTCTGCCACAACACTTTGGATGTTGTCGACGAGTCAACTGAGGTGCACACGTCTTGCCAGTGCTCACTTTTGGCCTGACGAATTAGTTTCTGCGCAAAATGAACACAATTTTTGAAACGGTCTAAATTTTCAGGAGTAGGATTGCGTCTTAGTTGTCCCAAAGCCAGTCTACGGCGAGCTACAGCACAAGAGAGTGTGGACGACCAATAGGGCTTAGGGGAAAAGGTTGAAGTGGGGTTTTGATTAAATTTATATAGGGGAATATATTTATCGGCGGCTTCATTAATGATACTCAAAAATAAATCATAAGCTTCTTGGAGGTCACTTGGTATATTATTCAATTCACAGAATTTATTTTCTAAATACGTGGTATATAAAGGCCAATCTGCACGGGAAAAGTTCCTCTTGATGACTGGTGGAAGTTGACAAGGTGCTAAAAGCGAAATTTTTATCATTAAATGATCGCTACCCAAATTTTCATTTAATACCGTCCAATGTAATCTGAGTGCGATGTCTACAGATGCTAATGAAATATCCGGAGACGATTGTTGAAGATTGTCATTAACTAAACGTATACGTGTGTGTGACCCGTCATTCAAATAAACAAAATTACTGTCAACAATTGCATCATGGATGAAACCGCCTCTACGATCCGTTTTATACGACCAACTAACATGGTGCGCGTTAAAATCTCCCAAAATTAATGTTTTAGATGGCCATAACGAAAGTAAATTATCCCAATCTGTTTGATTTGTGACAACCCTAGACGGACAGTAAATTGCGACGATGTACTCAATGTTTTCACAGTTAAATAACTGAACACTAACTACTTCAATGTCAGAATTATTTACCTGCACATGTTGTTGCTGCGCCTTAATAGATCGGTGTAATATTATTGCTGTGCCGCCGTACGAATCGTCTCTGTCAGCTCGAAAAACATTATAGCCACTTATCTTAAAGTTACTTTCGGGTTGAAGCCATGTTTCACTTAGGGCAGCAATATGGATTTTTTCTTGACGTAACAATTCAACAAAGGAAGGTAATTTAGGTCTAATGCTCTGAGCATTCCATTGGCATATGTTAATGTTGATCATTTTACTATCAATTAAAGCGAACTTGATAAAAATTGAATCAACTTTTCTGTCCACGACCAAGAAGAGATATAACCTGCAAATACTAATAGAATCCACTCGAGGCATAATTTGATTACTGACGTTATTTTGGAAGCTAAATTGCAATTTTGGAGAAATATAATGGACTCAATTCTGAAGCGGCCGCTAAATTTCCTAATTTTATTTAGGTGTCGCTAAACCATTTTCCTATTCTACGGTATCTGTCAAATTCAACTGACATTGCTAATTTGAATCTGACGTTTTTAATTTTAGACGGTCAATTCAACTTAGGTTTAGCCGTCCAAACGCTATTCCAGACGTGAGATTTTTACGCGTAAACTTCCTAAACTAATTAATTTTAGCGGCGACTAAAATCATCCCGATTAAAATTAGAACCTTGCTAAAATCCGCCATTTTGGTAATGAAAAATAAAAATCCAAATAACAAATGAGGTAGAAATGTTAATTTTGCCCATATTGATTATTTTTGCCTTAAATGAACAGGAAAATAAAAAAATTTTTTTAGTAATTACAATTATATTGTTAAAAATAGGATAAAAATGTACATTAAATGTATTAACTGATATAAACATAAACCCGTTTTAGTTTCTTTAACAACAAGATCCATCCATTAATTTACTTTTAATAATTTTACGACAGCAACACAAACACAATTAAAACTAATCTTAGACATTTTAGAATTACGCTTAAGCTCTGCCTAAATTTAGTTGGCCTGTCACCGTAGAATAGCACTTGCTTAACCGGCCATTTAAATTAAGTTTAAATTTAGAAATTTTAGTTTTAGGTTATTTAGACGGCGGGCACACAGAATTGAGTCCAATGTCTTTAATGCGGGAAATAAGCTCACTAAAACGGGGACTTTTGTTATGGGAGTCATCTTCTTCGGTACTTGTATGATAATTTTTGCTATCATCATTATTCCACGTCATCCAATCATCCTCTTCGGGACGTTGCTTTTTGTTGGGTTTAGGGTTGTTCCTGACAGGTTGACGGGTAGACTTCGTGCTTGGTATTTTGTGGATCATGGCACTCGTTTTAATAGTCTCAGCGTACGACTGTTGGGCAGATGTACTAGGCATGGGAGAAAAGATATCCAACGGTGTATATTTTGTCTTCAAAATAGGAAAGGAATCATATGACTCAACAGGAGGAGCGGGTGGGGAGTCCGGGGGAACATAACACGATAAAGCCTTCCTGTACGTGCACCTGAATTCAGCCATGATTTCTCTTAGCCTCCTTTCTTTCTTATAAGTCGGACATATCTTGCTTAGTGAAATATGGTCCCCTCCGCAATTGACACAACAGAATTGTAAAGTGTCGCAATTCTCATGACGGCCACCACATTTTGGGCAAATAACATGTTTTCCCGGGCACATTTTTCTAACGTGTCCCAGTTTCCAACATTGGGAACATTGAGATACCTGATGGATATATGGGAACACTTTTACATTAATATCACAAATGCGTACGGACGTCGGAAGATAATCTCCCTCAAACGAAAGACGGATGGTCTCGCTAGGGCACCAACGCCCATCGTCACGGTTGCGACGATTAAGTCTCTTAGCAGACAGCAGTTTACCAGGCAGAGGACAAGAAATATTACGCAAGATTTCATCATCAGAGAGTTCCATTTCAATATCCTTGATGAGTCCATAACAAATAGACACTTCCATGGCTTTCTGAACTCGCCATCCCTTCGTCACTAAGTTCTCGCACTCAAACAGCCGAGTAACTGCGACCTCATTCTCCAATTGAAGGCGTATTTTAAAAGGGCTCATGTATTTGACTTGGCATACCTTTATGCTATTCTCTTTCAGGAAACGCGCCATTGCAAATTGTTTCGGCAGGCGGTCTTTGGCAGATAAATATACTTCATACGCATTTTCATGCAGCGATGTATTGCTACCGTTACGTGACAAGCGAGACTTTTTACCTTTCACCTCCGTCCATCCTTCTGTTTCAGCACTACCCGCTCGTTGTCTCTTTATTCCTCTTGCCTCATCCTCCTCTTCATCGAATAACGTGTCATCAGCAACGAGAGTAGTACTCATAGGTCGCGTAATATTATCCGCAGTCAATGGTGAATGGGAGCGCGGCGACGCCGGCGACACGTGGTCGCTGGCCATCGCGATCACACCGTTACACGAGGCGGATAACGCCTGTACTGGACGAACTCACACGCGAGGGCTCACGTAAAAGCGCGAAATATACGTCCCGCTCGTACGAATGCCGTACGAGGACTGACCGGGACTTAAATGCTACTAAAAAGAAAACCGGCGGTGGCGTACTAATATGGACAAGGCGGGAAATTGACGCACGTTTAAGTAGCGTATGGCCCAGTTCGATTGTCGAGTCACTATGTATAACCATACCTGCGCAAACACTAGGGTCCGCCATCGACTTACACGTAATTGCTACATATATACCTCCAGATAGTGACTTACCAGTACGACTAGAGTGTTTTCAGCGCAACATGTCCACACTGGTAAATTCATATCCTTGCGATAATTACTTAGTTTTAGGTGATTTTAATCTACCTTTTATTAAATGGTATAGTTATAATTTTACATTTATGCACAGTAGTTCTCAAATAACTCGTAATACCGCTATTTCATTTATGGATGATATTACCTATTTAATTCCATTATTCTCGAGGGCAGAACGCCTAAAACATGGAGTGAGAGTGAGGTCATCCTGTTCTTCAAAAAGGGTGATAAAACACTCTTGAAGAACTATAGGCCGATCTCACTCTTGAGTCATGTTTATAAGTTGTTTCCGAGAGTCATTATGAATCGTCTCGCTCGCAGGTTTGACGACTTCCAACCTCCCGAACAAGCCGGTTTCCGAAAAGGCTATAGTACCATAGACCACATCCATACGCTGCGGCAGGTTATACAGAAGACCGAGGAGTATAATCTGCCACATTGCTTGGCGTTTGTGGACTATGAGAAAGCCTTCGATTCGATCGAGACATGGGCGGTGCTGCAGTCTCTCCAAAGGTGCCAAGTGGACTATAGGTACATAGAGGTGCTAAGGTACCTATACGGAAATGCCACTATGTCGGTCCGACTCCAGAACCAGAGCTCTAATCCCATCCAATTGCAGCGAGGTGTAAGACAGGGAGACGTTATCTCTCCAAAACTCTTTACCGCTGCATTGGAGGATATTTTCAAGCTTCTGAATTGGAAAGGATACGGCATTAACATTAATGGCGAGTACCTAACACACCTCCGTTTTGCCGATGATATAGTTCTAATGGCTGAGACCTTGGAAGACCTGAACACCATGCTCGGAGAAGTGCTTCCCAAAGAGTGGGTCTTAAAATGAACATGGATAAGACAAAAATCATGTCGAATGCCCATGTTGTACCCACTCCAGTTAATATTGGGAACACTACACTTGAAGTTGTTGACAGCTATGTATACCTGGGACAGATAGTCCAGTTAGGTAAGTCCAACTTCGAGAAAGAGATCTCTCGTCGAATCCAGCTCGGATGGGCAGCTTTCGGGAAGCTACGAAAAATCTTCGCGTCCAAATTACCTCAGTGTCTCAAGACGAAAGTCTTTGACCAGTGTGTGTTGCCAGTGATGACCTACGGAAGTGAAACGTGGCCATTCACTATGGGTCTCGTCCGAAGGCTCAAGGTCGCTCAGCGGGCAATGGAGAGAGCAATGCTTAGGGTCTCCCTGCGTGATCGGATCCGAAATGAGGAGATCCGCAGGAGAACTAAAGCAACCGACATTGCTCGAAGGATTGCTCAGCTGAAGTGGCAGTGGGCGGGACACATAGCGAGAAGAACCGATGGCCGCTGGGGCCGAACGGTTCTCGAATGGCGACCACGATCCGGACGACGCTCAGTGGGTAGGCCCCCGACCAGGTGGACCGACGATCTGGCAAAGGTCGCGGGAAGTGGAGAGAAGTGGACTGTTGTGGAGATCTATGGGGGAGGCCTATGCCCAGCAGTGGGCGTCGTGCGGCTGAGATGATGATGATGATGATTACCTATTTTGGTCTAAAGCAATATAATCACTTAACAAACAAAAAAGGCAACACCTTGGATTTATGTTTTAGTAACTTGCCATTATCTGTGTCGAATTGTTTACATACATTGATAAGAGAAGACCCTGCTCATCCGGCGTTATGTTATCTATACTGGACTTAGATATTGCACCACTTCAGGAACATCTTGAACCGCGTTTTAATTTTCATAAATGCGATTATAATAAGATGAATGACTTTTTGATGAACATTGACTGGGACACACTTTTCAACTCGAGTGAGTCTATCGATGAAGCCCTAGATATTTTCTATAATAAGCTACATGAGTGTTTCACATTGTTTATTCCTATTTATCATACTCAATCAAGAAAGTACTACCCCATATGGTATAATACGGCCTTAATAAAAATCTTAAAAGAAAAGTCCAAATTGCATAATAAATGGAAAATGTACAGTAATCCCCGCGATTACGACGAATTTTGTTTACTAAGATCCAGAGCGTTCTTAATTCAAACTAAATGTTATAATGCATTTATTCAAAACACCCAAAGAATTATTCGTTCTGCACCTAACAACTTTTGAAAGTATGTTAAGTCTAAAAATGGTGGTTCCAACTATCCTAAAAAGTTTACCCTCAACAATACAGAATATAAAGATAGTATTCCGACGGTGTTTAATAATTTTTTTTTTAAAGTGTGTTTATAAGGCCAGCACAAAATATTCAACTGCAGCCTCCTATGACTAACTTTACTTCCTCTAACGACATTGTGTCTCAGGTCGATGTTACGGAGGATATGGTCTGTAAATATCTGTTGTTACTTGACAAAAGGAAAGGATCAGGTTGTGACGGAATCCCTTCTATATTTTTATCATCCTGCTCCAAAAGCTTAGCGTTACCAATATCTATCCTGTTTTGTATGTCTCTAAAACAATGTCATTTCCCAACACCATGGAAGAAAGCCCAAATTATACCTATCCATAAGAAAGGCTCCAGATCTATATTGAACTATCGTCCTATTTCTATTCGTTCGACGGTCTCAAACTTATCGATTTTTTCTGACTATGTCTTAGAGCAAATGGAAAGCGGTGGGCAAGTAGACGTAGTTTATACAGACTTTTAAAAGGCCTTTGATCGCGTCGATCATGACTTGCTACTCCAGAAACTTCAGGCTCTCGGAATTCAAGGTGACTTGTTGCGCTGGGTTCGTTCCTATCTGACAAATCGTTCACAGGCTGTTGTTGTGGGTGGTCATCGATCTGATTACATATCCATTTCGTCCGGTGTACCACAAGGATCGCATCTGGGCCCTCTTTTTTATAACGTCTACATCTCAGATATTTCCAACTACATAAAAAATGCTCGGCATATTTTGTACGCCGATGACACGAAAATTTACATGAAAGTTTGTACTATTACTGACTGTGAACTACTACAAAATGATCTGAATGAGCTTTATGAATATTATAAACGTAACAGGATCTCGGTCAGTATAGGTAAATGTCGTTATTAGTTTTACACGTAAAAAAAAACCTATTGTTTTCAATTATCATTTTGATGGCGTTACGATTAAGAGGGTTCAACTGGTTCGAGACTTGGGTATCTACTTTGTCAATAAGATGTTGTTGTCTGCACACATTGACCAAGTCATACAGAAAGCATATCGTAATCTGGGTTTTGTGTTGAGAACTTGTCAGCCATTTAAGTGTCCTCTTAGTCTCAAAATACTTTACTTCGCTCATGTACGTAGTCTACTTGAATATGCTAGCCCTGTATGGTCACCCTTCTATAAAACTTATATTGATCGGATAGAACAAATCCAAAAAAAGTTTATAGGGTGATTGTCATATTACGAGCTTAGTGAAATAAAAAAAAATAGTTTTTAATTTGTAAGATATTTATTACTTTTCCCATAGATTGTATTTTATGTATCTTAAAAAAGTACCAAAATGAGATCAAACTTATGTTATTAAGATATTATACTTAAAATCAGTTTTTTTGAGACCACCGAAAATATTACTTTGACCACCAAAAAGAATAAAATCACAAATTATACCTATTAGGAACTACTTCTAATACAATACTCATTATTGATAACCTCAATATAAACTTTTCATGTAAAATCAACCAATATAATTAAGTAGTAATAAGAACCTCTATTTTTAGAATAGTTATAGTTAAAGACCACCAAAAAGATGTTTTCGGTGGTCATTTAATTAGTTAAAAATATTTTCGTCTTCAGAGCCAGAAGTCATAAGCCATAGAAACATAGGATTTAGATTGATCAATATCTCGCGCTTTTTTCTGAGCAAGCCTTGACAGAGGAAGATCATCATCAGATGAATCAGAATATATATCCTCGTAATTCCACGTCTTTCTTTGTTCTCCAGGGGATGGTACATTTATAATTTCTTCATTATCTGTTACATGCTCTTCATACTGTGCAGAAGTTATTGGAATTTGACCAATTTCATAATGAGTACATACAGCATTTGCGGGACAGGCTACACAACTCAATCTTCTGGCGTGCAGAATGCGAGGATCATTTCTGTGCCAAGAAATCTGGTGGATACGTAAAGTTCCTCTAAATGGTTTGACTTTAGCATTTTCGATCCGATTTTCTATTTCAGGTATATCATTGTCGTCGATGGGAATGACAGTAGTAGCTTGTATATTTTCTTGCAAACAAGTGACAAAACTTTCCATATTTGATATGTCACGACCCAAGCCAACATGGCGATCTGCTGTTCGTTTAAGGCAGCCGCCTATTCCATCTGGAGCGCCTTTTCCATGACCACTTTCACTGAAGTGCCAATATATTTCTTCTGCACCTAATTCTACGCTCAAGTATTCAACTAATAAAAGGAACATGTTCTTGTTCCTGTACTGGGTCGACGGGCCGTCACTCAAAATATGAAAGGTCTTGATATTGGGGAGAAAATCACTCTTAATATTTTCTATAATAGGTTTCAGATGAGCACATATCAAGACAGGGTCATGGCGAAGATTTTCCGAGATTGTACAATAAGATTTGTGTTCAATGGATTTACGGTCATCATTGCTTTTATAATAAAAACACTTGTATGTAGGCTTAGCTGTGCTTTCGATCCTCCAAAATGTGCTGATTGTACTTCTTGACCATATTTACAAAGGTAGTTCTCAGAAAAATCACAATGTAGCAATCCGCTTTGTTGATCTAAAATATCTTTTTTTATTTTACGTACTATACTTGTTTGGTGGAATATGTTAGCAAGATGTTGCATGAAATGCGGCATTTTGGTACGAAGAATATCAATTATTAATCTTTTATTAGTCATAACCTTTTCTTTAATCGTTTTTTGGCAAATCTTTTCTACTCCTTTAACAATAGTAGGGATCTTCTTTGTTACCCAACGCAGATATAATATTGAATCATCATCAAAATATTCACCAAACTCAATCACTTTATTAACGCATTCAGGGCATTTTCTTTCCAAACATATTTCTTTTAGGCTTCCATCGCAGCAAAGAGATTTAGCAACTTCCAAAGCAGAGTTTTCTTTTATGATTTTCGCAGTTTTCAGAGATTGCACAATCAAATTTACATTTTCATGCGTAGCGCACAAGCACGTATCTCTTGCTGATGCTTTTGGGCTTATGACCCAAAAAGGGCGGTACCTACAGAATGTCTTGTATGAAATAAAACTTCCTGTTTCCTTTTGAAATTTTACATGTAAATTTAGTAACGTATCATTTAAAAGTCGAATCTGTTTCTTATCCTTTTTTCTTGTGATTGTTTCTTTTTTACCCGATGTAAGCCGACTGTTTTGATCATCGGTCATGAAGCTGTAAACTGATTTTTGAATCCTTGCAACTCTACTGAAATATTTTTTTGCTGTTTGTTTTTTATTTTCTTTATTGTGCTGAGATAAATCATTCCTTTGGTTCTTGTTTTTGACAGTTTCTTTAGCTTTTGTTCTTTGTTCTCTCATTCTGTACTTGGCTAATTTATTCTCGAGAGCTTGTAATCTTTGTCTTAAGAACATATTTTCAGATTTAAGAATTCTTCTATTTCTTGCTGCAACAGTTTTGCCTGAAGTAATTCTTGACGTTGATGGCCGAAGTCCTGCAGATGATGTCATTGTAAGGCTACCGGTAATAGGAGAAGATGGTGGTGTTACTTCTTGAACGATTCTGTCAGCATGGCGCTTTATTTTCTGGATTTCTCGTCGTTTCCTCGCATCTTCCCTCCATTTCTTTCTAAGATTTCTTTGATCCCTAGGATTCAAATCGTTTATTGTTTTTATCAGTCCTTGATCTTTTTTCTTATAATAATATTCCCTATCTTTTTTTCGTTTTTGTTCTAATGCAACTGGATTTAATTTCAGTTTCTCTCTAAGCTTTCGCATTGCAAGTTTTTTTTGTTCCCGCCTCCGAATCTTTTTTTCTTCATGTGTCAGTTTCTTTTTTGCTTTTGCCATTGTTTTTATCTAAAAAAAAGCAATAAAGCTGCGATTTAGCAAAAATAAAATGTATATAATGTGCAATATATAAGTATGTATAATTATTATTAGCTTGAGCATGTCCCATAAAACCGAAAAAGCTCTGGAGCTACTTTTCGGTGGTCACTTGTCTTTTCGGTGGACATCAGTGACCACCGAAAATATGACCACCGAATGGACATATTTTAACAAACTCGAGTATCAGCGCCGATATTTTGAGGTTAGGAAACAAAATGCATGTAATTCACAAAAAAAGCCTTATTTCCAATTGTGTTAGTTGATTTGTTATATTCCATATCAATTACTTACCAATTTTACGACGTAACCGGAAAGATCCTACGAGGTTTGACCAAAAAATACTTATAGGTAAACAAAACACTGTCTTTCGTTCAACTCCGGGCACAAACTCAATATGGCCGTCCGAGTGCGTTCTAAAACTGATAATGCTCTTTGATTTTATAGATGCGTTCAAAATTAAAAATTAAACTCTGATTTTTGGTTTTATTTCTGTACTACCGAAAAGACATCGTGAGTTTGTAACAAATGACAATAAGCAATTTCTTGTTTTTAACATATGTTAACGTTCTAATTAAGTTTGATAAATTGTCTTCAGGATATATAAAACAAATTTTAGTTACAACTTTATCGAATTATGCAGTATTTTAATTATTATAATAACACATATTTATGTCGGCTGATTCTGAACAGACCACCGAAGAGGACTTTTAAGACTGAACATAATCGAAATAAATATGTTATTCACTTTTTTACGATTCTTATTATCAGATATTAAACCTTTACATACTTTATTCATGATAGTTACATTTTGTGAAACAATGGAAATGTTTTTATATATTTTTTATTACCTGAACTGATTATTACGCTGTTTTGACAATGTCCCATTAAGCATTTAAATTACAAATGTCACAAAAAATATGACTCATACCTTTTAAGTTGCCGCTCCCATAACCTTCTTACATTAGAGGAACGCCGTAAATTGATGGATGTCTGTCTCCTGCATGATATCTTAAACGGTCGAATAGACAGTCCCGAAATTCTAGATCGAATCCTTCTCAACGTTCCTAAGCGGCGTACAAGACATACACCTTTGTTTAATGTTCGGTATCATTCCACTAAATACGGAGGAAACGCTGTTGTCGATACTTATAATAAAGAATTTTGTGAAGTTGACTTGTTTGCTGTGACCAAGCAATCATTAAAAAAGCATGTTACGAATAAAATATTTGAACGAGTTGCAAAGATTTGACCGACACTGTGAGTAATTAGTGTGTAATAAGACACTATAGTCTGTATATATACACAATCACACAATTACTCTATACACGTTGCCCACACATTATATTTTTTGTTTTGTTTTGAAAGTTGATAGTTAAGGCGATACACATACACCCAGTTTCTGAAAGGCTGTTCAGCGATAAAATTAACTAACAAGCTGTCAATCTATTGCTAACTATGAATTGAGTTGCTGAAAGCTAAATCAACTTATCACTGTGTTAGTTGACATAGCTGTCAAATTTATTTCAAAATTATTGAAGAAAGACCCATTTTGGATTTCCAAAATAGATATGAATAAAACAAAATATATGATTTCAGCAATGTGACCGTGTTTAAAAATATTTCTAACGAGAAATCAAATTATTAGAGATAAATAAATTTTGACTAAACAACGTTTCGGAAACTCAAATTGATTTGACACTGCTGTTAAGATGACATGGCTGTTAGTTGAAAAATATTTTGATCAGCCTTTCAGAAACTGGGGGATAGTATACTCACATATTATACACAATCACACATTAACTTACCACGTATCATACAAACACTGTTTTTTGTATTCCGGATAACTTGAGTTACTTACAAAATTGTAATATGTGGTTAGCTATAATTGGCTTCTTAATATTGTAATATATTAATACATAAGTTTTATAATTATGAGCTGTTAACCCGAATAAACAAATAAATAAAATAAATAAATATAATTAGCTATCTAAAAAAAAAATCATGTACCCTATTTATATTTGTTAGCGTATCTATACAAATATTAAAGATATTTTTGTGTCACAGATCTAAAAGTGTGATATGTTGGAGATATGTCTTGTTGTTAATATGTATGTATAATAATGTAATAATAATATTATTGTAAATGAGTGTGAGAACTGAATGAATGCAGTGTCCAGAAAAAGCGAATTTGGTTTATAGGATGCTGAAAAAAAAAGTTAAAATGTATTACTTGTTTTGTGAAATAAATAAATAAATAAATAAAAAATATTAGTGAAAGTTCCGTCAAAATCGGTCCAGCCGTTCCGGAGATTAGCGGGAAAAAACAGACAGACAGACAAAAAAAATTGAAATTGTGTTTTTGTTATTGGTACCCGATATACATTCATATCCATTTAGTAAAAACTTCTTATTTTGACATTACAAACAGACACTTCAATTTTATTTATTTGTAATATAGAGTATAGATTTTTAGTTGTCACTAGCTGTGCCCGCGACTTCATCCGCGTGGAACTTTTAGCAGCATTTTGATTCTTGTGGGCAATTTTTTTAAAGATATTGATAAAAAGTAGCCTATGTATACCTTGTATAATTAGCTATCTATTAGTGAAAGTTCCGTCAAAATCGGTCCAGCCGTTCCGGAGATTTGCGGGAATAAACAGACAGACAGACAGACAAAAAAAAATTAAATTGTGTTTTTGTTATTGGTACCCGATGTAGCCATTAAGTAAAAACTTGTTTTTTTGACATTACAAACAGACACTTCAATTTTATTTATTTGTATAAAGTATAGATTAATAGGTTTTCTCCTTTGCACTAAGATGTTCTTTTGTTATGTCTCCTACATAGTTACACTGTGTAATAATTTTGCACTACTACATAATTAACGTTTCTTTAAATGATAACGTTCATTATCTATCTGTTAATAAGGGTAGGTAACAAAATAAACGTAAAAAAGGTGGTTGAAGTAGTGTTTTTAAAACTTGCATTTTTAGGCACAACTATGGCTGCAATTCAACAAAATAACTCACATGGGTAAAATAACCTTTATTGTGGAATAGATCTTAATAGATAGGTAAGTACAATAGTATGTACAATAGGCAGATTAATAAAACAATGAGCCACGTGTAGACATAACCTTTCTGACGTCCTCCAGATTACGTTCGGCAGCCGTGACCGAATTAAAGTCTAGAGGGCGATACCTAATATATTTATTACTAGCTGTACCCGCGACTTCGTCCACGTGGAATAGTAACGGCTGGACCGATCTTGATAAAAAGTAGCCTATATGTAGAGTAGATCTCCGTTCCGGAGATTAGCGGGAACAAACAGACAGACAGCCAAAAAATTTTTTAATCGCGTTTGTTATTGGTACCCGATATACATTCATACCCATTTAGTAAAAACTTGTTCTTTTGACATTACAAACAGACACTTCTTATTACGAATGTATCTAAATTACCTAATTGTAAACATATTGTTTATCATCTGTAGTTGCTAATGATCTGTGTAGTTTAAGCGACTTTAAATAAAAAAAAAACAGACACTTCAATTTTATTTATTTGTATAGATTTGATGGAATATATTTGTCAAATTAAATTAAAAAACCTTTTTAAAAACAAGCTTTTATTTAAATGCGCTAAAAAGAAAAAATAAACTTTTACACTAAAACTTTTACTTATAATGTCATTCATTTCACATTTGACACAATTTATATGACATAAACGCCTGTCGCGAGATTTACTTGTGTGTAGTAGCAGTAGTAGCTTAAAGGCGCTATATCGAAAATGAATCAAACAATGGGAGGCGTGGTCTATACGTAAACGCGGGGCACCCCCCGTGCTCAAGAAGCTAGTCTTTATATCAATGTCACTAAAGTCGTGAATGCGTTGCGCCCGCATGCAATCAGATCGTTCAGAAATTACCGACGTAAGCGACAAAATACAAATTATTTTATTAAAAAATAACTATAATGATTAGAAAAAAATGCTTCTGTACGATTCTGGATACTGATGATGGCTACTTATTTAAGGATCTTTTTAATGAATACCTAACACCGTTTACTAGTAATTCTGAATATTGTTATTTTTAAGAGGTAAGTAATTTCAAAAATAAAAAGTATCGAGGCAAAATCTTTAAATCGCGTTTCCGGTTCTGCTCGTGACTAGTTAAAGATATAAAGAAACACATATTTGACTTTCAGATCTGTAAGATCTCTCAGTTACCTATGACATTACATTAAAAATAACCAATATTTTCGATATAGCGTTTTAAAAGAGTTCTTTTAAGTACCTACTCGTATTTACTTAGTTTTAAAATTGTAATGTATAAAATTATTCACATCAAATTATTTAATTTACTTGTTTATCTACAAAAGTAAATCTCGCGACAAGCTTTTATGTCATATAAATTGTGTCAAATGTGAAACGACGTTATAAGTAAAAGTTTTTTTCTTTTTAGCACATTTAAATAAAAGCTTGTTTTACAAAGGTTTTTTTACATATAATTTATTTTTTACTTTTTAGTTATCACTGGACACGTTTCTCAGTCTGTTCATCTCATTCAACGCATCATTGTTGTAAGGTCCTTTGCTGAAACGTCTATACAGAATTTCAGCTCAATCGGTTGAAGATATCTACTTCAAAATTGATTTTTTGGCTTTAGAAGTACGCCATATTAGATTAATAGTGACATCACTTTATTTTTCAAGTTATTTCATACATATTGTAGGAGTGCATTAAAAATAATTGGTCCGCCATCTTGGGTATGCCGCCATCTTGGATTTAGAAAGACGTCACACAGTCAACCATGCATTGTCATCCAAACTGAACGTGTATACAAAATTTCAGCTCAATCGGTTAAAGATATCTGCTTCAAAATTGAGTTGCAAGATTTCACCCGAACATACATACTTACTTACACTGCAAGTTTAATAAAAGCTTGTAAAAAGTGAAACTAAACCTTATACAAACCACCTTCGTGGTCTAGTGGTTGAGACCAGCAGGTGTTGATCGGAAGATCCGGGTTTCGATTCTCACTGAGGGCAGAAATTTTTTGCTTCTCGGTTTGGTTGACGGTAGGGCTTCTAAGCCCGACTGGCTAGCTACCACCGTCTTATAGACCGATAGCGCTAGGCTTTTTTGATGTCATAAGTTTCAATAATTCTAAAGTTGTTTATTTCTTGCATGTGGATGCAGTCATACCTATGAAGCTTATTATTTCGTTTTGTGTCACATCTGGTACTTGCATTTTCAGTAATTCGATGATTTGTGTTTGATTATTTTTATTCAAATTAAAACTGGCAAAATTTATTTTAAGTTTAAAATAATTATGGTACCATATCTAGGAGAGCCTGCGGAGTGTGCAAACCCAGTTTGTGTCATCTTCATCCAGAGCAAACTGACATAGAGTCAGTATTTAAGTACACTACGAAAAAAAAAATTACAGTTAATGAAATAACTATTTTCTATCTCAGATCACTTACATATGCCTATTTAATAAATTTGTGCCAAGTTGGATCACGCAATTTTAAGATTATTAATTATTTTCCTTTTCCAAGCTATAAACGCTTCAAAAAAATATTACAATAATTAGAGTTTACACATTTAATATCATAAATGCATGAAAAGTCGACATTGTAAATTTGTGTCATTTTCATGCACGATAAACATAGAATGAATAAAACACAAAAACAATGGTTACGGTCGAAGCGGGACGACGCGCGGCGCGACGCGGGCGAGCGGCGGCGGGTAACGCTCGCCGTACGCACTGTTCACCTTCGTTTGGTAATCACAGCTAATTCCATTCAGCCGTTAAAGCGTGATTGATTAACAAACATACAAACACACGCGTAGCACTAGGAACTCGAGAAACATTTTGTCTACTCCGTAATGTCATTTTTCTCTCGTAGACTAATCTTCTCATGTACTTTGTGTTACTAGTGCAATGTACTATACTTTGTGTTACTAGCAAGTGCAGGTATAGCCTCCAGATAGAATAATCGTTTTTTACTATAACTCGAAGAACATCCAGTAACTTCCTTTCTTTTCATTTCATTTTTCCCGCTTCAATACATTTCGGATTTCTATATCGCACACCTAGATCTAAGCTGAGTCAACTCAAAAATTCGTGATTTTTTAGTTATCTTTGTATTCAAATGCTCGCTGATCATATACATCTATCCGGCATAACAGTTTCGGTCAAAGCTTAAACCAGTCGTCGTTAGATAGAAATAGCTTACCTTGCTGAATCAACGCATGTCAGTTCTTCCCACCGAAACAAGTGTATTGTCAGTTGACCTCCGCTTGTTATTTTTTGTTTTCTTTAAAAAAAAACGTCGTCCCTTCCATTAGTCGTCGTCGTCGTCCATTAGTTCGGCATGTTTCTACTTGCTTCAGTATTATTTGCTAAGGTATGTAAATTTATTTTGTTACTATCTTGATTTGACTTTGATTTGGTGGAACAACTTGTAAATTTCTAGTTCACCTAGTTTTGTTAAAACAATTTTTCTTTAATATTTTTGTCACAAATCATGTCATTTTGAATATGTTGACTAAATGTTTATTTAAGGTATTATAGCGTCTAATCGAAATGTATATTGTTTTAATCAAATTATCTACCACTTTGTTTTAAAAGGAGATGTTTTGAGTTAACTCACTGGTGGTGCCCCAAGTAGACTCCACCACGTCGGCGTTTCACCGAGTAGGGAATTTTGGGTTGATTGCTGATGCCCTACTACCCGCTCATAGAAAGTATTGTGGCTTACCCCGATTCCCGTTGTCTCCGTCCGTCTCCTCCGTAGCCGGTGGACTTCCTGAGCTAGCTCGAAGGAAGTCGCGGCTCCTGAAGTTCTGCAGTGGATCCACCGGTGGAGACCGGAGCACTACAAAGGCCTATTAGGCCACCACGACTCACACACGCGATTTTGATACCTTGCACAACACAAAGCGGGCTTTCGCACCCCGATATTAGGTGCGCCGCGCAAATCACTATTTGCTTGAATATTGTGTATTATATTTTATTCCGGCCCGCACATAACCTCTAAGCATGTCATGACATTTCGACTCGACTCAACTGACATATCACATGCGGCCGGCCGCCAAAAAAGCTGTCACTGCACAGACTAGAATGCAGTGCCGCCACTCGCTCTTCCTCGAGCGTGAACACTCACTATTGTTGAATAAGTAAAACTTGCTATACCTACTTTTTTCTAGAGAAAAATGAAGCAAGGCCGTTTTCTTGTCAACATTGTAATAGAACGGTATTAGGAGAACCCACTAACAGTAAGAGGCGAAGAGTCTAAAAAGTCTGTAAATGTATAAGCAGAAGAGAATAAACAAAATAGGGCAACAAACACAGCCGCGGTGACCAAACCATGCCATTGTGAGAAATTAAAAATGACTTTTATAGTACGTCATGTGATGAAAGTTTAATAAATGACTCTGAAAGAGATCCAAGCTGTGTCCGGCATGTATGATATTTTCTTAATTTCAATTGTTGATCAAGTATAATAAGATAAAAGTGTCATATCAAGTACAAGTATCATGAGAAGTTTGTAAAAGAATTTATTTTTAATTAGCACTTAATAATTTTTAGATGTTTCTATTTTTAATTACACAACATTAAATATCTTCAATTTTGTTTGGAAATGTTTACTCTCTTACTGTTGGTTTTTATACTTCGATTTTTGTGCTTATTCGTTCGATATTGCTATTCGAATACTTTGAATAATACGAATATATCGCACTTTTACTGGAGGGAGACCTTGTACCAGAGTCATGTGCATGGGTACTCCCGTCTTATCTATTTCTGCCGCAAAGCAGCAGTGCTTGCATTGCTGTGTTCCGGTACATCTTAAGTCACAAGTTGGCAACGTACACTGTGGTTCTTGTGGGGGTTGCAGTTTTGCTGCAAATCTCACAGGATTCACTGACTATTACCACTTACTATCAGGTGGGCAGTTTGCTTGTTTGCCAACTTATTTGCAATAAAAAAAACTTATTTATTTATAACATAAATAAATCACATCACATCAGAAATGATGAGATCCGTAGAAGAACTAGAATTACTGACATTGCGAATTGCAAACCTTAAGTGGCAGTAGGCAGGACACATCGCTCGTAGGACTGACGGCCGTTGGGGCGGAAAGGTCCTCGAGTGGCGGCCGCGTACCGGGAGACGCAATGTTGGTAGGCCCCCCACAAGGTGGACCGATGATCTGGTGAAGGTCGCGGGAAGCCGCTGGATGCGGGAGGCGCAGGACCGATCGGTATGGAGATCCTTGGGGGAGGCCTAAGTCCAACAGTGGGCGTCTCTTGGCTGATATGATGATGATGATTAAAAATATAACAGAATAATTCACTCAATTATACCTATGTGAATGTATTTTTTTTGAGGGCCCGACAAATGACATCCTCCCGCCTGATGTTAAGCGGTGAAAGTGGCCCAAATGAGTTGACAGATAAAGGAGGGACGACATCCACTATCCTACCTGCCCGCCCCTTGCCGGCCTAAAATATGCTTTTTCACGCCTCTTGAAGGAACCCATGTTGAAGGATTGAGGAAACACGTGCATTGAACTCAACAAGATTGTTGGAACTCCATTCGGAGACGAGGTCCAGCGTCCTGTTGGGCTCAATGATAAGATTCTGCCTCTCCCTACCAATATCACCATGAGCAGCCCCTGAGCTTCCGTGATATCCCCCATGCACAGTACTGTCGTCTGTATAGCAATGTATACTTCCCAAGGAAAGCATGTCATTGATATGCAGAAGAAACAATGTTGGGGATAGAACGGAGCCTTGTGGAACTCCAGCGTTCACTGCCATGAACTGCGAAGCGCAGCCGTCAACGACAACATGAATTCTATGCTCGTGGAGGAAGCTGGCAATCCACGTACAGAACTGCGCAGGTAATCCGTATGCCGGTAGCTTGAAAAGGAGAGCCTTGTGGTAAACTATCTACTAAAAGCTTTGGCGATGTCGAGACTAATAGCCACCGACTCGCCGCGCTTATCGATAGATTCACCCCATTTGTGTAAAAGGAACGCTAGAAGATCACGCTAGGACGAAACCCATACTGACGGTCATTAAGCAACGAGTGACCTTCCAGGTAATGGATCCGCTGGGTATTAAGGATCCTCCAAGATTTTACACAAAATGGAAGTGGCGGCTATAGGGCGATAGTTTGATCTCCCTTTTTTGGGAACGGGCTAGACATTGAATGAATGAATAAACACTTTATTTCACATTAAACACAGGACATTACAATATACATTATATTGGCAATAGGCGGCCTTATTGCTAAGGTAGCAATTTCTACCAGGCAACCTTAGGGCTAGGAAAGTAGCTACGTATTCAAGATACGGGATAGTGCACTAAAAAGAAGAAAAAAAAACTAAGTAGAATAAATTAACAATTAAAATTGATACCTATACATATAACTAAATATATAAATACAATACATACAAGACATTGGCCTCTTTCCAAGATTTCGGCACACAACCGACAAAGAACGACAAATAGTATAGACGCGTCAAGACAGGAGTCAACTCCGCTGCACACTTCTTAAGAACAATCACAGAAATGCCGTCTGGTCCATTTGCTTTTCGAATATCGATCGACTGTAGCTCCGTCCGCACATAACGCTGTCTGATGCGGATATCGGGCATGGTGCTGCCACAATATGACAGTGTCGGAGGTTGTGCACCACAGTCATCGACACGGGAATGAGCCGCGAAGAGTTTTGCCAGGAGGTCAGCTTTCTTCTGCGGCTGATAAGCAAGTGAGCCATCGGTATGTCTCAGGGGTGGCAGCGAGGGTTGGCAGAAGTTTGATTGAAAGATCGGCTACCCGTAGGGTGCGCTAGCAGTTCCTTCTGATCCACTTGTGCAATACGCTGAGCATCCGCTCTAATGTAAGCCCTCTTACACAGCTTGGTGGCATTATTGTAGGCTGTTTTCAGTAGGCTTGTGTTAGGATCCCTGGAAGCTCGACCTCTGATCCAAGCGCGGTAAGTCAGCTGTTTGTTTTTTAAACAGCAGATGTGCACTCGCGATTGAACCAGAGGTTACATCTGTGACTACTGACGAAATTGAAATGCAGAATATAATATTCCATTCCTAGTATGATTTCGTCAGCAACAGAGGAAGCGCAGGAGTTCGGGTCCATCTCACTGAAACAGCGCTGCCACCAAGGGACAGATGCGTAATAATCCCGCATACCGTCCCAATCTGCTGACGCATAAGCTTCAGACGGCGTGCTGCAACTACAGGTGACCGTCGCGACACCTGAGGCACTGAGACGGATACCAGGCAGTGATCCGAAGATCCTAGTGGAACTCGAATCACCGCCTGATATCCTTCAGGAAGATTTGTCAGAAGGTCCAACAAAGAGGGTACTTGACCGATAATATCTGGTACCCTAGTGTGCTGGGTAACCAATTGTGTCAGGTGGTGCGTGAGAGCGAATGCGTAGGCAGTCCTACCCGCATGGTCAATTTTAGAGGAACTTAACCACAATTCGTGGTGAGCATTGAAGTCCCCCAAAACACTAGCTCGGCGGAAGGAAATCGCTCCTGCACGTCATCTGCCACCCGACTTAGATGTTAAAAAAGTCGAGTTGTCCCCAAGTCACCTCGATGTTAACGTTAGACGCAGACTTAAGACACTGCAATGAGTGCCAAAATCGACGTGTATCGCAAGAAGGGAAAAGGAAGGTTCTTCCAAACAAACGTTCTTCCAAAACGCAGGCGACGACAGCAAACGTCCGCCTGGACGAACAAGCAAACACCTGCCTTCGCCTTGAACAACTCCTTAAGAGCATAGCCGGGGTAATTAAGGTAGCTTGTCGGTCGGGTAGATAAGATAATGCGTCTCCATCAAAAACAGCATTGCTGGACGGGGTGTCATGAAATTGTTGGGACAGCTAAGAGGTTAGAATGGAGCCCGCGGATGTTAGCGAGCCCCACCTCGAATAGTGGTGTTTTGATGGGATAGTGCACCGATGTACGACCAGTCCTAATATAGTGCGCTGACATATATGTTGGAGTGAGAGGCGTTAAATTACGGTGTCGTTGCAGCCCGTTAACTATTAACGGGCGTAGGCCTGTTTCGCCAGGGAACTGCCGATAGCTGATTTGCGCTGACCCTCCGCACGGAAGGGCTCCCGAACCTCCCCGGAAGTGGCCGCCGGGACCCACCCTCCGGTCACCAACCGGCACGACGGACCACCCCGAGATTATGCGATGCATGGTGGGGCAGCCTCAAGGACTGGTTAGGTCCGCTTGGGCCCCTGTATTGTACCACGGGCGGCCAGCGGAACAGCCGTTTCTTCAGATCTTCCTAGACGGAGGGTCAACGCAGTCAACCTGGCATTGGGTCGACGGAAGCCCACACGAATCGCAGCAACGACCCCTCAAGCTCTGGCTGTGCGCTGACTGATCTCGAAACGTGGACAAGAAATGGCCTTTTTACGGGTTGACGTGTTTTACGTCATGCGCACGGTGGTCGCTAGCCAGTCCGGTTTCTCAAGCGCTACCACTAGAAGTAGGTCACTCCATCAGCACCACCCGAGGATCACGTGTAGGGTCTCGAGGTTCAAACCTACGGACGCGAGCGACTCCAATCCCCTATTATACATTTATATTTAATTTTTCATATTTTTTTAAATATTTCATTTCATGTTGATGTTTTATTATTAATTTTATATTTAAAACAAAGTTTAACAAATTATTTATTTAAATTTTGTTGCAGACTAAGTTCAACTCAAAATGGTTCAATAAAACTGATTCACGTCTAAATGTAGTTTATTTTTTGTACAAAACCACCACCCTAAAGTGTAACAACTCAAAATAATCAATTATCTGTAAAAAGGATTGATTCTTAGCCGAATTTTATAAAAACAGTGATATTTTACAACCTATTACGATTTTAAATAATATCGGGTTTCATAAGTTCCCTCACAAACAAATCTCCTGAAAAAAATTTTTTTTTTAATTATCTCAGTTTAGTTCTAGCTGTGCGATATATATTTCGGCAAGTTTTGTGTAGTTTTATTTCAGCACGGTCCTTGAAACAATCTGTTTTTCCGTCATCCCTGACAGTAACAATGCTTGATTCTACGAACTTTAATCGTCAACTTTCTTTGACAATTACCATATTAACGTCTAGTATGACACCATATATAATACATTTATTTTCAATCTCCATTTTAGTCTTCATAATGTTAAATCTCAGAATAACGCACGCACTCGTTTGTCGCAACTTGGAAAGATCGAAAGTGCCTAAACAATCAGCTCAGCACGTGCCACGCGCGCGTGTGACTGGCCGGTGCCCGCCGCCCACGCCTGCGCGCTTCCCCGCGCTCGGCGTTCGTGCAAAGAAGTCTGGTATTTTTTTGAAATAAAAGGATTTCGTGGATGAAAACAACACAAATTATGAATAGTGTTTTGTTACAAAATAATAATTAGAAACACGTGAACTCTAATAACTTGAATTTTATTTTGAGGATTTTACAGGGTGTTGTAGTAAAATAATAAAATATCTATACATCTCGTGGATGAATTTGACACAAAATAGTTTAAACAACAGATACTAGTATTCTAAAACGCATAACACCTATTTTACCAATTGTAATATTCTTTCAGAGCTAGTTGGGCGTCATGTTAGCCACTGGTTAAAAATTAAGATTCTCGTGGACAGAGATGACACAAAATGCCTATGCACATCAGATACTACTTCGTTATTATGATGAAAGTAAAATTTTCATCTCTAATTTTGTTATCGTCCAATACTGATTGAAACGACAAATACCTAAATTTCTACCTATGCAAGTACCTAGAATGACACAAAATATTTTTTTAGTTAGGGCAAATGGTCTGGAAACTATATGCGAAAAACAAACAACTTTAATATTTTTGAAACTTAAAAACCTAGCGCTACGGGTCTATTACCTAAGTTTGTCGCCATAATAATAAATGTTTATAGCATTGTTGTGTTCCCACAATTAGAACCAGTTTTTTTTATTGGTACTAAGTTGTTAAACAAGCAAACTGCCCACCTAATGATAAGTGGTAACAGTCACCTATAATACATGTGGCTCCTGTGAGATTCGCAGTAAAACTGCAACCCCCACAAGGTCCACAGTGTTCGTTGCCAACTTGTGACTTAAGATGTAAAGTCACGGTACCCAGTAATTTCAGTGCCACAGCAATGCAAGCACTGCTGCTTTGCGGCAGAAATAGGTAAGACGGAGGTACCCAAGCAGACCCTTGTACAGAGTCTCCCTCCGGTAAAAATAGTTCCTTAGATATTGAGGAGTCCAGGCGAAGTTCGCTTCCACCTTCGGCCTTATCATCACTTACCATCAGGTAAAATGAAGGCCAAGAGCTATCCTGTCGTATGTAAAAAAATATTTATTTAATGGAATATATTTGTCAAATTAAATTAAAAAGTGAAACTAAACTTTATATAAACTGCCTTCATGGTGTAGTGGTTTAGACCACCGGGTGTTGATCGGGAGCTCCAGGGTTCGATTCCCCATGGGGACAGAAGTTTTCTGCTCGGTTTGGTTGGTGGTAAGGCTTCTCTGAGCCCACCTGGCTGTAGGCGGGCACGGTTTTGCCTAACTTTGTCGCCATAGTAACAATGATGATAGCATTGTCGTGTTCCGACCATTAGAGGTAAGATATGTGAATTTGCCAGTCAATGCAGCGACAATACAAGACTCCGTGTCGACTGTCTGATAAAAAATAGCGATGGATGCATACTCTAAGGCCTCGTTTACGGAGACGCGGGGCGTTGCGCGGCGCGGCCGGCGGCGCGGCCCGCTCAGAATTCAAACATATGGCGTTGTATGAGTGCGTTAACGGAGAAGCGATTTTACACGCCTTTGCTTGAAATGGCGCATTTTTTACGGCCGAGCCCGCGGATGGCACCGCCGCGTCCGTCGGTGTTCCCGTCTCGCATCTCTATGAACAAGATCGTATATTGCCATATGTTTGTGTTTACGCGTGCGATTATGAGTGCCGCCTCACGCGCCACCCCACCGTAAACAGAAAAACGTCTGACGCGCCGCCGTCGAACTGTCATAAATTAAAAGCGATAGTGATAGATTTTTAGTAACACAATCAGGAGCCAGTTCTTCAGTTGTTGAGGAGTCCAGGTAAGGCTCGCTTCCACCTTCGGCCTTATCGTCACTTACCATCAGGTGAGATGAAGGCCAAGAGCTCTCCTGTCGTATGTAAAAAATGACAAATATAAGACTTAAGAGTGCAACTGTAGTTGTAATAAAACACTGTTCTGCAACGACCACGAGTAGCAAACCTGAATATTTTGTATCTCGCTCAGCGTTGTCAGACGTCCCGATTTTGGCGGGACGTCCCGATTTTTAAATCAAAATTAAATGTCCCGCGCGGGGCAGGCTTAGTCCCGCTTTTCGGGGATAGCTCTGCCGTGCGTGCAGCGTGCTGAGTAAGCACGGCCGGGTGGCACAGACAAGTGTATTTTTATTAAAATACATTTTCTATGGCTATTTTTGCTATCTGTTGTTACACAAAAGTAATTTAAACCTCAAATAAAAAGATAAATATTTAAAAACATCTGATTATATACGTTTTTTACTACGTCCCGCTTTCGACGAAAGATTCCCGCTCTTTTACTTAAAAAGTTTCAAAATCACGACTTGCCAAAAAAAATCTGGCAACGCTCTCGCTCGACCTAAGAATAGATTTGCCTTAAATATTAGTCAGAGCAAATTAAACTAAGAACTGTCTTTTTAAATATTGCAGGGAAGCTCTTGGCCTTTATCTCACCTTGTTAACGGTAACGCTTTGGTAACGGATGAGGAGTAGGTTCAGCGACGACGCAGTGGTGCAGTGGTCAGGAAGTAAGGCCGTTAATAAATAATGCACCAAGAATTGTGTCACTGATATAATATGTATTATTCCATCATTACAATATTATAATATAAAAGGAAAAGGCACTACATAAGTGCCTTTAAGATTTTATGGTATTCGTTAAATTATTTCGTTAGATTCATAGAAAAGGGTGTTGATAAAAATATTAATTTATGTCAATTTGCCATCGCTACTTTTTCACGTTTCGATGTCCGCAACTGAGTGACGGGAGAGACGAAATTAATTATGTCAAAGACATAAGATTTGAAATGCAGTCAGGTTTAGGCGGGAATGCAAAGAGTTGCTATATCTAGAATATAGCACCTCGTTACAACCCGATGGTAAGAGACGATAAGGCCGAAGGTGGAAGCGAACTTCACCTGGACTCCTCAACAACTGGGGAACTGGTTATCTTACCTCCAATGATCGGAACAAAACAATGCTATCAACAGTGTTATTATGGCGACGAGCTTAGGTAAGACGGTGGTAGCTAGCCATTCGGGCTCAGAAGCCCTACCACCAACCAAACCGAGCAGAGAAATGTCTGCCCCCAGTGGGAATCGAACCCCGGACCTCCCGATCAACACCCGGCGGTCTCAACCACTAGACCACGGAGGCGGTTTTGGAAGCCCATACCGAGCAGAAAAACTTCTGCCCTCAGGGCGAATCGAACTCCGGACCTCTCGATTAACACCTGGTGGTCCCGGCCACTAGACTATGGAGGCGGTTAAACAGTAGGTAGTCCAACCAGCCGAAAGCAAGCGAGAACAAAAAGAGAAAAAAAAAACTAAAATCAAATGACAATGATTGTATTCTTTCTTTGAAACTGAATCCAAAATCTTTCTGAGCAGAAACGATTCTTCACAGAGTTCCGTCGTAAATCGTGAGACAAAACTTTTCAAGCAGCCTTCCAAGTGTTTGCGCTTTACTTCAGTGTCCTAACTTTTTGCAGACAGTCGTGTGTGCGATTTTCCTGAGAAATGTGTGAACATATTAACCGGAACGGACGCGTCGGATCGTAGTAGTCGGTCACGTACAAGACCATTGCACGGCTTCGGGCGATACACCGTTCAAAATTTGGCGCAAGTCATAAGATAAGAATAAGCTTTAACATTGCCACATCTGCTCATATATTGCTTAGATCCAACTAAAGAAAGTAAAAGGAATTTTGATACAATTATAATATGTAGAAGGATTTACTCGTTACCGAAAAAAAAAACTTCTAAGTTTTTATTTTAATAGTGTTCATCAGCGGTTTGATAAAGACTCAAACTCAGACTCAAGACATTTATTTTCACAAACACTACAACACAACATAAAGGTAGAACAAAACAAAAAAAAGAATACAATAAAAAGCGAGAGATAATTTTGTAAAAAATAATAATAATAATTTATTATTACGCTGTAGTGTGATGCGAAAATAGGACGCAGCTCAGCATATGCTGCAGAGCCACAGCGCTGGTTTTCACCTGAAACCTTAACAAGAAAAAGCGTGTTCTTACGCAGCTGAACGCACAGTGAGAAAATGTAAAATGCAGAAATTAATAAAATATTTCAGTAAAGCGATGGGATGAATGATACAGTGTGTTAAGTGTGAATGTTTGTATTTGTAAAGATTGTACCTACCTATTATAAATAAAATACAAAATTAAAAGATACTTATTATATTAATATTAAATGCAAGTGTAATAATATACAGGAATTATAAATTATACTATGTATAAAATCTCCCAATCAAGATAAAAAAAAGTGCCTGCTTAATATAATAAGGTAAAGGTAAATTGTTTTAGTTAAGGGCAGAATTTGCTCTCAATCCCTTACAAACTTACCCTTTTTTACTGACACAATATAGCAGCAAAAAATAATGTTATATTCCTTGAATCAGCCGAGAAATATAATAAAATTGGAATCGTGAGTATGCAAATAGTATTTCTTATTTTTTTAAATTTAAATTTAATTTTTTTGTCGAATTCTATCAGTGACCACAATCAAATCAGGGGAGTTATGTTTTAACTAACAAATTTTAATACACAGCTAAAAGTCAACTTTCAACACACAGCCCAAATGGAAAATCAAGATTGGATAGACTTGTTATTCGAAACTTCACAGAAGTACTTCTGTAAATAATAAGTGAATACGTGTATCAGGCTTCTTCAAAATTCAACCCCCCAGGCGTGAATCATCCCGAATTTTACGTGAGCGAAGCCGCGGGAAAAAGTTAATTATGGTATAAAAGTGTGATCCGTCTATGACTTACATCGCTCTAGCATCTTTGTGCCGGTCAGCGATATTGACTGAGTCAATGCCCACCTAACTTCCTTGACTTGATTACGTGGGGAGCTGCTAATTAAGCTCCGCTTTTTCCTGTGTCTAGAAATAGGGCAATTTAAATTCAATGCTTGCATAACATAGCTGGAAAATTATTCCACTGCTTGACGAATGCACTATTAGACTTTAAATTATGTAACAGATTTAACTACCAATAAATTATTAATTCAAGAAGTTAAGCAATTGACTTTGACTTGGGTTAATCACTTCTTGATTATAGTGATGCAAAAACTAAACTTAGTGGCAAAATGGATTCATTATCACCATCAACATTAAATAAATAGGTATTGCATTTGTTTGCAATGTTACAAGTAAATTCTTGTGATTGTAATTATTGTTATCTATGAAATATTATGCAATACACATGTAATGAAAGAAACCTCTGTATTGTTTCCCACATTATTTCCTAATATGGTTTTTCAAGCTTACATAATACTACTGTTGTATGAATTATCTGTGATAAAATGAGCGACCGCACTATAGTGTCAATTTTTCACTTGAAAGGAAGCTAAGGCTCAATTTACACTGCCGCGGAATGGAATAAAAGCGACTTTTTACAACGAAATTGTACCTACATAGCATAATGAACTTTATCTCAATTGTATAACATACAAACTAAATTCGAGCCATAAAAAGGTCGCATGTCTTTCGCGGAATCCTCGCGCTTTTTTGAGATTTTCCTACCTATGTTTTAGCTCGTATTTTTTTTATTTAAAGTCGCTTAAACTACACGGGTCATTAGCGACAACAATTACCTAATTGAAAACATAAACAATGTTTTCAATTAGGTAATTTATTTACATTTATTTATTTATCATTTTAAGAACTTAACAGTTAACTTGAATTTTGTACTAAGACATTCTCTAAGGTTATTTGCTAGACCTATATCTCTACGTCTATCATTATACAGTGGGCATATCATTAATAAATGATTATGAGTTATATCTTTGCCACAATCACATCTGTTTTCAGATAGATTTAGTAATTAAGTAAATTGATTGAATGAATTACGTTGCTATGTCCTGTCCTCAACCTGTATAATACCACCTGATCCCTTCTGTTATCAACTATACATTAATTTTTATCAAAAATTTATTATCGGATTTGGTACAAATGATTAGTTTGACTATTTGTTACCCAATAGTTGTTCGAAAGCCTTAGAACCAAACACCTGACTTTCTTTTTTAAGTCACAAAGATTAGACCTAGTGTAGTCACATTGTTCTCGAAGAGCAGCCTCCTTGGCTATCTGGTCCGCTCTTTCGTTGCTGGGGATCCCTTGGTGGTCCAGATCCTGGTGCAGTCCAGGCACCCATTCAAGTCTAACCTCCTTGCAAGCCTGATTCAGTTCCCACAACTGTTCTTGAATTAATGTTACGTTTCCATTATAAGTATTTTCTATCGCAAGTAGACAGGACATAGAATCTGAAAAAAATAACGGTATGTGCTTCGTTTTGTTCCTTAATTTTCTCTAGACTTTTTAATATAGCTATTGCTTCGCAAGTAAAGATAGGAAAGTAATCAGGTAAGTGAAAACAATATCTCTCATGTATCATGTATATGTGTAATATCTATATTCAGTTAACATAAAGTTCATTATCCTATGTACAATTTCGTTGCAAAAGGTCGCTTCCATTCCATTCCGCGGCAGTGTAAACTGAGCCTAAGTTGGGCAGGTAGAATCAAATTTAATGTGAAGGGCGATCTACATATGTGAATATATACACGATTATTTTTTTATCACCCTGGAAAATTTAAGGGACGCTTCACGACATGCTATTAGAATGATTTAAATATAAATAAAAAAAACCCCCTCCTTAATTTTATATTAATTTTTTAAAAAATACAAAAAATGCTGCACTAGTTGAGAGCAGCATTTTTAGAGATTTTTTTATTTTTTTTATATTTAAAAAAAAAATTTATATCATTTTTTTTTTTATATAATATTGGATGTGTCCTGAAGCGTCCCTAAAATTTTCCAGGGTGATAAAAAAATAACCGTGTATATCGTATTGTATCTCAATTAACACTAAAATCACCTGGATGAAACAGAGTGAGCATGGTCTCAACTTTGAGTAGCGCTACATCAGTAATACTAAAGCTTGTTAAGAGGTTCAATGAAATACAGAACCTTTCAGTGCTTGCCTAGATTATCAGAGCATATCCTTAAAAATGATTCCTGCTCCCAGCTAGGCGTGTTCACGTCTCGTTATAAAGTCACCCCTTTCCTACAATTTAATATTCTTTGTGTACCGCTAATACTGCCGTATGTTTATGAAATATAATTTAATTAAAACGAAATGACATTTTCAAAGCCCACTTATGTTAAGTGGCACAAAACGGTGGTCAGTATTGCTTGCGATTTCAAAGGACAAAAGCAATTATGGTCACTACGAGTCCCGTATTAACAGAGTAATGCGCTCCTAAGATTTTATCTTTTAATCCACTTAAAAATGTAATCCGCATTGACCCTTTCGAGAATTAGGGTGGTAACTACATGCATGTATGTACTGAGGGCGAGAGCTTCCCAATATTCTCATAGAAACAATATACCGCGTCTAATTGATGCTCGAACGATATAGGTATATACGATAAACTGATACAAATCTCTCAAAATTAATTAAGACGGAAGGGTCCAGTATTTTTGAAGGTAACTTAATCAAAGAGATGTTTATTTCATAAAATTTTGCTCCAATTTTGATCAGAGACGTAAATTGTGAAATTCAAAGCAGACATTTTAAGGAACGATATGAAATTTTGACATGCAAGGGATCGTTTATAAAAAAATATCTGTTTTAAGAAAAGGACACTGAGATTAATATGAGAGTCGGTGGTGTCAAAGAGATTCTCCGGTGTTTTATATTTTTTTTGAAATGACATCAGAGAAGCTTTCTCAATGTAGAAATCTTATTATGTTTATTTTATTTGTGTTAAACTTGCAGATTTTATAACATTTTGTAGAGAGATTTTGACCAGGTTCGATTCCCGGTATGTATGTATGAATATAAAAAATTGAGGAGCTTGGTGGCGCATTGTCGCGTGCGCTCAGCGAACGATTGCTAAGGTTAAGCAACGTTCGCTGTAGTCAGTCCTAGGATGGGTGACAAAAATAACATCTCAAGCTCCTCCGTGCTTCGGAAGGCACGTTAAACAGTGGGTCCTGCGCCTGATCTCGCCCCGGTCGTGTCGGCTAACCGTCCCATCGGATTAGGCGAGTGAAGGAACAGAGAGTGCACTTGCGTTTGCGCAGTCACTTGTGCACTATAATATCTCCTGCGCAGATGGCTAGTCTCTGTGGAGATTGGCCGCCGTGACCGAATATCGGTTAGGAGGACATTATAAAAAATTTGGATGCCATTATTATTAAAGCTAAAATCGACGCCATGGTTCCTAAGAACAGATTTCGCTATCTCTCATAGTTTCTGATTACTCCCTACTGACCCGTTTAGATTGATCTCCCGGTATAATTCGTACACCGTCTACTTTTCTCTCACACATTGTCGTTTGACTGGTAAAGAATGTCATTGGCATTAAGTCCGCCTTCTGTATAACCTAAATATGTTGTAAGAAAAGATTACATAAATTAATAAGCTTTTGGCCTTGATCTCAAACGATGATAAGAGACGATAAGGCCAAAGATGAAAGCGAGCGTCATCTAGATACCTACTACAATTATGAAGAAACTTTCATTTAATTATTACGACAATAATGCTAGACTTGATCTAGCTTTATGGATTAATTAAGTAATGAGAGGTATTTAAGACCCAGAAGAGTTAGACTTGCTATCTAATAATAAGATACAAAATGTGTCTATTACACGAAAAAAAATTAGAGTCTGCTTACGAGTGACATTATGAAATCCCACGATGAAACAACTGCGAATGTGTGAGTCACGCACGCTGGGATTGCAATTAAGGCATGTAATATCTCAAGATTTTAATTTCGATGTTAATATGAAAATTTAAAAAGGTGAATTGGATTCAGTAAAATTTTTATTTGAATCAAAATATGTATAGTTATTACAAATCACAGATGATTAGTTGTTTTACTATATTTATAATAATCAAACCAAATTACTTATTAATTATTTAAAATATACATCCAAACTGTTTTCTCATTTTACATTTGTAAAATCTTGTGCTACAAATTCTGTTCCTCACAATGCGTTATACGTATAAGCATGTCTAGTGTAAAAATAAGAGTTGAAATTTTAAAAGCATGTATTTTATACATTTAATTTTGGCATTGATACTATCATCATAACAGCTCATATACGTCCCACCGAGGGGCTCGAGTCTACCCTGAGTTAGGGTGTTTCGGCCTTAGTCAACCACGCTGGCTAAGTGGGGACTGGTCGGACTTCGGACTTCACATACACCTTTGAATTTCTTCGCAGATGAATGCAGGTTGCCTCACGATGTTTTCCTTCACCGTAGGAGCGTCAGACAAATGTACATGAAATTCAAAAAAACGAAAAACACATTGGTACATGGTGGTCTCGAACCACGGACCTCCCGATTGAAAGGCAAGTGCCGAGTCCACAGCGCCATCGATGCTCCAATTGACTGTTAAAACTATTCAAAATAACCACCTTTACTTTTACTCCAAATGTACCTGGCCGTACGTAGAGTCGACCAGAAAGAGATCGATACAGTCAAAGTTACAACAATAATTGTATACTCTAAATTTAATACATTTTATTGACTTAACATTAATGTTAAGTCAATAAAATATTTTTTTTCTAATATTCACAGTATTGATCTCTTTGTATTCGACTTTACCACATCCAATGGTACCGAGGCGGCTATCATCACTAAATCTGCTTTTAGCGGCTCTATATTCCAATGAGGTTTTGAGTGGGCCTTCTCTTCCAAAATATTCCTTAGTATTCAAACGTCCGTGGGGACTATAGTCCCCAAAAACGTAAGCTTCTCGATCGACCTGGGTACTATGGTACCCAGTTCCCTTTGCGTAAGTTTGCGTAAAACCGCGTGATAAAAAAATCGCGAAAAAAAAAATATTTTCTCTATGGCTTTATTCCTTTGCCAATAGTCTCTTTCATAAGTTGACATGTCATGTCTAATTTGTTTTTAGTCTTAGATTGAAATAAATTTTTCATAGTCTGCGGTCCAACTTACTTGGCCGTATCCATACGTTTCTTACTCCATGACCGATGAGATTTATTGCGTACTAACTTAGTCTGTATCTGTATTTTCGTAAAGTGTTCTATATCAAAATAAACTAGAAGAATTGGGCTACATTATTATGTATGGTTTATGATAGTTTATAGTGTTATATTGCCACACTAAACGTTTTTTTCAAAAAGTAAGTATTTTTGAAATTTTAAGCACTTTATTACTATACTCGTCATTATTCATTCAATTATGAATCCTTATCTAATTAACTATTATAAGTTCATTCCTTATTAAATTAGCTTTCCATACGTGTTTTTTATTTAATTTTAGACACAATAATTTATTTTTTGCAATTTTTTTAATTTTGAGGTTGCGCGCGCGCCTCTCGCGTAATTAATTACGCAATTAATCGATTTTATTATTTTTTTCTTTTTTCATTAAAAATATTACCCAAAACTATTATATATCAAAATAATCTTCAAGAATAGGGCTATAATAATATATATGGTTATTTATAGTTTTATAAAATAGTTTTTTTTTTAAATTTTTAAAAATCGGGTCTTCCGCGACCTTCCGAACATTTTCGCGCTTCATTCATTTAATTATTAATCCTTATCTAATTAACTGTTATAAGTTCCTTCTATATTAAATTACCTTTCCATACGTATTTTTTGTTCTCTTGTAGATAGTATATGTCACTCTCCGCAATTTTTTGAACACCCTGCACGCGCCGGGGTGAGTCATTCCGCAATGGCGGCACCATTGATATATGAGATATACTACTATTTGCTTTTGAAACCCACCACGCTTCGCGTGGTAGACGTTTGAATGGTTGCAATATTATTAAATATTAAGATCTTAACCTGCAGGGGGCCAATCTTCAGAGGCAATGAAATCCGTTAAATTCACGTCTCACCAGCGCTGGGTTGTTGTCTGTCGCTGCTACTGAAAGTGCAGTCTTTGTGAAATATTCATTGTCTACTAACAAACATACTGTTATTTCAACCTTTCTAAAATATCGCTCAAGTGGTTATTTGCTCGTGTTTTCACCCCTTGTTCACAAAAATGGAGCTTTATCACGCCTTCGTAGGATTCACCCTACCAAAACACAGAAGCTGGGTGGGGGCTTCTTTCACCCTCGGAATTATCTTAGTAGCTTCTTGGGAGCTACGAGCATAGTTTATAGCTATCCTATCGTTTTTAGGATTAAACTTCCTTTCAAAATTAAGAATGAGTGAGACTGATTCAATTTTTTGCACGACTGGTCATAATTAAGCCTCATTAGAGCATTACAAACAATGCCGTTAATCATTCAGGTGTTACTACTGTCACTATTGCATCTTTCATTTGTGTGACACAGTCAAAGCAATCCCTGAACCAATTACACAAACAGTCTTCACTTGGTCTTTTATTATGCACCCAGACCAGTGGAGTAGATGGTTTGATTGCGAGGAACTTTTAACAACCGGCAACTAAGCAGGCAGTTTCCAGAATTAGCGCTGCGAACAGTGCTACTCCACAGAGTCAGCGCATCCAGGCATGAAATTAAGCTGCTTACAGCAACTTGTTAATCGTCTGACTGAACTAAGCCAGAGTGCAATTTGAAGGAATTGCAGCACTGGTAATTAATATTTTAGAAACTACCTTTCTTCATACATTGTCGTCATCACAGTTTTGTACCGGACGTTGTTAAGAAATTGCTGGACGATTTAATTAATTAATTTGACAAAAACAAGACGATAATGAAGATAACTAAGCCCTTCAGAGCATAGATGTCCCCGATATAAATATTTTTTTTTTAATTCATCAGTATCTTGCAATCTGCCTAAGATTTGAGTTTGATGCAGTTCCTCATAACTCAACCCCGTACGACCCAATAAATAAGCAAGAATAATTAATTTTTTGGCCAATAGAATCGTTAAAGTGATCTAAAGATTGCAAATAGCAAATACTCAAAACAGTAGGCCGCATGAATAATAATTTTTAAAAGATAAATCAGGTCGACATCGTAACTTTTCCTTTTTGAAGTCGGCTAAAAATACTTATACGTTAATAAAAATAAAACGCGTGATAGTGGTTTTGAAAATCTAATATATGTTCCATGGGGCAATATCATAATCATATGATATTTCTAAAAGTTTTAAATATGTTTATTCCAATTTCCATTTCAAAGCTCAATAAATGGACACAATTTGGCAAAATTAGTAACGATACCCGAGTGGTAAAATACGGAATGAAAGTCAACATAAAATTGAAACAGTTTCGAAGAGTTTGAAGTTGTTATATCTGTTTTTTTTGTCACTAAACAAAGTTGTTTTTACTGTGTTTGTATTTTGGACTTGCCTAGTTTCCAATTTGAAGTAATTGCTTCTTAGTATTGTTCCTTCTAACAATTATTATATATTATTTGGAAAAATCTATAAATATGCTGCTATATTTCGCAATCAAGTAAGCGTTAGTTACAAGTTCTGCTTCAAGTAACTTTTACCGGAGGCATTAATTAAGAAAGTTTATTAACTTTCCTGAATCAGGTCTAATTAAAAATGTATATTGAAAGAGAAAAAGTTGGTACTGATTTTGATATAAGATAGAAAATATATAATAGACCATAAAGTTACAAGTTTGGTTATACAAAAATAAGTAAATAAACCTAATATGCTATATTACGTAGACATATTTTCTCATAACACATATGATGTGTTTATATACTTACATTTAATTTTAAAATATTTTTGTTCACAGAACGATATTTGTCAACAGGTGTAGTCACTATATTCTCTTTTTGCTTTTATTTGCAGACATCGTAGGCATAAAGTTGGTATTTTGTGCCCTCGTTAAATAAGAATTCTTTGTTTTGACGTCTGGTGGTGCCCAAGGTAGACACCACCACGTCGGCGTTTCGCCGACTTGTATTGCTGAATTTTGCACCCTACTACCAACTCATAGAAAGCATTGTGGCTTACCCCGATTCCAATTGTCTCCGTGTGTAGCCGGTGGACTTCCTGAGCTAGCTCGAAGGAAGTCGCGGCTCCTGAAGTTCTGCAGTGGATCCACCGGTGGAGACCGGAGCACTACAAATGCCTATTAGGCCACCACGGCTCACACACGCGATTTTGACACCTTTGCACAACACAAAGCGGGCTTTCGCACCCCGATATTAGGTGCGCCGCGCAAAATACAATTTGTTAGTTATATATTCCGGCCCGCATATTTTATGGATGCCCGGACATCATCCTAACCTAATTCAATGTCGTGAACCGTCCCTTAGGCAGTATATGTCTAGGGATACTAACACGGTTAATGTCGGGGAGAGACAACATGAAGGACTCCCAATCTCGCAGCAAACGGCCCGAGAGGGGCTCATCCCACGACACTTCGGCTGACCAAAGTTCCTGTAGGAAGCATTTCATCCAAAACACTACGGGACTAATCCAGCCATTTGGGTCAAAGGTACGAGCTACTGTAGACAAAACCAACCGTTTCGTCCAGACCTTGGGGCTTGGCAGCTCCAATCGATAGGTGAACGTGTCCTGGACAGGTCTGTATTGCACTCCCAAAACAGACAGTAAATCTGGAGTGTTGGCATTCTCAAAAATATGAGGCTCCTGCTGGTGGTCGTCTGGCAAGTCACACAAAAGCTGAGGTGAGTTGGACATCCACTTCCTCAGTTCATAACCACCAGCCCCGAGAAGAGCAATTAGTTCATCTCGCAAAATCAAGGCTTCCTCGACACTAGAGGAGCCCGTACAAATATCATCCACAAATGCATCCGCCTTGAGAACCAAGGATGCGCGAGGGTATCGTAACCGCTCACGTTCAGCGAGTTCCACAAGTGAGCGAATTGCCACAAAGGGGCTCGAACGCAAACCGTATGTATTGGTGTTCAGCTCGTAGACCAGCATGGGATCTCTGGGATCCTCCCTCCATAATATGAGCTGATATCGTCTATCGTCCGGGTGAATCACAGTCTGCCGAAACATCATCCGGATATCGGTCACAAAGACGACGGCATGGCGACGGAAGTTGGTCAATACATCACCCACCTCGTGGTGCAACTTCGGTCCAGCATGCAGACATTGATTCAGCGAAACTCCGGTAGACGTGGGAGCTGACCCATCAAAAACAACGCGTATCTTCCCGGTGGAAGGTTTCAAAACCGCGTGGTGAGGAAGAAAATTATGTTCCTCGTTTCGCCAGTCCAGTCGCGAGACCGACATGTGCCCCAGTTGCTCATATTCTCGCATGAAGTCGACATACTTCTGTTTGAGGTCGGAGTTCCTACTCATACGACGCTCCATGGACAGCAGCCGCTTCTCGGCCAACGGCCGGGAGCTGCCAAGTGAGGGGCGAACTGACAAAAAGGGCAAACGAGTGATCAGCCGTCCCGAGTGAAGGCGACCTGTATTGTTCTGGTAGAACAACTCACACTCCTCGTCCAAGGGGTTCACTCGCTTCACGGTAGGTGGCTCTTCCACCTCCCAAAACCGTTGAAGGACATCCGATAAGGTGGAGCTAACAGTTATGTAACTGTCCACCGATGGAGATGGTGGGTTATGCCTAACTGGTCCCATCACTACAAACCCAAGCGATGTAGATAAGGCTACCAGCCCACCCTTCTGTAACTCTCTCCTCTTCCCACAATACACGCGGCCTAGAACATCGGCACCGAGCAATAAGTGAATCGGACCGGTTCGGTGGAAGGAAGGGTCAGCCAAGGTCAATCCTGATGTCGCATCAACGACAGCGCGCGAAACGTGCTGTTGCGGAAGCTGACCAACAACCTTCTCATAAACAATCGCGGTAGCGCCAATTTTGGGCGCTGAAGAGAAGTGGGGGGAGAAGGAGAACAAAACCTGACCGATCGGATCCGGGATCCGCAGGTCTCCGATTCCTCGTACCGATTCAAGGTATGGAGATGTGTTCAAACTCAACTGCCGGACCAGCCAGCTGGAGGCAATGCAACCCTGAGCTCCCGTATCTAAAAGGGCGCGAACTAAAACAAAGGTGCCCCTCGGGCCCCACACCTGTACGGAGGCTGTTGGTAATAGCACCTGCTCCTGTGGGGGGGTTGCAGCCGACAGTTGGTTTAATGAAAATCCCCCCGCATTCCCCGCAACGGGGGGGGGAAGGGGGGTTCAAGGAAACATGCGTGCGCGGCGGAGGAATAGGGCGCTCAAGGCGCTCGAGCGGGTCCCAATCCGGCACGTACTGGCCCCGATCAAAGCGGCATCGGGGGGCCGGACGGTGCCCATGATGGGCGAAAGTTGGGGGAGCCCGTGACAACCGGGGTCTCTCCATCAGAGGGGGAGAGAAGCGTATCGGCTCCCGACGTGGCTCCCTAATGACCGCGGCCCAATCCCGCGGTGGCGCCTCATAAGCGGCGCGTCGATCCCCCCCGCCCGTAGGGGGGGTGGGGCGCCCAATCCTCTCACGGGAGGGGGGGCGCCTCTCCACTCTCCGCGGAGGGGTGGCACGCCCCTCCGATCTCCTCGGAGATGTGGGTGACCTACGAGGGCCCCCGCCCGTGTGCGAGTCCCTCTCTCTTACCACCTCACGAGCGTCTCTATTGTTAAAGCACAAGAGGGGATGATGGGCCCCTCCACAACAGTGGCAATCTCGTGGGTGGGGGCAAGCCGATGCCATATGAGCCCCCAGGCAGCGGTAGCACCAATTCCGCTGCTTGGCCATATTCCTACGCCCCTCGGTGCGTAGGCCAACAAATTTGGGACAGGCCGGCAAACTATGGCCATCCCGCTTGCAACACTTGCAAGGCATCGGCCTCTCCCTGTGTGGAGAGTTCTGCCGCACTGCAGTATACTGCTTGTACGGGCGGCGCTCTCTTCGTGGCGCTGCCCGGGTCGCCTCATAGCGACCTGTACTCGGTCCCGGTATAGGAGCCAGATCCAAGTGGTCGGTCATCCGACACTCATCCTCCAAAAATCTGAGGAGATCCGAGAAGGGGGGGAGGTACGAGGCACTATTGCCCCCGTACCTTTGTTCGAAGCGTCCCTTCATCTCCATGGGAAGCTTATCGAGGATGAGGTGGAGCAAAATAAAGGACCACTGGTCCACCGGTAGATCAAGTCGTTTGAGCGCGTTAATAGCGCTCAGCAGCGGGTTCAAAATCTCCTTCCTCAATGAGGAGACCCGCGATACTCGTGGCAGCCCTAAAATGGCAGCCACATGTGTGTCCGCTAGCAAGCGAACATTCTGATACCGGGCGGTCAACAACGCCCTTGCAATATCATAACTGTCATCATTGACAGGTAGATGCTGGACAAGTACACCAGCCTCTCCACGTAAGGCAGAGAGCAAATAGGCCAATTTCTGGCTAGGGAACAGGTCGTCCCTCGAGTGAACCAGGCTATCAAAGAGGTTAATGAACCCCATCCAAGAAGCCAGGTTCCCATCAAAGGTTGGGATGTCTAAAGTGGGCAGTCTGCCCAGCAAGCCGGCCGGGGTAGGCTTGACCTCCCCGGGCGTGCACGACTCACCCCTCCGGGCGGATAGGATTGCCTGAGCCTTGTTTATAATCACATCCGCCTGTTCAAAACACTGATCATAATCGGCATTAAATTGGTCGACTGCCCGCAACTCAGCGGCACCCTCGGCTGGGTGGTCGAGCAAATATTGTTGATGAAGAACGAAAAGCTGCTCCAATTCCTTCAAGCGAGCCGGTACTCCCTCATGCCGAATTAACAAGGCCTGTTCTCGGTCTGGTCGGTCTACCAAAGCGACGGCACTAGCAAACCATCTCAAAATCTTTTGTGCACCCGCGCGGGCACCACTAAGCGGGCTGACTGGCGGGACCATTTTGCACCAAAATTAATAAACACTATAATAATACACAGACAAACAGACCGACAACCGCAGACAATAAAACAGATCGGGAGGAACTTCAAAGGCAGAACAAAATATATAAACAAACCAAAATCAAGTATAAATGCTAGAACTTAACTAGAACAACAAGGCATTTAACAACAGAATTTTTCAAACAAATTAAATTCAAGCATTAAGTCAATAACTTAACAAACACAATATTCAAAGGCAAACAAAACAAAATCAAATGTAAATGCTAAAACTTAACACAGCAATATAGTGTATTACAACAACAGCAAAGTCATTTAGCAGCAAAATCTGTTAAACAAATTAAATTCAAGTATAAGTTTACAACTTAACAAACAAAATATTCAAGGGCAAAACAAAGATATGAAAAAACAAACCAAAATCAAATATAGGTAAATGCTAGAACTTAACTAGAACAACAAAAGACATTTAACCCCAATTTTTCATATACAATGACAATTAGTTAAGGAGATCGGTCCACAAATGAGCTGGTAGTCGGTTTAAAATCAGCAATCCAAACCAATTAATATGTATTGCCCGTTTGGACAACCAACAAAATTACAATATTAATTGTACAATACTAATCAAATACTCAAATCTAAGAACCACTCAAATCTAAAAACCACGCTCTGCTACCAAGAGATGGTGGTGCCCCAAGTAGACTCCACCACGTCGGCGTTTCACCGACTTGTATTGCTGAATTTTATTCTCCGAATACCAGCTCTTGGAAAATTGGTATTACTTACCTTGGTTCCAATTGTCTCCGTCCGTCTCCTCCGTAGCCGGTGGACTTCCTGAGCTAGCTCGAAGGAAGTCGCGGCTCCTGAAGTTCTGCAGTGGATCCACCGGTGGAGACCGGAGCACTACAAAGGCCTATTAGGCCACCACGACTCACACACGCGATTAGAACACAAAGCGGGCACTCTTTTGCACAACACAAAGCGGGCTTTCGCACCCCGATATTAGGTGCGCCGCGCAAATCCCTATAATGCTTAATTATTGTGTATTATATTTTATGGATGCCCGGACATCATCCTAACCTAATTCAATGTCATGACATTTCGACTCGACTCAACTGACATGTCACATGCGGCCGGCCGCCAAAAAGGCTGTCACTGCACAGACTAGAATGCAGTGCCGCCACTCGCTCTTCCTCGAGCGTGAACAAAGAGGTTAATGAACCCCATCCAAGAAGCCAGGTTCCCATCAAAGGTTGGGATGTCTAAAGTGGGCAGTCTGCCCAGCAAGCCGGCCGGGGTAGGCTTGACCTCCCCGGGCGTGCACGACTCACCCCTCCGGGCGAATAGGATAGCCTGAGCCTTGTTTATGATCACATCCGCCTGTTCAAAACACTGATCATAATCGGCATTAAATTGGTCGACTGCCCGCAACTCAGCGGCACCCTCGGCTGGGTGGTCGAGCAGATATTGTTGATGAGCAACGAAAAGCTGCTCCAATTCCTTCAAACGAGCAGGTACTCCCTCATGCCGAATTAACAAGGCCTGTTCTCGGTCTGGTCGGTCTACCAAAGCGACGGCACTAGCAAACCATCTCAAAATCTTTTGTGCACCCGCGCGGGCACCACTAAGCGGGCTGACTGGCGGGACCATTTTGCACCAAAATTAATAAACACTATAATAATACACGGACAAACAGACCGACAACCGCAGACAATAAAACAGATCGGGAGGAACTTCAAAGGCAGAACAAAAAATATAAACAAACCAAAATCAAGTGTAAATGCTAGAACTTAACTAGAACAACAAAGGCATTTAACAACAGAATTTTTCAAACAAATTAAAATCAAGTATTAAGTCAATAACTTAACAAACATAATATTCAAAGGCAAACAAAACAAAATCAAATGTAAATGCTAAAACTTAACACAGCAAAATAGTGTATTACAACAACAGCAAAGTCATTTAGCAGCAAAATCTTTTAAACAAATCAAATTCAAGTATAAGTTTACAACTTAACAAACAAAATATTCAAGGGCAAGACAAAGATATGAAAAAACAAACCAAAATCAAATATAGGTAAATGCTAGAACTTAACTAGAACAACAAAGGCATTTAACCCCAATTTTTCATATACAATGACAATGACAACTAGTTAGGGAGATCGGTCCACAAATGAGCTGGTAGTCGGTTTAAAATCAGCAATCAAAACCAATTAATATGTATTGCCCGTTTGGACAACCAACATGATTACAATATTAATTGTACAATACTAATCAAATACTCAAATCTAAGAACCACGCTCTGCTACCAAGAGATGGTGGTGCCCAAGGTAGACACCACCACGTCGGCGTTTCGCCGACTTGTATTGCTGAATTTTGTACCCTACTACCAGCTCATAGAAAGCATTGTGGCTTACCCCGATTCCAATTGTCTCCGTCCGTCTCCTCCGTAGCCGGTGGACTTCCTGAGCTAGCTCGAAGGAAGTCGCGGCTCCTGAAGTTCTGCAGTGGATCCACCGGTGGAGACCGGAGCACTACAAATGCCTATTAGGCCACCACGGCTCACACACGCGATTTTGACACCGTTGCACAACACAAAGCGGGCTTTCGCACCCCGATATTAGGTGCGCCGCGCAAAATACAATTTGCTAGTTATATACTGTGTATTATATTTTATGGATGCCCGGACATCATCCTAACCTAATTCAATGTCGTGACATTTCGACTCAACTCAACTGACATGTCACATGCGGCCGGCCGCCAAAAAAGCTCTCACTGCACAGACCACAATGCAGTGTGCCACTCGCTCTTCCTCGAGCGTGAACAACGTCAGTTATGAGATGGATAATTCAAAACAGCATATTTTATTTTAAGATGGGGGAATCTCTTTACGATTCCAAGAGACTGAAGCTGACAAGGCTGTCCCTTGGATATGCCGTAGGATTCGGGTAAAATCCCCTTACCCGGCCAAACCACCCTCCGGTACCTCTTCGCCCTGTGGAGGCACGCTCGGGGTCGGACTACCCATTCCCCGAACGCACCCCCTGGGTATAGGCCCAGCGGTGTGTAAGTAACACAATGACTTGGGACTCGCCAGGGAAGGGGTCACCAGGTTACCAGGTTGTGACGGCCGAAAAGGTAGGAAAACGTAATATCTCCCAGCCGGCTTACGAAGGCGGAGCGGGGCACTGTTTCGTCCCTCTGCAAAATCACGTCTTCGCAGAAGGACGAAACAACATCCTATATAAACTCATCTGGTGAGCTTGATATAGTAAGCTCATTACTCCGCATCTGAGGACAAACCCGTGCACAGAAGTGTGACGTATATGAATCAAAGGCTTTAATTCATATACGTCACACTTCTGTGCACGGGTTTGTCCTTTGATTCAAAGCGACGACGATGCCAACCCACGAAACAAGCACAAGAGCAAACGCTGTTTGAACGGTTTCATTCAGTAAAAAAGGGGAGGCTGTTAACTCAAACTGTAACTATGGTATGGTAATGGCACGGTAATAGTATATTATTACCGTGGTAATGGTAACTCTCACGACATTGTTTGCGACAAATATAATTATTTTGAACAACTGTTCGGTGAATTGGTACACATTGCCTTGTTGTATTAAGTCTGCCTTTCCTTCACTTTTTAGTGCACTAAAGACAAATAAATACAAAAAGCAGCCTAGTGCGAGCTGGACTCGCGCACCGAGGGTTCCGTACAAACTGATTCAAGTATATAGTATTCAAGTATCTAACTACATATTTAAGGCTTTCAGACATTTTTACATATTTTCGCAAAACATGCGGAGATATGCGACATAAAATGTGCTATCTTTTGATCGCGTTGTCTTGCAAGTTTAATTTCTCCACAGCTATAGAGAAAATAGACCCGAGTATTTGATAGAAATTTCAGTTTGATGTTACTAAGCATTCCAGTGAAAAAGGGTCTTGATGGACAGACGAACGACAAAGGGTATAAGGGTTCCGTTTTTATATTTGAGCTAGGGAGCCCTGAAAATTATAATTCCGGAAAAGAAAAGATGAATGGAACAAAATGTGTGTAACAGGGATGAAATAGCCGATACTTTATTTTTTTTTCTTTATTTGGCTTATCAACGATTAAGTACACTATTACATTCACAATTACGAACACAATAAAATAGCGACATGGGTGTAACAATCAGTTATAGGTAGGCACCACATGCACTCCTTAATTAATCGACTCAAAATGATGTATTCTATGAACACGGAAACAAATAAAAAATGATTGGAATAAAAAACAACATTCAAAATAACAATAAAAATAGCACACCAGCACCGAAGGATCACTTTGTTGTATTTATTCCTTTGTTTGGTTTAGGTATAAACGTATCTAGTACGTGTAAAATCTTAATGAAAACTTTTATTTTACACCAGCAGCGTTGTTTAGCAGAGCCATTTGTATCCGCAGCGCTCGGTGCATAAGCTTCACAAAGTACGCCCCCCTATTCATGTTAGCACTCGACTACTACTGCATTCAGGCGTAAAATTAAACAGATTGCACTAGCTTGATAATGCTCTGGCCTACCGCCAAGAGACAATTTAAGGAATTCCTGACGATCTCATGAACACGCCACTGACTTTGCTAATTGAAACTGTTAAGTCTTAGTCGATGACAGCGTCGGTGGCGCTGTGGCCTCGGCACTGGTCTGTGCGCCGAGTAGAATCGGGAGGCCCGCGAACGGTCCTGCCATGTACCAATGTGTTTTTCGTTTCACGAATTTCCTAAGTAAATTTATCTGACGCTCCTATGGCGAAGGAAAACATCGCGAGGAAACCTGTATACACCTGCGAAGTAATTCAAAGGTGTATATGAAGTCAACGCCCTAACTAGTTAGGGTAGGCTCGTGCACCTCGGTAGGACGTATTCGAGCTGTGATGATGAAGTCTTAGTGACGTAAACTAACTAACGCAGTGTGGAGTTTTTTGTCCTTACAAAAGTAAAAGATTTGGGTACTTGAATTTTGAACGTAAAGCAAGTGTAAGAGAAGGCAGGTGTATTGAACGACTTCCGATTTGATGCATTAGCAGCTGCTGGAAAACAACAGACACTACTAGTTCGTAGTTCTACTGAGCGGAAAACTTGTTTCCGAGACTTAATTAGGAACTTTTGAGCTTGTTCATTAGAAACTTTTGGACCAGCGAGCGCCTAAATTAGATACATTTTTTTTAATTTTCCACGGCTCGGAAGTATTTAGTTTGTCTGATGCCGGCTCCAAACATTCGTCCAACACTCCAACTGTTCGTCCAACCCACAGAACACAGAAAGAGGTTAGAAGGGCTATGTGGGCGGGGCACGTGTAGCCACAACTATGACTAAATGCACATACTTGTGGCCCCGCAACGCGAACGCGTTGTTTAATCACTGACGGACAACTAGAGTGAGTGTATCGTGAAGCGCGGCGCTATAAATATAAAAAAATGCCTTCTTGTGCTATAATTACTTGTAAAACAAGAAGTCAGGTGTCAAGTGTAGCTAAAGACGGAATTTCTTTTCATCGGTAAGTAGTAAATTGATCATAATGACCATATTCCATAGATCATAATGTCAAAATCCACCAAAACTGATCATAACGATAAGTTACATAATATTTTTCTAAAAAATATACATTACCGGCAATGTACGCACGCGATTTTTGCCATATTACTTAGAGCGCGTAATGTAGTACACTGCTTTCGGTAGTGACGCATTTCGCTTAATGAGCATTAACGCAGTAGTCGCAGTACAAGGGATAGTGCCGTGCTAATCAAAAAACGCACGCATTCCATTTTATCGATAAATGTATATTTTTAAATATTTGTATAAAGTAAAAATAACATATTATTTGTCACTTAAAATGCCATAATAATAATTATTACTTATCGATAATACAGAATGTTTGGCGAAGCTAACACCTACCCTTTCTAATATTCTATTCATATAAGTACGGCGATGTAATCAAAGATTAAAATTGTAAAATTAATTTCAATTTTCACGATACAATTATGTAGTTCGATTAGTAAAAAAATTATGGGCAAATTCTAAACTAATTTTACAACTTAGAATTTTTAATATTACCATAATATTTATATGACTATTTTAGCATAGGTAGGTGGCCAGCTTGTTATATAATGAATACTAGACACGCCGTTAGGACGCCGCGCCGCCGTGGTAAATTGGTCAGTAACGGAGCTTTACATCAAGCAGTCCAGGTTCAAATCCTGGCGGCAACAAATGTTTGTGTTAGTCTTGTTCTTATTCCTACGTTAGTTTGTGTGATAAGCACGAACATTTGTTCACGAGTCTGTTGGTGTTTTTTGTATTGATTTATTTATTTTAAATATATTTTACTATAAATTATACCCTTTTAATAACTGTTTTTGGGCATATTATTTTAGTTTTCCTAAAGATCCGGATATACGTAAAAAGTGGATTGACGCAACAGGTAGAGAAGAATGGATTCCTACTAAGTCAAGCACCATTTGCTCAAAACATTTTAGTGAAAATGATTTTGATATAAAAAAATCTGGGAACAAATATTTAAAAAGCAGTGTAATACCACATGAAAAAGTCGTGTATTTGTATTCTGCAGTATGTATTATAATTTTTTAATGATATCAAATAATGATTGCAATATCAGTAAGCCAACTCTTTTATGTTTAAGATAAATGATGCGAGAAGTTCTACTTCGTCGTTAATCAAAGAGAAATTAAACAATGGTAAATAGAGGTGAGCGTTTAAACGAAAAGCACTTAAAAAAGTTTGCTTTTGAACAAAAGTACAAAAGCAGACTTTCTCTAATCAAAACATTACGCTTTTACTTACGCTTTGCTTTTTACCGACATACATCCCGCCATCTATACTCCCGCAATAAAATTACCTACTTTGAAAGCATGCTCTGTATACATGCATCGGAAATAGAACGTTCGCCGCTAGATGGCATTATACTGCATGCTGGAGTTATAAAGCGACCAAAACGCATCCCAAAATTGGATGGCTTACCACGCTTTTCGTTTAAAAAAGTAGTAAGCTTTTCACTGTCGAGAGATAAGTACGCGTTTGTTGTGTTGTGGCTGGCTGCTTTTACGTACACTTTCGTTTTATTTTTTTAAATACGTGTATAAATAAGCATTGTATTTACGTTTGTTGTTATGCGTGTGTGTATAAAGTGCGATTAAATAAAGTTTATAAATATATAATTTGATAGTTTTAGTGTCGAGAGGTGGTAATAATGTAATGTGGGACTTTTTTGAAAGGAACTTGGTCAATTAAGTTGCGTGATGCAATATTTATAGAAACATTGTTTATTAAATAATAAAATAAGAATATTAATATTTCCATCAATAAAAATATTTAATTTGATTGAGAGCAGTTTTTTCGTTTTAATAGTATAAAGCTATCCCTATTTGTGTTTTTGTCATTAGCAATAGAACGGTGCATACGTTGTACTTAAACGTTTTTGCAAACATAATTATACGCAATAAACAATAAGCGTTTAAACGAAAAGCTTTTTTACAAGCGCGCTTATTGAAATAAGTACAACGTTTAAACGTTTTAAAATTTTAAGCCGTTTTTTCCACCTCTAATGGTAAATCACAAAAACGTAGTCTTACAGAAGCGAGAAATAACATAAACGATAATGATTTATCAAAACGGATGAGACAGGTAAAGCTATGTTTATGAATATTAAAATATGTAGCGTAAAGTTTTAAGAAAATACATTACATATAAGGTACTTGATTTATTCTAGGACATTTTGGATTCAATAACATCAACCTCTTTGAAAATAAAAGACAGTCCCAAAAAAATCTTACAGGTAAAAATAACGACAACATAAAAATTTATTTAAAATGTAATAGTCAATTAATAAATCCGTAATTATTTTCAGTTCAATGTACCGTCAAGTAATAGCTCAAATGCATCAACACCAAGGAAAAAAAAATTAAAAAAAATACTTGTTTCTAAAGAGACTGTTATAAAACGACAAAGAAAAATAATTAAAAAAATACAAGCACAAAATCGACGTTTGAAAAAAAAAGTATACAAAATGGAAGATATTATTAACGATTTACAGAAAAAGTTTTCATTAAGACATGAAGATAACTTTAAAAAATGTACTTTAAAAAACACAAATTTACAGGTAAATATTTACTTCTTCATCCAACCAAAATATCCTAACAACTAAACTACCGCACGTCCGTTTGTCAGATTATCCATTCTAGTTTATGCTTTCGGACCGGTGCATTATAGTTTTTGGATCAGTTTGCTTTATTTATTATATTTATTTTCAGGTTGAAGAGTTATTGGGCCGCTACTTATCCAAAGATAAGGCTGGGGTAGTGTCAAAACAACAATATTCAAAGGCTCTTCGCACATTTGCACTTACCTTACATTATTACTCGCCAAAAGCTTATAATTATGTACGAGATACATTTAATACGTGTTTGCCTCACGTACGTACACTGCGGCAATGGTATTCGAATGTTGATGGAGAAGCAGGCTTCACGAGTGAATCTTTTGCAGCCCTTAAACTAAAATCTGAAGCAACAAAGTATCCTATCATAGCTGGATTAGTGATAGATGAAATGGCCATTAGACGTCGAATAGAATGGGATGGGAAGAGACTACATGGCCACGTAGATATCGGCAGCGGAATAGAAGGCGATTACATTATTGAAGCTAAGGAAGCATTCGTTTTTTTAGTAACTGGCATAAACAGTCATTTCAAGGTTCCTGTAGGATATTTTCTCATTGATGGAATAACAGGAGTTCAACGAGCTGAGCTGGTTCAACAATGTCTAGAAAAAATTCATCTAACAGGGGTGAAAATCGTATCCCTTACATTTGATGGTTGTGCGTCCAACTTAGCTATGCTAAAAAATCTAGGCTGCAACATAGAAAATAGAAAGATGACATTTGAAGATCCTGTCACAAAATATCCAATTATGGCAATATTAGACCCATCTCATATGATTAAATTAATACGTAACGCATTTCAGGTACTTCAAAATGTTCCTTCAGCTTTGTTGATATTGGCGTTTCTCAGTAGTTACTAAATAATGATTAATACTAATTATAAATTGCCCTTTATAATCAAATATATTGTTTTACAGGTTTACAAGGTATTGATTGATGAAGATGATAATAAAATAGAATGGTCTTACCTAGAAGAATTAAATAAAGTCCAAGAAAAGGAAAAATTTCATTTGGCAAATAAATTGAGACATCGGCATATTCACTACTATAACCAAAAAATGAAGGTCAAGCTAGCGAGTCAATTATTCAGTTTAAGCGTAGCCGATGCTATAGATTTTTGTCGAGAGGACCTTAATATACTTATTTTTCGTGAAAGTTCAGCAACCACTAGGTTTTTAAGAACCATCAATAATCTTTTCGACATCTTCAACTCCAGAAGCATGTCACAGTATGGGTATAAAAGACCTATAAATGTTAGTAACGCATGCGAGGTTTTAGGGTATTTAGACAGATCAATTACGTATATTTCCAATTTGAGATGTGACAAAGGGCCACTTTTGACTGAATGCCAAAGAAAAGTAGGATTTTTAGGGTTTATTGGCTGTGCAGAAGCCACTAGACACTTTTACAAAAACTTGATTGAAACAGGTGAATTAATGTTTTTTCCATTTTATAAAATAAGCCAAGATCACCTTGAATTACTCTTTGGCAACATAAGGTCGCATGGTGGCGCTAACAATAATCCGACAGCCAGACAATTTAAGGCGGCATATAAAAAATTGTTAATACATATAGAGCTCAAAGATTTTGGAAGCGGAAATTGCACTGCACTAGAGCAATTGTCTATTTTAAATTGCTCAGCTATAGATCGAATCAATTTGACAAGGCAATCTATAGAAAAAGCCTGTGAAGAAATAAGCGACAATGAAGTAGACGAAGAACGCAATATGCCTGAAAGTTATAACTTCACTGACTTCAGTGCGCAAATAACTGGTTATATAGCAGGAAATGTGGTGCACAGTCTTACAAAAAAGATTAAATGTGAAGTCTGTTTTGGAGCACTTTTATCTGATACACGTGATACTTTACACAAGTTCATTACTAAAAAAGATAAAGGTGGCCTGTTATATCCGTCGAAAGACGTTTTACAAATATGTAAATGTGCAGAAACTGTGATACGACAGTATACAGAAAAAATACGAAATATAAAAAAAAATATCTTAGTTTCAAAAATTGTAAGAAATTTTGTTGGCACTAATGTATTTGACAACATATCATTTCATCAACTCGATGAATTCCCGACTTCAAACCATGTCACGGATTTGATTAAAGCAGTAATTGAAAAATATTTAGATATTCGTATACATTACATACTAAAAACTGCTTTACAAAAAGAAACAAAAAGACAGCTTTTAAATAAATATGTACTATTTCAAGGCCAATAAATAAATATCTATTCAAGTTTTTCTTTTATTTTACGTCTAACCTACAACATTTTTGAGCTAAAAAGCTCGAATATTATTAATTATAAACGTATAATGAAAGTAATAATTATTTTTTGGTTTTCTAAATATTTCAAATGGTTAAATTGCTGGCATATTTAATATATATATCGATAACTATTCATATTTAATATCGATAACTATTCATCGATGTCAATCACTAAAATAATGTTATTTGTACACGCGGCTCTTGACGTCAGTGAATTTCTGTGTGAATGAGGAGCCCAGTGAGCGTTGTGATTGGTTCAGCCCGATTTCGCGCGACTTTGCATGGGCGGTGCAAGGAAAAGAAGTGGGAGCAAAACTGGCGACAGCGGTTTCCGTACAAACGATGCATGATTGCCTTTCTAACCTCTTTCTGTGTTCTGTGGTCCAACCTTCCACGTGTAGAGAGATAGTTTGTGTATGTTGGATGGTGTTGGTTCGTGTTGGCTGGCGATCGGTCCGATAGCGGTAAATTGTACCCAGATCAAAGGAGTTTGCCAACTCGCACAAACATACCCTTCACACATCAGTGTTGTCTGTTTACTCGGGCGAGGCAGACATATCTGACACGCAGCGCTCCCGTTATAAATTAATTAGCGATGAAACTTTAGCATGACTGAGTGGAGTAATGACACAGTACTCTTGTTTTTGGAATTATATGAAGGCGAACCAGTGCTATGGAATCCGAAGCATCGTCGTCACAAAGATAAAATTGCCCTACACGATGCTTGGTTGAGGATTTCGGAGTCTCTTAATAAACCAGTGGACGAATTAAGGAAAAAGAAGGAGTCCTTATTGACGGCATATCGCAGGCATGCTAGGAAGAAGAAGCAATCTATAGTGTCAGGTGCTGGAATAAATGACATATGAACCTTCGTGGTTTGCATATTCGTTTATGGAAGGTTTTTTTTTGTTTCACGTCGGCTATACACTTGTAAAAAAAAATTACATGCACTCATTAGGTATAGCGCAGAAGCACCTATCAGTTCAACGTCCTCCATAGTGAATAAGGTTGGCTAGTGGCCTATTGATGTGTGGAGAGTCTGTTTGATCGATCGTGAGTTGGACGATGTTGGTGTCAATGTTGGAGTGTTGGACGATAGTTTGGAGCCGGCATGAAAGCAACCGAAGTCTTGAATTTGAAAGGTGCATTTCAAGGACTCCTATCAGTGGCGTAGCAAGCCCTGTTGGGGCCCAGTATCAAATATTTTGCTGGGACCTTTCTAGGTATACAATTGGGATGATGACTTAATTCTAATTTTTACGTCTCGTCATAAAATATTAAAATACCGTGGAAAAAGATGCAGTCCTGTAAAATTAGAATTAAAATCGGCTTAGAAATACATTAGATACAAGCATTTTAAGTTGTTAATTTGAAGGCGATTAGACAGAGAGATCCGACATCAACCGTGACGTCATTATTGAGTACGGCCATATAAACTCCTTGTAAAGTACCGTTTTGCTATATCTTGGTTGTTTTTATAGTTATTCGAAAACCGATTTTTTCTTTCTGTTTATTATATAAAAAAATTTTTAGTCATCTAGCCTATACAAATACAAAATACAAAATACTTTATTGATAAAAACATGAGTTACAACTAGTATACATACCTACTTTCACATCTTAAAGTAAAGTGAGACGCGATATATACAAAGGAGATGTCCTCGATTTGTATGGAGCCTGGTTTTTTATAAATTTAAGTTTCTAAACAACTTCAACTTTCAGGCAAGGGTTAAGCTTTATGAAAAGAATGTAAAACCACAAAAATAAAAATTGTAGACCCCTGCATTTTTTCAAAAATTGAATTTGAATATTCATTTTTTTCTTATTACAGCAGCAACACTGCACGAATTTTATAGCATGTAAGCACAGCTAAAAAAAAAACATTTTGACGTCGCGTCGTTGTCAATGTAAAAAAAATGAGGTTTGTTTGTAATAGGCGTAATAGGTACTACCTAAGGTTTGTTGTTGCTGTGGTTGTTAGTTTTTGTTTAGTGTTTTCCGTTTTGGTGATTTTAATGCTCTTTTACACATACCTAGCTATTCTTTATGGACTTTTCGATTTCGCACATGAACTAGATATATATTGGCTTTCTCACTGGACTGATCTTTTCGATTTGGATACCGTTTGATTTTATAACCTGTTACCCTGAACGAAACTTGAATGTGAGTATTGCCGATACTACAAATTGAGCCATCATACGAGCCAACATAGAAAGTATGTTATATCAAATAATAAATTAAAGATAAGTTATAGTTTTACATTACTAATGCTTAAACTTTTTCAGGCAATTTCCACTATGGCACACTGCACTATCTGTAATATTAATGTTTCAAATCAACATTATCATTAGAATGTAATGGATATAAGCCAAGACTATATGTATCCACTATTGAAAAATGGACTGAACATGCATGAGGTAATTATCATAGTAAACATAAGAACTTAATTTATTTGCAATTCTATTAGATTTTTTTTAATTGACTTATTAATAACCTATATTTCAGGTAGTAGATGGAAACCATCTATGCCAAGAGTGCTTTGATCTTTTGTCATTGGAATTATTAACTATCAGAGGTTGATGCAATATTGGAGACTGACAAATAGGGCACCAGTCAGTTTGTATATGTTGTAGGATATCAATATGAAGGCAAATAGGCTGACAATCATTGCCATTATGTACACATTGTCTATGTGCCTATGCCTATGGGCCTATGTCCAGCTGTGGGCGTCTCTTGGCTGAAATGATGATGATGATGACACATTGGGACGGCTGAATACATTTATATAGTAACTATGATCAACCCACATCTGGTAAGTTTTATTTTATCAGCATCCTTATATAAATCATTGCATTAATTCACTATAATATAATAATTATTTTAATCAATTTTATTTATATTCTTACACTTACTATACCTACTTGTTCTAGAATGAAGCACCTCTTATTGACCATTTAAGCAAAAAAGCAATATTGCATTTATTTTATGTTTATGTCTATAGTAAAGTCTAATAAAACTGATCATTTTTAGGTTCCCATTAATGCTCGTGCTTGTAATGCATGCTGGCGAAGAGCTCACCAACATATTGGACCTGAACTTAATGACGAAGGTGGCTTGTCAGAAAGCAGGTCAAGCTCTGTTCCTGACCTTAGTCAACCTAGCTTTGAGACATTTGATGTTAAATCTGTTTCAAACACTTTAACACTTCAAAACTACAGGCGCACTTCTGATACATCAACCCATTATTTTGTGCCTAATTGTGACAATGTGGAAAGCAAAAGGGTGCTATCATCATCTCTTGATGATTATTGACAGTAATATTTTTTTTAAAATATAAGTATAGTCAGTATTGCATTGCCCTGCTTGTTTTTCCTGTTATCAACAATGTATCAGATAATGGAACTGTCTGCTACAAATTCAATGTTAAAAATGATTTATCTAGGAGTTGGTGATCTTTCGTAGCAACATTAGCAATAAAGCCAGATTAAACATTGTGCAAACTAAACCAGGTTCAAGTTAAATAAATGGCAGAAAAGAATTATTGTTATTTTCCACTATAAAATAAACTCTAATAATTCCATATTCAAATGAGGAATTTCATGCTTTTAAAACAGTTTTTAGTTTTGTATTTAAGTATTCATATTTATTGATCTAGATATTTTATACAGATATTGTCAGTTATTCGTTTGGAATAAATTGAATTGATTAAAATAAACATTGCAAAAAAACCATTGTTTTATTTTATAATAATCATGTAACATGTTTATTAAGTAATATATGCATAAGAAGTTACAATGTTTGATTATCCTATAAAGCCAATTAGCTATACTCTAATCTTTGTCTATTTTAGAGGGTAACAACAGCATTATAATATTGAGTGTCAAGCGCGGATCCACCGTTGTGGGCACGATAGGCAAGGCATGCCCACAACCCTAATATACTTGCGATGTTCGTCAGAAACCCTCTCTCCCTTCTTTTTGCTTCCTTTCTTTCTTCCATCCTTCCTAACAACATTTCAGTTCATCATAACACCCAGCGCACCCTTGCCATCACCCCACTTCCCAATTTTACACTCTGGGAGATGGAGCACGTATGTATCAAATCGCATTTGAGCTTTATCTCCCTTTCATTCGCGAATCACTCAACCCACAAGATAACAAAAAAGAAAAATACTTGTGACATCACAAGGTATTTTAGGAACTATAGGCTGATGACACTATATCTAATACAAAAAACACAATGAATCTTTGTCAGGGCAATGGTTTTGTAAACTTCTATTTTCGGGTGGCTGTGACCACAACAACGAGGGCTGGATCCGCGCTTGTGAGTGATTTATTTCAATTCAATATGAGTACCGGATACAATCGATGCTTTCTGTTATGCACCAGCTACCGGTTAGGAACGAATGGTAAAATGGTACATTTACATCTTCTTTTGGTCCGTGGATATTTCACATACGTTGTGAGAACATCAAATAGGGTGGGACTGAACATCCGGTGGAATGTGCAGTCCAGATGTTGTGTTCGACTTCAGGTGTTTAGCGGGTGTGGTACCCAGTTTATTACATATTTAATAGAAAAACAGACGCAAAACTAAATAATACAGAGGTGCCGGTAAGTTACGATTTAGGTTTAACTGGTTTCTTGTATAGATTGATATATAAGATTATGCTATGCATTAGATAATCGTTGCAACTAATTATCATTTGCAAAAAGTAAATCAAAAATCAGATTTGAATTTGTTTGCTAAACTGTCAGTTGTCATATGTCAGAGCTGTCAGCTATTACCTTTTTTTACTATTTTTACGGCTCTGGTATCACCCATTTGGCCAAACTCATTCGTGCCATAGCTTTTTTTTGTTGTTCCTTTACACACTATTTGACAAATTCTGTTCCATTACACGTAACGTTAGTTTTAAAAACAATTCATTTTTTCTCTGATTTGCAGGGCTAAAACGGTCTAATTTTTTCTTAAAAGTGTAAGATTTTAAGAACTCTATACAAAAAATATTAAGTTGTTGTGTTTAAAACATGTGGCCCAAAAAAGGACATGTCCTTTGTCACAATAAAGAACAAACTAAGGGGGTTAGAACTTAGACTGTGTTATTGTTTTAAGCGAAGTTTGCTTGCTACCGTCAACACCGAACAGATACCCACAGAACACAGAAAGAGGTTAGAAGGGCTATGTGGGCGGGGCACGCGTAGCCACAACTATGACTAAATGCTCATACTTGTGGCCCCGCAACGCGAACGCGTTGTTTAATCACTGACGGACAACTATAGTGAGTGTATCGTGAAGCGCGGCGCTATTAATTATTTTTTGGTTTTCTAAATATTTCAAATGGTTAAATTGCTGGCAATATTTAATATCGATAGCTATTAATCGATGTCAATCATTAAAATAATGTTATTTGTACACGCGGCTCTGGACGTCAGTGAATTTCTATGAATGAGGAGCCCAGTGAGCTTTGTGATTGGTTCAGCCCGATTTCGCGCGACTTTGCATGGGCGGTGCAAGGAAAAGAAGTGGGAGCAAAACTGGCGACAGCGGTTCCCGTACAAACGGTGCATGATTGCCTTTCTAACCTCTTTCTGTGTTCTGTGCAGATACCACTCCACTCGTGCGACTGACCAACAGTGCAACGGCTTGCGCGTTGTAGGAAAACGAATGTTACGAGTTCTCGTAAGTCGCGAGTCGAACAGTGGGGCTAGCACGCAGGAGAATCGAAAATCGAATCGAAATCCGAATCGAGGAGTTTGTATGGCAATTTTATTAGTTCTGCTACTCACCGCCGTGGCGCTAATAAAATTGCCATACAAACTCCTCGATTCGGATTTCGATTCGATTTTCGATTCTCCTGCGTGCTAGCTTATTAGTTCGGCAATTTTATTAGTTCTGCTACTCACCGCCGTGGCGCTAATAAAATTGCCATACAAACTCCTCGATTCGGATTTCGATTCGATTTTCGATTCTCCTGCGTGCTAGCTCCACAGGTCATCATTATGTGTCGGTGCAGTCGGTGAGCGGTGCATTAACCACTAAGACTGTGAACTTTTTATTTATTTGTTAACATTAGGCAGTATACAATGTACTAGTACCTAAACTAGGCCGAGCCTGTACTATAGGTACCAGTTCCTTCCTAGTGTCTTATGTCAAATTAGTCAACATGATGTATTTCTGATAGTATGTTTTATTTTATGTTCCTGTCCCTACTATTCATATTATGTAAATAATACGAATTAGATTAATTGAAATAGAAATGACCTACTTATTTTTAAAAATTACCTCTTAACTATTTAATGTAATTATTTAATGTGTGAGTTTGTGTGTGTGTGTGTGTGCGTGTGTGTGTTATATGTTATTTTACATCTAATATACAAATCAAATTGTAATTGCGATGAAATCTATGGTACATTTCGATTCAGATGAAATGTGAAACATTTCCAAATATAATCTTATCAACGTCTTTTGTTGCTTATCCTAGACAGTAAAATAATGTTAGGCAGTAGCAAATTTTATATTAAATTTATCTAAAAACATGTATTTTTAGATTTTTTTATTGGTCACCCCCCAATATGAGTCACACATAAATAAATCGGCCCCTAGTCCCCGGTAGCCCTGCTATGCCTAGCTACGGTAGCGGCTACGGTAACGGTAGGGCAGGGGGTGCGAAGAATCCCCGGATCCGGCTACCAACTACGACAACTCAATAACTAGCCTCAAAATTGTTAATTACGGAACTCATTGACCACCCACTATATGTTTTTAAGCGAAAGATATTTCATTAATTTATGTTAACGTTAACGTAGTCATAAAATGGTTATGACGTCACTAAAAATCGAAATTGTAAAGTTAATTTAGAAAAATTTGAATTCCTCCATACAAATAGATGGGTATGTGAAAAAAATGTTTGGGGAATTAGAAAATTAATTTATTATTATTATTTCATTAATTCGGGGCTATTTGCGTCACTGCGACCTGCGAAGATCTATTGTGACTATAGCCTCCAAGTAAGGCTTATTAGGCCTTACATGTGCTCCTTTAGCTGGGCACTGTCCAGGAATGATAAGATATTCCCAGCTTGGATTGTTTTTATATCGTCTGGGTCGAGAATGTGGCTCCCCAGTTGTCGGTTTCTTTTGTGAATAAGGGGTTCACAAAAGCACAGGAGGTGCATTGGTGTTTCATGCTCCTGTTCACAGAATCCGCAAGCATAAGTTTCTTTTAGTCTCATATTGAATAGATGCCTGTTCAGCTTGCAGTGCCCAGTCAGAACCCTAATCATCACGCTCAGGTTGCCCCTGTTGAGCTTCAATAGCTCGTCAGTGCGCTTACGATAGTATCGTTCGATTAGTGCTTTTGAATGTGTTAACCCAGGCGTTCTTTGCCAGTCCGCTTTTGCCTCTTGCAGGAGGTGGGTTTTTAAGTATTGCATAGCCTGGTTCTTTAAGATACCACAGAAAGGCTCTGGGCCAAATTGTAGTCCCTGTGCCCCAGACCTTGCTAGCTCATCGGCTTTTTTAACTGACTTCAAAAGAGGAGGAGGTTATCAATTCGGTTGTATTTTTTTTTATGTTTGTTACCTCATAACTCCGTCATTTTTAAACCGATTTCCAAAATTCTTTTTGTATTTGATAGAGTATACTGCAAGGGTGGTCCCATGGTCACCAAAGTCAGGATCGGATGATGGAATCCTATAGAAAATCGAGGAAAACACTAATTTAATACTAATTAAGAAACCCTAATTTAGGGTTTCTTTCACTAAAAAGATTTCATTCACTAAAAGAACTAAAAGAACCGACTTCAAAAACACTGAAAACTTAAAAATAATCTTCTTCTATATTGAAGTCGGTGACAAATTTTAACACTTTCTAGGAGATCATCGTTTGGCGCCGACTTCAATATAGAAGAAGCTTATTTTTAAGTTTTCAGTGTTTTTGAAGTCGGTTCTATTTTTTGTAAAAAAAATTTTCATTACTAATGATTCCAGATTGACCCGGTATTCATTTGAGGGTGATCTTGTTTCGTTGCCCCAGGTCATTTAGTTTTTCCACACAGTCTTTTACTAGCTTCGATTTTATAACGTTGCCGTTTAGTGCTAGTAAAGCTGCCTGACTGTCTGAGTATATTACTAAATTTTGGTTAACGTAGTTAAGCCAACCGGCTTGAACACATTCAATTATGGCAAAAAATTATTGTTTGTGGTGATTTTAATATAAATATCTTAGAGAAATCACAACTATCTAGTAGATTTATTAACTTATTTAAATCATTTAATATGGATTATGTATTTCACGAACCTACCCGCATTACAGTTACATCTGCAACTTGTTTAGACAACATCTTCTGTAACTGTAAAGTACAAGAGAAGTTAATTATTAATTGTATTAACTCTGACCATAGCGGGCAACTAGCTTCATTCGAGCACCATCATGTTTGTTCTATACGTGAGATTACTTGTAGGCCTATAACCAAACGCGGTATGGAGAAACTCAAAAGAAATATTATTTATCAAACTAGTAATTTGCTCGAGGGGAACAACGCTAATAATCTGTATAATAATTTTTTTCATATAGTTAAAGATGAATGTAATAGTATATTTAAGGAAAAAGTAATTAAGGTCAATAACGGAAGAAAGAAATTTAGTGACTGGGCTACGCCAGGCATATATAAAAGTCGTAGGAAACTATTTGAACTATATGCTTTAAAAGCAACCTCAAATGATCCTAATTTCATAAATTTTGTTAGAAACTATTCCAAAACATTTAAGAAAGTGTGCATGTCCGCAAAAGCTATGCATATAACCAACAAAATTAGCTTATCAAAAAATAAAGTAAAGACCACCTGGAATATCATTAACCAGGAAACCGGGAAATCTAAAAGCTCAGTAAATTCGATTTCACTGGAAGTCAATAATATTACAGTTAATTCGGACATTGCAGTTGCCAATGTATTCGAAGACTTTTTCTCCCATATACCCATAGAAACTACAAGTAGTCTCAACTCGTGCCCCGATGCAGCTGTGGCCCTCTTGTCACAGAGTGTAGAAAAGTGCAACAATGGCTTCACATTCTGTCACATTGACGCCGACACTATCTTGAAAACATTCCGCATGATCAGTACAAAAAACACTGAAGACCTTTGGGGTATTTCGACCAACATGATCAAATCTGTGATAAAGGAACTTGCTCCCCAACTCGCGTTTATATTCAATAAATGTATTGATGAAGGTATCTTCCCTGACCTTATGAAGAATAGCAAATTAATACCTTTATTTAAATCGGGAAATAAAAACGATCCTTCAAATTATCGACCAATTTCAATTTTACCAGCTCTTAGTAAAATATTTGAAAAAATTATGTCTAATCAGCTAACAGGTTATTTTTCAAGTAACAACATATTACATATGAATCAGTTTGGTTTTACTAAAGGTCGTTGCACTACAGATGCTGGAGTTGCCCTTCTTAAACACATTTTTGCTGCTTGGGAGCGTAAACAGGATGTGATTGGTATATTTTGTGACCTATCGAAGGCTTTTGACTGCGTTGGTCACCAGACTTTTTTAAATAAACTCAAATGTTATGGTGTCTCTGAAGAAGCAATTAGACTTATTGAGTCTTATTTGTCCAGTAGAGTCCAGAAAGTTGTCATTAACAAATCTAAGTCTGCTGGTGCACCCATAATTATGGGTGTGCCTCAGGGCTCGATATTGGGACCTTTGCTTTTCTTAATTTACATTAACGACCTCCCACACTTCACTAATAGTTTGTGCGATACGGTGCTATTTGCAGATGATACTTCTTTAATATTTAAGGTTGACAGAGGAAACGGAAATACTGACGTTGTAAATAGTACTCTCTCTAAAGTATTGCATTGGTTCACCATAAATAATTTATCATTAAATTCAAGTAAAACTAAATGTATTAAATTCTCATTGCCAAATGTAAGAAAAGTTGATACTATTGTGCAAATGAACAACCAAATTGTTGAATTCGTCGATTCTACAAAATTTTTGGGTATTACTCTAGATTCTAGATTGCAGTGGGATCCACATATTGAGTCCTTGGCAAACAGACTTAGTTCTGCAGCATATGCAGTAAAAAAAATAAGACAACTTACTGATGTTGAAACGGCAAGATTAATTTACTTTAGTTATTTTCATAGCATCATGTCATATGGAATACTTCTGTGGGGATCAGCTGCTAGTATAGAAAGTATTTTTGTACTTCAAAAAAGAGCGGTTCGCGCTATTTATAATTTAAGAGCAAGAGACTCTCTTAGAGATTTATTTAGAGGAATTAACATATTGACTTTAGCAGGACAGTACATTTATGAAAATTTGATTTATGTCTATAAAAATTATAATATATTTGAAACCAATTTCCAACTTCACCATTTAAACACAAGAAATAAAAATAAACTTGCCGTTCCAACGTACAGGCTCCAAAAAACTAGAAGCTCATTTATGGGGAAATGTATAACTTTTTACAACAAAGTCCCACAAAATGTAACTGACTTGCCTTTTGATAAGTTTAAAGCGCACGTAAAGAAGACTCTGATGAGTAAAGGATATTATAAAGTCAACGATTATTTACAAGATGCTAATGCCTGGTGTTAATTTGAAGAAATTATTAATGATAATAATGTTAATAATCGTGTTGTTGTGTATAAATATTCATTAAGTAGTATTGGTAACGTTGTACTAAGAAGAGAACTGACAAATCTACATTTGTTATGGAAGTTGAGCTCAAATTTTTGCCTTGAGGTCAGCTTCCAATTGACGACTCTGTAACAATACAGGGAGAAAAAAATAGCCCTTGCTGGTTTTCTTGCTGGTTCTTTCCAGTACAAGGTCTCCCGCCGTAGACTTGTGAACCATTGGCGTAGCTTCCTTGACTTTCAAAAGAGATTGTAAAATCCAAGTTGAATAAAATATTTTGATTTTGGCATAAGCTTCCACCTGGAAAATAGTGGTATATTTGCCAAGGTTTACGCTTCTGCTAACCTTGGGCTTGGCAGCATATATGCCACATCCTACGTTAGGGCCCATTTTGGAGCCATCGGTGAACCACACCAGGCTTCCAACATCTGAGGGATCACTATATTATATTTGTTGAATAAATCAACAAATTTAAAGCTAATGAACATAATTCCGCTTTTCTTCATTAAGTCATCCAATCTGATAACGATTGCCGATCAGTCGATGAGTTACAAAATCACCACCCTGGACATGCTCGCGCCAAGACGTATGTGAGGGGGCATCGTTGAGTTTTATTCGGTAGGCTGCGGTTTGTGGATAGTACTCTGCCTCCAGTGGCCGCGGAGAGTCCGACATAGCCTCGCGTTTTCCTAAGCACGAGGTATGGAATATGAATGCATTCCGCAACGTTAAAAAAGGGTATGTACCAAACACCTTGTACAATCACAGATTTTAGATTTCGGATATTGCGTAGTGCTTTTTCTTGCTAAATTGTAGAAATATAGGAAAATCTTAAAGTTAAAGAAAAAAAACAAACTTATTCCTTTAGTCCGATACAAAATGAAAAGCTTTATTCTTGTAAGTACATAATTATAATTTACTTATGCATATGTTAACACAATTCCTCAATGCAAAGCACTTAACTTAATGTTTAATCAATACAAGCCAAGGGCAGGATGGTTCAGGTTTGTTTGATCAATCTCGGCAGGTAAAAATCAGGTACAAATTGGGTACAAAACTACAAAATGAGGGGCAATAAAGTACACCAACAAATAGTTATAGGTTTCCTTTTTTTTTTTAAAGAAATTAGTAGCCTTCCCCGGAGCGGTTGTTAGTGGATCGTACCTTCTATGCTAAGTCTTGCAATCACGGGTCAGAGATAGGATATTCCAGTTTCTTAACTTATTCTTTCTGTATATATATTTATACAGAAAGAAAGAAAAAATAATTTTTTAAGAGCGTCGGTGGCGCAGTGGACTCGGCACTTGCCTTCCAATCGGGGGGTCGGGGTTCGAGACCCGCCATGTACCAATGTGTTTTTCGTTTCGAATTTCATATGTACATTTGTCTGACGCTCCTACGGTGAAGGAAAACATCGTGAGGCAACCTGCATACATCTGCGAAGAAATTCAATGATGTATGTGAAGTCGACCAATCCGCACTGGGCCAGCGTGGTTGACTAATGCCTAATCACCCTAATATAGGGTAGGCTCGAGCCCCTCGGTGGGGACGTATATGGGCTGTGATGATGATATATTTATTACTGGTGTAATTCCACAGAATTCCTCCTTGGTTATTTTGTTATGCTAAGCAGCGGAGCCCTATGGCCTCCGGGAACTGCCCTGGAGATTCATAGCACAGTGTTATGTTAAAAATATAATTAAATATGCCTATAATCTTAGGGTCAGTGGGTCTAACACTGAGTTCTGAAGGAATCCCAGTCAATACATTTGAATTTCATGTAATAAACATTGCAAGTTAATTCCAAACACAATTTTCAATGAATTGTCAAAGTTTCTTATTGGTTAGTTAATAAAAGGACATATGGAGGGGAGAGCACCTATTTTGTGTATAATTATTGCTATTAATAAAAAGAAAACAGCTTCATTTGTGAGTTATCTGCCAAAGAAGGATGTGAAACTTAATATTGTGAAAATTTAGAATTTAACATGAAATTCGCAAGTGTTACTCAATATATGCCTTAATCCCACTAAGATGCCGTTTACTATCAGGGTTTTTTAATGAAATAGGGGATGAAAAAGGCGAATTTTGGAAATGTATTATGTTTGATTTAATAATCAATTTACCCACAAATAAAAATAAAATTAACAAAATCTGTTTTAAATCATGAAATATAATAAGTTAATTAGATACCTTATTGATTTTTTGCACTTATTGATACAATAAATCCATTTAATTTAATTAATCGCGTGCCGGCGAGTAAATATAGTATTTTTTCCTTAGCTTTACTCTTCAAGCTGAAAACAAAAAGAACTGATTTTTGTAGTCTCACTGTAGCTTTTCAAATTAAATTCACACGGAAAACGGGAGAAATAACTATTAATTTTATTCGCAGAAATTAAGATAATGTAGAAATTTAGATTTCGCAAGAAATCAATATTAAATTACTTCGGTCGATGTCTCACAGACTAATCATAACATAGACGATAGACGCGTCCTAAACCAACGCTCCACTTGCGCACAGATTTGCGTTTATGTGGAAGCGACGGAGCCGAGGTCCGTTTGCTGAATGTTAAGCGCCGTATTGGCGACGGAACCTCTCCTAAAACCAAATTCATTTCGTAACACTCGTAAGACTCTTAACTTGCTTCAAAATGTGTCAAGTCAACATACGGATCTTTCGAAATTCTACATTATGCAATAAGTATTTCCAGCTAAAGTTATAAGTTTGGTTGAAAAACAAAACGTAATGAAAAATTAACCATAAACAAATTGTGAATGCTTTCCAAATTCTATTCGACGAAACCATAATTATATGATCTGTAGCTTTAAGTGTATTTTATTATGATATGTCTCTAAAAATGATCAAAACAAACGGTCTAAATGTCAAATTCCGAATTTTGAGAAAATCAACCCACCTAAAGGGAAGCACGGGATTTTGGGCGAAAAAAAACTATCTTTGTAAATAAGGCCAGGATAAACGCGAGATTTATTTTGTTTATGCATAAATTGAATAATGACCAAAGATAATTGCAAATGTCACTGACGTGACGTGAAACGACGTTGACGTTGACACTTGACATTGATATTGTGAAATTAATTGACAAAGTTATTGTAATTATGATTTTAGTTGTGAAATTTGTGTTAAAACTACAGTGAAACCAAAATGTTTTTGCAAAATTAGTGTTTTATGAAATTTTAAGAAAAAACGGTGTTACAATTGATTGATTTTTTTTTCAATTTTTGTTTACGGTCAGGGGCTTCTTACAGTACGGGGCCCCTTATAATTAATACGACAGAAGCTACGCCCCTCACTCCTATTATGATTAGATTATGATGATGTGATGTTAGAATACATGATTAATTCCGAGGTCCGATTCTACCATGTACCAATATGTTTACGTTTTTCGAATTTCATATCTGCAATAATTGTCCGATGCTCCTAGGGTGAAAAAAATCATCTTGAGGTCACCTTCATACCTATATCTGCGAAGAGATTCAAAGGTGTATATGAAGTCGACCTGGATTGGTCGGTCGGGGCCAGCGTGGTTGACTAGGCCTAACACCCAAACTTAATGTAAAGTAGGCTCGAACCCCTCGGTGGGGACATACAGGCTGTCCCAGAAGCCGACGTCAAGCCGAAAGCAGGTGATAGACTAACTCATATATGTTATCAGAAAAATATAAAAAAATGTAAGTCACCTATTAAAAAAAATCTAGCATTAAAAAAAAATGGATAAAATTTACACCCTGTGATGGTTTTTTCACTCTTGTTGCTACAATTCTTGACTTTTCTAAACATTTTCTTTTGTTTTGTAATTCTGAATAATGTTTCTGTATACTCTAATCTAAAATTTAAAGCCAGCTGCTCCAAATTAGAAGAATATGCCATTTTTATCTAAATTAAATATTCAAAATTAATTTTTCGCATAGCTTTAACAAGCTGTACTGAAAAAAAATGTACTATGTGAGTTTGGCAAGTAACTGCAAAAGTTGGCGCATTCAATAAGGATTCCAAAATGGTATGATACTTGGTAGATAATTTCTATGATTGCAGACAATATTTTTTTTTCCAAAAACAGGTAGTTTTGAACAAATTTTTCTTACGTACTTAAAATTTATTCTAATGTACCCATAGTTTGCTTTAAGGCCGTAACTTTAACATTCTAGTTTGAGTGAGACCTGGAGAGTCATTTTACTAAGTGTGAGAGAGACAGATAGTGAAATAAATTAAATACACAAAAATTGTTTAACATAATTTATTTAAATGTCAAGATTTACAACAGGTGTTCAAACTGTCTTCCTTCAGCTCTAATGCAGGCTCGACATCTTCTTAAAAAAGATCGGGCTATCAAGCGGGCGAATCTTCCATTATTAACAAAATCATTTGCTTCTATTATTCTTTGCCGTAGGTCAGTCACAGTTTCGATTGGCTTTGCGTAAACTTTTTCTTTCACCGCTCCCCAGTAAAAGAAATCTAATGGATTTAAATCTGGGGAACGGGCTGGCCACGAGATAGTACCAGATCGACCTATCCATCTGCCTGGGTATTCCTCATCGAGATATTCTCTTACTGAGCTGGGCAACCATCTTGTTGAAACCACATATCTCTCAGAATGTTAAGTGGCACATCTTCCAGTAGATTTGGTAAATCATTTTGTAAAAAATGTAAATAAACTTCACCAGTCAAGGCGTCTGGCAGCTCAAAAGGACCTATTATTTGTCCATTTAAAATTCCGGTTCATATATTCACTTTAAATCGATATTGTGATCTATCTTGCCTCATCAAATGAGGATTTTCGATATGCCACTCGTGTAAGTTGTGTAGGTTCATGTAACCATCTTTTTTAAATGTCGACTTATCTGACCACAAAATTTTTTCGAAGAATCTTTTCTGTGTTTTTGTAGCATTGTTTGACAAAAAGCAACACGGGGTCGATGGTCCCGGGGTAGTAGAGTTTGTACTCGCTGTACGTGGTACGGGTGTAGCTGATTTCTTTGCAAAATCCGATGGGCTGTACTTTTGGGTACTCCTGTGCTTCTCTCTATTCCACGTACAGAAATACTCCGATCTTCTTCGACAATGTCCAGTACAACGTCCTCGTAAGGGGGACGAAATCTTCTTTCACTATGTACTTGGTTCGGCAGTCGGCCCTCTGAGAAGAGTGATGTGCACATTTGTAAAGACTCGATGATCCGGAAAACGAGCTGCATTTGGGTACCTCTCACGATAAAGTCTAGCTGCAGCGTTGGCATTGCATCTACATTCCCCATAAATTAAATGCATGTTGGCGTATTCTTGTGTCGTGTACGCAGACATGGTGGCACTACACAATTACACAATCAACGATAAGTAGTCCGGAGCAAAGAATACAAAAGATGCGCAGTAAGCGAAGGAGCGAAACGTACTGATGTGTATTGTTTGTGCGTTAGCGAATAATTGGCGTCACTATCTGTCACACTTCCACTTCGTAAAATAGTCATTTTACGAAGTGGATGTGAGACTCGCCGTCTCTGTCACGTTAGCGTCACTATCTGTCTCGCTCATACTTCGAATCTCTCCGTCTCTGTCACGTTAGCGTCACTATCTGTCTCTCTCACACTTCGTAAAATGACTCTCCCGGTCTCACTCAAACTAGAATGTTAAAGTTACAGCCTTAAAGTAAACCATGGGTACATTAGAATAAATTTTAAGTACGTAAGAAAAATTTGTTCAAAACTGCCTGTTTTTGGAAAAAAAATATTGTCTGCAATCGTAGAAATTATCTACCAAGTATCATACCATTTTGGAATCCTTATTGAATGCGCCAACTTTTGCAGTTACTTGCCAAACTCGCATAGTAAATTTTTTTTCAGTACAGCTTGTTAAAGCTATGCAAAAAATTCATTTTGAATATTTAATTTAGATAAAAATGGCATATTCTTCTAATTTGGAGCAGCTGGCTTTAAATTTTAGATTAGAGTATACAGAAACATTATTCAGGACTACAAAACAAAAGAAAATGTTTAGAAAAGTCAAGATTTGTAGCAACAAGAGTGAAAAAACCGTCACAGGGTGTAAATTATATCGATTTTTTTAAATGTTAGATTTTTTTTTTAAATAGGTGACAGATTTTTTTTTAATATTTTTCTGATAACATATATGAGTTAGTCTACCGCCTGCTTTCGGCTTGACGTCGGCTTCTGGGACATCCTGTATATGAGCTATGCTGAATATGATTCCATGACATTCTCAAAGTTCGTCTTTGTAAATCAATTGTACTCCACAGGATACAGGATTAATCACAGATATACACATTATTCAACTTTTTTTTAAAAAAAAACGTCACCCCTCTCTAGGATTTTCTCCTGTGTCGTGGGCTCGTGAGTGCAGTTACAAACATAGAATATCACATGCACATACGCCCAGACCGGAACAAATTTCTGTAGGCCATACAAAATATTTGTCCCGTACGGGAATCGAACCCGCGGCCTGTTGCACAGTAGGCGATCACTCCACCTCTGCGCAAACCGTGTTGTCAATCCTACATTATTGGTCTTCTCTTAGCATACTTTTCCATAATGTACCGTCGATGATACGTTAAGGCGCATAGTGGTCCCAATGACCTTGCGTCGATCGTCCCGCACTTATTACATAGGAGTGAGTGAGTGAGAGTGAGGGGAATATTATGCAAACCTTTATGCGTAAGATGAATTATTTCAACTACAAATTAATAAAGGCGAATAAGAAAAATCTAAAAAGACCATCCGCTAGAATATTGTTCACTTTATTTATTAAAGTCGAAAGTATGTGATTTAACCTAATATTTACGAAGCGATTAGGTTTAAAGTTTTAAAATCGAGGCATGTTTGGGTCACATTTCAACCAAGTTTTAATTAATTTATCAAAAATTAAAAAGACCATCCTCTAAAGAATGCGTTGAATAATAACATATCTTTTTTAAATATTTTTTTATTCAATATTTATGAAGAGAACCGGTTTTTCCTGCAGTGATTTTTTTATGATTGACCCTACTATGCGCCTTAAGGTTTATACTTATACTACGAAAGGCACCGCCATTACGAGCGTCGTTAATAACAGTAGTAAAAAGCTACGACCTATATTTTTAGCGTTCACCTATAAGTGCCCCTGTGTAATGTATGTGGGCTCCTCGCGCCATCCCTGAAGGGTTTACTTAGGACTTTTTAGAACGAATAAAAGAGTGGGATTTTATATCCAACTTTATCTAGAATTAATTTTTAATTTGACCAGAAAAAAAAATACTTTTTTACATAACTCCCGAAGTGCTGGCCAGCGATAAAAGACTGGCTGGTGCCCGCGAATTAGTCCACGTAGCAATGACGCTATAAAGAGCTATGATGTTTCATATTTCAGTCAACAGAAAATGCCTCACACAAGGTTGCGAAAGCGAATATATTCCCTTAAACCGGCCCTGTCGTAAAAGTGTTCCTACCTGACATGTCGTAACTATATTCTATCTCCCCTCATTTTCTAGGTCTTCATATAAACTTGCCAGAGCTCTTAGTTCAACCCTGTAACAAAATTCTTTCTTAGCTAATACTTACTAACTGTGTACGTCTAGATTCAATAATTATTATTATGCTATCAATCTTTGGATTTGGTTACTAGCTATAGATGTTCGACATTAGTTCCACACAGAATACGTCAAAACTCTATCTCCAGTAAACAAACCCAGAGCCAGATTGATATTTAAGCCGAAATATTGAAGTTATTGGAAATAATTGGTCATCGGTCTATTTTTTCACTGAAACACCACCTAAACGACAGACGTCAATACTCCACACCATAAGACAGGCTTGATCAAACAAAGGCAGAATTAAATTTAATAATTTACGGCGCCCGCTCGCCTGCGCTCAAACTCGATTACCGGGGTTGTCAAAGCAAACATAGCCGGGCGACCTTCTAAATTAATTGCATGATTCGACGTGGACGTGACGCAGAACTCGTGCTGATTGAGTGCTCCTTGACGCGTTTATCTGCTTTTGTGACGGTTCGAGTAGATGCTTCCATCGTGCGGCGGTTTCAGCTTATTATATTTTGTCAAGCTCATCAGAGCGTAGGCGATGTTCAATCCGTGAGAGGAAGTCGTGCTTATAAACCAAAATATAATTAGTAATGCCTTAGATGAGTTCAAGAGTACAGAAAGATAAAATATTGTCAGAAATCTGCAAATGTGATTCTGTAAAACCTCACTTTAGACTTCGAATCTGATTCCGCAGAATCAGATTCGAAGTCTAAAGTTGAGTCTAAAGTTGAGTTCTTAGATTGGCATTCTCAAAATTCGAATGTTGATTCGAAGTCACTAGAAACTATTAAGTAATCTGTGCTACAGCGCTACACTTGCGAGCGTGGTAGCGAGTGGAACTAGAGTGACCGTGAGATTTTGACATTATAAGTATGGGATGACGTATGAAGTGGCATTCCGTAAAGGGAATTCCTTTATCACTTCGCAGCTCACTTCGCACACGAACTCGAAACAAAGTGTCAAATAAAACGTTGCTATTTTGTGAGTGAAAACAGGCAAAATTTATTATCATAGTTTAAAAATACATTTAAAATTATTTCTGAAGGTGATAAAAACTACTTCTGAGGTATTTATTAGAATTTTATCGCTTCTAACTCGTGATAATGACTATGTAAGGGTATCTTGTATCTTATGCGAAGTGAGCGTGAATATCGAAGTGACATGCGAGCTATTGTTCGAATTTTACAGAATCGACATCCTGGTAGTAACTACATTTCACTTTTATCACTAAGATATTTATTGCAGTAAAAACAACGAACACGGTATTTCTCTTGTCTAAATGAACCCATCATTATCTCAATACAGACTCGTTTGTTTGCAAGCGTCCCTACGCCAACGATATCCGCTGACTTAATCCATTAAGTGGGTGGTATGCTTGTAGTAAGTACGTGTAGAAATAAAGAAAAGAAGCTCAATGGCCTATATTATGTAGATTATGTCTTAGTGAGAATTACCCAATAGAAAAATTAAGCTTTAACAACAATGCAAATTGTTGGCGTTGATCAAGGCAAGATTACCTAACCGTACTTTCTTTCATGGCGGGAGAAAACAAATCGTTAGTAGCCTTGAAAGTTTGAAGTTTACATGAGTCTTTTTGAATAGGTCTCGGGGATGGGTCATGGGTCGAGAATATAATTAACTATGAGGAGATCAGAGTTACAGAATATAACTTTTTTTAATAAAGACTATAATAATTATGTTTAAAATTTCCCAAATGACTTACAAGCTCACAATTATTGTGAGCTTGTAAGTCATTTGGGAAATTTTAACATGACCAAAATACAGTCGGACTGTTGAAAGAATACATAAAATAGGAAAATGATGATTGCGAATTACTTGCTTCTATAGGTTTGGGTACATTTTTAAATGTCAAATCAATAAATAAACTTTCCAAATCCATTTTGATTTTCAATGTAGAAAGTATCTATTTAATTATTTTTTAATGAACACATATATAGAGATTATGTCACAGGATTACGTAGTGTTGGATACTATAGAAGCTTCGAAATTTACTTAACGTGTACCTTATTCGTAAGTCGTAATTTAGGGCCTAATCCCTAAAGCTTTCAAGGGCTAAATTTAGATTTACCTCATCCATTATATAGTTATACACTTATGCGGATTGTGTTTTTTTGGTAGTGAAAACTATGCTTGGTCCATTTTTGAGTTTTGGAAAATCTATAACAGCTCGAGTGCATAGATTATCTTCCAAGTGTTCGATGTGACGAGCTGATTGGTCGAGTGCAACAGTTCAGTTACGATTCAGAAGCCCTAGACAAATGCTACACGCTAACTTTTCTGCAGTCGTTCCGCAGAAAAAATGTATGGAAATGACATTAGTTTACTACAACCTCATGCTATTTTTTCCGCAGCTAATGTCTTCTCCATACATTTTTTTCTGAGGAACGACTGCGGAAAATTTAGCGTGTGGCATTTGTCTAGGGGGTCAGTTGTACCTTACTAATAGAATTCGTTCCCTGTACGTCTTAATAGAGCTATAGCTCCTAAATCTTGTCCTGTTCCTTTTTAAGTTACCTCGAAAAACGGAATCTCGAATACATTGCAGCGTTTATCTCAACGAAAAGCCTTTGTTGCTTAGTGCTCTTTTAATATCCTCCAGTTAATATCCTGGGGAGACTCTGTACCAGGGTCGACTGCTTGGGTACCTCCGTCGTACCTATTTCTGCCGCAAAGCAGCAGTGCTTGGATTGCTGTTCCGGTTTGAAGGGTAAGATATGGCAGTGAAATTACTGGGTATTGTGATTTTTGGCTTATGTAGTTATGTCACAAGTTAGCAACGTACACTGCGGTTCTTGTGGGGGTTGCAGATTTGCTGCGAATCTCGCAAGAGCCACATGTATATGTAGGTGACAGTTACCACTTACCATCAAGTGGGCAGTTTGCTTGTTTACCAACTTATTTGTGAAAAAAAAACCTTTTCTTATTATATGATGAACCCAACAATGTGGCGGTTCCTATGAGTGAAAGAATTTGCTTAAATAAACTTTTCTTGAATATAACAAATATTTAGTAAATGTTTTTGTTTCTGCTGAGGCGGAAAGGTCCTCGAGTGGCGGCCGCGTTCCGCGAGACGCAGCGTTAGCAAGCCCCCTACAAGGTGGATAGACGATTTGGTGAAGGTCGCCGGAAGCCGCTGGAGATCCCTAAGCAACTGCTGGACCGTCTGCTGATATGGCTGGGCAACTAGAGGATGGCCGTCAACGTGGGTAAGGCGGCCGCAATTCTGGACGGGTCGTAGCGCCGCATGCCACCGTCACTGACACTCTGCGGACAGGACGTAGCTTGGCAGACCACAGTTACGTACCTTGGATGCCGCATCGATCGCCACGTGCGCATGGTGCCCCAGGTTGACCACGTAGTCAACCAGGCCAAGATGGCCCGTGGCATCTTGCGCCCGGTGCTGGCATCCCGGTTGCCGCTGCGTACGAAACTGATAGTCTACTAGTGCTATATTCGTTCGAGGCTCACCTATGCCACCCCAGCGTAGTATGCCTTGGGCTCCCCGACTCAGCGTTCCAGACTGCAGGTGGTCCAAAACGTCTCTCTCCGTGTCGTGACGAACGCGGGGCGCTACGTCAGGAATGACCTCAACACCCGGGATGTTCGGAATTCGGATGCCAACGGTGAAGGAGTTCGTCACCTGTCTGGCGCGTCGAATGTGCGACAGCGCCGACAACGGGCCCCACCTCTACCTCTATTATATTGCTCCCTATGTCCCCAGGCCTCCAGACTCTCCTGGACGAGCGCTGCCACGCGACCTACTGTCGCCCAGGGCGGACAGAGACCGTGACCCATCACCGTCACCACCACCATCACTAGCTGCATCCCCACGACGAGGCGACCTATCTTGGCCAAGACTCCGCTTCATCAGCGACTTGTTGCGGCTCGTGCTCGTCAATGTCGACGCCACCACCTGAACAGACCTCTACGGCTTGTATTTGCCGCGGGACCCCACTGCTCGCGCGCATAACTCGCTTAAGCGACACTACCGGCGAAGTGCCGCTCGCCGAGAAGATGTCCGGGCAAGGGGCGGTCAATGCCCCATGGCGGAAGAAACCTGACTGACTGAGATCCCTGGGGGAAGCTTATGTCTAACAGTGGGCGTCTGTTAGCTGAAATGATTATGATGATTTTGTTTCTTAGTAGGTACTCTTAGTTCGAACATATGCTAAGTTGTTAAAAAAACATGATTGCTTTAAATTGCCTCTAGATGTTTTTCAATTTACTACTGATGATTATTAAAAGAGCAAATGGTTACTTGAAAGCTCTACATTAGCTGCATTATACGATATTACGTGATTCGAAGAACAACTCTATATGCATGAGGGTGAGGATATAAATCAACAGCTCCTGCCTATTCCACATGCGCTGGCTCTCAGATCATGTATGTCCTCGTAATTTCACCATTATGGACGATGCAGTGGCATAAAAGTCGAACATTACAGAGCATAGATCACGCATTGAATATGAAATTTGTCCACAGATTTTTGCAATGGATGAATGTTTTCTTTTCGAAAATTACATACTTGGTGTTATATAAGGATGTAAAAGGTTTTTGGTTTAGTGTTAAATATTGAATGAGAAATGTATGAAAATGAATGTGAGAGTTATGTAACTTTCGTTATTATAAAATATAATTACCATGATAGTAAAGACATTGACTCAAATTAAATGATTATAAATTTAAATATTTTGTTCTAAGGGTTATATTAGGTCCTTACATATGAAATTGGCGTTTTGCCGTACTGGGCACTTTGATCTCAAATATCTCCTCTATGGTTAGGAATTCCAAATTCAAATTTATACAGCTATTTACTCATGTATTTGTGTTTCGAAAATTATAATTCACTTGTATTTTCCTCAATTGTTTATTTTCTTTGCGTCACTCAGCCTACAAAATGGAAAACTTGAAATATCGCGTTATTTACGAGTACGAGTTCCACCGTGGCACCAGTGCTGCAGAAACGGCTCGAAGGATTAATGATGTGTATGGCGACGGTGCCGCATAAGAAAAGACTGTGCGTTTTTGGTTCCAACGTATTTGTTCTGGAAATTTCGACCTGCAGAACAAGCCCTTGGTACGGCCGGAGACCAAAGTTGATAATGAAGAATTGAAGGCTATTGTGGAAGCGGATCCATCGCAAACCACGTCCGAGTTGGCTGCGGGCTGCGGTGTTAGTAATAAAACTGTTTTAATTCACTTGAAGCAAATTGGGAAGGTGAAAAAGCTTGAAAGGTGGGTACCTCACGAATTGAGTGAAGCAAATCAACAAACGCGCTTTGACTGCTGCGTTGCATTACTCAACCGGCACAATAATGAAGGGATTTTAAATAGAATCATTACTTGTGATAAAAAGTGGGTCCTGTACGATAATCGGTCGGAAGCGCTTATTGCAATGGCTGAACCCTGCCGAACCAGCCGAACCATACCCCATGCGAAAATTGACTCCAAAAAAGTTGAAAACAAAACGATTGATTGAAAAGTCCAAAACAATGGAGGAAAAAACAAGTGAATTATAATTTTCGAAACACAAATACATGAGTAAATAGCTGTATAAATTTGAATTTGGAATTCCTAACCATAGAGGAGATATTTGAGATCAAAGTGGCCAGTACGGCAAAACGCCAATTTCATATGTAAGGACCTAATATTTACTAGTTGTACTTACTAGCTGGGCGCAGAGAGTTTGCCGAGAACGTCATGACCTCACGCGACGTTTGTTAACAGTTGCGGCACCAACTAGCGTCCACATCCGCTCTTGCCGGAAGCAGGAGAGGTTAATCGTCATCGACAAGTTTCGAACCACTTGCAATCAATTTGGTTACTGATTCCGATTTTGTCTCATTCCTACAAAAAAATTTGGTTCCGATAAGAAACTGAAACTCAAGAACATACAATACTTTTAGTGTGGCTCAATAATTGCACGTGGATAACTTGTTATCGTAAATTTCTATGAAATTAATCAAGCAATTGTATATTGGACAGTGCATGATCATACTCGAATAGTAGTAAGTTTTCTAGAATTTGTAGTACAGAAATAAGGTTAAAACAGTGAAAATGGAAATATATATAAATAAAACTGTCGTTTTGCATATAAATGATAGCTGTGCCCGAGACTTCGTTCGCGTGGATGTCGGAAAATAATAACATCGTGTAGTTACTCGTATATAGCCTATAGTCTTGTATAAATGGACTATCCAATACAAAAATAATTTTTCAATTTGAATCAGTAGTTTCTGAGATTAGCGCGTTCAACTAAACAAACAAACTCTTTATTAGCTTTATAATATCAGTAAGATTTTCAAAATTCTTTTTCTATTCGACAAAGTAAACTCCTTGGGTGGTCTCAAGGTCACCAAAGACAGGATCTAATGATGGGATCCCATAAAAATCAAGGGAAATTCTTAATTTTTTATGTAAGGTAAGGTCACCAAATAAGGCCTACCTTAATTTTATCATGACCTAACTAGCAGGTTTATAAGAAAAATGTACTGATCATTTGAAATACTTTTATTTTTTTATTAAACTTTGTAATAAATGAAACAGAATTGCTTTAAAAACAAAAATCACACTTTTGTGAAGAGAAATAACTAAAATGTCATTTTGGCCTTATTGGAAACCCTGTGTCTTAATAAAGCCTTAATAAAAACTAGAAGTAGAAGTAATAATTCAATATCTTAATTAATACAAAATGTTGTTAATACTGATATTAACTTTAATGAGATCGTAATAATTAGTTTAGGTCTTTTTAGATGAGTTTTTCATCATGTTTAAGTACTATATAATATTAATCAGCCTTCTTTATCTTTTTTTTTAAACAATCTCCAGAACAGTAAAATATTTTATCAGCGGGTGTGAGTCCAACACACAGCTCATGATACCAAACACCACAAGTAAGACATTGTCGCATATCATCAACTCTGTCTTCTTTACAAGCTGGACAGTACCAGGAAGGTTTTTTATCATGACGTTTTGTGCCACGATCTTTCACTGTTAATAGCTTAGAGCTTAGTTCAGATGCCGTAAGCTTATCTGCTCTCAATGAAGCAATCTTTACTGAGGTTTGGTTTCGCGATGCAGCAACCGCAGATAGTGCATATGTACAGCCAGTAATTGGCGCTGGTTTTGGTGCATTTGTTTCGGTTTCTATCATGGAAGAAGTGTCAGGAACAGCCTCTAATCTTGATGATGACACAGTAATCTGTGATGTAGAACTCGAAGCATTGTCACCGAACAAATCTTTTGTTACCTCTTGAGCCCTGTAATTTAGAGACTTCTTGCGTGTAGTAGTCTTATTAACTTTAAACTTAGGTGTTGGTAAAAAATCATGGATTTTACACGTAATTTTTATTTGATTGTCTGTTTTTTGTGGAGTTTCGGTACTCAGATTGTTTTTTGAGAGCAAAGAGAGTGGCAAATTCTCAGTATCTGTGCCTGAGCCATCCGAATCTTCAACAGTCGCAGTTGAAACCTCTTGTTCCCCGGATTCTGTAGAAAAGACGGCAATATTGTCACTACTTGTAGGATTTGGAAGCTATGACAAAGCAGAAGGCGCAAACGCCTCTTCTGGGATAGCATCTGGGTTATATGGATATAACCCTGTAGCGCGAAACCCATTTGAGATGTTGCTAATAGTCATGCATTTCGGCCACACTTGTGAGAAAATGACATTGAAGCTCGTCTTGTTTATTGTTCTTTCGGGGTGCTGACTGACGTATTTAATCAACTCTTGGTCCCAATGGTGCTCAAAAGAGCGATAAACAGACTTATCCATGGGCTGTAATTCATGAGTAGTATTAGATGGAAGACAATATAAAGTAATACTACATTTATCGGCTTCCTCGACAATAGTAAAGTCCAAATGGCATTTTGCACCATCGAATATGAGGAGACATGGCCCTGATGTTCTGTATTTATGCAAATGATTAATAAACTCTACGAAAGTGTCTGTCGTCATGCTTCCTTTTGGCGTCATCTTCACCAGAGAGCCTGGCGGTAAATTATCCTGGAATTCTGGCTTTAATCTCTTGCCTTTAAATAATATCATTGGAGGAATAGCTGATCCTATAGCATTCGCGCAGCCTACCACAGTCACACTTTCAGCATGCTCATTTGCTATTTGATGAACTCTCTTTCTCCCTTTGGCTGTCAAAACTTGCTGCTGATGGTGCAAAGATATGCGGCAATTTTTTTCATCGATGTTGTATATGTTTTCTGGTCTATGTTCAATCCCAAGTCTATCCAGCACGCTTTTGTATTTGGAAAAGTGATCGCCAACAATATCCTTATTTAATTTCTGAGCACGAGCTGGATTCATCATCTGTGCTTTACGACGTGCAAGTTCAGGGTGTCGTTTGAGAAATAACCTCAACCATTTCTTTCCCGCGGTATTTCTGGCATCGTTGAAAGTGTTTGGAATTTTATTGATTTTACAGAATGAAAAAGCCTGTACGCGCAACATCTTTGAAGTCAACGGCACCCCAACATCAGCCAAACGTACAATTCTTCTGACAAGTCCATCTTCTTGTTCTATAGTTAATATAGTGGACCTACCTAGCTTTCGTATAGTCGAACCACTCTTTAGATGATTGCGTAGGGTTCTTCTTGGGATGCTGTATCTGGCTGCAGCTGCATATGTAGATAAAATACCCCTTTCTACAATTTTTACAGCGTTTTCCATCTGCTGCGAAGTCCATTGAGCCCTTTTTTTCTTTGTGGTAGAAGCTGGTGATCCTTTTTCCATGATGTTACTGAAAACAAAAGTGTAGTATTTAATTGTGATTTTTTTATAATTGACATAAAACGCTGTCCTAATAAAGCCTTTACCTATGCCATAATAAGGCCTATTCATTTTTTTATAGGCTTTATTAGGGTATGGCACATGAATAAACAAAAAAAGAATTACATGGACTATACAGAAAACATAGCTTTTTGACATATGTGAGGAGATGGCTTAACGTATAAATATTCTATAGACAAAATACAACAAACCATGTACGAATAAAAATGAGAATACTTACTGTTTTCTCGGCAGAAATTTTATAAAAACAAGCGTGCGCTCCGCGTCGCGATTGTTTTCGACTGCAGGTTCCAACACGCTCGTGGCACAGGCCGTTTGCTGTGCTTATGTGCGTTAGGTAATGTACACGCACACTTCTACAAACATTCGCGGCCATTTGAAATTGCGAAGCGGGAAATTTGAAAAATAGGCCTAATTAGGACATAGGCTTTATTTGGGTCACCCACCTTATATCCAACGTGTTTTGTGTATATGTATATGTTACGCCATTACTCCGCCAATTGGGGACCGATTTTCAAAATTCTTTTGTATTCGATAGAGTATACTCCTGTGATGGTCCCAAAGTCACCAAAGTCAGGATCTGATAATGGAATCTCATGAAAATCGAGGGAAAACCCTTAAATTTTATAGGTAGTATTTGCGTCTGGTAGTCATGAACCGAGCTGATGATGGAAGGATATTTAACTTTTGGGCTTGACCTACCAGCTACCTACCAATGTGAGCTGGTATTAAATTCACTACATAGATTTCATTCGCTTAAAATATAAAAATAAAAAATATTTTACAAAAAATAAAAACCGACTTCAAAAACACTGAAAAGTTAAAAATAATATTTTTTTTTTTTTTTAAAAAAAACGTCGCCCCACTCTAGGATTTTCTCCTGTGTCGTGGGTGCAGTTACAAACATAGAATATCACATGCACATACGCCCAGACCGGAACAAATTTCTGTAGGCCATACAAAATATCTGTCCCGAGCGGGAATCGAACCCGCGACCCGTTGCGCAGTAGGCGATCACTCGACCTCTGCGCTAACCGTGTGTGTAATATAAGAATAGGTATAGACAACATCACACTTCTATATTGTAGTCGGTGCCAAATTTTATGAATTTCTAGGAGATTAGCGTGTGGCATCGACATCAATATAGAAGTGATCAATATGAAGAATGTTGTCTGTACCTATTCTTATATTATTTTTAACTTTTCAGTGTTTTTGAAGTCGGTTTTTATGGACAGAATCTTCAATGTTGCCTTCTGCAACTGTACTGGATTTCCATCCTCCAAGTCTCTTTAACATTGTGAAGTTCACTCCAAAATCGGCAAACAGTGTCGCTTACAATTAGGCTAATTGATTTTCGGGATTTATTTTGTCCGGGAGGCTAAAAGTTATTAAACCTACGTACGTAAAGACTTGAGAGCAGTTTATAAGCTTGTGTCATGGTAATGGTATAGGGTCTGTAGTTTATGTAAAGGGCGTTGCCACAATTTTTAGGAAAATTGTCACCATGTCCGTATTTCATGTTTTAGGCGTTCTGTACTCGAGAATGATGGAGTTGAATAACCTCCGAAGATTAGGGTCTTTCGGACTGGTAGTCCACCCACTGCGAGGAGCTTTGATGTTATTCCATCATGGGCGCCTTGCTGTTTTGGCCTTATATAAGCTGTTTGAGAGCCGCACTCAATCTCGTACAGGCTGACGGTCAGAATATCTACGGTATAGGTATGGGGTAATTTGGATCTGGTGTCTGTGGCCTAAAAACAGGTTCTAGAGGTGATGCTACATGTATCTGTTTAAAGGAAAACATTGTTTAATCTCGGTCATAATAACCTCAGATCAGCATGTAATGCCTTTGTCGTTCTCTGTCTCGAGCTTCGTCATCAGGCTTTGTCCTATCAACGGATCTCTTGCAAATACTTTGGAGCCATTGTTCTGCCGATGAGCTCTTTAATACGTTCAGTCTATGATGAAACGTTAGTTTATCATAAAGGGTAATCGGTTAGCATTTGACCACGGTAACTCTGGATTTCAGTTGCAAATTGTCCGTTTCAAATCATTATCTCCTTGTTAAGCCTTGTATTAGTCTCTCATGAGTCATGGAAGCATGTATTACCCCACAAATTAGCAGAAAATAAATACCATAACACCTATCACCACGAATGGAATGGAATGGAAGTTAAAAAAAATAGTTTCTAGAATTCTTTCTACAATCGTCCATGTTGTCAAACGTGAGCCAAGTAATCCTTTTACGTTTACTCATTAGTTCGCAATTAAAAAATTGCAGATGTATGCGCTGTTCGTTTCTGATAATTCTGGCGTATCGAACAGGAAACACGACGACATTACGAGTCCTTAAGGTGCCCAATCGGATTGACGACTTTGAGCTTCATTACGCAACTAATTAATTGCCGCATTAATAAATGTTTCAGCATATAATAGGCATAATCCGCAATGCAGGAGTATTAATTAATCATTTATATAAGACCGTACAACATGGTAACATAAATAAATGTGTGACTTCGAGTTCACTGTAGTATACACATTTTGTGGCTCATATTAAAGTTTTGTTTCAAAACACGAAGTCGGGAACAAATGTCGCAGAGGATTTAATTTCATTTGATATGACGGACGAGCTTGTTAATAGTTGGAATGTTAGGTTAACACTTTTACTGAACTTATTACGAGAGTTTGACTTACTGGAAAACGATAAGTAGTAAAGTTTGAATACGTGATTTGTTATGCAAGTACATTATGCATATCGGACCATACCTATAGACTGATAACTAATTAACTTACCGGTTTAGAAAATTCTATTGAGTTGTGTGATAGATACTTAATATGCTTTGGTTACTAATATCATCGTATGCTGAAAGCGCTTATGGAACCCACTTTGTAGTAGTGGAAGTAGAAGGCATGGAACATTTCATGATTCAGATGGACATGTAATGAAATATTTTTCATTTGTCACACTTACTATTACCACTCACAGGAATTGCTATAATTCATACTCTGTGATTGATAGCAATGATCAATTACTCTGTGATTGATCATTGCGTTAAAACGCAGATCATTCACATTTTTCATTTCATATTAGTTGAATGTAATTCAAATATGAAATGAAATGTGCCTTTAGCTGTCTAGCTGAAGTCCTTGAGTGGAAGCGAGCTAGTAGGAATGAGTTGTGCTAAGTACGTGTTAGGAAAAGACAAACACACAGATTTTTTTAAAGATGTCACTAATTTTCACATCAGTCCCAAGCCTGATCAAGTTAGGGGGAATGTAAATTTTTTCAGAAAAGTACAACATAGCATAGACACGTAGCGCGATAATCAATAATATGTTACATTTAATAATATACTTAGGTAGCAAATTATTATTAGCATTCATCATAAAAATATTTGAGTAAAATAAAAACCGACTTCAAAGACAAAAAACTCAAAAAATATATAATATATTATATGTAAGTATATATTATTCAAAAAATATATAATATATTATACAAACAATATATTATTATTACCTAAAAAAGTTGTGTGCTTGAATCCCTTTCCATTTTCAGCTTGGAAAACTAAAACGTACAAATATAAACAAAATTTTGTTATATTTTAGTGATTCACGGATTTTGGGGCATAGAATCTTTTTTTTTTCTTCGCCTCACTATACATATAAGATGGAATAAAGAAGTTTGCTAGCCTGATTTTTAATTGGACGGAATTCTGACATTTCAGAAGTGTTGCCAACATTGAGAAACTTTTCCTAAAAAGGGAGAGCATTTTAGCAAAATAAAAAATAAACCTTATGGAATTTAAGGTTTCAATTAGAAAAACTAAGACAAAAAATTACTGATAACATTAAAATGGTTATTACATTGTTTGATATCATATTATTGAAGATACAATAATTGTTAAGGAAATTATTTTTCTATTACTGGGATCCCTGTTCAATAATCTGTAGGTTGCCAACCTTTTTTTAGAAAAACCTCTTCGTTTGTAAAATTTTTGCTTCTTCTAAGAGCCAATATAACACGATGTCAAATCTAAAATTAAAAAAACTATTTACGCCGCGTCATGCACTGCGGTTTATATATGTATAACATGGTATAAACAATTAATATCAATATTATCACAGCTGAAAAATGGCAAGAATGCATAAACCATATTATTAAAGAAAAAAAGAAGAGGATAAAATGTGCCCTCTTAATGATTTGATGGATAGTGTGTGTGATTCTTTTATAATCCGAGTTGATGATGATGACGACAATCATGATATTAGTGATGATGATTAATAAATATTTTTATTTGAGAAATATGTTGTTTTGCTCTGTCCGTATTTTTTCCATTTAGCACTTAAAAAATTACATTCTAGCTAGTGTGCATTGAGTGCACAAAACAAACACTATTTACAATGTCATTACATGATCTAATTCTGTTTCATATGTTTTTATTAAATATTTAAAATAACCCTAAGCAGAAAAGGTTATTGCTATTTGATTTGTCTATGTTTGACATCTGTCAGAATTCCGTCCAATTAAAAATCAGACTGTAGGTGATTCAAAACTCACTAATCAACCTTATGTGAAATTAAATTAATTATATTCAAAACTATTATTCTGTATTAGGGGTATGACATGTCAAAAACAGCACTGCAAGGGAGATCCATCAAATGATTTCACTGTAAGTAAATAAGCGAATGTGATACAAATGTTTGCGCGCGTGAGCGTGCAATTCGGAAACCCCTTAATTCATAGTTCGTGTCGCCTGCCTATCCCGAAATAGAGTGCTGATGACAATCTTGCAACTGTTTGATTTTCAAATTGAAACAATATTAATCACAGATTATTTATTTTAATATTTCCTTATGTATTTATTTTCCAATGACCTCTAAGACACTTGAAGTCCAAAATCTTAACATAGACCTTCACAGCTAATTATTTAACCTTAACAGTCAACATGGTTCTCTATTTTCAACGGTAATACTCCAAGGAACTTATATATTAGTACAAAAAATCCTTGTAGTACTCTATATAATGCAGATAAAAAAACAGAAATTCTTAATTCTATTAGCGCTAACAGTGAAAAGTGATGTGTAGCTGTTAAGCCTTTATGACGGAGTTATGCAAAAGCAAGATGCAAAATAAATGATGAATGAATGAATGAATGATAATTTTTATTCCATCATCAACTTAATATAAAATTGAAAATTTCATAATTAATATTAGTTTTGTTAATGAGAAAGCGTAAAATGAAGTAGGTACGAGCTAATGGTACTTGGAAGGTCAGAGCAGGGCGACAGGAGATTGATCGATCGATTAATTGCTAACTTCGGATAAGTGTTTGCGTATAGAAATCGATACCAACGTACTCTCATATTTTTATAACAGGCTATGTATGTTATATCTGTAAGAGATGCTCCTGTAGCTACGAAATATTTGAGTTAAACCCTCAAACTATCAACATGTAGGATTTTGTACTTCATATTAGTCACACAGCTCTATTTTTTTACAAAACAACTTTGCTTTAATGAATTTAATACTAGAAGATTCTAACAAGTTATAAAGAAACACAATAGGTGAAATATGTAAAAGTAATGTAAGTAATAAACACCTACGGTGTTACTACAAAAAAAATTAAACACTGTCTAAAGTTAGACACTGTTTAAACATGATGCTGTTTCAGTTTTTCGTAAAGAATAGATAGTGATAGCATCATGTTTAAACAGTGTCTAACTTAAGACAGTGTTTAAAAACTTTTAGTAGTAACACCGTTTGTGATTGAGAAAGTGTTCTATTCTTAAGTCAAATCACAGTAATATTCATGTAACTTTAACTTTATCGCAATATTCAGGTGAAGTTCATAAAACAACAAATTATTTTACTGATTCTCGTGGTGGCAAAAGGGTTTTTTTTTACATTTTACTTTACTTATTACTTCCTCCGGTTCAACGCCTCGCGTATTCAATTGCGGTAAAACGCAACCTAAATTTAAACGTGAACTCGAACAGTGGAAATCCTATACAAATTCCGGAAAACCTCGTACTAGCGAATACTTTTAAGGAAAAAACGGGAATGTGGCATATACGAGCTAGAAATGTTTTTTATCAAATTCAAATGGAATTTTCAGCAATGACTGGAAAGTTTTACGCAAATGGCGCGAGCAATAGGTAACCTTATATACTCGTATTTATACTCACAATGTTTTGTGTATCAGAATAATTTGATATTCTTAATCTTTGTTGTGTATCATGTTACGAGTATGTTGGTCTTCAGATAAAACTGGTTTCAATAGAATTATTCTGTTTATTTCACTTCTATGTCATATTATAACGACACCGATACGATATGAAATTTTTATTGGCAGTACACGTTTTTATTATGACATGGTTTTACGATTTAGAAAATCGATTAGAAAGAAATGCAAATTCTTCTCACACCCTTACGTATTTCCCAGCTAAAACTCAAACTGTTTGTAGAAAGGTGACATCGATTAGAAAGGATTGCAAACTCTTCTCACACTCTTACGTATTTCCCAGCCAAAACTCAAACTGCTGCTCGTGGAAAGGTGGCCAGAATGTTATTACCTATCTACTTGACAGTTCTTCAAGCTTAGCTATGCTAATTTAATCTTAAATCAAAACATTTTAATTAATTTTCATATAAGTACACCAATCACCAACCCACACTCAACCAGATTGGTGACAGACCTAAATTCCTTCTTCTTTTTGTACCCAATACTGAGCATATTTTAGCTACGGTAATTTGCCACCAAATGTTATGTAACACAGTCTTTGTCGTTGTCATCACGAATGTAAATGTCATTTCTGTATGTAAATAATAAATTAAAATGGCCTTTTTAATAAAGTCACTTCAAACCATAAGCGTTCCGCTGCTTGGCACGTGTCTATTTGATAAGCAGAATTTGATCTATTAGATTATGCTGACCAGATAAATAACTGTAGAATATTATTTCAAGTTTTCTATCTCTTCACAGTAGTATAATTGCGCTGAAGTAATTTAGTTGGCTCTTACGACATCAACGAAAGAAACAGCGACGCAATTGGTCTTAACCCTACACACCGCACTTGCAAATATAAAAAAAGTATCATTGCGCTAAATTGTCAAATAACGTTCGCAGGGCGAATAAAGGCGCAAAAGAAAGTCTTCTTTCGATCGGCAATCGGAGCGTAGCTCTTATTGCAGTAGTGAAAGATTTAGTTCCACCCCAGTTTCTAATGAGCCGTACAGTTGTTTCGAAATCTCAACGGAAATTAGGAGGCATGATTGACAGCCCATTAAACGCGGACATTCCCGTCGCCGCCACAAAATTATTCGTTGCCGTTCGCAATCCGACGTTCGTTCCATTTCTCCTGGGAGAGTTTCCAGAAGTTGTGGTTCGCAAATTGGTGACACGAGAAAAAGTTTTAGATTTACTCCTAATAAGTTTCATCCGAATAAATAAGACGGTTGCTAATAGCAACAACGAGGGTAATTGAAATTTTAATGTGCGACTCAAATTGGTTCCTGTAAATAAATCTTGAATCAATATTACTGGGAGTCTTGAAGGTGTTGTTTATGTTCAATTAATTGTTTGCTTGGTTCGGTTTTGCGAGCAATTAAATCACAATATAATATAGACTGACAAATACTATGAGATAGTGAAAAACTTTAGTAGAAGACAAAATATATATAAAAACAGGGTTTTGATAATATTTTTTGCAGCATCTGCTCAAGCATCAGTAAGTTTTTCATTTAATTTCGTAATTGTTATGTCTGTTCTATGAAATAATGCAGGCGTATGAATTAGTATTTTAGGGAGTCGATTCTTAATAATAAATAGATATGTTATTTTAGTAGGTACTTATTTTAAAATTTAGGTAAATAATATTATAACATAAAATATTTTCTCTGTTAAAGAATGTAAGCTCCTTGCCGATTATTAGGCACAGTGTTCTATTTGAAAATAGAGATCATCAATAGTATAATATTGTATTTTGATAGAATGTCACTGTCATATTCTAAAAATATGTAAATTGGCATTAAACAAAATTTATTAAACTCAACACCCAAAAAATACACCTAAAAAGCCTCGTTTCTAGGAATTAAACGTAAGAACGACTTAACTTGTTTGTGAAAACATTTCATTCGCTCACGCAAGCAGTTCTTGTTTGTCTTATTAGATATGAATACCAAATATTAAATATGTTTAAACCTAAGATTCATCATCATCATCATCACAGCTCATATACGTCCCTACATAGGGGCACGAGCCTACTCTAACATGTTAGGGCGATTAGGCCTTAGTCAAACCACGCTGGCCCAGTGCGGATTGGTTGACTTCACATACACCTTTGAATTACTTCGCAGGTGTACAAACCTAAGATTACTAGCTCCAAATAAAACTTACAATGATTTGTATAACAAAGCAATACGTTACAAAAAATTCTCTTAAACAATTATGACTCAGGGTTGTTACTTCTTTAATTATTGAATGATAAGATATCGAAATTTATAAAGTGTAATCAAAACTCGGCTGGGCAGCGTTCGGGAAGCTACGCAGCATATTCTCGGCCCATCTACCGCAGTGTCTCAAGACGAAAGTCTTCAATTCGTGCGTGTTGCCAGTGATGACATACGGAACTGAGACGTGGCCGCTTACAATGGGTCTCATCAGAAGGCTCAAAGTCACCCAAAGGGCAATGGAGCAGGCTATGCTCGGGGTTTCTCTACGTGATCACATCAGAAATGATAAGATCCGTAGAAGAACTAGAGTTACCGACATAGCCCAAAGAATTGCAAACCTTAAGTGGCAGTGGGCAGGACACATCGCTCGTAGGACTGCCGGCCGTTGGGGCGGAAAGGTCCTCGAGTGGCGGCCGCGTACCGGGAGACGCAGTGTTGGTAGGCCCCCCACAAGGTGGACCGACGATCTGGTGAAGGTCGCGGGAAGCCGCTGGATGCGGGAGGCGCAGGACCGATCGGTATGGAGATCCTTGGGGGAGGCCTATGTCCAACAGTGGGCGTCTATTGGCTGATATGATGATGATGATGATGAATCAAACATTTTAAGGAAGTATCAGGTGGCGGGCCGGTTGGACCAATGATTCATTAAAAATTCTTAAACTATGTGTAAAAGGTAAAAGAGACTCACGGTATTGCTGGTAGCCGTCACCAAGTTCACTTAATAATTAACTTTTCACCACACCAGAAATATATAACATCGGTACGGTATGCTTAGCATGTACTTGAGAATGCGTGCGTACGCGCGTAATAAGAACGTCACCGTGAGAAAACTCATAGGTGAGCGTTCCACAAATTGTTTGCGATTGACATCAGACATTGGAATAGGGAGGACAGAGGATGTGGAAACATAGATTAAAAAATTATGCACGATTTCATTAATCTGGCGCCAACAATCATAGAACAAAAAATAATACTCATTGAATTGAAGTCTTTTTCGTTTCTTAGTATTATAGAATAAATTAGGGGCTCGACGTAGTTTATCTTATATTCAAAGGTCTATTTTGTGCACTTCACACAAAATAAGAATAAATTTTCCTTATAAGGAGTCGGTTTTATGAGAATTGTACCTATTTATCAAGATAGTCTCACAATAAATTAAGGCAAGTAAAAAAAGAATGAAATTATATTCCTCATCTTCAAAGACATAAATTTGAAGCCATATTGCTTTTTAGCGAGAGGTTTCAATTACAATTTTTTTTTTAGAAGTTCTTACTTTGTGTGTCTGATAATGTTTTTGAGCGGATTAGAGTTGACCCGAAGGCGGGGATCGGGATTTTCAACGGGCAGACTTTAAGGAGATTTGCAATGAAAATATTGCCTGATAATATTCTCTTTAAGTTAATTAGTAATGAAATCTTTTCATAAACCTGTTATGTAAAAAAACGAAATAAGCTCTTAATGTTTCTAAGTTGTTTTTGAAATGATTCATTATTAATAAATCTGTTTGAATTATTTCGCCCCGGATTTTGTAGTTCACCAAATGTGACGAGGGGTCGATATTTGAGCTTCCAGTCGTAAGAAATTATGTAGAATTCCTACTACACAAAAAAATCTATAAGGATGTCTAAACACAAACACTTTAACCTGCCCTAATATTGAAAATGGGTTGGTAAAGAATGTAGTACTTAATTAGTTTTAACGATGCTACTGATTGGAGTTTTCTCTTCAAATAGCAATACTTACTTTTTATAACAGACTTCTGTATGTACGCGATTACTCTGCCAATTGTGGACCGATTTTCAAAATTTCTTTTGCATTCGGTAAGAGTATACTCCTGAAGTGGTTCTATTGCCACCAAAGTCAGCATCTGTTGATGAGATCCTGGGAAAATCGAGGGAAACCCGTAAATTTTATAGGTATGTCCAACGTGTTTAATGATTTTGAACCAATTAGCTCTTTTCAAATAGATATGATAAAAAGTAATTTGTATTTAGAATGTAAATACCTACATACTCGTATTGTTAGTAGAAATTCCATCCACCAGAGCGAGTTTTTTGTATTTTAATAACAACAACACCGAAATTAAAATAAAATAGTATTAGCTTATTTAAGTGTATTTTACGGAATGCATGTCACAATTTAAACATGTTGAACAATCTCAATGTAGGCACTAACAATAACAATATTTATTTTATGAGCTGTAAAACCTACTCAAGTTCCTGTCCTCCCAATCACATTTTATTCAAATAATTTAATAGTTATTGATTGTCTATGTAATTAAAACATATACGAGTAAATGACAAAAATATACAAGCTATAACAACCGAAATTCCTATCAGATACTGACAGTAAAAATAAAAATATACGCAGCGAATTGAGAACCTCCTCCTTCTAGGAAGTCGGTTAAAAACAAACAAACGTTGATGTAAATACTGTGACGTTAGATGTAACTAAGTAACCCAGATAGCATTCAACCTTGCCACACTTGAGGCAAGTTTGAATCAAGTTTCCCATTAACAAGCTTGCATGATGTTTGTTTTAAGCTTGCATGATTTTTTTCAATAACACAATGTAAGTACATGCAATATTGCCCCAACAAACTAATCGCTTTTTAAAATTTGTTGGGGCTATATTTAATGTACAGCTGGCTTCAAAAGTAGATAAGCATTTCTAGCACACCAACTATTCCTTTTATTTAGTATGGTTACTCCAATATTGCATTGTTAATATTTGTTATGACATGGTACTAAATCTGCTAGAAATGCTTATCTACTTTTGAAGCTGGCTGTACATTGCAACATTGTATGCAGCCGGAAAAAACAAAAATCATGCAAGTTTGTCAATGGGAAACTAGAAAGTTTGATTCAAACTTGACAGACTTGCCATTGCTATCTGGGAACTAATTAGTCTGGGGACACGGCAGTGCCCGTCTTCCCCCAAGTTGAGCAAAATAAAGCGGCACGGCCGTACCATCCTTTTCACTAAATAAATAAGCGTGGATTTTTTAAAATAAGTTTTTCTTATTTTCTCTTCGAGGCTGATAAAAAGTAGTGTCAAACTAGGGAGCACTGCTATTTTAAACACGAGTGACGTACTTTGAGTCCTTCGCTCCACTATGGATTTAAAAAACACTCACGCATTAAAACAGTTCTTCGCTCCCTTGGTAAACAATATCCTGTTGTATCATTATTATCATCATTCATAAAACCACTTGAAAACACAAAAACAAACTGACACACACATACATACATGATGATATGATTAGTTGAGCAGTTGAGCACTACGACATAGATACCACATTCTGTTGTGTAGAGATTTGCCCACCACCGTACAACTACAAACCCTATTATACTTTTCCAATAAAATATGTTATTTTGTGGTGTCACGTGAGAGCTAGTATTTGACAGAAAGATGATTGAGGTATTCAGAACTTTCACAGTTCCGTTCACAAAATAGTTTGATATGAGACCCCCATCAGTCAGGATACGCTATCTACTTAAGGTTTTTGATCATCGAGGTATTTCTATTTCATAATATGGGCATATGTTGTGAAACAAAAAATCATTGTCATGTTGAGATTCATTTATTTATTCTACTTTGCACAACAATCTTAACAAGAATGACAAAATAGCGGCTCATGACATAATGGTTTTAAACGCTTCAGCGGCCCCGATGTTGGGTTTATATCTAGAGGAAAATGGAATATCCGTCTTCATGACATCGATCTCTGGACACCTACACCACGCTTCTATATTAAAGACTGTGCCAATGCCAAACGATGATCTCCTAGAAAATCTTAAAATTTGGCACCAACTTCAATATAGAAGCGTGATGTTGTCTGTACCTATTCTTTGATTATTTTTAACTTTTCAGTGTTATTGAAGTCGGTTTTTATTTTTTGTAAAAGATTTTTTATTTTTATTTTTTTAGTGAATTTAACATCACATCACCTTCCTGACCTGATCTTGGACTTGAATTTAATAAGCTGGTAACGTCAGGTCAGGTCAGGTCAAGTCCAAAAGTTAAGGATCCTTTGACCATCAGCTCGGTTCATAACTACCAGACGCAAATACGTGAATAACTTCGGATAAAACATGAAACACCTTCGACGTACCTATAAAATTTAAGGGTTTCCCTCGACTTTCATGGGATCCCATCATTAGTTCCTAACTTTGGTAACCTTGGGACCACCCCAGGAGTATACTCTATCAAATACAAAAACAATTTTGAAAATAGGTCCACATTTGGCGGAGTAATCGCGTAACATACACACAAAACACGTTGGATACACCTAAAAATTGAAGGTTTTTCCTCGATTTTTATGGGATTCCATCATCAGACCCAGACTTTGGTAACCTTGCGACCACCCCAGGAGTATACTCTATCGAATACAAAAAGAGTTTTGGAAATCGGTCCACAATTGGCGGCGTAATCGCGTAACATACACAAAAAAAACATACGCATCGAATTGAGAACCTCCTACTTTTTTGAAGTCAGTTAAAAATGATGCCAATCTTCCGTTTGGAGAATCCAGGTGAATTTCAATATCGGTTTTAGCGTCACTTTGTCTAATATACACCATCTATCATAAGGTAAGATCAAGTTACATTACGAATTAATTTGTTGAACTATAAACGAAAATTATTCAAAGGAACGTCTGAAGATGTTTTATCTAGACTATCAAAACAACGAAACATTTGGAGTACCTACCAGGTACGAGCTACATTTCTGAGAAAATCTAGTTAATGCTGTATCGGATTACAAAAGCCGATCACGGCATTTTTCTTAAAGGAGCTTACTTCAAGGCAATGTTGTCCAGGAAAACAAAGACTTTCTGCAATTTCTCTGTAAAAGACGTGAGCGTTTTAAAGCTCTAATCAAGCGGCATTCGTGTCGATAAAAGACACTGGAAAAGCGCTTATACAGTCCTTGCTGATGTTCATTTCCCTGATAGAACTATTGCCACATTTAAAAGCTCTCGAAAATATTTTTTTTTCTTTTTACAACAGACTGCCTTAACCTTACTCAGTAAATTCGTTCAAACTTCTTATATGTCCACACTATTACGCGTAATAGACGCTTGTAGGTGGTAATGTTGGTTGGTCCGGATAATTGGATGTCTCCGTTCCTAGATCATGGGTAAGATGGACATCGAAGTTGATTAAGTGGGTATACTCCGCACACTGCGGATGAGTCTCATACACGCAGTCATTGAATGGCAGATACGGTGCGCAAAAGCATATTATCTCGTAAAATAGAAAGTGGTTGCTGGGTTTGACGAGTTCCGTGATATAGTGACTTCTGTGCTCATCATTAATGGTTAAATTTAAGACACTTTCGCCATAGTCCAGATTCAAAGGTGTTCAAAAATAAAAAATATCTTCAGTTCGTTTTTGCTTCGGACATTAAACACCAGATTTTCTCTCCTTCGCTCCAGCCAGAATGGTTAACTGATTCGAGCAGAGTAGTTTACCTTCACGGTATGCGAATACACTGCATATCTTATCTTGAAAACATATGGTAAATCTCTTTTGAGATTGGCCGCTCTAACCGAAAATCTTGATTTTAGCTTAGCCCAAAGAGTTTAAAATTATCCAAGCATTGTCAGCATCAACAAAAAGATTAGCCACGCAAGTTTGCCGTCGTAATAAATTCCTTTGTGGGCCAGGTTTATAATTGTCACTTGATGTTTCATTGCCAAAAAGTGTAGACTAACAAGACGGTGAATTTTTTGTATTTTTTTATTTTAATCTGCGAATTACAGCTCTATGTTAAAAAGTGAGTAGGTATATACGTCACTCAATCGCCGTCCCCAGATTAAAAGTTTATTAACTGAACAAGAATGAAATTAATAAAATTGTAGCGAAGGATATTCACAGTTTGATTAACAAACTTATCTAAATTACCCAGGTATTCAGAAATTTCATCAATGTTGAATGATAATCGCAGGAGAATCAGACTTAGCAGTTAGAACGATCTATATTCATTATTTTCTAGAAATTTGCTCGTTTCGCTATTCTCATAACATAACTCCGAGTATTTATCGAACAACAACACAATCAAAACAAGTTACACAAATCTAAGAAATATTCGGTATTCCGAGAGATTCTACTTGGCGATTAATTGGTGATAATACAATAAAGCTTAAAAGAATTATAACAGAGAAGTTTGGTATGTTTTGAGAGAAAGTATTAGCATCAAATGAAGAGATACAAATAACAATGTCTTCAAGCAAACTGCCCACCTGATGCTAAGTGGTAACAGTCACCCATAATACATGTGACTCTTGCGAGATTCGCAGCGAAATTGGCAACCCTCACAAGAACCCCATTCTACGTTGCCAACTTGTGACATCATATGTAAAGTCACGGAACCCAGTAATTCTACTGCCATATTTTACCCTTCAAACCGGAACACAGCAATGCAAGCATTACTGCTTTGCGGCAGAAATAGGTTAGACGGTATCCATGGGGATGACCCTGGTACATTGTCTACCTCCTTCAGTCATATGTCAGTATCTGAATAGCAATCCGCCCCAGCTTTGAACGAGAGCAATTTTTTTCAGGTCAGTCTCGATATAACTGCGATCTCAACTAAAAAGAAATGGCCAAGTACATGCAGCCGGTCTGAAGTGATGCGCATATACAGATTCGGCGATAGATTTTAATTTTGAATTTAATATTTGGAGTGCACTCCCTTCATTATTATCAGTATATTAGTCGAGACGACTACCGCTGTATGTAGTTATGTTCCTTTCGGCCGCGTACGAAACTGGAGCTTCGTAACCAGATGCGATCGAATACGTAAGCCTCCATCCTCTGTTGCCCGCATCTAGCAGCTTTTCACTACCTTCATCAACGCTGCTTACAAAAAAAATTCGTCTCCCGGCCGCCACTCGAAGACCTTTCGGCTGTGCGACCCTAATAACCGTCATCCGTCAGACCTTTGGTAATCATGTGCCTTGCTCATTGCGATTTTAGGTTGTATGTAAGTACCTACTCCAGGAGATTAACTACAGTTGTGGAGGATTACCTGGACGGTAGGACAATCCTCTACGAGGGGCCGGATGGTCGCGTCCATTCGTGTGAAATGGCGGCGGGTGTACCCCAGGGTTCCGTACTAGGTCCTCTACTATGGAACCTGGGATACAACTGGGTCCTGCGAGGCAACCTCCTTCCACGAATGGAGGTTGTTTGCTTCGCCGACGACACACTTGTCGCGGCGAAAGCAAATACGGGGGAGGAGGCGGCCCACCTTGCGTCGGTCGGCGCTTCACTCGTCGTCCGACGCATCCGCCTCCTAGGCCTGGACGTGGCTCTCGACAAAACGAGGGCCATGATGTTCCACGCCTCCCGTCGCAGGATCCCACCGGGGCTCCGTGTCCGAGTGGAGGGGGTCCGCATACCGGTCGAGGCACACTTTAAGTACCTCGGCCTGGTTTTAGATCCCCGATGGAGCTTCGAGGAGCATTTCAAGCTCCTCACTCCACGGCTGTGTGCCGCCGCAGCTGCACTCGGACGGGTTCTCCCTAATGTGGGAGGGCCAGGATCGGCGTGCCGTCGACTGTATCATGGGGTGATACGGTCAATGGCACTCTACGGAGCCCCGGTATGGGCAGAGTGCCTCTCCCCCCGAACGGTGGCCCTCCTGCGACGTCCGCAGAGGGTCATAGCAGCCCGGGCTGTGCGAGCTTATCGCACGGTTAGCCACGGCGCGGCCTGCGTACTTGCGGGTCAAACGCCGTGGGATGTCGATGCACGCGTCCAGTCGGAGGTGTATCATTCGTTCATTGTATTAATATGAGATAAATTAATGCACAGCGAAGAACGTTTCGAATAATGTTGTAATTACGTTATTTTTTGGCACAGGGGGTAAATTGGGCTACTACAGTACGTCGGTTAGTCGGGTCGGTGTGGGTTTTTTATATTTCGCGTAAGTATAATCGAGGTCACTCCCTAAGTCGACGACTTTTACGACATCTACTGAAAGAAAGCCGATATCTTAATATTTTGTATTTTCGAGCAATACGTGTGATAGACTATAATGCTCTAATTTCAAATAATATTATCTCTTAAACATCATTAGCTATTATTTCATCTAACATATTTTGAATTCAACAACTAATATTCGTCGCTACTCAGTTTTAGTTGAAATTCATTCACAGAAGGGAATGTCTTTATCAAAGTTACAAATTTCAAAGTTCCATATTAATACGCGCACGCAGAAAATTGCGTTCATTGAAAACACGTGCGAAGGTGGAGGTAAAATTTATTGCCTGTTTCCAAATTTTCGAATTGTTTACAAAGAGAATTTGAATGTGTTACGTTAGGCACACTAATGTCCACATTGGGTACGGTGGGTGCGATGGATGTATGAATGGGATGTGTTACGTAATTCATCATTATCGTGTCAGCCCTTATACGACCTATGCACTGCAGTGTCGAATAAGCCGAATAATACAATAATATTCGTACCTATTTGTTTTAAAAACGGTACTATTCATTGTATTAATAGTGGTATTAATCTAAGGCACTAATAGTACAAAGAGCGCTAACCGGGAACGTTGACCACTGACAGCGACGAGTGCTTAGATTAAAAATCAAATCAAAATCAAAAGTACTTTATTTCATAGGCCCTTGCGGGCACTTAAAATCGTCAATTTTACAAAATTAATGAAACATAAAAAATATTCTACTAAAATCAAGATAACCCGTGCGCTAGTGGCAAGTACATTCGCGGAGTTGGTGCCGTGCATGTAATCGCCAAGAGCGACCCGATTCCGGTAGGGAATGATGAGATGTAGGGGCTAACATGAGAAGAATCGGGCAAGAAACTCATGTGCCAAAACTCTTTTAAAATCGCCAAATGTCTTACAAATTGTGAATATTACAAAACTATTCAGAGAACGAGCAATTCATTTCTTTTACCGCCACGCTGCCTTATCATTCAAAAATTCTTTAACACTGTAATAAGCCTTTTTGCATAACTGAGCTTTAATTAAAATGTTAAATTTATTTACTGACAAGTCATGCATGTTACATGGCAGCGTGTTGTACATTCGTATACAGTGACCTGCAAAGGAATTGTTTATTTTATGGAGCCAATATGTGGGCATTGCTAGCTTGTCTTTATTTCTTAAATTTAAATTATGGAAGTCACTATTTTTACTAAATTTAATATCTTTATTCTTGTGTGCATACAGTAAGTTTTCATAAATATATTGGGAATGTACAGTCATAATATCAATTTCTTTGAATTTTTCTCTTAAAGACTCTCGGGAGCCCATCCCATAGATCGCCCGAACAGCCCTCTTCTGCAATACAAAAATGCAGCCAATATCGGCGGCATTTCCCCACAGTAGTATCCCGTATGACATAATACTGTGGAAGTAGCTAAAATAGACTAACCGCGCAGTTTTTACATCTGTTATTTGACGAATCATTTTTACGGCGTATGCTGCAGAACTTAGTCTGTTCGATAGGCATTCAATATGAGGACCCCATTGTAACTTAGAATCTAAAGTTACACTCAGAAATACAGTTTGATTGGCCAGCTCTATTTCCTCATCCCTAACCTTGACTTTGGCTTTAACTAATCGAACATTTGGCATAGTGAATCTAATGCATTTTGTTTTACTTTCATTTAACAACAAATTATTGGCCCCGAACTAGTGAACGACCTTGGAGAGTGCAATGTTTACTTCGTCAATATTAATTTGTCCACGTTTAACTTTAAATACTAAAGACGTGTCATCTGCAAACAAGACTATCTCATGGTCGTGTCTTACAAGGTGAGGGAGATCATTAATATATACCAGAAATAGAAATGGACCTAATTTTGAGCCCTGCGGCACTCCCATTTTTACAAATGATCCAGGTGACTGCTCTCCATTGATGACCACCTTTTGAATCCTGTCACTTAGGTAAGAAGTGAGAAAATCCAAAGCGGTACCACGGATACCGTAATAGTGTAATTTCCTGATTAACGTCTGATGTTGGACACAGTCAAAAGCCTTCGATAAGTCACAAAAAACACCATAGGCATCCTGCGATTCCTCCCAGGCCTTATAAATGACTCTAACAATTTTATTCCAGCATCAGTCGTGGATCGTCCTCGGGTAAAACCAAATTGTTTAGTATGCAGTAAGTTATTATTACTAAAATGTTTCCGTAATTGCTTAAGCGCCGTTTTTTCAAAAATTTTACGGAATGTTGATAGTACGGATATTGGACGAAAGTTAGATGGATCTGAAGTACTATCAGATTTAAACAATGGAGTTATTTTGCTAAGTTTCATCAAATCAGGAAACACACCACTATCAATACAGTTGTTGAAAATTAAAGCTAAATGTGTAGCAATTATTTCAATAACATTCTTTACCATATATACAGATATTCCCCAGAGATCGGCAGCTTTTTAATGTTCAACGATTTGAAAGTGTCTATGATGTCACGTTTACTAACATGGTTAAATTTAAATACAGTATTACAACAAGGAACATTTTCTTTCAACAAGGATTCTGCAATGGGGGTGGAAGAGCCTAAAGTGCTTGTCAAATCTACAGGAATTCGAGTAAAAAATTTCTCAAATTCATTAGCAACATCCGAGTCAGAGCTAATAAATTTACCATCAATTTTAAGTTTATAATTATTTGCTGAAGCTTTTGTTTGGCCAGTCTCTGCATTGATAATTTTCCAAGTAGATTTGACTTTGTTTGTACTGTTATAAATTTGAGCACTAATATATTTAATTTTCGCAGTTTGACAAACCTGCTCAAAATTTTTGAGTATGACTTAACATAATTTTGAAAAGATTCCGTTCTATTAAACTGTCTTTCTGAGTACAGCTCATACAATCTTTGCCTACTTTTGTGTATTCCTGCAGTGGCCCATTCGCTAAACACTGGATTAACAGTAACAGTGATCTCTTTGGTTTTAAAAATTTTGTTAAATTGGTTGCAAAATGTCTCAAAAAATAAATTATACATATCATTTGGTGACATATCCGGTGATAAAAAAGGAAGTTTACAACATAATTCAATTCCAATACGTTTCAATCTGTCAGCAGTTACTGGTCGACATATAATTTTACGTTTATTGACTTATTCTGTGACAATTCTGAAGCAAGCTAATTGCCCGCAATGGTCTGAATCTAAGTTTCTAATAACTTTCTTACATACAGGTACTAGATTACTATATATATTGTCTAAACAGGTTGATGTTGTGTTAAAGAATCTAGTAGGCTCCATAAATAAGTTGGAAAGATTGTGTGATTTAAATAAATTTAAGATTTTATAGGTTTCAGTGTTCTTTTTAAGAAGATCAATATTAAAATCTCCACACACAATCAAGTATTTTTTAGATCTACCCAATTTGTTCAAGGCTTCATCCATGATTTCCTCAGATCATAAGCTGAGGAACCAGTTTTGTATACACATACCACAATGAGTTGCTCAAGTTCTATACATAATAGTTCTATTATGCATTCTACAGAGAGAAACACAATAGCTTTCCGTTCTTGAAATTTTAAGCTTTTGTTTAACAGAATTAGTGACCCCCCATGTACTGTGTTGAATCTGCAGAATGAACTATCAACCTGGTGATTATTGAAACTAAACATTAGTTCACATCCCTTCAGCCAATGTTCTGTAATACACAAAATGTCAATTTGTTTTGAATTCATGAATAATTCCATCTCTAATTGTTTTACGAACATTAAGCTTTTATATTAAGTTTTTAGTGTTATGATTAGTTTTATTTAGATTAAGTTTTTTTAGGATACGTATATTTTTTAAGATTATTATTAGTATAATATACATATATGTTTAGATTAGTTTTAATAAATACATTGTCCAGTTTATTAAATTAAATAAAACAGAAGGAGTTTCTATATTAAGAGCGCTAATAAGATTTACTAGTACATTACTCGTACTGTATGAATCTTGTCCAGATTAAATTGCATGGCATAGGGTAACTCTAGTAGGGGAGCCCCGCCCGTTGATCAGTAGGGTGCAACACGTGTAGGTGAAGTTTGCCTGGGCTCCGCCAGGTGTTACGTGGCACCATTTCCCCCAGCCTTGCAATTGTAGCCCAGAAAACTGAAAATTTTTCTTCGTTAAGATATTCAAAGTTATCTGTCTAATCCTGTCTAAAATGAAGGCGATGGATAAAAAAAACTACTACGTAAATCCATCTTGGACACCTTCCTTATATTTTCCGCTAAACTGCATTATTCGAAGATTTGCATGCATAACAACTAAATGAATGTGATAAGTATTAATGCATGGCAACCTCAGTAATACGATGGTCGAAGTTTGCTTGTTAGTTATTGTGTGAAAATTTTGGAGCAACTAGAGGACGATTCTCAACATAGTTCCCTGGTGTATATGGTTGGGTGGTAAGAACCTGGTTTTAGCAGCACCGGTGTAGGGCAGTAAATTAAAATACTTCTTAACTAGATTAGAGCGGTTTAGTAGGTGTCACGAGACAAGTCATTGAGTGAGCCTCATAATACGTCCTCACGTACAAATTGGTCATTTGAAACTAATGAAACAGCCATTCAGATTTATTTACGTTACAGATTCCATTTCCAGTCTAGTATTGATAGTGATTAATAACAAAATACCTTACAGAAATTATCTTTCAGAGTGAAAGATCTTATTACGACCGATCTTGGAAAAGTTATTCAAAAGGCAGACTTTCACAGATTGATCTGTCACGCTCGTCACCGCCGAAAGTCGGCTTTTGTGCGAATATAATATTGGCACTGTTCGTAAAAGCAAGGGTGAAAATGGTCTCTTTCAATGGCTGTCAAATGCACGGCGTCAATAGTTTCAACGGGGAAAAGGAAATTTCGATGTATCGCATTGATAAAAGTACTTTTGGAATATCCTATCAGGGACAGGGAAAATACATTATAACACGGTAGATACTCACTCACTCACTACCTACCAGAATAGCGGTATTTTATCATAAATATCAAAGGGATTCTTGAAGTGAATTGTCCATAGACTTTTTTACGATAACATGATTTCAAAATTTCAAATTTAATATCTTTTCTTAATATATAAAATTATTTTTTCAAATTTTTTTTAATGTCCCTCATGTAGACTCTCGCACCGCGGATTCCGTACAAACTTCTTTAATTAATTACCGGATTACCGGAGGGAGACTCTGTACAGGGTCGTCTGCTTGGGTACCTCCGTCTTACCTATTTCTGCCGCAAAGCGGGAGTGCTTGCATTGCTGTCTTCCGGTTTGAGGGGTAAGATATGGTAGTAAAATTACTGGGTACCGTGACTCTACATCTGATGTCACAAGTTGGCAACGTACACTGTGGTTCTTGTGGGGGTTGCAGTTTTGCTGCGAATTTCACAAGAGTCACATGTATTTAGGTGACTGTTACCACTTACCATCAGGTGGGCAGTTTGCTTGTTTGCCAACTGACTTGCAATAAAAAAAATATTTTATATTATTTCATAAACAATGTTTCAACAGCATATAATTTATATATTGTATGAGTTCTTTATTACATGTAATAAAGAACTCATACAATATATAAGTTACTAGCTTTTGCCCGCGGCTTCGCTCGCGTCAAATTCGGGGTAAGGCAACCACCTTCCAGCAGCACCTTGAACTGTACTAATTATAGATGCAGAATTATTTCTGATAACTACTCCTCTCGTCTCGCCGCGCCGCCCGCGCTCGCCTAGGTACCCGATTGACGACGATCGAGATGGCATACCTAAAATGAAAAAATATATAGAACCCTTATATGGGTGATGATATTTCACGTCTGCCACGTTAGAATTTTAAATTGTTGCTGTTTTCGTAATCAGCGACTCGATAAACTACAAAAAGAGTTCCCATGTTGATTTTCAGACTTTCTCATCCCATTTCCCTTTTTTGGGATTGCATTCTGTAAAAACTTAAAACACGTGTTTACTCATTTATCGATAACAGTAATTCTGTGAAATTTCGAATAAAATAATCTGATTTTGTTTCCTCATACAAATGTTGGACCTCCGTTTCAAATCCTTAGAGGGTGGTTTTTGAAAAATTCATTCTTAGTGCTCATAGCCCTTAGACCTACTTGTTAAATTTTGCATCTATAGACCCGAAGGTTTGGGCTGTACGTTGATATGTGAGTCAGTTTCTTCTTTTCCATATTAAGAAGAAGATAGAAAACGATGATAGTAGTTCACGACCGCCATGTTGGATTTAGAAATCGTTATTGTTTTTGTAACCAGCGACCCGATAAACCATACAAAGGATACCCATAATAATTTTCAGCCTTCGACACCCCATATCCCCCATTTAAAAGGGTGAATTCTGAAAAAAACCTAAAACAAATGTTGACTCATTTATCGATAGGAGTACTCCTGTGAAGCATCGAATAACATAATCCAACTAATCTTGTTCCCCCATACAAAATTTGGAGTCCCATTTCAACTCCTTAGGGCGTGAATTTTGGAAAATCCTTTCTTAGTACTGCATAAAATGAAAAAATACTGCTGCCAAATTTGGAATCTGTAGGCCCAGTGGTTTGGGCTGTGCGTTGATATTATCAATTTTCACACTTTGACACCCCATATCCCCCTTTTAGGGGTTGAAATTTGGAAAATCCTGAGACAGGTGTTAACTTATTTATCGATTGGAGTACTCATGTGAAGTTTCGATTAAAATAGAGCAAGTAATCTGGTTTCCCCATACAAATTTTGGAGTCCTTTTTCAACCCTTTAGAGGGTGAATTTTAAAAAATCCTTTCTTAGTGCACCCCTTTCACCTCATAAGGAACCTACGTGCCAAATTTGGAATCTCTAGGCCCAGTGGTTTGGGCTGTGCGTTGATATGACAGTCAGTCAGTCAGTTTCTTTTTTATATCAGTCAGTCAGTCAGTCAGTTTCTTCTTTTATATATATAGAAGATATGCTGTAAGACAAATATTTCTTGCCAAATTTCCTGATTCTAGGTAAACGGGATGCCTAAAGGTTTTGATTCTCTTGTAAAATGCGAAAATAAGTGACATAAATATTACGTCCACAGGTCATATTTTTTGTTCGCGTTTATGTAAAAGTTACATTTTTTCACAGCTGAAAGAGACCGTAAGCCCGAGTCTTTTGTATAAATTTCAGTTCGGTATCTATACGCGTTCTTGAAAAGGGTCTTGACCGACAGACGGATAGACGGACAATGAAGTGATCCTACAAGGTTTCCGTTTTCACGATTCCTTTTTAAATCACTTTTCTCTGTAGTTTTTTGTTCAACAAAGCAAATAAATTTAAGCGCACCGATATCGCCAACGGTAAAAATCTCATGGAATGTACAACTGATTACAAACCATTTAATTTGCAATAATAAATATACAGGTCAATAATTGGGATAAAACTATCCTATCTTTTAAGTTGGACCAAATTATATACTTTAAGTTAAATTTTATCAAAATCGGTCAGGTAGTTTCGGAATTTATCTCGGACGAACACCGTGACACGGGATTTTTATATATAGGTAAAGGATTCCTTTTTTATTGCCCCGGAAAATTTAAGAGACCCTTCAGGACACGGCAGTAGAATGGATTAAATATTAATTAAAAAATAACTCACTTCGTTAATTTTATACAAATTTTCTAAAATAGTGCAGTATTTCCTAAGAATTTAATTGTTTAAATTTTTTATGTGATAATTGATGTGTCTTGAAGCGTCCTTTAAATTTTCCGGGCGATACAAAAGTAATCCTGTAAATATAAAAATCCTGTGTCACGGTGTTTGTCCGAGATAAATACCTTGACAGAGATTTTGATAGCTGTGGTCGCCCAATATATATAACTTGCACTATAGTGTTAAGTTATGGTTGCACGATGACAGTAATATTGATTACAAGTGCTGGCTCCAAAAAACGAAACAGTTATAATCACGAAAATAGTTTTTAATGGCGACGTTATTACCAAAGCAGAAATATCTACCAGGGAACCAAAATGCAGTGTTAATAGAGCAAAGTAGTGTAGGTTGTAATCGTAAAACAAACCAGGTCATAAAAAAGTTATATAATTAATCTGGCGCTGAGCGTTCGTCGAGCGTATTCTGGGCAGGATTTCTATTGATTTTCGTTTCACTTTAATAACATCACCTTAATATTACCTCCAAAATCAATATTATTTTATTTTTGTCGAAGATGCGAAGAAAACAGCAGAGATCGAGCGTAGACGTAGAGCTGCTCGGCGCCAGACGAATAATACAAAAATAGAGGCCCAGAATGCAGTACGTTATCATAGTATCAGTGATTACAAAAAATAAAAACAGACTTCAAAAACACTGTAAAGTTAAAAATAATATAAGAGTAGGTACAGACAACATCACACTTCTATATTGAAGTCGGTGACAAATTTTAAGACCTTCTAGGAGATCATCGTTTGGCACTGACTTCAATATAGAAGTGTGATGTTGTCTGTACATATTCTTATATCATTTTTAACTTTTCAGTGTTTTTGAAGTCGGTTAAAAAAGGAAGGCGAAACGAGTCGCAATATTTGCTTCATCATGGAGAGCTGTTATTTTTAGGCACTTAATACACTGCAACTTACTGCAACGATACATTCGTTATGTAAACGAATGCAAGGCAAGGGCGCGTGCATCGATGTACACTCGCATGTTGCAACGATGAGTATTGTAAGTTGATGTAAAACGTCGCAGAATGTAAAGGGCCCACGTTCACACTATATTAACATAATGCTTGAAACAAACTATTCTGTCGTGTTGTGTTGTGACGCGTCAGAAGCCTATTGGTTTCATACATTTTATATGGCTAGAAACACAATAACCTTTACTTTTCCGTTTCTGCCTTTACTAGTCGCTTTTAATGTTGTCATTATGTGCATGTAACAACGCATAGTAACTGGCGCGTGCGCATACAAACCACACTCAGTGGATACTTTCGAAGTCGGCTTATTATTTTACGTATACTATGACGAAATCACACCCACTACGCGCACACGTACATAATTATTTTCAATTGCATCAATCTCGTTCACAATTTCGCTGTCATTGCTCGCGTTGTATCCGTTTAGCATAGTTGCAACCAATCCCCACTTAATAAGACCGTGTTTGTGCTGTGCAAATTGATTTCTACGCTAAATTGCGAGCGATGCGAATGAATATGTTGCGATTTATTTATTACTGCGATCCAGTGACGGCACATGTGTAGTTGATTGAAATGCAACATGTAACAATTTGGAACGCCCGCCGCGGTGCGCGTCGAGCGGATTTGCACATAATTCCTCGCAAAATTGCCTACTGTTGTAGCAAATTTTGGAAAAAATATTACTAGGTAGGTACCACAGACGTATAAAGGGAAGCAGACTAGACGTATCGTTCAAAAAGCGTGGCAACTTTACCACATGTAAACATTACTCACACACAAACAAAATTAATGTAATTTTATTGTAATTACTTATTTTTATTATAGTCATATTATTATACTGCGTTAAAACACTTCGGGGCACAGCACTACCATTGTTCTTGTCCGATTAGCAGTTATTTTTATTTATAATCACAAAACTAAACATTATCCTGTCTTCGTCCTCCGAGATTTATTCCCTAACCATGTAGTAGCCCTGCTACGCGCTAACCCTATCGCACAAGTTTTAAAGTCAGAGAAAGAAAACCACTATATCTTCCTCTGTCTAATCACACCTGACAAGCCTCCGCAGTACCGACTTCCTTGTCCGTGCGCGCGCGGCGTTCGCACGAGTGTAACAGTAATATAATTTGTGCATGAGTGTAGGTAACCTACGTAAAAAAAAATGGTATAAATTTACGGTTATTTGCTTATTTGTTAAGTATGCCTAAACGAAAACACTGTGAATCCGAAGAAGATAGATGGCTAAGGAAGATGAAGAGATACGAAGAAAAACTGAATTCGGAAAAACGTAGGGGCAAGCCGGAGGCACATTTTGTACTCAGATGATGGCGAAAATGATGTGCAACCAGAAGAATACTTTTTTACATTCCCGTTGCATTCATCGGGAATCATTTTTATGTCCGTTGTATTCTTCGGATAATATTTTATTATGTTCTCGTTGTATTGAACGAGTAAGCGGGTGGACACCGCTCGCCTGGGCCGCCGAGTACGCGCGCGGCACGACCACGTGCAGTAATACTCGTAATGGAAAATGTGGGTATCCTTTTTTCCCCGCTGCCTAAACATTTCCGTTGCTTTCATCGGAAATCACTTTTATGTCCGTTGTATTCTTCGGATCATATTGTTATTATGTTCTCGTTGCTTTCAACGAGGAATACTCGTAATATGTACTTAATGGAAAATATAGGGGCTGTCCTTTTTTCCCCGCTGTTTAAAAATTACCGTTGCATTCATCGGAATTATTTAAAAATATTTTTTGTGCTGCCTAAATTCTCATTAAATATTTATTAGTATCTTTCACATACAAACGAATATGGTCATAACTGGTTATGACTTACAAACCGATGTAGCGGCCAGGTTTCAAGTCCTATTGCAAAACGGTTTCCAAAAGTGACCAAAGACGAGCATTTAAAAAAAAGTACTTTAGTACCTATGGCGAAAGGCCGAACTCTAATTCAGAAGTAAGTGCTATGTTGGTAGACAACAGAATCAACTCGGTAAAGCACTTTCAGCACTGGGAAGGGCACAATCGTGTCTTTTAAAGAAAAATCCTAATATTCCAGATTTAGTTACGTTAAAACCGAAGAATGGACTATTTGCTATTTAAAGTATCAAAAAGACCAGCAAATTATTACAGACACCAATTTCATCTAAGAGTCATTTAGACTTGAAAGGCTCATCGTCCCGAACGCGACAGCAAAGCAGCGGCCAATCCTACCCTCATCGAGCCGGTGGGCCGGGACACTCAAAGACGTCATACTAACAAGCGAATCGACGGCGAGCAGCCGCGTTCGCACCGCTGCCAGCTTGTCGCCAGCCAGCCCCGCCGCCGCCGCCGCTGCCGCTGGCACCGCCGAGGCACCAGCCAGTCGCGTCGCATCACAACGGTCATCGAACAATCGCGCTACCTGAGCGCGCAGCCGCAAGTACATGCCGGCCGCTTAAAATATTAATTTAGTCAATGGGTGGTGAACTATCACTAGCGATAGGTTTATATTAGACAATGTGTCAAGGATTTCATTTATTGAGGAACCTTATCAAAATCCATACAGCCGTGCGCGGCGTTCTTTTTCAAAAAGTGAGTTAATAGCAATTTCTCTCGAATTAAATCATTTATTAGAAATAAAAGCTATTAGGAGATGTAACCCGACGGCAAAACAATTCGTTAATGATATCTTCGTTATTCCTAAAAGCGTGTGCTTTATATATATTAAATCTAAAATATTATTATTTTATTATATATATTAAATCTAAAAAGCTGAATTCGAAGTCGAAGTAGGTATCTCATTTCAAAATGGAAGATATCAGAACGGCTACTCGATTTATGACCGAAGACTGATACGTGATTAATATTGATATTGAGGAAGCTTAATTTTTACTGCCGACACAAAAAAAAACATGTTTACGCTTTTATTTTCATGATATTTTGTACGAGTTTCTAGCACTCCCGTTTAGCCTATGTTCCGCGCGATATATTTCACAAAAATATTACAGCCAGCTCTTACTCATTTAAGATCTTATGGTCTGCTATCAGTGAGATATCTATGATATGTTGTGTTTAGCAAACTCTATGGACAGTGCCTAGAGAACGCAAAAAGAACTATTTAATGTCTGACACGATTGAGGTTAGTTATTAATAATAAAAAAAAACTAGTCTAATACCAGAAAAGCTTTGTAAATTTTTAGGTTTTATTTTAAACTCTAATAAAATAACATACAATTACCAGATTCAAACCACAAAAAATTATTATACACATAAAAAATATATTTAAATCTAAAATAGAATTCGAATAAGGTTCTTTGAACGTTTTCTACGGCAGCATGTCGGCTGTAGTATATGGGTGATTACACACAAAATCACTAAAAAGTGCTCTTCTTAGAAATACTAACAATTACTACGTTTTTATTACAATTACAGATATTTTATAATAATATGATGATCTCCATTGGTGGCAGATCAATATTCCATTGGCAGTCAATTGAATAAAAGAATCATAGGTACAATTTCGGAATTTTTACGGACGCTTCGACAGCAGGCTAGGGTGCAGCTTGTGCCAACGAAAAGACTGGTGGTTTCTGGATCAACATCGAGCGAACCAATCATATAAACTGACTGGAACTACTCGCTGTTTATTGTGGGCTAATTTCATTTGCTAAAAATGTAGCTAATTGTGGTAGTCTTTTAAGTGGCGATAACACCACTGCCATATTCTATATAAATAGAATGGGGAGAGTGTAATACCAACACTTAAGTCAAGTTACTAAAATGATTTGGGACTGGTGTGAAAAGTAGGTATATTTATTTTCGCGTCTTATATTCGTTACTCGTGAACTATAGAAGCTGACAGTGAATCGAGAAAAATGAACTTCGACACAGAGTGGCAGTTGGGTATTCGACAACTTTTGAAAATTAAAGCATTTTTTTGGTGAACCATATATTGACTTATTTGCATCTCGTAGTAATGCAAAATGTCTCGCGTATGTTTCATGGAAAAGGGATCCCTTTGCCTATGATATTGACGCATTTAAACAGTAGATTAGTCGCAATTTTATTTTTACGCTTTAACACCGTTTGCACTAATTTTTAAAACGATAAACAAAATAGTTACTGATTAAGCCACCGGAATTATCGTTGTTCAACTATAGTTCTCTTAACCATGGTATCCCCTTTTCATATCCCTGGGTGTCACAGAGATTGTGATATTTCCTCCAAGAAAGATCTACTTAATTCCTTTCAGGATGGTACACCATCTGCACCGTCACCTTTCCCTGCCAGCGTGTGTATTTTCCGGGAAAGCTTTCATGACGTGCCAGAGCCTTAGATGTTGTTATCTTCGATATCACATAACACCGGGTTATAATATAATTCTAGTCTAAAGATATGGTGGGAATTTTGTAAAAAGAATACAACAGATTTTTTTAAATGTAAATACTACATTTTTGTTGGAATTTCTGTTAATGTGTTTTGAAATTTTGAAGTTTAGGTAGAACTATTGTTCTAATGTCACGATAGCAAGTGATCGTTATTAGTTAGGCGGTAGCCCCCTGGTATTATTACCACTATTAAACGATTTGAGAATGATACAATTAATCTTGAAAAAATGAGTAAGAAGTTAGTCATGTTATTAGCTGGACCAAGGACGCATACAATTTCTCTAACAAAAATACGAAATATTAATAAAGCATATGAAGATCGAGTAATTATAACACTTACAAATTTAATTAAAACATTAGCAATTGGCAAAGCTCAATCGGTTTTAAACTTACTTTTTTTTTATCCTTTAATATCCCGGTATTTGTCCAGCATCAGTGGTATTAAGATATATTGCTGTATCATCTTCAATTCGCTCAGATTCAGAACAAACCTGATCCTCACACATAAGAAACCACGTAGACCTGCTTCAACTCAACCCATTGGGCGCTGGATAAAGCAGATCATGTGCGATAGTGGCATTGACATCTCAATATTCGGAGCGAGCGAGACACGCATCAACATCAGGCGGCGTCTCGTGCTGGCCTCAACGTCGATGTAATTAGAAAGACCGCAGGATGTTCGGAAAGATCAGCTGTATTTGCTGATTTTTATAACAGACCGGTATATTAGTTCTGAAACCAATTTTATTGAATCTTTGTCACAATTATAATTATTATTAAGTACTTAAAATAATACTGTCGGTTGATTAGTTTTTTGTTCACAATATTTTGTTGTTTTGAAATTTTTGCTAGTGGCGCAAAAAAAATGGAAATACGTAATAATCATGTTTTGATGTTTTACTGTAATGTTGTTTTATTTTTTATTGTTGCAACATTGATTTTATACTCTCTGAACATCTACATGGTTAAGGAATAAATCTCGGAGTACGAAGACAGGATAATTAAATGATCAAACGAACTTACCTGAAGTGAAGTTCGATCTTGATTATCCTGTCTTCGCCGAAGAGATTTAAGGTCCCTCCCTCCCTGAATCTTATCCCCCTATATATCAATGTTGCTCTATTTCTCTAAAAAGAATGAAGTCGGTACTGCGGAGGCTTGTCAGGTGTGATTAGACAGAGGAAGATATAGTGGTTTTCTTTCTCTGACTTTAAAACTTGTGCGATAGGGTTAGCGCGTAGCAGGGCTACTACATGGTTAAGGAATAAATCTCTTCGGCGAAGACAGGATAATCAAGATCGAACTTCACTTCAGGTAAGTTCGTTAAATCGATCATTTAATTATAACACAATGTCACGACGCCATTTGTCTCTTATTTTGACAAAGCTAAACATGGCGGCTTCGGAAATATTTATGTGTGCGTTAGTATCGCCATAGACGAAAAACAGAAATAGCGATATATCATGTTACATTGGAGTGAAAGGAAAAACGATATACATTACTTATGACAAATGTGTGAGTAAAATTATGTTAAGTCTGCTTCTCTTTATACGTCTCTGGCTTACTCACTTTTTTATGTAAGACGCCGCAACTGAGGAGCGCATGCGGATAGCGCGGTTCTATCCCGACGTCTTGAAACCAGAAATACAACTTATATAAAGATTTTTTTTAAATGGACATAACGATTGTTTGCTAGTTAGAAGACGGATAAATGTAAATTACTTAGAGCTACATGATTTAAACTAACATGAGCTACATGATTAAGTCAGTTTGACTTAAGCTACATGTTGGTAGTAGGGCTTCTGAGCCCGCCTGCGGTTAGCTAAGTAGCTACCATCGTTTTACCTAAGCTTGTCGTTATAATAACAACGTTAAGAGGACTGTGAAGCTTTACACTTTCATACAAAAAGCGATAACGCTTTTCTCTCTCTTTACATAGTCCAATTTTCATAATTTTTGGAAATGTAGATATAATGAAGATCTAGGTTTGTACGTTTTGATTTTGAAGTAATATTGCATAGAATATAAATTTTATTAGCATCTAAATATCTATATTTTAGAGATATATTTTAGACTTAAAAACTACCTTGAGCATTTTTATCATATTTAAGTTTACAATTCTGAATTACAAAAAAAAGCAAAAAGTACAAACAAAAGATTAAGGTATATTGAATCTAATGAGACTAACAGTGTCTAATTTCGAAAAGGTTTAGGGGGGTAAAACAGTTATCGCCCGAAACAATATTTCAATATGAAATGTAGGCACTTGCCTTGGACTTTCAACTCTAAGCGGTGTGCAACAAACTGCATTTTTGAAAGTGCATACTCGAGCCATGATTTGGCACTACACAGTCCTCTGTGTTACGACAATAACAGGTAAGATTACTAGTTTCCCAGTTGTTGAGGAGTCCAGGTGAAGCTCGCTTCCACCTTCGGCCTTATCGTCACTTATCACCAGGTCAGATGAAGACCAAGAGCTTCCCCATCGTTTGTAAAAAATCTCTTTCAATATTGCTTTTTAAATTCGATTATAAGGCGCTCGACACACAGAGACGGAAACGGGACGGTAGCGGAACTGCGGTTAGCGTTTTACTTCAGCCGCGCCGCTTCCGCGGTTTCTTCCAAAGTTTTGCTGCTCCTTTTTTACCGTAATGTCGCAAGAGAGTCGTCAAAACAAAACGTCCCTGCGAAGAGTGCCTGTGCCTACTGTACTGTAGTCGGCTATGGTCCGCGCCCAACAGAATGGAGGTAGGTATACAAGTTAAAGTGATGAAACGCGACGAAAATTCAAACTACCCACTGAATCGTTTTTTATAATGAACATGACAGAAATCAACGTAAAAATGTCTTTATAACAGGTTATTACCGACATTAGACTGTGTTATTTATCTTTTTTATTATGGTGGGCCCGGCAAATGACCTCCTCCCGCCTGATGTTAAGCGGTGAAAGAGGCCTAAATGAGTTGACAGATTGCCGACCCAAAAGATGCTTTTTCACGCCTCTTTTGAAGGATGGAGGAAACACATGCGCAGGTAGAGAATTCCAAGTGTGGGATGAGCGACAGAAGAAGGAATCTTGGAATTTCTTGGTACGGTGTGAAAAAGAGGATACAGTGTAAGGATTGATAAGAAACGATCGAGCGGTGGGTGCGGGTGGTGGTGTTGCAATATATCTGCGCGCCAATATACCTTTCTCAGTCGTAAGTACCTCATCACAACCACCTGCGTCAGACGCTGGAGAGCATCTGTTTTTAGAAATCAGTCTTCAACACACAAAGATTCTTCTTGGAGTGTATTATTCCCCGTCTAATCGTATTAATTACTTTTCATCGCTAGAAACGATTCTTGAAAATCTTCTTCCACTTAATAAACAAAAAAAAAAAAAAAAACTATCCTAATGAGCGATTTCGATGAGCGATGGGAACGGTAGTCATTTTTAATAGGACACGTGTGTCCTATTAAAAATGACTACCGTTCCCAATCGTTTCTGTCCATCATGCATTCAATGGATTTATTCCTGCCTTCGCTCAACACTACACTTCATTTTCCAAATTGTTCCCCTTCCATATTAGACCTAATTTTTGTCTCCTCCTTATACCACATTGAGAGAACAACATTGACACAAAGAATTTATGTGTCTATCTAAGGATGACTCCGAAGGCCCTTATGCGTGTTTCTGTTAAGGAATGGAGAGGGAGGGATTAGGTTAAAGAGCTCCTCAGAGCATTCCCCATGGAACATACGATAAAAGGCGCTAAGAGAGGTGAGATGTCACGACGAAGTTGTAGAGGCTCGAGGGTGTTAGTTGCCTCTACAATTTTATATTACAATAATATATAGGTAATTTTATATTATAAAATTATAACATAGTATATCATTTTAAAGGTTCAAAGCTTTTGTGCGGTAATTTAAGATAATGCATATATTTTGTTCACTGTAGATTTAAAATTTTCTAGTATTACACAGGAATCCCTTAAAATATTATTTTGTGTGAGATTCTTTAGCCTGATTATAATACTAAAAATTATATTGCAGCTTGTAGCACTCTCCTCCAAATTAATGAATTTTGCAGTCAATTGTATAATAAACTGTTGTAAGTCATAACACTTGACATTTACATAGTTAACTAGCTTTGCCCGCAAACTGTGTTTCACTTTAATAAAGCTCATGTTTCAGTGTTTCACTTAGACATTTCCGGAGAGGGCCACCCTTATCACCTAGGTGTACCTATAAAAAAAGCCCACGACCTTTTTTCAGACATACCAAATATACATTAAAAAAATCATAAAAATCGGTCAAGCCGTTACGGAGGAGTTTGATAACAAACACAGTGACAGGAGATTTTTATATATTAGAAGAATTCATTTAAAAGAGATCAAAGCAAATAAGAACAAGTTTAGTAATGGTATGTGCAATATTTGTATGTGAGTGGGTATATAGAATCATCATATAGGTACATTTCTATTAAATAATTAATAATGTTATTAATATATTAACAGAATCTATAAATCTGACACAGTACTGTACTCGTATGTGTCCTTATAGTTATAACAGAAAGAGAACTTTCAATTCCATCCGATCTAAAGCGGTTTCTTGGAACAAAGGTATAATTTAGTGTGGTAAGAATAAAAGTTCGGTCGCGCGAGTACTCCACTATCGAATCAATTTTTTCTAGTCTTTCATTGTACTGCGCGAAATTGGTCAATTTTCTATTGTACGTAATGGAATTTTCTGGGCGCTAATAAAATAATGCATTGTTAACCTGGCATTCTTGGAGGATTTTATTGGCTTTACCAAAATAAAGGAAAAGAAACTCCACCGTGTAGGTAGGTTTGTCATTGTCTTTGTTTAGAACAAAGCGCCATATTGGCTTGTAGAAATCTTAGGGCGTCCCGATGTGTTAGGAACGGGAGAAATCCAATGTCGTCTTGTTTTAAAGCTGCGTACACAAGTTTAAAGGCACGAAGACAATTGGAGATTTCAAATTATGGCTGAACTTTTTATTGTTAATGTCTTTATTCTGTTTTCTGTATTTGCGATGGTGATAAAATATCTCAATTCGACGTATTCTAATAATGAAAAATTTGTAATTGTTTTCTTTTAATATCAGAAAGTCTAAGTTCTAAGTACCTATGTTATATCTTAGATACTGCAAACAACTGTTTTAATGGCTATTCTATAGCATCGATTTTGAAGAAGATATTGTTGGATAAAAACTATTGACTATGATTTTTTGAATTATGATTTTCGATTTCTCTTAAATTCTCAACACAATGGTCGGAAACTACCTAACAATTAGATATTTTGTTTGATTAAAAATACGGCAAACTCTTTCTCTGTCTCTAGTTTTAACCGCCACGGAGGCGGATCTAGTGGTTGAGACCAGCGGGTGTTGATCGGGATGTCCGGGGTTTGATTCCCCGTGGGGGCGAAATTTTTTTTTTCGTTTTAGTTGGTGTTACGGCTTTTGAGTCCACCTGGATAGCTACCACCATCTTACCTAAATTTGTCGCCATAACAACAATGTTTATAGCATTGTTGTGCCCCGACAATTAGAAGTAAGATAGTCAGTTCCTCAGTTGTTGAGAAGTCCAGGTAAAACCTCACTTCTGCCTTCGGCCTTATCATCACTTACCATCAGGTAAGAAGATTGCCAAGATCTTACCTGTCGTATATAAAAAAAGTTACACATCAACCAATTTCCAAGTGTAACTACTATTTTAGATAAACCTATAAAATGTTTACACGCAACATAACTGGAATGTTATTCGCAGTCCATTAAAAGTTGTGAATGACGTCCACAGAAGTTGGGATCGTTTCTTCATTGACGATGAATAAGATTTAAGAAATGAAAAAGAGGTTAGTGTTGCAGTGACTTAAGTTGGAAAGTAAAAAATCTATTACGATTGCTTTTATTAAACAGTCATTTCGGCGTCAACACTAAGATTCTGTGCCAACTGTCTTTTATAAAACAATGATAGATACACTTGAAGGTTAAGCTTGAAGGTGATCGTAATACATTTTATCTATACTAATTTGTTTGTTTGTATTAAATAGGCTTCGAAACTACTGAACCGATTTTGATGATAGTTGGTATAGGGATAGTTCGAGACCAGGGAAAGGACATAGGGTAATTTTCCTACGGGAAAAAAAACCCACGGGAAAAAATTAACGCGGGCGAAATCGCGAGCGGAAAGCTATATACTAATAAAGCATTGACGTATAATACATCAATGTAATAAAGTGGAAACCAGAAAAATACAATAGCATTATTTGATTGGTTGTCCGGCTACGAAGAGACATAATTTGGCTAACTGTGCTCAGTTCTAATACACTTCTAATAAGTGCTCTAAATAAACTTTACAACGGGGGATGCTCTGACCAACTATTCCGTCAAATTTATCCCACTTCACCACGCACATTTACGATGTCACTCGCACAAAGCGTACGGTGCAAGAATACTTACTTTTCACGCAACAAACGGCTCAGGGATTCCTGCCTTAACCGTGCCTTAAAATCTCTTTTGGTGGACCTTTCTTCTGGAGTATGCAAGCATAAGCTTTTTGATTCCTGCTGTAATTCAGGGTCATTGAGGCGGGGCTTGACCCATCTTGCAGGCCTTCAGGGTGAGAGTGACAAATCATATATTACTCTGCTGCTATTGCAAATCTTACAACTGCACCTCTAGCTCACTGATAAATGATATACATACTGAAACAATAAAAAAATTTCTGATCAAGTAATTTAGCTTTTCTATCATGTTACCTCATGTCACACAAATACTTCATTTGCACGCATTCCGAAATATATAACGAGCGAGATTCATGGCGATATAATTCCTATGGCAAGTGACGCGAATCATGCTGTGTTCACAGCGGACTAGGAGTTTGGTACTGAGGCTTATAAAACTTCCCGGGGATTTCCCGAGAATTTCAGTCCTAGAAATTACCGGGAGCTTTTCACTCAGCTGTTCGCAGCACCATTATTAAACGTATTTCACATGTTTTTGAAGGTTGCATTTATAATGATGCTGGTAGAACTACTAAGCATGCATTTTTTCTGAATGCTTAGGATTATTTTGGGATAGCCTAGATAAGTTTTATGACCTAGCAATATAAAATAACTTCACCTATTTTTCTGATTTCACTTAATATATTTCAACATGTATTTCTTGTGAACAATAAGTTATTTATTAAACAAAAATAAATATCGATGGCTTTACTACTCTCAATAAATATTATTTGATGCTGCCAACGTCAGTTTTAATTTAATGTTGAAGTACTTACCTACCACAAGAAATTGGCAAAACATTAATGAGAAAGGTATGGAGTTATAATTATTCGTGATTTTTAAGTGTCTTCTTTCTGTTTCCACGTCTCGGAGCATGTAGACACAATTTATTATAGCACCTTGTAATTGTAGTCCAGAAGCTTAACTAAGGGTCAAACTAATAGGTACCTTCTGGAAAGGTGTCCTAAATATCAACATTAGCAAATTTACTAACACTAATATTTCCTATTTTCTTATAAAATCTCTTTCTTGTTTTTTTGGTAAATCCAACTTCACTGGGAACTAAGCTATTCTTATATTCTATCACAATGATTTAACGTCATGACTTTGAAACAGCATAATCGCTCTGTTTTTAAACTTTACTTCTCATGTATATGGCACTTTCGGGTCATCCCAGACCTTCTGAGGGTAGCTCATAGGGTCATAGAATATAGGTAGATAAGATCATAGGGTAGCATCATGGGTTTTAACATTAAACTATAATTTACATTGATATTTACAAATATGTGCACTCAAAGATTTATCATAATTTTAATCTTATTGTGCATAAAACATTATCCAGCGAGGACATGCACAAAGTAGGACTTATCTCTAAAGGAGATCTCTTCTAGCCAACTATCAAAACTGATAATTGAACACTTGAAATGTGTAAAATAATCTCGTATATTTTTATAATACCGTTTGACAGGATCAGCCATCAGTCATAATCTCTCTCAAAAAATGTACATAAACATTTAATAAACTTCAATATTTAGAACACTATCCCTCCTGGAGATATTGGTTTGTTTCTCCTGTGGATTATACGCACGCTCTGGAAAATTAATGAGAAGTTTATCGTTGTTAAAATTCTGTGAACTTTTAATCGGGCAGAGACGAAACTTGTTTCAAATAAAGAAAAATAATTATCAGCTGCTCACGACACCCACGTTGTAGACTAATCTTAAGGTATCCAAGCAACCATTGTTAGATGCGAAGGCATTCCTGTTATCCAGTTCACACTTCATTGAATCAGCTCAATGGGAAATATTCTTATTGTGGAAGATACAGACCGAGAGGAGGATATAATCCTTCTCATGACATTACATTGAATACCCTTAGTGACGTACGTGACGATATAGTTATTTTCCACCAATTCATGCTTCGAGTAATTGTTGGTATGCAAAAAAGGGTATAACGTGGTTATTGAGTAGGTATTTTGAGTGAATCAATTCGGCCTTTCGATAATTGGACGTATTTATTTTTATACTGCAAAGCTATATTTATTGATGGGATATTTTTCAGTTATTTTCGTGAAATATTGCAATGGGCACTGATGCTTCAAAACACTACATCTTAATTATATTTAATGTCTAAAAATGAATGAGAATAAATACTTATTTAACATTTGTGTAGTTTTAAGGGTTCCGTAGTCAACAACAAAGAACCCTTATAATTTTGCCGTGTCCGTCTGTCTGTCTGTGCGCGGCTTAACTCAGAGACTTTTAGCACTAGAAAGCTGTAATTTGACACGGCCCTAATACATATTAATTACACATGGCTGTTTCTAGATACGAAAATTGTTCTTATCGTTGTAATTTTCAATAGAATTTGTTAGTTACTCAGTCAAGTAAAACAGGTAAGAAATATAGATTAATGAAATGAATCTTGTGAAATCATGGAAAAATTAAACCATAACAGCCTTAATAGTAGGACAACCTTAAAAGTACGGAGCCCTATATTGTGTGTGGCCCGAAATGTACTTGGCCAGTTTTTCCTTCTTAACCGACTTCTAAAAAGAAGGTTCTCAGTTTGACCTGTACGATTGTATGTTTGTTTGTACGCGATTATCTCACGTTTGGCTGAATCGTTTTTGATGCGGTTTTCAGAAAAGTATTTGTTAAATTTAGAAGGTTTTGGTATTATTAAATTAAGTAAAAAAAATTGATTTTTTTATTAAAAATAAAACCGACTTCAAAAACACTAAAAAGTCATAAATAATATGAGATTGTATTCTTCAACATTACTGTTTTATGTGATTGTGTGTGTGTTTTATATTGAAGTCGGTGCCAAGCTTAGAGCATAAGGTGCCAAGCAATGGTCACCAGAAAAAATAAAGGAAAGTCTTAAAAATTTTATCGATCGATTCGTCGATTTTATTTTTTGGAAGCCTCCCAAATGGAATACTTTGAAATTCACGATAAAAAATCAAGGTGTGTTTATTTCATTTCATTAACATTGTTTTAAACAGAATAATTTAAATTCAAGTAATTTCATATGTTACTTAGGTACAACAATAAATAAAACTGTTCGTTCCTCAAACGACTTGTCTCTAGTTCTCCTACCTCACTCATCAATATTTTATGACAAGTCCTTTACGGTCAAAGCAGTTAGGGTGGAATTCCTTACCCGAGTCAAAGGCGTGCACGTTTGCATGACACTTTCAGCCAAGCGATAATCATAACACATTAATTTGCAGCTGGAAATTTAGAGCTCTTATTAAGTTCATAAATATTTTTATCTACACTCATGTTCTAATTCTAATATTAAGAACTCAACACTAATATTTTAAAGGCATAACTTAAAGCCCTTGGGCCTTTTACAAATTACATTATAATACAGGTTCGCCATACAAAACCAGTACTTTAATGTAACTCGAATTCCAATAAAATACAGTTCGATTGACGAAGCCCGACCAAGGAGGTTTTGTCACAATTTTCTTTTGTGCCAGTACATTGTCTATGGCGGCGCGTGCAACAGCGCATGCGCGGTAGAATAATAATAATAATAATGTTTATTGGTATCTAATACAGGCTCTGCAGTTCTTAATTAGGACATTTTTATTAATTATACATATACAGGAAGCATTTAAGACGCGGTTGAACGATAACGTTTGTACTAGTTCTATAATTAAAACTGTATGACAAACGCTAACGTCTTGTCTTCCATCGGACTTTATGATCATAAAATATAATGCCAAATACAGTTTAACATTTTTTTAAGCAGCAATAGAGAAAAAAATATAAAATAAAATTGATAAAAAATCCATTTTCTTATGTACGTGATGTATGTACGTGTTCAATTTCTTACCTACGTGATGTATGTACGTGTGTGTGTGTGTGCGTATGTCTGTGTGTGTGTGCGTATGTCTGTGTGTGTATGTGTATGTGTTTGTGCGTATGTGTGTGTGTATGTGTGTGTCAATTTATCAAGGTGTCCTGTGCTATGAATTTCATGCCATGGGAAAAATTATGTCAAAGATCACAACAACAGGTAGAAATTGAAGTACTTGCGCAATTGCTTCTTCTAAAAATGTTTTTTTAAAAATTCCTGTTTCATCGTACGTAAGCCCTTGTAGCCATTTTATTAATTCAAATCTATACTTTTTTAAAGGTATTGTATAGATATTTAATAGCTTATTGATTTTATTGTACAAGTATGAACTTCGGGCAAAGTACTGCCTACCCGCAAGAGCTGTTCTATAGGGAATAGACCTACACACACGGTATTTCAAGCGTTTGTTAGTATTGAAAATATTGTCTTCCAGCGAGAGCTCGGTGTGTCTGCGTAATATCATTTGGAGAACATAAAGCTGTCTGACAGTTAGCACTTCACATTCTTTATATAGTTTGTTGGTAGGAAATCTAAAAGGCTTTTTTGTCATCACCTTCAGGACAGCTCTTTGTGCTCTTTCAAGCTTTAAAAAGTGTGAAGCGCAAGCCCCACCCCAAGCTGAAATACAGTAGGATAAAATTGATTGCGCTAAAGCAAAATATACAATTTTGAGTGTGTTTAGGTCGGCTGAATTACGCAATTTCTTAAAAATTGGGATGATTTTACGGACACGTGAAGTCAAGGTGTTTAGTTGAGTAATCCAGCTAAAAGTACTATCTAAATGAACCCCCAGATATTTGTTATCAGTACGAGATACTGGTAAGCAGTTGCAGTTTTGATTAATGGTGTGGCAGTGATGAATCTTAACACAAAAAGTATCCACTTTAGGTTGTGAAGTTTGAGAAGCAGAGAATGTAATATATTTGGTCTTATCCACATTAAGTGTTAAACGGTTGTCACTGAGCCAGTACGACACAATACGTAGCGCTTCCTCCATCAAGCGACAGGCGCACTCCCAAGTGTTTCCCTGAACCAACAACACTGTGTCGTCTGCATAAGTGATAATTTTACAGTTTGGTAATGAAATTTGGCACAGGCTATTGATATACAATAGGAACAAGGTTGGCCCTAAGACACTTCCTTGTGGAACACCGTAATTTAGGACTTCATCACTACTGATAAAGTTATCTATGTTTACGTCCCGTTAGATAGTCACGGAATATTTCCAAAGCCATACCCCTTATACCAGTGTCGTACATTTTTTTTGTATCAGGATGAGAATAGAAACCGTATCAAAGGCTTTTGAAATATCAAGAAAAGTACCTATGACCTTAAATTTTTTATCAATGTTTTTAATAACAAAGTCAGACAACTCCATGATGGCATCTTCCGTGGACAAACCACTTCTGAAGTCGTATTGGTTATCAGATAAAACTTTATATTTATTTAAATAGTTAAGTAACCTGCCATTTATAATTTTTTCCAGAATCTTCGACAAGGAGGTAAGGACAGAAATAGGCCTATAGTTGTTAACACTGCTTCTGTCGCCACCCTTGTGTATAGGATGTACCAAAGCCTTCTTAAAAACATTAGGAAATACACCCGAATTAATGCAAAGATTACACACGTGAGTTATAGATGGAATAAGAGACATTTTGGCAGCTTTTATAATCTTTGTCGATATACCATCATACCCTAAAGAATAGTTGGAGTAGAATGTTGGTGTTGGCGCCATTTCTCTGAATTTTTCATTCATTATTTTGCTGTTATTGGTTAAAGAAAAGTTTAATAATATAAATGTATGTTGTTTTAGATTTCTGTATTAGTTTCACAATTGCACTGTTCAAAATGCAAATAATTATTAGAATAAATGAGTTTGATTTTGTTTTAATTTTGTGTCTTTTATTTAATTTAGGTAACCACTGACTGCATGAGTGTAGATAAAGTAGTGTATGAAATTGCACATAATTAGGTCTTAAAACACTCGTGTGGTACTATTAAAATTCTCGGCAAGCCTCGAATTTTAAACACACACTAGTGTTTTAAGACCCCCTATTATGTGACTATTTCATAAACTACTATAAATACCTATATGAATTATTTTTAGTGCATGTATTTTATCGATTATAGTAATTATTATCTAGTAAATAAATATATTGTGTGACAGTGTTTGTTATAGAGCTCCACCGAAACGGCTTTACCGATTCTTATGATTTTTTTTTATATTTAGTGGTAGGTTTGAGAATAGGTCGGAGGCTATTTTTATATCTTTAGGTGTTAAGGGTGGGCTTCTTCAGATTTTTTTGCCATTTTTTTATGAATTGGCATCAAAAATATTTATAACCCTAAATTTTCTACTATTTTTTCTACTACCAACCCCCATTTCTTAATAGATATATTTGTATTTTTAATGGCGAAATGTCGGTCACGGGCACAGCAAGTAGGTATGTAGTATATATTTGCTGATATAAGTTTAAATGACAATATATTACAGGTTTTATACCATCATATATAAGTTTTAGGTAATCTTTCCTCTACAGTCAGAAGGCTAATTATGCTAATAAGCCGCTGCTGAACTGAAACTAAGCCGTTGCGTTCGCGTTCGACCAATCAGAACGATACATTATCCGTCATCGAATAGTTGAATAGCAATAATATGAGCTTCGATTGGTCGATCGCAATGGCTTAGTATCGATACGGCAGTAACTTATTAGGAATAGGAGAATTGGGCCTCAGGTCGCTGATAGAGATTGCTGCTTTGGTTATAAGGCCGCTTTTTGTTTATATCGACTCTTAAGCTAATGTAAATTTTTTTTTTATTTGCAACAAAGATTTCATTCACTCACCGTATTCATGATACACAGACCGTACTAGAAATATACTTTGTAACTAAACAGATAAATATTTCGGTGGATAATTGGTAATTTAAACCTATAAAGGATTAAGGCGCTACATCGAAAATGAATCAAACTATCTAGCTATAAAGAAACACTTATTTGACTTTCAGACCTGTAAGATGTCTCAGTTACCTATGACATTACATTAAAAATAACCAATATTTTCGATATAGCGCCTTAATGAAACAATTATGTAAAACAAGTTTTCATCGTTTGCTGTATTGAGATAAGTAAAATGATGAATTCTTATTTATTTCCTCATTCATATATTAGTATATCATCAAATTGAACCCTGTAATACCTACCACCCTAACAACTGCGAGATATTTGATAAAATAAATGCTTCAAAGGAGCCCTTTCTGTTTAATTTAATAAATACACGCGAATAATGTTCTTAATATATTTTTCTATGGCCTTCTAAGGCTCTGCTTTGAAAAGACAGAAAAATATCTGTGTCTGACATCAAAGCGTGCTCACAAAAACCGTTTGAAGTGAAGACGAAAGTTGCTGGGAATATAGAACGCGCCCCTTTAAGAAATTCGCAATATATTCTCACTACCTATTAGCAGAATTCAATTAATTGGGATGATGACTGAATTCTAATTTTCACGTCTTGTCATAAAATATTAAAATACCGTAGAAAAAGATACAATTCTGTGAAATTAGAATTAAAATCGGCTTAGAAATACATTAGATACAAGCATTTTAAGTTCTTAATTTGGAAGCGATTAGACAGAGAGATCCGACATCAACCGTGACGTCATTATTGAGTACGGCCATATAAACTCCTTGTAAAGTACCGTTTTGCTATATCTTGGTTGTTTTTATAGTTATTCGAAAACCGATTTTTTCTTTCTGTTTATTATATGAATGAGCTTCTATTAAAGCAAAAAAATTTTTTTGTCATCTAGCCTATTATCAAACCTTTGATGATATTGATTGTTTCAGATTTTCCCTGAAACGGTTTTAAAAAGCGGTTTTGTGGTTCCATTCCTATAAGTTGGGGTATTTTTTCAGTATGGTTGGTTACCTCTATTTCAGCGAAGTGTTTCATCAGTCATCAATAACATCAATAGCATTGTTGTTCCAGCAGTATCTAGTACCAAGTCTCCTTGGTACTAGATACTGCTGAAACAACAATGCAGACGACTCTAGTACTTGGTACTAGAGTCGTCTAGGGCCCACCATCCGCGCGAGCCCGAGCTAGTTTAGGTAAATTTGTCTAGTCTCCGTTTGTGTGCGTCGCTCACGCACACAAGCGCACTCGGTCGAGCGATCGGTGCGGCCGCCTAGCAAAATACCGTAGGTGTTTATTTTGGAAAATGTTAATAGTTGTTTATGACTGTGTTAAACTATAGTAAATACAGGCATATGTTTATCAAGTTTTATTTTTACAAGCTTTTATTTAGCTTGCACTGTAAGTATATGTATAATGTAGATTTGACCACTTCCCGGTTTCCGATTGGGCTGAAATTTTGCATGCATATGTATATCGCGTGACAGATAATGCAATATTATGATAACATGGAGCTGATCTGATGAAGGAACTGGACGGTGGCAATAGGAACTCCGTAATAAAACGACGCAACCCCATCGAGTTCAGGCTCGTTTGATTCGCATTGACGAGTATGAGTATTTTGATTCATTATGGTAACCGGGTCTGATGCTGGAGTTCAAGATGGCCATAGGAACTCCGCAATAAAACGACACAACCTCATCGAGTTTGGGCTCGTTTGATTCGTATTGACGAGTACTTTGGTCCCATATGGTAACCAGAGTCTGATGCTAGAGTTGAAAGGTGGCCATAGGAACTCCGCAATAAAACGACACAGCCCCATCGAGTTTGAACTTGTTTGATTCGTATTGACGAGAACTTGGATACTATATGGTAACCAGAGTCTGATGCTGGAACTGGAAGGTGGCCATAGGAACTCCGCAATCAAACAACGCAACCCCATCGAGTTTGGGCTCGTTTGATTCGTATTGACGAGTACTTTGGTCCCATATGGTAACCAGAGTCTGATGCTAGAGTTGAAAGGTGGCCATAGGAACTCCGCAATAAAACGACACAGCCCCATCGAGTTTGAACTTGTTTGATTCGTATTGACGAGAACTTGGATACTATATGGTAACCAGAGTCTGATGCTGGAACTGGAAGGTGGCCATAGGAACTCCGCAATCAAACAACGCAACCCCATCGAGTTTGGGCTCGTTTGTTCGTATTGACGAGTACTTTGGTCCTATATGGTAACAAGGGTCTGATGCTGGAGTTGAGAGGTGGCCATAGGAATTCCGCAATAAAACGACACAGCCCCATCGAGTTTGGGCTCGTTTGATTCATATTGACGAGTACTTTGGTCCTATATGGTAACCAGGGTCTGATACTGCAGCTGGAAGGAGGCCATAGGAACTCCGCAATAAAGCAACACAACCCCATCGAGTTTGGGCTCGTTTGATTCGTATTGACGAGCACTTTGGTCCTATATGGTAACCAGGGTCTGATGCTGCAGCTGGAAGGAGGCCATTGGAACTCCGCAATAAAGCAACAAAACCCCATCGAGTTTGGGCTCGTTTGATTCGTATTGACGAGTTCTTTGGTCCTAAAATAATAGTAAAAAGATTTTTAAAAACAATCTTTTATTTAATGCCCTAATAAGACGAAAATAAACTTAAATTTATTACATGATACATTTTTTATAAAATATAAAAGCTTGTCGCAAGATTAACCTATAAATAAAAACAAATATTTTTTTCTTAGAATTACCAATATTTATTGAAATGAATATTTTCTTGTATTCAACGCACTTTTTAGTGCATTGTAGCCATTCGCTGGATTGTAATGAAAAAATAAATTAATGTTTATTTTCCTCTTTTTAGGGCATTAAAATAAAAGTTTGTTTTTATAAATCTTTTGTGATAGCGGCCAACTTGGTTTTTAGTTTTTTCATGGTGTACCTACTGTATTTTACAAGTCATGCACTTTCATTTGATACCCATATTGTGGGGATTGTACATAAAAATAATCTGTCAATTTGTGACGGCGGCTGTAACTGAATGAAGTTAAAATAAACTCAGAATTGTATTTTGTGGTTTTAATATAATTACGAACCATACAATGTTATAAAAGCAATGGAATGTCAAAAAATATAAAACAAAACAATAATCAAATCTATCAAAAAATAATACAAAATAGGAATGCAAAGTAATAGAGTAAACGTATCAAAAGGACAGTGACACACGTTCGGGAACAGCGGCCATCTTGGATTTAATTATTTTTCATAATATACCTACTATATTCTACAATTCATTCTACAATTCAAGCTCTTTCATTTGATATTTTGACAAATTGAGGAAGGTCGCACAAAAGAAATTGATGGGGTTGCATACGGATATTATCTAGGCTAGGATCAAAGTACTCATCAAGATAAATCAAACGAGCCCAAACTCGATGGGGTTGCGTTGCTTTATTGCGGAGTTAATATGGCCATCTTCCAGCTCCAGCATCAGACCCTGGTTACCATATAGGACCAAAGATCTCATCAATACGAATCAAACGAGCCCAAACTCTATGGGGTTCTGTCGTTTTATTGCGGAGTTCCTATGGCCTCCTTCCAGCTGCATCATCAGACCCTGGTTACCATATAGGACCAAATAACTCATCAATACGAATCAAACGAGCCCAAACTCGATGGGGTTCTGTCGTTTTATTGCGGAGTTCCTTTGGCTACCTTCCAGCTCCAGCATCAGATCATGGTTACCACATAGGACCAAAGTACTCGTGAATGCGAATCAAACGAGCCCAAACTCGATGGGGTTGTGACGTTTTATTGCGGAGCTTCTATGGCCACCTCCAGCTCCAGCATCAGACCCTGGTTACCATATAGGACCAAAGTACTCGTCAATACAAATCAAACGAGCCCAAACTCGATGGGGTTGCGTTGCTTTATTGCGGAGTTCCTATGGCCTCCTTCCACGGCTCACCTTTAGATTAACAACCCACGATACTTATCATCGGAAAGACTATATTTTTTTAAGTACATTTGTGAAGTTTTACGTTTCGGAAACTTATAGTTTATTTATAATAATTAAATATGTAAAGTTTGTAATTTTGTATGAAAAATATCGATTAAGTTTCTTCTATCTTGTATTTGATGGCAACGACCCTTTAGATTTTGCCATTTTATAGTGAGATGCGTTTCGTTACATTGATCATCGATACTAAACCAATTTGTTTTAGGCAATATAACTAATTAAAATGAGAAATATATTAAAAATAATGTTACTTAAATATGTCATTTGCAAAATAATTAGTATTTTAAGAATTTAATTATCATATTTTTATCACTTTGATACTAACAAAACGCAATGAAATGGCGGCCATTTTGATTTCAAGCTGTCAAGTGTCAAAGTCAGAACACGTCAGTCGTAGCCGCGAAGTTTAAATCATCTTTTTGTCTAGAAGACTAAAGAGCAGGGGGGGGGGGGGGGGGGAAATAGGTGACGAAATTGCCTACTGTAGGTTAGGTTAGGTTCAGAACATGACCATGCGTAACGGAGCGAGCGAAGCGAGCGCAGCGTCATACTATTCTCTGGGAACCTATACCACTAAAATCATATAATTAATTCTTTGATCTTCCAATTTTTACATCTTCTAATTCTTAAATAGTTTCTAGATGTGGCGCAAACATGAGTTAATACACAACCCAACCTTTTCCCATACATTTTAAGGTTAGGTTTGTGAAAAATTTTAAAATTAATATCTTGAAAACTACGCATTGCCGAGAGGGGGGAGTGGTACAGGGGGGTAGCTCCCCTCCTCCCCTACCCCCCCCTCCACCCCCCACCCCCCAAATCGTGGGTTGCTAATCTAAAGCCCTTCCTCAATTTCAATTTCTATGCAGGCTGTACTATAAACTACAACTCCTTACAATCATCATCATCATCACAGCTCATAATATATGTCCCCACTGAGGGGCTCGATGCTACCCAAGGGTTAGGGTAGTAAGGCTTAAGTCAGCCATGCCGGCCTCGTGCGGTTTGGTCGACTTCACATACACCTTTGAATTTCTTCATAGATGAATCCAGGTTGCCTCATGATGTTTTCCTTCACCATAGGAGCATCGACAAATGTACATATGAAATTTGAAAATCGAAAGACACATTGGTACCTGGCAGGATCGAACCATGGACCTCCCGATGAGAAGGACAGTGCCGAGTCCACAGCACCTCCAATGCATCCATACTTGTCTAGAAGATGTCAATTAATATAGGAAAAAAATCCTTGGTTTCTAAAAATAGTTCTATTTCTTTACAGGCATTGCCAAGTGGAGTCACGTTCAAGACTTTTATGACCGAGATAATGTAAATCCAAATTTCGTGTTTGCTCCATCACTGAGGAAGGATCACCTTAACCCTAATTGCAAAGAAAAGATGAAAGTTAGCTCAGGCAGCTCAGGTTTTGAGTCATTCGGTGGCTGCAGGCATATTTGCAAAAATATCCCAAGGTAAACTTACCTACATAATAATTTATATTGTTATATCAATTAATCTGAACCTGAAAATTTATAAAGATTTGATACGAATACCTAAAAATGTCTAAACTAAAATTTATAGCTCAGAGCAAAGAGTTCTGATTAAGAAAAGCCGTGGGTTCGATTCCCACCCCAGCTCCATAGCATGAACACTGAAACACAATAATTATGATAAAACAATAAATCAATATGAATGATAAAGCACTAAACTGTTTTATCATAGTGTGTTTTGTTGATCATGCTATGGGGCAGGCCTGATTAATTTTTTCTAGTTTAGTTTAATACCTTGAGATACTTAAACATTTCCTACAAAGTTCATAAAAAATTAACAAACAGCAGCTGATTTTAACTGAAAGTAATATTTATAAAAATATTTCATCCAGATGTTAGAATGTAAGATTTCTCATTGTGAGGGTGAATATTATTGGCTAAAATAAGGAAAACAGCTAGAAGAAATAAGTCGATTGAGTTGTAGTGTTGGACTGTCGGATGGCTCCTAGGAAAAATATTGCCTGAATTCCTAGTTTATATATTTCTATAGTTTTAACAATTTTCATTATTTAGTTTTTATTACATTTCCAGGGGAACTGCCTGCGGCGGCGGAAATTGTCGCCGTAAATAGCGACTCTGCTGATTTGAGGAGAGGCAAACCACACTCAACAAACATAACCATGAACTCACCGCATTTCAAAGTAATGAAAATTTTTTTGAGGAAGTAGAGTTTGTTGGATGCTGGAGCCCACCACCCACCACCTTCGAAAGATAGGTGGGTCAGGACCTTAAGAGGTATTTTGCAAATATTTGAAAATCTTAAAGAAAAACAGGATTAAATTTCTGTCAACTCGTCAGCTACAGCAGGATGCAGTGGAAAATTTATTTGGCTCAATCCAGGCAAATTGTGCAAATTGCAATCCTACTGCCTCACAATTTTATAGGTGGATTGAAAACATCTATAATTTCTAACCCACATAGAGTCAGAAAACTGAGAAACAGACATTTATTATACAATAATAAATAGTTTTAAGGACATGTTTTCTACACCACACACAAGCCAACAAGTAAAACCCCTAGAAGCCCCTGATATTGTGATCAATATGCTAGCTTCAGTGGACCACACAAGCATGACTGACTCAGCTGAAATGCAAGCTTGTGCTTATTATGTGGGTTTATTATAAAAAAAAAACTGAATGTGACTTGTGGTGTGTGTGAGAAGATATTAAAGTAGACAGAAAATGTACATTCATTCGTAGAATGTAAAGAGTATGTCGACATTAAGAAGAAATTAATTTATGCATCAAGAAATTTAATTAAATGCGTTGAAGATTGCGCTACTCTATGCGATAATTTCTTTTTAATGTCATCATCAATATTGGATTTAAAAACATTGTTATTAAAAAACCTCTGTGAGGATATAAATTTCACCTTTTAGAAACAGTGTGAGAAATAAGTCTCAATAAATGTAAAAATTATTATAAATAGTGTTTTTCACATAACTATTAAAAGGTATTATACATTAAAAAACCGAGAATATGTAGAATCTGGTTCAAAACTAGCATTAAAAACGAAGATGAACACAATAAAACATAAATAAAACTATCATACTTTTATTTAATTTTTACCTTTACTATTCTGCGAATTCTGACGTGATTTATGGAAACTAGAAAATAATATGCAATGATTTATAATTAAAATCATTGCATATTATCTAGTTTCCATAAATTACGATTACAATAAAAAATTAATATTACACTGCTTTTGAATTTTACCGCGTAAATAGTGCGTGAGGCCACAGTAAGATGGCAGCACAGTCAAAATTTGTCCAACGTGTTTTTCTTTGTAGTTGTCATTCTTCCCTTGGGTATATGTGTTCTGTGGCTCAAAGCGACGTGCTCTCACTTCGAGTCTCCATTGCACACTGAATTTCGACGCGCCCGAGCCAAGTATTTGTAAGAAAATCGATAAATGTATGTAAAAAATTTCATATAAAAATCAATATACGATAATTAAAAAAAATACCACGGTGTCAGTGTTTTGCTTACCCTTATTCTATATATTTGTTAAATGAAAATACAATTGGGTTAATTAATGAGGGGTGCGATGTCAGACAACCTCCTTGTGGTGCACCCTGGGCAACTCGGCAGATTCTCTGTCGCGGGCGAATAGTCTGACGAGAGGACCCTCCATAGAGGGGGGGTGTGGGATGGCCAGGTTTAACCCGGCGGGCCACTTCGTGTGGCCACCCGCTTCATGCGGGGAAGGGCGAAGTCCCCTCTTCTTATTTTAAGAAGAGGTGTGGCTTTCACCGGAAGCCTGATTTGGGCGGCTACCTTGAAGGTAGCAGAGTGGAGGCGACTTCTCGCCACGGCGCTTCGCGCCTGCCGGGGGTTTCCGTGAGCTTCGGCTCACCCGCGCGGCGGTGGATCCAGTGGGATCTGCCGTCGGGCAACCCGTTACCCGCATTGAGCGGGCCGGGGGCCCGGCGCACTGAGCGTCGGGTCGCGTGGAAGACAACCACAATAAAAAACCAGTCCCGGGGTGTAGAGCGACGCAGAACCGCTCCACAAAGTAGCAGAGCCAGGAGGAGAGTCCGGCTACGGACATGTCACAGGCAGGGGGTCAGCGGGAATAAGGCCTGGCTGTTGTCCCCTTCCCCTTGTCTTGTGACGGACGGAGGAGCTGCTGGGGGGGTTTTTAGTGGGTAGGCCCGGGCCGTGTACGGTCTGGGGAGTCCCATATATCCTCGTGGTTTGGCTTCCAAAAAAAAAAAAAAAAAAGGGTTAATTAATGAAGCTAAAAATCACGAACGGTATATGGGTGTAACCCAAATTTTAAGTAAAATTGATGCTATTTTTTAACGAAATGGTATGTAAATTTGAAAAATGGTGACGGTGATAGTGTTAACACATAATTTAAGATCTTAAATTTATTTTTTCCCGGTCAATTAACTCGAACGTTAACGTAAAATATCAAAAACGCCAACGGCCTTTTTGCTATTTTTCGCGCCATGGGCCCTTAATATACCGCAGTAAAAAAATATATGTTACTCTTGAAAATATTTTTGAGAATATCCATGTCCCCAAACGAAATTTTAATCAAAATTTTCCGTTAAAAATGCCAAAGACACCCATCAAAAACAGCTTCCAGAAGATAATCCGAGTTATTTAACAAAGGTTATTTTAATGTGATTTTCAGGGAATACACTTAATTTGATAATATTGATGTTTCATATCTTTAAATAACTTACTTGTTCACGCTCGAGGAAGAGCGAGTGGCGGCACTGCATTCTAGTCTGTGCAGTGACAGCTTTTTTTTGGCGGCCGGCCGCATGTGATATGTCAGTTGAGTCGAGTCGAAATGTCATGACATGCTTAGAGGTTATGGCAGGCCGGAATAAAATATAATATACAATATTCAAGCAAATAGTGATTTGCGCGGCGCACCTAATATCGGGGTGCGAAAGCCCGCTTTGTGTTGTGCGAAATCGCGTGTGTGAGTCGTGGTGGCCTATTAGGCATTTGTAGTGCTCCGGTCTCCACCGGTGGATCCACTGCAGATCTTCAGGAGCCGCGACTTCCTTCGAGCTAGCTCAGGAAGTCCACCGGCTACGGAGGAGACGGACGGAGACAATAGGACTCGGGGTAAGCCACAATCCTTTCTATGAGCTGTTAGTAATCAGCAATCAACCCAAAATTCCTTATTCGGTGAAACGCCGACTTGGTGGAGTCTACTTGGGGCACCACCATCTCTTGGTAGCAGAGCGTGGTTCTTAGATTTGAGTATTTCATTAGTATTGTACAATTAATATTGTAATCTTGTTGGTTGTCCAAACGGGCAATACATATTAATTGGTTTTGATTGCTGATTTTAAACCGACTACCAGCTCATTTGTGGACCGATCTCCTTAACTAATTGTCATTGTATATGAAAAATTGAGGTTAAATGTCTTTTGTTGTTCTAGTTAAGTTCTAGCATTTACCTATATTTAAATTTTGGTTTGTTTTTTCATATCTTTGTTTTGCCCTTGAATATTTTGTTTGTTAAGTTGTAAACTTATACTTGAATTTGATTTGTTGAAAAAATTTTGCTGCTAAATGACTTTGCTGTTGTTGTAATACACTATATTGCTGTGTTAAGTTTTAGCATTTACATTTGATTTTGTTTTGTTTGTCTTTGAATATTATGTTTGTTAAGTTATTGACTTAATGCTTGAATTTAATTTGTTTGAAAAATTCTGTTGTTAAATGCCTTTGTTGTTCTAGTTAAGTTCTAGCATTTACACTTGATTTTGGTTTGTTTATATATTTTGTTCTGCCTTTGAAGTTCCTCCCGATCTGTTTTATTGTCTGCGGTTGTCGGTCTGTTTGTCTGTGTATTATTATAGAGTATCTTAATTTTGGTGCAAAATGGTCCCGCCAGTCAGCCCGCTTAGTGGTGCCCGCGCGGGTGCACAAAAGATTTTGAGATGGTTTGCTAGTGCCGTCGCTTTGGTAGACCGACCAGACCGAGAACAGGCCTTGTTAATTCGGCATGAGGGAGTACCGGCTCGCTTGAAGGAATTGGAGCAGCTTTTCGTTCTTCATCAACAATATTTGCTCGACCACCCAGCCGAGGGTGCCGCTGAGTTGCGGGCAGTCGACCAATTTAATGCCGATTATGATCAGTGTTTTGAACAGGCGGATGTGATTATAAACAAGGCTCAGGCAATCCTATCCGCCCGGAGGGGTGAGTCGTGCACGCCCGGGGAGGTCAAGCCTACCCCGGCCGGCTTGCTGGGCAGACTGCCCACTTTAGACATCCCAACCTTTGATGGGAACCTGGCTTCTTGGATGGGGTTCATTAACCTCTTTGATAGCCTGGTTCACTCGAGGGACGCCCTGTTCCCTAGCCAGAAATTGGCCTATTTGCTCTCTGCCTTACGGGGAGAGGCTGGTGTACTTGTCCAGCATCTACCTGTCAATGATGACAGTTATGATATTGCAAGGGCGTTGTTGACCGCCCGGTATCAGAATGTTCGCTTGCTAGCGGACACACATGTGGCTGCCATTTTAGGGCTGCCACGAGTATCGCGGGTCTCCTCATTGAGGAAGGAGATTTTGAACCCGCTGCTGAGCGCTATTAACGCGCTCAAACGACTTGATCTACCGGTGGACCAGTGGTCCTTTATTTTGCTCCACCTCATCCTCGATAAGCTTCCCATGGAGATGAAGGGACGCTTCGAACAAAGGTACGGGGGCAATAGTGCCTCGTACCTCCCCCCCTTCTCGGATCTCCTCAGATTTTTGGAGGATGAGTGTCGGATGACCGACCACTTGGATCTGGTTCCTATACCGGGACCGAGTACAGGCCGCTTTGAGGCGACCCGGGCAGCGCCACGGAGAGAGCGCCGCCCGTACAAGCAATATACTGCAGTGCGGCAGAACTCTCCACCCGGGGAGAGGCCGATGCCTTGCAAGTGTTGCAAGCAGGATGGCCATCGTTTGCCGGCCTGTCCCAAATTTGTTGGCCTACGCACCGAGGGGCGTAGGAATATGGCCAAACAGCGGAATTGGTGCTACCGCTGCCTGGGGGCTCATATGGCCTCGGCTTGCCCCCACCCACGAGATTGTCACTGTTGTGGAGGGGCCCATCACCCCCTTTTGTGCTTCAACAATAGAGACACTCGTGAGGTGGTGAGAGAGAGGGACTCGCGCACGGGCGGGGGCCCTCGCAGGTCACCCACATCTCCGAGGAGATCGGAGGGGCGTGCCACCCCTCCGCGGAGAGTGGAGAGGCGCCCCCCCTCCCGTGAGAGGATTGGGCGCCCCACCCCCCCTACGGGCGGGGGGGATCGACGCGCCGCTTATGAGGCGCCACCGCGGGATTGGGCCGCGGTTATTAGGGAGCCACGTCGGGAGACAATACGCTTCTCTCCCCCTCTGATGGAGAGACCCCGGTTGTCACGGGCTCCCCCAACTTTCGCCCATCATGGGCACCGCCCGGCCCCCCGATGCAGCTTTGGTCGGGGTGTGTACGTGCCGGATTGGGACCCGCTCGAGCGCCTTGAGCGCCCTATTCCTCCGCCGCGCACGCATTTTTCTTCGGACCCCCCTTCCCCCCCGTTGCGGGGAATGCGGGAGGATTTTCACTAAACCAACTGTCGGCTGCAACCCCCCCACAGGAGCAGGTGCTGTTACCAACAGCCTCCGTACAGGTGTGGGGCCCGAGGGGCACCTTTGTTTTAGTTCGCGCCCTTTTGGATACGGGAGCTCAGGGTTGCATTGCCTCCAGCTGGCTGGTCCGGCAGTTGAGTTTGAACACATCTCCATACCTTGAATCGGTACGAGGAATCGGAGACCTGCAGATCCCGGATCCGATCGGTCAGGTTTTGTTCTCCTTCTCCCCCCACTTCTCTTCAGCGCCCAAAATTGGCGCTACCGCGATTGTTTATGAGAAGGTTGTTGGTCAGCTTCCGCAACAGCACGTTTCGCGCGCTGTCGTTGATGCGACATCAGGATTGACCTTGGCTGACCCTTCCTTCCACCGAACCGGTCCGATTCACTTATTGCTCGGTGCCGATGTTCTAGGCCGCGTGTATTGTGGGAAGAGGAGAGAGTTACAGAAGGGTGGGCTGGTAGCCTTATCTACATCGCTTGGGTTTGTAGTGATGGGACCAGTTAGGCATAACCCACCATCTCCATCGGTGGACAGTTACATAACTGTTAGCTCCACCTTATCGGATGTCCTTCAACGGTTTTGGGAGGTGGAAGAGCCACCTACCGTGAAGCGAGTGAACCCCTTGGACGAGGAGTGTGAGTTGTTCTACCAGAACAATACAGGTCGCCTTCACTCGGGACGGCTGATCACTCATCTGCCCTTTTTGTCAGTTCGCCCCTCACTTGGCAGCTCCCGGCCGTTGGCCGAGAAGCGGCTGCTGTCCATGGAGCGTCGTATGAGTAGGAACTCCGACCTCAAACAGAAGTGATCAAACAGAGTGAATGTGTCGACTTCATGCGAGAATATGAGCAACTGGGGCACATGTCGGTCTCGCGACTGGACTGGCGAAACGAGGAACATAATTTTCTTCCTCACCACGCGGTTTTGAAACCTTCCACTGGGAAGATACGCGTTGTTTTTGATGGGTCAGCTCCTACGTCTACCGGAGTTTCGCTGAATCAATGTCTGCATGCTGGACCGAAGTTGCACCACGAGGTGGGCGATGTATTGACCAACTTCCGTCGCCATGCCGTCGTCTTTGTGACCGATATCCGGATGATGTTTCGGCAGACTGTGATTCACCCGGACGATAGACGATATCAGCTCATATTATGGAGGGAGGATCCCAGGGATCCCATGCTAGTCTACGAGCTGAACACCAATACATACGGTTTGCGTTCGAGCCCCTTTGTGGCAATTCGCTCACTTGTGGAACTCGCTGAACGTGAGCGGTTACGATACCCTCGCGCATCCTTGGTTCTCAAGGAGGATGCATTTGTGGATGATATTTGTACGGGCTCCTCTAGTGTCGAGGAAGCCTTGATTTTGCGAGATGAACTAATTGCTCTTCTCGGGGCTGGTGGTTATGAACTGAGGAAGTGGATGTCCAACTCACCTCAGCTTTTGTGTGACTTGCCAGACGACCACCAGCAGGAGCCTCATATTTTTGAGAATGCCAACACTCCAGATTTACTGTCTGTTTTGGGAGTGCAATACAGACCTGTCCAGGACACGTTCACCTATCGATTGGAGCTGCCAAGCCCCAAGGTCTGGACGAAACGGTTGGTTTTGTCTACAGTAGCTCGTACCTTTGACCCAAATGGCTGGATTAGTCCCGTAGTGTTTTGGATGAAGTGCTTCCTACAGGAACTTTGGTCAGCCGAAGTGTCGTGGGATGAGCCCCTCTCGGGCCGTTTGCTGCGAGATTGGGAGTCCTTCATGTCGTCTCTCCCTGACATTAACCGTGTTAGTATCCCTAGACATATACTGCCTAAGGGACGGTTTACGGCCAGCCTTCATGGCTTTTGTGACGCGTCTGAGAGTGGATACGCAGCCGTCGTATATATCCGGACGGTCGATGATAGAGGAGCTGTTAAGCTCCACTTGCTAATTGCTAAGAGTAAGGTTGCTCCACTTCGGACTCGGTTAACGATTCCGAAGTTAGAATTGTCTGGAGCTACTCTTCTGGTTCGTTTGATGAACCACGTTGTTGACACCCTGGGACGTAGTGTGGACTTTGAGTCGCTCTTTGCTTGGTCCGACAGTCAGGTTGTCCTGTGTTGGATTAAGAACTCCGTCCACTCCCTGGAAGTATTTGTGGCCAATCGGGTATCCCAAATAGAGGCCTCGAAGGCCACGTTGATTTGGCGCCACGTGCCAGGTGAAATAAACCCTGCTGACTGTGCATCACGTGGCAGCGAAGCCCCTCAGCTTATTGACCACACTCTGTGGTGGGGTCCCGACTGGTTGTTACAACCATCTTGGCCTTCCACACCAGCTGTGGTGAAGGTACCAAATCCGGGCTTGCGTGTTCACGCTGTCGAGACTATGGCGGCTCCAGAGCGGGAATTTTTATTAGACCGCTACAGTTCTCTGGACAAGTTGCTCGGCGTGACCGCTTGGATAAGAAGATTTATACGAAATTGTCGCCGGCCTCAGGACAAAGATTTGTGTCCGGTCCTCTCACCGCAGGAGCGCCAAGATGCTCTTCTGCATTGGGTGCGTATGACCCAGTCTAGAGCGTTTGAACCGGAACTTAAGATTTTCCGTACCGGGACGTCCAAATTGAAGGGACCCTTGGTGCGTTTGACTCCCTTTCTGGATGATAAAGGATTGTTGCGTGTAGGAGGCCGATTGAGGCACGCTAACTTGCCTTATAGATCACGTCATCCCCTGTTGCTCCCCAAGGACGGACCATTGGTGCGATTGTTGATCATTGATCGCCATGTGAAGAATGCTCATGCCGGATGTAATGCATTGACCGCGCTCCTCCAACGGGAGTTTTGGATTTTGTCAGCGCGAAGAATAATCCGATCTGTTATCTTTCGATGTCTGCCCTGCTATCGTTTACGCCCCGAGACGATGCAGCCCCAAATGGGTGATTTGCCTGCTGATCGTGTGAATGAATCGATGACCTTCTTAGGAGTTGGAACTGATTTCGCGGGACCGTTCACTATAAAAACGTCGCGACTCCGTAATGCTAAGACTGAAAAGGCTTACTTGTGTGTGTTTGTTTGTTTGGCCACTAAAGCCGTTCATTTGGAGGTGGTGAGTGCGCTCACCATGGACGCTTTCTTAGCAGCGTTAGGCAGATTTGTCTCCCGCCGGGGACTGCATTCTCTAATTCGGTCCGATTGTGGGACGAACTTCAAGGGCACTGATAGACATATAAGAGAAGTTTGTGAATTTTTAGATAAAAATAATATTGAGATCGGATCCACACTCTCCCGTAGGGGGGTAACATGGCGATACTCCCCGCCGTCTTGCCCTCACTGGGGAGGGATTTTTGAGTCTGTTGTAAAGGCCGCCAAGACTCACCTTCGCCGCGTTATTGGGGAGACTATTCTCACGTTCGAGGAACTCGCGACGGTGTTTCATAAGATTGAGGCGGTTCTCAACTCGCGTCCGTTATGTCCGTTGTCTACCGACGCGAACGATTTGCAGGCCCTCACGCCGGGCCATTTCTTGATAGGCAGACCACTTAACGCCCTGCCCGAGTATCCTTATAGAGATATCAATCCCGGACGCCTTTCGCGGTTTGAGTTGCTCCAGCAGCTTACCCAGAGTTTCTGGCGCCGCTGGCACCTTGAATATTTACACATTTTGCAACAGCGCGTTAAGTGGTCAGATAAGACAAACCCACCGAGGGTTGGAGACCTCGTGTTAGTGAAGGACCCAAACCTGCCACCCTTACGTTGGCGTCGCGGACGCATTGTCCAACTTACTCTAGGGTCTGATGGTGTGCCCAGGTTTGCCGAGGTCCTAGTTGGGGATTCTGTTTTGAAGCGCGCGGTCGCTACTCTTTCTCGCCTCCCCTTAGACTGATTTGGCGGACAGTCCGGGACTGTCCGGAGCGGGGGGATGTTCACGCTCGAGGAAGAGCGAGTGGCGGCACTGCATTCTAGTCTGTGCAGTGACAGCTTTTTTTTGGCGGCCGGCCGCATGTGATATGTCAGTTGAGTCGAGTCGAAATGTCATGACATGCTTAGAGGTTATGGCAGGCCGGAATAAAATATAATATACAATATTCAAGCAAATAGTGATTTGCGCGGCGCACCTAATATCGGGGTGCGAAAGCCCGCTTTGTGTTGTGCGAAATCGCGTGTGTGAGTCGTGGTGGCCTATTAGGCATTTGTAGTGCTCCGGTCTCCACCGGTGGATCCACTGCAGATCTTCAGGAGCCGCGACTTCCTTCGAGCTAGCTCAGGAAGTCCACCGGCTACGGAGGAGACGGACGGAGACAATAGGACTCGGGGTAAGCCACAATCCTTTCTATGAGCTGTTAGTAATCAGCAATCAACCCAAAATTCCTTATTCGGTGAAACGCCGACTTGGTGGAGTCTACTTGGGGCACCACCATACTAGTTTTCTTTAAAAAATACATATTTTGATTTTTTTCTCTCAATTTCAATAACGCACCGCGCCCGTAATCCAGTACAAATCATGTCTCAAGGTCGTCGTTGGCACAGATAGAAAAGGCGCGGGCGCGGCGCACCTGTGGCGCGCCATCGGTGCACCGCTTCTATCTGTTTTGTGCCCGTCCGTTTTCATACAATTAGTATGAAAGATCATTCGACAAGCTTCCAGATGGCGCGCTACGGTTGCAACGACGGGCGCGCCGGCCGTCGCACTGCTGGCGCGCAGCCGCGTACGTACGTTTCTCAGTCTATAGTGAGTGATGCGGGGGACCAGACGTTTCTTGCAAAAAAAAAATGCGTCAATTACGTGACGATGTTGATTTTAACATTAAATTTTGCGAAATAATTAAAGAACACCCACCACTATATGATTATAATCGTTCCGAATACTGTAATCGTAACGTACAAGACAAAATACAAGCGCTGACCGTAGCATACAAGCGCTGTTCGCGCCCACGGGCGCGCCTGCAGCGCGCTGCGAGTGCGCCACCGGGTGCGACTGATGCGCGCCGCGCCGCCTCTGTCTGGCTTGCGCCTTAAGAGCCTCCACGACCATACCCAACAGTGGCGCGTCCCTAGAACGTGCTCGCGCTAAGCATCACTGAGGGCATCAAAGGAATAACTAGGTAGCCGCAGCACTCTGCTGCAGAGTCCCCCACACACCCTTGCCCATTTTGGGGGTTGGACGCGTAAATGCATTCCTGTTCTAAAAATGGAGTTGTATATTTAGTTGCAAATCTTAGGCGTGGGCCAGATAGAAAAGGCGCGGGCGCGGCGCACCTGTGGCGCGCCATCGGCGCACCTGTGGCGCGCCATCGGCGCACCTGTGGCGCGCCATCGGCGCACCGCTTCTATCTGTTTTGTGCCCGTCCGCTTTCATACAATTAGTATGAAAGATCATTCGACAAGCTTCCAGATGGCGCGCTACGGTTGCAACGACGGGCGCGCCGGCCGTCGCACTGCTGGCGCGCAGCCGCGTACGTACGTACCTCAGTCTATAGTGAGTGATGCGGGGGACCAGACGTTTCTTGCAAAAAAAAATGCGTCAATTACGTGACGATGTTGATTTTAACATTAAATTTTGCGAAATAATTAAAGAACACCCACCACTATATGATTATAATCGTTCCGAATACTGTAATCGTAACGTACAAGACAAAATACAAGCGCTGACCGTAGCATACAAGCGCTGTTCGCGCCCACGGGCGCGCCTGCAGCGCGCTGCGAGTGCGCCACCGGGTGCGACTGATGCGCGCCGCGCCGCCTCTGTCTGGCTTGCGCCTTAAGAGCCTCCACGACCATACCCAACAGCGGCGCGTCCATAGAACGTGCTCGCGCTAAGCGTCACTGAGGGCATCAAAGGAATAACTAGGTAGCCGCAGCACTCTGCTGCAGAGTCCCCCACAAACCCTTGCCCATTTTGGGGGTTGGACGCGTAAATGCATTCCTGTCCTAAAAATGGAGTTGTATATTTAGTTGCAAATCTTATAGGAACGACTTGTACTAAACGTGACTTTAACCTATCTGGAGCCACATACCATCAGGTGGGTAGCCTACTTGTTTGTCAGTTTTGTTGTAAAAAAGTTAAGAGATTCGGTCGATTGGGAATTACGGATAAAGCTTTTTTATACAATGGGTCATAATAATTTTACTAAAAGAGATATAAAATAGGAAATGAGAGCAAGCACATTGCCGGACGAGGCTGTAGCTCTCTCCACCACTTAAATGATGAAGACGATGAAATTAAATAATTAAAGAATCTTTCGTTAAACAGCGCTATGAAGTAAAATTAAACATTTTATTTCAAGCGTTCTTGTCACTGCGAGCGGCCCTCATCTCACGGCTTACCGAACGCTGTGTCCACTTCCACGTCTGGCACCGAGCAAGACTAGTGCACTTAATAATAACAAATGTTCTGTCCAGCCAACTTTGCCGTTATTTTAAATTTCGAATGTTATTTTCAGTTGAAATTATTGTAAAGAAAATGCCAATGCGGAAAACTAGCGAACGTGTTGACAATGTCGACTTAAAAGGTGAACTGATGTTATTGTGAAATTTGTTGATGTGAGAATGTGAGATTGATTTTACCCGATTGTTACTGATAAAGTCTGAAACTATGTACTAAAGTAGGTAAGATAAGTAAGGTAAGATTTCTTTGACATTCAAAGTAGTATATTCTAGTGTATGTAAGCATACCATTGTATGTTTTACCTTTTTTATAATTACGAGTATCATGGCTTTGTGAAAAATTAATATTGTAAATAGCGATTTAATAGAGAGAACAAAAAATTGGTCCTTCCCAATTTTTTACCGGTTCTTCTCGCGAAGGCTCTCTCAATTTTCTAACAGGTGTAGAGTCAATTGCTTTTTCTACGGGACGTATGTACATTCAAGGCTAAAAATGTTTCCTTCTAATTAGAATTGCGTTTTTGGCGTCAGTAAGCGCCTGTAAAGGCCTGTACAATAATAAAGATTTTTGCATTTGAATTTAATAATAATAATTTGTGACAGGTTCTTCGACTATCAACACAGATATTATTATACAATATAAATAAAAAACAGTGCGTAAGTATTTAATTCAAACAGTGTATATTATTAAGTATACAGCTGTCATTATTATCAGCAGGTGGCGGTCTCCTCCCACCCTGCGCTAATAAGAGTTGATGGAAAGCGCCAGCGTATGATACGTTAGTTTATGTTCTGACAGATGTTATATAAATAAATATTTCTTAAACAGTCCTAACTAGAAATGAAAAAATTCACAAAAGCATTTAAAGGCGTTACACGTATTGGTAACAGAATTACAAGAGCGCCTACTAGACCTATCTTTCGCTATACTTAGAATAATTATCGTGGGACGGCTTCGTCTTGTCTACCAATTTGGTTAATTTGTACGGGCAAAAGAAATAATATAAGCGTTAGCTTCCCTCATTCATATTAAACAAGGTCTATTACATTTTAATTTGAGCACGGCGTATATTTACTCGTACATTATTAATACACGAATTAATCATCGCGGAGCTAGTATAGTCTGTACGGAGATGTTCGAAGGTAAATATCGTATGACTTCCCGTAAAAGACTTGAGATATACCTACTTTGCAACGAAACTTTAGATCATAAGATATACCTTAAGACAGAAGATTCTTCCAAAATCAAAGTTTTTATCACGAAGTTAGGCTCCTTACCTGTAGTTCGCAACGAGTGAGTGCATGCTATGATGACATCGATGACAGCACTCATAATAAACAGCGATTTTGATACCGAAAACACAGACACAGACTATATATAGTGTCCCAAGCACGAACCACTATAGTTAAAGTTATTGTAATCGTATTTTTTGTATAAAAACTATATCACTACGGTCGTTTAAGGAACTAAATGGTATAGTAATCGTATTTACTTACTATGAAATATTAAATGGACAGCTAGAAACACTATCGTAAGATTATCGTGAGCTCGTAAGCGTAACGATAGTTCTCTCACTGTAAAATAGTCGGTGAGAGATATTATTTTAGCTGTCGAATAAAACGATACGACATGTCAATTAATTGAGTTCGTGCTGACGATTCTCATACTTTAGCTCTCGTTAACTATACCATTACCATTACGCAAAATGGTAATGGTATATCTCTCACCGACTATTTTACAGTGAGAGAACTATCGTTACGCTTACGAGCTCACAATAGTCTTATGATAGTGTTTCTAGCTATCCATTTAATATTTCATAGTAAATTACTATACTTTAACGACAGTAATTTATACTAGGGCTACAGATAGCACTTCTATGCAGTAACTACTACCATTTGAGGAACGTGGATTTATTGAGAAAAATCCATCAATTTGAAAAACCTCAATCATCGTTACAGGTTTTTTTTTCATACCATCCCGTGTGAATTATAAGCAAACCGTTATTAAAATTTGTTGATTATCTAGTAAGTAATAATATCTATGTCATTTGCTTGACAGCTAATTGAATGAATCTTACTGATAGTCTGTTTAAAAGAATTGTATTGTCATGCTTAAGAAGTGCGTGTCTGAATTTCACAAATAGTCAAGTACGCTTCCACAAATAACGTTTCGACTCAACTAATTTTCATACCAAATTTCCATTCACCGCTATTGATGTAATCTTAAAAAAACCACTCCTTGACTGAACCCAAAGTTCATCCGAGACGCCTAAGTCGTTTGGGTATTATGCAAATAATATTATGAAAGGGGTAGTGCAGGAGCTCGGACTTATGAATATTCAAGAGGACGTCATTACAAAAGTTCTATTTTTATTATGAGACCCTCTCGGCTGCGACTATAATTAGTACCGACAGACATTAAAAGGATTTCGCAAATGATATTCTTCTGCAGCCTTATAATACCCGAACTCCCGAATGGTACATTGCTAGTGTAGGTACTGTTGCTTATTTAAGGGCATCCTGAAGAAATTATGATTAAATTACTTAGTCTTCATCTTAAATTCTTCGATTCTGATGGGTAAAATCTCAAGGATAAGATAATGAGACTATCCTTATTACAAGCACTGAAAACTTTTAATCTTTAACAGTAATGATTGCTTGAACGGTTTCGACAATTTATTTAAATTAATTTTATGTAGTTCAGCTACTATAATTGTAATTGTAAAAATTGGAAAATTGAATATTACTTACAAAAAGTGTTGTTCGAATTAAAATTCAAAGTACCTAAGTGAAACTGCATAGTGCATAGTGAGTCCTACATGAGCATAAACATCGTGAAGAAACTACTTACGAGTATATAGCTTGGGATTGACAGGAACATACATCTGAATATGTATGAGTCCATTTGAAATATTGCGTAAATATTGTATGTGACGTCGAGCGTTTCAAACGGCAAAATAGTGTAAAACGAATCTGGCCTACTTTTGCACGTTATTTTTGTTATTGACAGCTTCGCAATATTTATAGTTTGTGGCGCGTTCACCTAAACATACAAACATTCGTTGGCACACAACAAAGATTTCCTACTTGTTGTTGTATACATAGTATATATATATATACATAAATTTATGAGGCCGTAAAAAGACATTGTCGTGTCTGCGGACTAAATAGCACAATTCTTTGTATTACACAATGAAACCGGAATCAAATATTTATTTTGTCAACAAGCATTTGCGTCAGGATTACAAACGGCGGGACCATTCCACTTTGATGTTTTCGATATCGGATACAATATACTGTTTCATGATTTTGACCTTATCAAGGCACCGATTGAAGAATATTGCGATGATACAGATATTTAAAAAAATTGTCTTTATATATCCATGATGTGTATATGTGTATGTGTATATATAAAATTTTAAACTAAGCTAATTTGATTGAGTTGCGCAACTCACATTAAAATAAGAGTAGTCGTAAGTCTTAATATAATTTAATATTATATAGAATGGATCAAAAAGAAACTTTTAAAAAATGAAAAAGGCACGGACCACGAGTCTGTGGAGAGTGAACTATGTATAAAAAAAAAGGCACCGATTGATGAGTGGGTATTATAGAATTAATGAATGTGTTACATTGCCATTGCTATGAAAAATGTTAATCATTCGAAAAGTGGAACGCCTTTACTTCTAATACTTAGTACTTACTGATATCGTGATAGATCATAATGTAAAATTTCCGCACAGTGAAAATCTTTTTACTGGATTTTGAAGGACAGTCGATCAGCGATGCACATTATGCAGCTATGTTAGTGATAGTTGGGTCAAAATTATAGGTATTGTTATAAAAGTTGTCCAATACTAAACTAGACTTTAATTTTTAACTTTGCTCTGGTCATTGATCCAAATAGGCTCTACTATAAAAAAATAAAAACAGGGTTGACAGTGAAAAAAATGTTTGGTATAAGCAGTCTCAAACATATTACTTACTAGGCAGCGTAATTTTATTTTATTTATTTATGTTTAATATGAAATAGTTGAGTTGGTTGTTTAATAAATAGAAGTAAGGTAGGTACCGAACCGATGGATGGAAAGCAATTAGAAGACGTGTGTAAAATAATTACATACTAGTAGCTTGAATCTAGGTGAAAAAAAAAATAGTCACAGCCAAATCTGAGCCATCGTTACGCTCTTCATATGAAATCCCTTTTTTACGTGAAAGCTGTTTTTCTAAATGTGTTTTTAGCCGAGATCCAACGCTTGTATGGTAGCTTTACATAATATCACAAGCCCCTATTAGATACTCAAGCCAAATTGATCTGGTTTGGTGTGATACCATAATAGATATCCCGGACGTGACGTCAGGTGATGATAGAGTTACAGCCGAGCTTCTAAAAGCAAGTTGACTACCAGTCCGGAAGGCTTTTCAAAGGTTATTCAACTCCGTCGTACATTAGGGCAAAACGCCTAATTCGTAGCTTGAGAGTTAACTTTAAAAAGAGGTTAATCGACTAATTCAACTCGCTCAAGAATATGCTACGATAGCTTTCAGAGCGCTGCCGTTTGGGACTCAGCATATTCTAGATATATCTATCGCAGTGTCTCAAGGCAAACGTCTTAAATTCGCGCGTGTTGTCAGTGATGTCGTACGGAAATGACACCTGATTGCATATAATGACCTCATAAGAATTCTCAAGGTCACCCAAAGAACAACGGAGAGGGCTATATTCGGATCTCTACATGATTGAATCAGAAATATAGATCCGTAGAAGCACTCAAGTGACCAAAATAGCCCAAGGAATTGCGAACCTTAAGTAGCAGGGGGCATATTGCTCGCAGGACTTGCAGCCGTTGGGTCCTCAATAGCGGCTGAGTTGGGGAAAACGCAGCGTCGGTAGCTCCTTCGTGAGGTGGAGGGAGCAACGACCCCATGAGTATTACAGGAAGACGCTAGACCTAAAAAGGACAGGATCGATCGGTTTAGAGATCCTTGGGGGAGGCCTATGTCCAACAAAAAGCGACTGATGGTTGAAATGATGATGTATGTGCAATTGTACATACACCACTGTCGTCAAATGCTTATGAGTGGAAGAGAAAAACGAAGTTGACTCTACAACTGTTTCGAAGCGGAAGCCTTTATGAAAACAACAATCAAAAATTCGGCACGGCTCCTTCCTATTTTTCTACAGCCATGTGCTGTTACTACCGTTCTCTACACAGGCCCTAGGTATAGTTACTATTTTGTACAGAGATTGTAGCAAATGCCACTGTTTACTACATAATATTCTGTATTTGTTGTGGAGTTTTTACTCCGTTTGAATTAAATTAAGTTCGGAATTTCTAGATAATTAGTCTGCTAACTATAAAAGAAATAGCAATCAAATTGCGCTGAATGGTCAATATAAGAATGAAATTTTTTACTGCCCCCGTTCCTATTTTTCTTATGTTGAAATTATCATTATCTTTATAAACTCTCAGTCAGCGAATAATAACCATTATAAATGCGTTCGTTTCAAGCTGGAATCTTATCCAGGAAACAACCGCCCGACGTGACTTATCTAATGACCTATGTTGGATCTAATGAGGCTCCAATAATTTTCTCGACGATTTAACAGAAATTACCAGACTGTGTTATAATTGACATACCTAAGATTCTCAACAAATTCAGCTAGACAAATTCGATTGACTACGTCATTAAGGTCCCGTTCCGTGCTTCAAAAGGAGAAAGACGGAATACTTTGTTGTCTGTGTGTCAATGTGTCGGTCTGTTTTTCAAGACTTTTGTCGGGGACCGTAGATATGCGACGCTTCATGTAGCATCATGAACGTAGCAATCATAATCACCAAACCCCATCTTGACTGCTATGTACAATACTCGTATTACGTGGCATATACTATGCAAATATATTATATCAAAAAATCTACCAACATTATTATTAGGTAGTTAACTTATATCATTAACAGTAACAGAACCACTACATTTGTCTTTTCCTTTTTTACTGCAAGTCCATATAGATGTAGGAGTATTTTTATTATCTTTATTTTATATTTATAAAATTGGTATCCGTTGTATAACATAACATTTCCTTCGTATTATTTTAATTCCCTCGCTCATTTTGCAACAATTATTCACTTATAAGGTAAAACTTTAACAGACACCATCAGACAACAATCGGAGAATCTAGACTAGGTGACTTTGACATTATATAATTATAATGATGTAGGGCATAAATCGGGAAGTGCAAAGAGATTGTGATAATTCAACCAATATAATCTTCCAAATATAACAGTGGTGGACCACAGGTAGAATGTAGTTTTGTTACAATTACCTGTAGTCCCATTTTCGAGCACGGGGTAAAGGGGAGAAAAAATTACCCGTGGACCTATTGTGGGTCATAGCAGTGGGACCACGGTTAATAGGGCGAAATTATAATTATATATATCAAATACTCGGGTCTACGGCCTCTTTCAGCTGTGAAAAAAACATATTTGTTAGTCAACGTGATCAAAGTATATGGCCGTTTATGTCGCATATGTATGTGTTCTTATATTATTTTTAACATTTAAGTGTTTTCTTGTATTTTTTTAATTTTTATCTTTTTAGTGGATTTAATACCAGCTCGCTAAAGTAACTTGATAGAATAAGCCTATTGTATTTAAAAAACTAACCTCTTACTCCTAAAAGTTACGGATCCTTCCATCATCAGCTCGACCTATGCTATGCTCGACTACCAGACTCAAATACCTGAATAACTTAGGTAAAAACATGAAACACGTTGGATGGACGTACCAATAAAATTTAACGGTTTTCCTGGGATCATCAGATGCCAAATTTGGTGACAATGGGACTACCGCAGAAGTATACTCTATCGAATACAAAAAGAATTTTGAAAATCGGTCCACAATTGGCGGAGCAATTGCGTAATACACACATAAAAAAAAACATTATACGCATCGAATTGAGAACCTCCTTTCATGAAGTCGGTTAAAAAGAGTCGATATTTTGGCGTATGTCCTGCAATACGCGTAAATTTAAAACAACCAAACTTTGAAATCAATATAAACATTTCTTGTCAGCATAATTGATGCATTATCAGCATATCTGATGTAGTTTTTCTGTTATGAAATTAAAAAGATTAGCTGAAAGCACAGAACATATAATAGTACTTCGCTGAAAGTTCTTTGTTTACAAATTATTTTCTAACTAGATATGATGTGACCATCGCAGCAGAACGGGCTTAATGTTCATGACTAGAAATAGAATCAGACACAGTGAACACTTCTGGAACCAACAAAGCGAACGGAGAATAAACGAGATTTTCTTTAGTTTCATTCGTCTACCTATGTTCAAGTCGTAGATTTATTTGTACAGTTATGCGAAGGAAAGGATTACGTAGGTATACACTTGCAGAATGCAGAGTGCTATAAATAAACGTATCGTCAGTTAATTATCAATTTGGCATTTGTTGAAATACATAGGTTATACAAATTGTTTGGTACATATCCTATCAATCTGAAACCTACCCATGGTAACGTAATTCATATAAAAGTTATTATATAAAAATTAACTTTCTAATTCCCCATAGATTATTTATTTTAACTTTAATAACACCACTTTTGATGTTATCAAAAATTCAGAATTTTTAAGTTTTATACGACTATGTTAGTAAGGGAAGGTTGCGGCTTGATAGGGTTTGTGCCAAATACTGTATAAAAGTAACAAACAAAACGTTTGCGATTACATTTGCAAAGATGATATTTGGTTTCTTTTTTTTTCTCATCTCTAATCATAACGTAACTAATCACAGATTAGTATCTCATATTTTTTACCTTAAACCCCGTAATTTTATATCGCATGTACTGTTAAATTAGCACAGTGTTGCTCACCCTTTTGTAAAGTTTTTTCAATTGTGTTTAATAATGTCAATATATATCTATAAAGATATTTTTTTTTTGTATTTGTTTATTTTTTCGTTTAACAAACTCTCATCTCTAATCATAACGTAACTAATCACAGATTAGTACTGCGTTATTATCATTATCTGCCCTTATCGATTATGAAAACTTTTGTTATTATATTATTTGACTTGATGTTACCATGTAATCTCAAAGTAAAAAGATTAAACTTTGTAAGGAAATATTTTATAAGCTGGAGACGTCAGTTAAGAAAGTGGCAATAATTCCCCGAAAGACTTAGAAGAAGCTAAGCCGAAAGATGATGAATAAAATTGTACCCACGTGAAAACTTTATTGTGATTTAATAGTGACAAATAACATGATTTTCACTAATGAAAATCAAGTAATTTGATCGAAAATATTTGAAAGAAATCTATATTTTAATATCACGCATCATGTTACAAAATTAATATCAATGCCCTGCCTAATGTTTTGTGTAAAATAAATTTATGAATAAATTTAAAAAAAAAAACTTAATCTCTGTACCTTTTTGGAGATATTAAAAAAAAACACTTTCCCTCCGTAGGGACAAAACAATAATTATGTTTTACTCCCTTTCCCTAGGTAAAATACGACTTACTTCTTGAGCAGAATTTTGTTCCTATTAGCTTATGATTAATGTAAGTTCAAAGTGATTTTACGTTTGTTAATTTTGTTATCTAATATAAAATAAAAGCCATTCATAATGTTGAGGGTTTTAGATAAATAAAAAAATTAAGAATATTAACACGTTATCTCATATTTTTTTCCTTAAACCCCGTAATTTTATATCGCATGTACTGTTAAATTAGCACACAGGGTTGCTCACCCTTTTGTAAAGTTTTTTCAATTGTGTTTAATATCAATATCTATCTATGAAGATTAAAAATTTTTGAATTTGTTTATTTTTTCGTTTAACAAACTAATTCTATTGAGTTAAATTTTCTCGTTTATTGACTAATAATATTTTTTGTACTCCATAAATTAAGTTTCGCTAGCTAAAGAAACTTTAACTCAGTAACTGGTTTTTCTTTGTAGCGTCAATTATGTAAATTCTTTGTACTAAGTCTAGCTATCAAGTGAAACTTCGTTCGTATCTAATAGAGTCAAATATCAAATAAAATAATTCCCTGCTGCTAAGACGAGAATTCAGTAATCCTTATTTACTTGTGCTCAGAATCATTTGGTAAAGGCATGCTTTCATACTATAACATTGTTGATTTTTCCTTTCATAAGCTACTGAATCACTTCATAACGATGTATCTGGCCAAAGCAAACTTGGAGATAATGGATTGCCCTAAGTAATGTACGCTCAGTTTGCCTTTTTTCTCTATTTACTTTACTCCCAAGAGACACTCCTTGGCCTTCCTCTTTGCCAAATTAAATTTATGTCGTCTCTAGTAAATTACATCATTTCACGCAATTATTAATAATGGTGTGATATGAATGAGGGGAGACAGGGGAAAAAGATATCTTGTTTCTATTAACATTGTACTTTTACATATACAATTATTTTGTGACAATTGACTTATGAATTAAATTAATATTACTTACAATACATACACATGGCAATGTGCAGCGAGAAAGTGAATAAAGTAAGATAATTTATATCTACTAATATTATAAAGATAAATTATTTGTATTTTTGAATTTTCGTTTGTCTATACTAAAATTATAAAGAGGAAAGATTTGATTGTTTGTTTGTATTGAATAGGCTTCAAAACTACTGAACCGATTTTGATGAAAGTTGGTATAGGGATAGTTCGAGACCAGGGGAAGGACATAGCGTAATTTTCCAATGGAGAAAAAATCCCAGTGGAAAAAAAATAACGCGGGTGAAGTCGCGAGCGTAATAATAATAATTAATAAACAAAAAAAATATTGGAGTATTTCTAAAAAAATCTTCCTTAATAGAATGCTACATTGTCACTGAGTAACATAGGATTGTTTGTTCTAAGGAAAAATATAGAATTTCCACGGTAAAATGAAAATAACGTGGGCGAATTTGTGAGCGGAAAATTAGTCTATATTTGTAAAGGAGAAAATAACTCACTCACTGACCATGAAATCTCTGAAAATTCAAGAGCGGTCTAGCGGTTCTAGCGGTCTCAAACTTCAAATGGTGGGTCTTTTTAAAATGCAAGTGATGATCACTAATACGGGATTTTGCGAAACTCAACTCCTAAGGGGGTAAAGGATGATAATGTTAAAAAGGCTTAACCATTAAAATGGTGAAAAGTGATATCGTTTGGTGGGTATATAATCCAAAGAGCTATAAAATTCGCGGAAAATCATAAAGGACCCAATACACGGTACGATTTGTCGCTTCGATGAATCTGAAGAATATCGTGATAGAAATATGGTCATAGAAATACTGCTCGTATAGATACGAAGCACTTGGTCGTTCGTTGCGATCGATCGTTTATTTGTTTGAAAACCCAAAATAATTCAATATGTGCAGTATTCAAAAATTTTATTGTCGATTGCAAAGAGGCATGTTGAATTCTCGTTACGATATTAATGATTGCATGAGTTTTTGAATGGGTATAAAATGAAGAGCCTGAGAAGTAGGTCATAATAAACTTTGCGACGTTGACCTAAATTCGCTATGGCTGCTGTTCAAAATGACGTTTAAAATTTAGTTTTTAATTTCAACCTCAGTAATATGGGTATCAAATAAAAGGTTTTGAAGAGTAGAGCACTACTAACCTAGCAACGTTGCCCTAAATTTAACAAGGTCGCCGCTCAAAAATGGCGGATAACTTTGTTTTCCATCCAAGTAATATGGGTATCGTATGAATGGGCTTTGAGCAGAGTACCATGATCCTAGCAACGTTGCCCTAATTTCAATATAGGCGAAACTTAAAATGGCGTGTTTTGTTTTCAACCCCAATAACATGGGTATGAAATGAAAGGAATGAAAGGGAAATTAATGCAATAAGTCTCTGTTATTTGTTTGAAATCGACAGAGACAGAACCACGTTTTAAGCGGGTTTAGATTTTAATGTTTTAATAAGTGCTGTACATGATACCCTAAACAGCACCCTAAGTAAATTAAAAATGCCAAATTACATGTGTATGTTTGTTAATTTGTAACATTTAACCAAACTCAAACTCAAAAACTCAAAAACTCTCTTTGCTGGCGTGAAATTTATTTAATTACCTTTACTTTTACAGGCACTAATTGACGTCAAACCAAATACAAAAATCTAATTAATCCAAAATCTTATTAAAAATTTATTTTATTTAAACCTTGTATGTATGTACATGTATACGACCCAATCATAATTAAATTGTATGCAAATACAAGTAACATGAAAAAAAAATTGACTTTAAGTTGACACCTGTAAACCAAAACCGTAAAAACAAACCTGTAAACCAAAACAAATTAAAATGTAAAGGAAAGTAAAATATGGATTATAACTTCCTACAGCGTTAAACCTTATTGAGGTGGAACGTTGTTGTTTAATTGAAAGTGAAGAGTGCGTTTTATTTGTATTTTTGCTTATTTTTAAATTCGCACTCAAATGTTCATCGCTGGTCCTGCCAAGAAATAAAATATAAATGTATGTTACACATCACCATGTCTAAGCCATGGTCAGGCGAGTCGGGCTGTCACCAGCAACCGTTTATTGGATTCAACGGAATTCACGGAATTTCTGTTACAATCGAATAAAGCTCTTTTTTAAGTTCCACAGTCAGTTGAAATGGACCTTTCTATATTAATAGCACTAGTTCTGTTTGTTTTTGAATTTCCTTGTTTTATAGGCAGGAAAAAAGTACCTCTGTAAATCGAAATAATAATATGGAAAATTATTAATCATACTCGGTAACTGCTGAGCGGAGCGATAATTGTATCGAAAATTTGGAAATGAAGGCTTATTATACGGGATTTCAAATGCTTTGTGCGATATCGCTTCTGTTCTATCACTTTATTTGTAGAAGTAGCTTTTGCCCGCAACTTTGCTGACGTGAAATTGGGGAAAAGTAGGCACTTAGGTCTACTTTTCACGACACTATAGTATTAAACTCAAAATCAACCTTATCTTTATTCATAAAAACTTTGATGCCCCGTTATACTTTTTCAGACTTTCAAACAAATTTTCAACCCCCTTTTCACCTCTTAAGGATTAAATTTCGAAAAACCCTTCCTCAATCCTCGTCTACGTTTTAAAAACAACACCTGTAAAAAAATTCCGCTTCTTAGGACCAAGGGATTAGAGGCGTTGATGAGTCATTCCTTCTCAATATAAATATTTGAAAGTTAGTCATTCCTTCTCATTTTACCTATATTTTATTGTATTGTATCGGAATATATACATTCGTGTTGATTTATCGCTATTTAAGAATCAGGGAAAAAATTATGTACGAAATATAATATTTATTGCTCTATCTAGTTATTATTAGATTTTGTAATAAATATTCATAATGATTTAATGATACAGTACTTACAACACGTAATTATGATGTTTGATAAAATCTATTTTGCTTATTATTCATGAGAAGATTTACGTACGAGTACTAGAATATATTAATGTGTAAGTGTTAGGGTCAGCGTTATTGGCGTAAGTTATTCATTAAACTAAAACAACATGCAACGTAATAAGATTTAACAATAAATAAATATAAAAAAATATCACGATGTTTAAGACTTAGAAGAAATTGTTATTGATGGTTATAGTCAAGGCCGGACTTTACATATTTTACGCCTATGGGCCCAACGTATTTTGCCGCAGAAACCGAAAAAAATTACCGCTTTGGGCCCCCATAGTTGAATCCGGCCCTGAACCGACTGAACTGGGACCTGAGTGTATAGTTTTATTTTCAACTAGATAGCTCCACGCGTTCCCGAGATAAAGGGTCTTGACAGACAGACGGACGGACGGACAACAAAGTGATCCTTTATGGGTTCCGTTTCTTCTTTTTGAGGTTCGAAACCCTTAAAATGGAACCTTTAGTAAGAATCAACCATTTCGAACAAGTATATAGTCATTTTCATACATTTATAGATTTTTAAAAATCTGTGTGAAAACCATTGTGTTATTTTTTATCGTGACTTCTAAAGATCACCTCAAACGTTACCATTAATCACGGTAATAGTTATAATCCTGTCATTATTTCGGTTTCCTTGTTTAGTTTGTGCAACTTAGGCATAATCTGGATTCTTTCTAGAACTCGATTGATGGCTAGTGCCTATAGAGTGGGGAGGCTTTTGGGACCAGGACCGCGGTCTCAAAAGCCATAACGATGGAACAGCTTACAGAGAGGAGAATGGCTTTTCCTTTTTAATTGATTTCAAAAATTGAGGTTTTATTTTCCACAGTATCTATCACTTTCCTCTTATGTCGTATGACGTTGATTTTCCTGAGGTGGTACCACTGTCACTAAGTCAGGAACTGATGATGAGATTGAAGAGAGGTGAATCGAGAGAAACCCTAAATTTTTATAGGCACCTACAACGTGTTTGATGAATTTTCTAAAGCTTTACAGATATTTACGTCTGGTAGTCATCATCTTACGCTGCTGAGCTAAAGATTCCTTGAGTATTAGCAAATTATTATTTAAGTATGATGGGCAAGTTCTGACTCATATTTGTATATTTTTCAGTGATTTAGGTGACCTTATAATGGAAAGTACAACTTCTTACTATTGAGGAGTCAGGGAATAATGGTTTGAGTATCGCTGAGAACGTCATTCGTAGGGCTACTTGTAAGAAATCTTAATATACAAATTTGATAAATTCACTACTAAGTTTGAATCTAAAAATTCTTCTTCTTCTTGGCTTCAAAATAGAACTCAAGAAAGAGAAAATTTATATTAAAACACGAACAATCATCAGATTTTAAAGTGGAGTAGGTTCCACGCGATAATCTTATAAATGTCTTATGGAAGAGTTTTTTTTACATTTTTGAAAACTTTCCAGTCCTTTCAGCAAAAAATTTGCCACTGACTTCATTCATCAGATTTTTATAATCTAATGTGTGACTATGTTTTAATATATTTTTTAAAATTTAAAGTGCCTTTTCTTCAAGTCAGTTTTTTGATGCGCAGGATGAACAGCCGACAATACGTTAAATATTTCACATCTACTACAAACATCATTATTATTACAAGCGCTATAAGGGTGCTTCAATCGCACCTGATGGTAAGTGACGATAGTGCCGAAGGTGGAAACGACCTTCACCTGGACTCCTCAACAACTGAGGAACTGGCATTCCCACCTCTAATTGTCGGAACACAACTATGCTATTAACGTTGTTATTATGGCGACAAACTTAGGTAAGACGGTGGTAGCTAGCCACTTGGGCGGGTTAAGAAGCCTTACTACCAACCAAACCGAGCCAGAAAAAATCTGCTTCCATGGGGAATCAAACCCCGGACCTCTTGATCAACAGCGTGGTCTCAATCACTAGACCACTGAGGTGGCTAAATTTTAAAGCTATCACGATCGCTATGAAAAGTTATTAAATGAAGTCGCTTAAAAATAGAAATGAATTCTCCTACGTAATTCCACTATAGTACGGATAACTGAATTCTAAAACTATACTAAAACGTAAAACTAAACGCCATACTGGAAATTTAAACGAAAGAGTGCAGATAGTAGTTTGAACTTCAATGCGAATTTATAGCACAACAGTTCCACGTTCCATGAAACATCAAACTGTTGTTTTGTGAGTTCATCTTACACTGTCATTTAGTTGAATGCGACACCAAAATTGCCTCATAAATCTACAAGCTTTATTACTTATCGCGATTTCTCAAGCCACTGCTTTTGCTACAAGTAGCGTTTAGTGATTACACTAGCTAGCTCACTTAAGCCAAACGAATTGGACGTTGAATTTCTGCGTTCAACACAATTAACGTGATGTTCATATGAAAATCATTTCAATGAATCTCGGAACAACGCGTTAGGACTTAACATATTCCGTTTGACTTGAAACCTAATTCTTGCGTCTACTCCAAAATGGGCTCCAAGCGCAAAAGAATAGAGGTGCTTATCGTATGTGCTGAAAGTAATCGTGTAGGGGTTCCACGAAATTTGTGGATTATGATAATTCAAGAAAACTCATTAATATAATGAAATATATTCTTATTTCAAAGATATTTGAAAAGTTACGGTAGATAAGTACCTAAACAGAGAGATTTATTTTTCATAGAGGGATTTATTTTATTAAGCGCTCGTCTACTCAAATTTACATAGACGTTTTTAGTATAGCTAACCGCTGCATTGGAGATTGTGACAAAGCTGTGATTGCTTCTCCTTCGTCTATTACTGGATACTAGGATTCCCTTTCCTACCTATTTCAATTATGAAAAGTGAAATTACAAAAAGAATATTTTTTAATAAAAAAAAATATGTATATGATAGATACCAGTATTCTGGTCGTCAATGACGTCATCGTGAAATATTTGTAGGAGAATTTTAGTTCCAAATACGCCCTATAGGGGCCCTGTATATAAGTCCAATACAAATATTATTGACGATAAGAATACTTCGACGCATATGTTCGTGCTAGCCCTACAGATGTGACAGCTGGTTGTTGACCCGCGAAAATGTTACATTAACTAATAATTCTATTAGTCACAATGTGATAAATGGTGTTCTTTTATATCCTAATCATTCAAACTTCGTGTCAACCCTATCTTCAACGTTGTGCGGACAAAGCGGTTTCCACTCACGTCAGATTGCCTTTGTAATATTATTTTAATTGGTCTGCTTTCGCGGGCAGAGAAAGAGCGGGCCTACAAATGGCGTAGCAGATAATGGATTTGTTTTGAATCTCCGCTTTGTTTAAGTCGTGTTAGTATCAAAGAACTTTGAATAAAATGAAACGGTTATTTATTTAAACTTTTCGTACAACATATTAACGGTGTACAGAATTCTCTACCACTCAACCGGTAAGGTGTGAGAGAAAAAGTAGACGGTGTACGAATTACGGTGATAAATCTTATTTCAGACACAAATAAAATATACATAATAATAATTCTACATAAAGATTGCCTATTATAGATAACACGATATATAATTAAGACATACCTACATACATTATATGAATAAACAAGATACATATAGATTTGTATCTGTTTGAAATTCGGACAAAATATTTTGCTGGAATTGTTAAAATGTTATACTCGTATATGTATACTTACCTAATTACGGATTGTTATTCGGTAGCAAAACTGCAACATTGCAATGAAACAGTAACATTAAAATTTAATCGATATAAAGAGTTTTAATTTTCATTAAGCCCTAAATAGTTATTTGTTATACATGAGTGCACAGTTGCTTTTTAACCGCGTGCTCAACTTTGATGACCGAGCAAGCGAAGGATTCAAAAATTAGAATCCTGAGCGTTAGCGAGGGAATCAAAAGAGCACAAGGTGAAAAATCTTTGCACTCGAGTGCAACACGTAACTTTTCATCCCCCCTCAGCGACGAAATAAACAAAAGTACACAAAGGAGGTTCAGAGTTTGAGTTTTTAACAAATTTAAAAAAAGTTGTATGATAAATTCGGCACCATGGAGATGGAAGTAAATAGGTTTAATTATGTTTTGAAATCGCATAGCTAGTGCACGCGATGTTCTAAATTCAAATTTACTTTAACCTCAAGCGGATAAAAACGGCTTTGGCAGTCAGATATCGAATAGCAAAAATACTCTTTCCGAGATGGGGGGATGAAAAATGTATTTGAATCGTTAAGTTTCTAGTATGTCATTTGTTATGTTCTTTTTTCTGTGAATGAGGAAGCCTTTTTGCCTCATTGTTGCATCCGGGCATTGTAGTGAAACACATTGGAAAAATTCAATATAAAAATCATTCATCGTCAAAGTAATATCGGAAAATTATAAAAGTATTTATATATGTATTATTACTCGTATTAAGTATATATCTTGAAGCTGACACACACACATACAAGTTCGTGTTCGGCCAAGTTAGTAAGTTAGAACTGCATCTGCGTAGTGTATTTCAATGGATTTTGTATTTTGCACAAAAATTTTTCAAGTAGGTAGGAGTGCTTTTTTTTAAGCTAGCAAAGCCAACATAGCCATAATACTTTTCCCTAAAAGTCTTTAACAAGTCTATAAAATGTAATTATACTACTAGCTTTTTAAGCTTTTTGCACCACCTATCAATTATTGCACATGAAACACAAAAAAAATGCACAAAATAAACATGTACAACGGCGAACTTGTGAATGCAACTGTATATATGTATATTGGTTAAGGACCAACTATGTGAAAAGTGAGAAAAAAAATAAAGAGGCCAAATTCTACTAATAAGTTACAGCTGAATCGAAACTGAACTGTTGCGATCGACGAATCAGAACGCCACATTATCACGTCATCGAGCAGTTGAAAGGCAATATAAGCGCTCTGATTGGTCGACCGCAACGGTTCAGTTTCGATTCGGCTGTAACTTATTAGTCGAATTGGGCCCCGATTGTTTTTAGGCTTTTTTTCAAAATTTCATTTTTATTTTCATTTTCATTTTTACTACTGTCGGCGTTATTAATATGCAACATTACAGTTCTCTAGTGCTAATAAGCTGAGCCTCGGGCGGACGGCAGACGGACGTACGTACAGATGAACATGGTGAAACAAAAGGTTTCTAGTTAGGACTAAGGCACCCTAAAAATAATTAAAATCGGAGATAGCCTGGTATGAGCATAATGACATGTGATTTTAAACACCATTCAAAAACTGCCAACAAACTGCTCTGCAGTTTGTCGTTGTATTTCTGTTGTCGAAGAAATTTGTAAAGAATTTGTATACTTCTTAAATAAAATAAAAAAGTAAAACACCAATAAAGAATCTGACTAAAAGATAACTAATATAGGTACTCGTAATCCTAAGCATAAGCCAATATTTCCAGTCTTCAAATAAATTCATATTTTACATCACGCTGTGTGCAATCTTGTTCCGTGTTTCATCGTTTCAGATGCGACATGTTGGTGTTTGCCAACCATATGCAATTTCGGATTATTGCCGAATACTGCCACGCACTCGATATTACGGTGCAGTTTCGAACTGTCGTGAATTTGATAAAGCCAATAGGTAGTTCAGTTTATGAGCTACCTTTATTGGCTGCACTTGGCTTGCAGTTTTGAATTGCCCCCGTACTATTTAGTACAATGTAAGGACAACTTGTTATATTCAGGCAAACGATGTTGAAACCAGCTAGGAAATAGGTTTCTATTTGAACTGTTGAGTCACGTGACAAAAATTTTACAATTTGAGAGACCAGAGGGATACTTTATTGGAGTCGTCTGTTTGCATTGTGTTTAGGTGGGCGATTTTGTGTCTCATCAGCACAGAATATATAATAGTACTCCGTACAGAACGGCCACTCACCTCCCCGCACTCATTTCAAATAGCTCACCCCACCCCGCACTTCGTTGTAGACATCACTGACACATAAATAAGGGCGCGCGCGATCGCTCGGGCGAATAGACGCGAGCGCCGGCCGATAACAGGGACAGCGCTATGCGGGTAAAAGAGAAGGCAGTCGCTGCAGTTCTCGCGTTATTTCGATTGATAACCGCGCACTCCAGGCTAGTAGATTCCACGCACACATTTGCGCGTGTACAAACTTCATTTGCTTAAGTAGTAGTAATAGGTAATTGATTTGCGAACGTTGTATTGAGTGTCCGGGTCGTGTCATTAGCATTCGGCCATCGTAAAGATTTGACAATTCTGTTTGACAGAAAGTGATTTTTAATACGTTTAATGGCGCCTCTTCACAATGGCCCATGATGGCCAAGTATACACAATCACGATTGTGTAGAGGGCATGATTGTCTATGATCGGCCATCATCGCCGGTAATCGTGAGCAATCGGCGAATTGTCGGTACATCAAAGGAATTATGGCCCATGATGGCATACGCGTCCACACAATCGCCGACTATTCAGTACGTATTTGTCTCGAGTACAGTGTAGACTTCTCGGTAAATAAAGTTTACTGTATGATGTTCATTTTTTCACGCACATTAAGTAGATGATTATAAGAGCTAAGTAAAAATATTGCCGCTGCCGCGATAATCTCTTCGATGTCCATTTTTAACCGACTTCAAAAAAGGAGGAGATTCTCAATTCGATGCTTATGTTTTTTTTGTGTGTATGTTACGCGATTACTCCGCCAATTGTGGACCGATTTTCATTTTTTTTTGTATTTGATAGAGTATACTCCTGGGGTGGTTCCAAGGTCACCAAATCAGGATCTGATGATGGGATCCCAAGAAAATCGAGGAAAACGCTAATTTACTTAAAAGTAGCGTTTTCCTCGATTTTTTAAATTAGGGGTTCTTTCACAAAAAGATAGCATTCACTAAAAAATAAAAAATATTTTACAAAAAATAAAAACCGACTTCAAAAACACTGAAAAGTTAAAAATAATATAAGAATAGGTACATATAAACAACATCACACTTCTATATTGTAGTCGGTGACACATTTTAAGACTTTCTAGGAGATCATCGTTTGGCACCGACTTCAATATAGAAGTGTGATGTTGTTTGTACCTATTCTTATATTATTTTTAACTTTTCAGTGTTTTTGAAGTCGGTTTTTAGTTTTTGTAAAATATTTTTGATAGACGTCTTATCATAACAGTAAACAGTTAGTAAATGAATGTTCACGATTGTGTGGAGAATTGCTCGATCATGGCGGCATTGATGGACGATCATTTGATGGGCCATCATGGCCCATTGTGAAGAGGCGCCTCGATCATGGCGGCATTGATGGACGATCATTTGATGGGCCATCATGGGCCATTGTGAAGAGGCGCCTTAACACCTTCGTTCAAGCGGTCTTGGCATATTTGTCGAATAAATTAACCAATTCCTATAGCCAATGTACATGATTCAGCTCTTCTTCATTAAGTCATCCAGTTTGATAACGATTGTCGATCAATCGATGAGTTGTGAATTTACCACCCAGGTTCCCGATGTCTCATTTGCACCATTGGCCTGCACCATTAATGGTGCAAACGTAACTACTTTGTCTCGTTTGCACCATTGATAATAATACAACTTCTTCATCCTCAGGGTCAGACAGGCAGTAAAAGTACTGGGTATACTGTGACTTTATATCTTACTAGCTTTCCGCTCGCGACTTCGCCCGCGTTATTTTTGTTTTTCCGTGGGATTTTTTTCCCTTAGGAAAATTACCCTATGTCCTTCCCCTTGGTCTAAAAATACTGCACTCAACTAGTGCAGTATTTTTTTTATTAATATTTAAATCATTCTGCCTCCCTTTAATTTTCCTGGGTGATAAAAAAGTAACCTGTAGGTATAATCTTCCAAAAATGACAGCGGTGGAGCATGGGTAAAAAGCAGTTTTGTTTCAACTACCCGTAGTCCTAATCTGGAGCAGTGGGTCTACGGGGAGAAAAAAATTACCGTGAAAAAGTAACAAACAATCAAATCTTTCCTCCTTACAATATTAGTATAGATGTCGCAAGTTGGCAACGTACATTGGCGTCCTTGTAATGGTTGTAGATTTGCAAGTCACAGGAACCACATGTACTGCAAACAATTGTTACTACTCACCATCAGGTCTTTCTTTGTCAATTAGTAGTAAAAAAATCCCTTGAAAATCAAGGGTTTCAGTTAATGTTTATTTTATTTAAAGCAGCTTCTATCTTTAGATAATAAATGTTAAAGTTCAGAATTGTCAGATCAAGTTATTAAGAGACTAACAAATTAAAATAATTTTGAGATAAACAAGAAATCATGGATAAAATATCTGGCCAAATTGTTATTAAGCAAGAATCTAACTATATTCAAAGGGAAAATGTTTACTTATATCAATCATCTATGTACAAGTATGTACCTATTTCTATGTATTGAATCGTTCGTAAATTACAGAATACTTATTTTTATCTTGTTTACTATTGTATATTCTAATGGAGGACGAAATTATTTCTTAGAATATCCTTTTATCTCAAGCCTTCACTGAAGAAAGTAATAACAATTTCAGTGGAATAGGAATATGGTAGGAAATTAAATAAAAAGGTAGGTACTCATATAACGAACATCAGTATAGGTCTAAACATGAAAAATTGTAGACTAAGCTGTTAATTTGAACAATCTCCTATATTGTAGGTATAACGTTAAGATTATCTCGCAGAAGGAGGCCGCGGAGAGGGAGCGGGAGAATGATCCTCAAGCCGCTCCCATCCGCCGTAGACGGACAGGCAGGCGAAGGCGGGCATTCGCGCAAGCGATGCCCGTCTAATGACCCTGCCGTGGAGGTCTGCGTACAGGGTTGGCCCCGTGCACGCCGCCGTAAGGCCCTCCGTCTGGGGATTGCCCTGGTGTTCTCGGGCAATCCCCCCTTGGCGATAGCCCGACCAGTTGGTCGGGTTTGCCCGGGCGCGTGGGTAGTGGAGTCGCAATGTGGACCTTACCTAGCGCGCCCTTATGGGCAGGGAGAACACCGGGGGGTTTTAGTGGGTAGGCCTGGCACTCTGCCGGGAGAGCCCCACACACGCTCGCCGCCTAGCCAACGGCGGGTACGGTGCGGTTAGGCATTTCCCCCCGAGAAAAAAAAAAAAGGTATAACGTTAAGAATAATGTAAAATTAACGCATGTTTCATTATTTTTCTTGCACATAGGGAATTTTAGAGAAATCAAATATTTGTTATAACATTTGAAGGTTTTAAGGTGTTGTAACTGAGAGACTGTCTGGTGCGGTTTGCAGATGGATAGATAGGTAAACCTACTGGCACTGCCTTGCTCTACACAACGATGAAATAAAACTAAGCGTTTTGTAGAGATATATATATTGATTAAAAACTTTCACAATAAAATCAAACTCTCACATTACAACAGACAATACAATGAATGACAATAAATATCGAAACAAAAAACATCCCTGGCAACCCCTCCACATTTGAAATTACGAAATTCAAAAAACTAAAGTCAACTCTTGACATAAAGGTTTTTTTGAAAACATTTGCCGTTACGTACAAGTATGATAAAATATCACTGGTGGTGCCCAAGGTAGACACCACCACGTCGGCGATTCACCGACTTCTGGGTTGCTTATTTTTATAACCTACTACCAGCTCATAGAAAACATTGGTGCTTACCCCTATTCCAATTGATCTCCGTATATAGCCGGTGGACTTCCTGAGCTAGCTCGAAGGAAGTCGCGGCTCCTGAAGTTCTGCGGTGGATCCACCGGTGGAGACCGGAGCACTACAAATGCCTATTAGGCCACCACGGCTCACACACGCGACGATAAACTTTTGCACAACACAAAGCGGGCTTTCGCACCAACAATCACTTGGTGCGCCGCGCAATACTATTTGTTATATCTTAAATTATATTATGTTTTATTGATGCCCGGACATAACCTCTAACAATGTCATTCCGTATTCGACTCGACTGACTGACATCTTACATGCGGCCGGCCGCCACAGACTATAATGCTGTGTTGCCACTCGCTCTTACTCGAGCGTAAACATCCCCCCGCTCCGGACAGTCCCGGACTGTCCGCCAAATCAGTCTAAGGGGAGGCGAGAAAGAGTAGCGACCGCGCGATTCAAAACAGAATCCCCAACTAGGACCTCGGCAAACCTGGGCACACCATCAGCCCCTAGAGTAAGTTGGACAATGCGTCCGCGACGCCAACGTAAGGGTGGCAGGTTTGGGTCCTTCACTAACACGAGGTCTCCAACCCTCGGTGGGTTTGTCTTATCGGACCACTTAATGCGCTGTTGCAAAATGTGTAAGTATTCAAGGTGCCAGCGGCGCCAGAAGCTCTGGGTAAGCTGCTGGAGCAACTCAAACCGCGAAAGGCGTCCTGGATTGACATCTCTATAAGGATACTCGGGCAGGGCGTTAAGTGGTCTGCCTATCAAGAAATGGCCCGGCGTGAGGGCCTGCAAATCGTTCGCGTCGGTAGACAACGGACATAACGGACGCGAGTTGAGAACCGCTTCAATTTTATGAAACACCGTCGCGAGTTCCTCAAACGTGAGAATAGTCTCCCCAATAACGCGGCGAAGGTGAGTCTTGGCGGCCTTTACAACAGATTCAAAAATCCCTCCCCAGTGAGGGCAAGACGGCGGGGAGTATCGCCATGTTACCCCCCTACGGGAGAGTGTGGATCCGATCTCAATATTATTTTTATCTAAAAATTCACAAACTTCTCTTATATGTCTATCAGTGCCCTTGAAGTTCGTCCCACAATCGGACCGAATTAGAGAAGGCAGTCCCCGGCGGGAGACAAATCTGCCTAACGCTGCTAAGAAATCGTCCATGGTGAGTGCACTCACCACCTCCAAATGAACGGCTTCAGTGGCCAAACAAACAAACACACACAAATAAGCCTTTTCAGTCTTAGCATTACGGAGTCGCGACGTTTTTATAGTGAATGGTCCCGCGAAATCAGTTCCAACTCCTAAGAAGGTCATCGATTCATTCACACGATCAGCAGGTAAATCACCCATTTGGGGCTGCATCGTCTCGGGGCGTAAACGATAGCAGGGCAGACATCGAAAGATAACAGATCGGATTATTCTTCGCGCTGACAAAATCCAAAACTCCCGTTGGAGGAGCGCGGTCAATGCATTACATCCGGCATGAGCATTCTTCACATGGCGATCAATGATCAACAATCGCACCAATGGTCCGTCCTTGGGGAGCAACAGGGGGTGACGTGATCTATAAGGCAAGTTAGCGTGCCTCAATCGGCCTCCTACACGCAACAATCCCTTATCATCCAGAAAGGGAGTCAAACGCACCAAGGGTCCCTTCAATTTGGACGTCCCGGTACGGAAAATCTTAAGTTCCGGTTCAAACGCTCTAGACTGGGTCATACGCACCCAATGCAAAAGAGCATCTTGGCGCTCCTGCGGAGAGAGGACCGGACACAAATCTTTGTCCTGAGGCCGGCGACAATTTCGAATAAATCTTCTTATCCAAGCGGTCACGCCGAGCAACTTGTCCAGAGAACTGTAGCGGTCTAATAAAAATTCCCGCTCTGGAGCCGCCATAGTCTCGACAGCGTGAACACGCAAGCTCGGATTTGGTGCCTTCACCACAGCTGGTGTGGAAGGCCAAGACGTCTGTAACAACCATTCGGGACCCCACCACAGAGTGTGGTCAATAAGCTGAGGGGCTTCGCTGCCATGTGATGCACAGTCAGCAGGGTTTATTTCACCTGGCACGTGGCGCCAAATCAACGTGGCCTTCGATAAACTTTTGCACAACACAAAGCGCGCTTTCGCACCAACAATCACTTGGTGCGCCGCGCAATACTATTTGTTATATCTTAAATTATATTATGTTTTATTGATGCCCGGACATAACCTCTAACAATGTCATTCCGTATTCGACTCGACTGACTGACAGCTTACATGCGCGGCCGGCCGCCACAGACTATAATGCTGTGTTGCCACTCGCTCTTACTCGAGCGTAAACAATCACATTGACGATGGCTAGTAAAAGCTGATAAGCATATTGTTTCCTGTATTGTTTCTATAATAAAAAAATACAATAAGACGGAAAAACTTGTGTGTGGTGAATCGGTACGGGCTATTTCTGTTTGGGGAGAAATCAAATGTCATTATTATATTTTCCATTACTGTGCTATCATCTCTAGAAATGTGAAAATATTATTTATTTTGGTAAGAATATATCGAGACCATTAAAACACACACGGTACGTTAACGCAATGTACTTAGATGACTTTGCATGACCGTATTTTTGTATGTTAGCCTATAATTGGGGGAGCTAATGTAATTACGAGGATATCAAAAGTAACAATAAAAAGTTTATTATCACTGCTCGAATTCCTATATGAGTTATTACTTTTCACATATTTTAGGTTACTAGGTAAGCACTGTGGTTATAATCGTCGTATATATAAACAAGAATAGAGGAATCAGGTTAGTGAATTATTTACACCTAACAGATGACTCTATTCAAATGACATATTATGGTCATAATAATAGTATGCATGGATTTATTAATGATTGAATAATAAGTCCATGTATGTATGATATTGATCGCCAAGTTCTATAAAGAGACACTGAGAATCCACGCACGAGGCTGTAACTTAAGAGTTAATGTGTACTATAACTCAGAGGGAATAATTTTAAGTCACGAAATAGAAAAATAATTAATCAATTGAAACTTATACTGATTTACCTTTCATTCCGTCTAAATAGCATAATTTTTTAACAGTAGCCATCTCTTACTTATACATATAGAACTTTGCATTTTCTTTAGAAATCTTCTTCTCTTCTTCTTCTTCTTATATATAAAAATGAAACGCTGTGTGTTAGTCTCGCAAAAACTCTGAAGCGGCTCGACCGATTCTTACGAAGTTTTCTGTGTGTGTTTGAATAGGTCCAAGGAAGGTTTAAACGTAAAGATGGATCCGGTAGGTGGCGCTGGAATCGGGTAGAACAACGTCTGCCGGGCCCACTAGTCTTTATATTGTCAGGTTGCTTCGCGCTGACGGAAAGTCGCGAGACTTACGAATAAAATGTTCACTTCATAAATGTAAATAAAAGACAAAACTCTCATACTCTACATTTAAGTCTACTAATTCTTTATTGTAACTAGGTAGGAAAATATAATATTATTACCTTGTCTTTTCACATGTCGATCTTGTAAATATGCACAAATTCTTGTAACACTTTTGATTCACGAATGTTTGTAAAGCACTAACTGATTATTTATTTGAACTTCACTTTGTATAACGCTATTATTCACAAGCGATAAATATTTGTAATATTTATTAGTCCTTTATTGTATTTTTCTATATTTTCTTATTATAATTGTTAGCGTCCGACATTTGATCTCAATATTGTAGCTCAATGCCTACGTGACTGACAAATGTCATATAATTATTTTATTGTTCAAAAATCTTTCGCTTGACAGCTATATAGTTGTCTATTGTTATGGCCAGTATAAAAGCGGACCAGGGTCATTAGGAAGCCAGTCTACTACCAGCTCTGGTAGAGAATACAAACAGCTTAAGGAGTATCTAAGCTCCTGTGCTAGTTTTGGACTGGTCTACCACCAGCCATCGTAAAGAAGAGTTGCTGCTCAAGTACGTAGGGGACAACGGGCCGCCTAAAGTCGAGTGCCCTACACGCCCACTTGGACTGCGTGTCTCCGTCTGCTACGGATTCTCGAGCCTCGCCTGCATACTGCTGCCGTCGGGGTGTTCCTGAGCCCGCCTACGTGTCTGCTGAGCTGCCTACCAGTCCGCTGAGCCACCTACGTGACCGCTGAGCTGCCTACCAGTCCGCTGCTGAGCTGACTACCTGTCCGGCTGAGCTGCCATTCGCTCCCACGTCCTACCCTGGCCAGGCTAGATCTTGTTATATTTAGTTGTACATAGTTTTACCTTTTAGGCTAATTTAGTTATATAAGTCCTGTCGTGCCCTCCTAATATTATTCCTCCCTACCTCTGCCTTTTCTTGTTTCCGTTTTCTCTTGTAAATATACCGTGTTAATTATCTAACTTGTTTTCTTTTAGCTTCCTTCTCTCTTTTTTTTGTACGAAGCCTTCCGCTTCGCGACAATATATAAAAATCAATGTATTACTATGTTTGTTTGTCCTCTATGCGTTCCGAAACTATTCATCAGATTGTAATGAAACTTTGGTAGGGTGTTCTCGGGAGGACCGTGAGGGTTCCTAGCAAAAAAAATGACAAAAAATTAAAGAAAAATGGCATTGCAACGCATGCCGGGTGCAGCTAGTCTTCTTATATATAAAAATGAAACGCTGTGTGTTTGTCTCGCTAGAACTTTTAAATGGCTGGACCGATTCTTACGAAATTTTTTGTGTCTGTTTGAATAGGTCCAGGGAAGGTTTAAAAGTACGATTGGATCCGGTAGGTGGCGCTGTAATCGCCGGGCAGGACGTCTGCCGGGCCCACTAGTCTTCTTATATATAAAAATGAAACGCTGTGTGTTTGTCTCGCAAAAACTCAAAAACGGCTGGAACGATTCTTATGAAATTTTCTGTGCGTGTTTGAATAGGTCCAAGGAAGGTTTAAACGTACAGTTGGACCCGGTAGGTGGCGCTGTAATCGGGCGGGACAACGTCCGCCGGGCTCACAAGTGCTAAATAAATTTAAATATGAAAAATCAATAAAGAAAAAGAGGTAGAGCTAAGTGGTCGAAATGGACAAGGCGTCAACACAGTATGTTGAAGATTTGGATCAATCCCCGCTCGATATTTTTTCTTAGTTGATTTATTCATTTTCCAATTTATTAAGAACTAGCTGTGCCCGCGACTTCTTCCACGTGGAATAGTCCCGTCAAAATCGGTCCAGCCTTTCTGGAGATTAGCGGGAACAAACAAACAGACAGACAAAAAAAATATTGTGTTTTTGTTATTCGTACCCGATATACATTCATACCCATTTAGTAAAAACTTGTTATTTTGACATTGCAAACAGACACTTCACTTTTATTTATTTGTAAGTATAGATTTTTAAAGAAAATGCAATGCTGTATATGTATAAAAGATATAGAATAAAAATTATGCTAATTAGATGAAATGAAAGTTCAATCAGTATAAAATTCAATTGAATGCATACATTTGAGTTTGAGTTTAAGCATTCCACCTAATTGATTAGTTTTCGTTCATGCTCCAAGGCATAGTATCTTAATTATTACCGATAGGTATATCAATACCAGAGGAAGTTGATCAACAATTGATGCGCTGTGTGGAGCAGACTCAAAGTTTCACCCTGCTCAATGTTTGACGTGTTGCTATCAAACCCAAAACTCTGGCGGTTGAAAGTGAATTTGACGTGTACATATTTTAAGACGATATTGTTCTGTTATTAGAGATCGAGCTGAAAAGTGTTTTGATAATTAACGAATCCTTAATGCCATATATTCGTACGTGACGGTTTACGAATGCTACTAAGATATTAGTAATCAGTGTACTGGAGCCGGCGTGACGGTATACGAATGCTACTTTGATAGTTGCAAGTCATTATTTAGTTCATTAGACTGTTACCGTTGCATTGCATGTACATTAAGGAGGTGTGTCTTTTTGTTAAAACACATCCATACTATTTTGAATTAAACAAAGATGTTATTGGAATACCTACAAGATATCCTTATAAGCTACACACACCTCAATGTAACCTAAATATATTGAAGGAAACCATGGTTTTATTCAATATGAACATTCAGTTCTATCAAGAAGTCACACCAATAAGTATATACGTAACCTTAATATACAGGGTGTAACTGAATACCCCAATAACATTTAAGGGTATGTATCCATCAGAAGAAGAGATGCTGTAGAAAAAATATTAGGGCGAACAAACGTACTTTTTTTCCCCATACAAACTAAATAAATTATTTTTTAGTATTAAGTGCCGACAACTCTACGTAAGCGTACGAGGAATACTACGCTCACGTCATACAAACTAAATAAATATTTTTTGGTATTAAGTTCCGACAGCCTTACGTAAGCGTAGGAGGAATACTACGCTCACGTCTGTCACGTGTCATTTTGTGTTAAAATTTCTTTTCTCTTAACAGCTGATTATGGTTGGCACTTAAAAGTTTTTGCTTTTAGTTTAAAATCAAATAACTCTGAAAGTAGAGGGATTCCAGATCTCAGACAAGCACCGAAGGTCCATTTAGTATCTAACTTATATGCCCCTTAATTGGGGTGTTCAGTTACACCCGGTATATAAGAATAATGCATATTATATGGCAATCAAGATTTACAATAAACTACCAAACAATTTGAAGGACCTACCGCTGACTATATTTAGAAAAAAAATTAGTTAACTTTTGTCAGAAAAGTTATACTACAGTGTTGGTGAATATTCAAATGACTATTAGAATTTAAATTATATTATTAATTTTTATAAATAAATAGATCTGATTTCCCGGAAATGTTAATATTGTATGCATATTATAACATAAAGAATAATTTAAAATGATTTCCTAAAATTAGTCAAATAGCTTATTCTGGCCATTATGAAAGGCCGGTATACTTATGCAAGTTTTAAGCTCGAATCAGGCTACAGTATACCGTTGTCTGGACTGGCTTAAGTTTTAAGAAATAAAAAGGGGATCTTAGTTAAAGTAACAATACTCGTTTTGACACACAGCAGGGAAGGTCTTCACCTCATCTGATGGTAAGGCCGAAGTTGTAGGCGAGCTTCACCTGGAATCCTCAACAACTGCGGAACTGGCTATCTCGCCTTTAAATTGTCGGAGCACAATAATGTTTTTAACATTATAGCGTAAGACGAAGGTAGCTAGCCAGGCGGGCTCTGAAGCTACAACCATCTAAAAACCAAGCAAAAAAACTTTTGTCCCCATGTGGAATCGAACCCTGGATCTCGTGTTCAAAACTGGGTGGTTTCAACCGCTGGAGCACGTAGGCGGATAAATTACTTTTATCGCTTTTGACTACGCGTTCAAATATTTGTTTCCTTGTGACTCGACGTTAGGCGCATAGTAGGGTCAATCATAAAAAATCACTGCAGAAAAAACCGGTTCTCTTCATAAATATTGAAAAAAAAATTCTTTCAAAAAGATATGTTATTACTCAACGCATTCTTTAGAGGATGGTCTTTTAATTTTTTGATAAATTAATAAAAACTTGTTCAAAATCTGACCTAAATATGCCTCGATTTTAAAACTTTAAACCTAATCGCATCGTTAATATTAGGTTAAGTCATATACTTTCGATTTCAGTAAATAAAGTGAACAATATTCTAGCGGATGGTGTTTTTAGATTTTTCTTATTCGCCCTATTAATTTTTAATTGAAATAAATCATCTTACGCCTAAAGGTTTGCTTAAATATTTCCCTCAGTCTCGACTCTCACTTACTCACTCCTATGTAAGTGCGGGACGATCGAGCAAGGTCACTGGGACCACTATGCACCTTAAGAACGAGATGTACGGGAAGGACATAGGTAAAGTTACGTGGCTTCGTTTCGTTATGTAAATGGAACGCTCATACGTTGCTATTTTCTTGACCACAGATTAGATAACAGTTACTAAAAATAAATATTTACTAAACACTTGATGCCAAAACTCGCTTCGCAACGAGTGGTTAGGACTTTGAGAGACCGCTCTTTGAAGTCGATCAATTTAAAATTGACAATTTCTAATGTCGAACTAAAAAATCAATGAAAATCAACTTCGACTGGTATTATGATTTAATTAAGTTCTCAAGGCAAGCAATAAAAGTAATTCGCAGTAAATCACCTACTAAGGTATTATACAATAAATTAATGAAAGGATTTATAGAAAATAAGTTTGTACCTATTATATAGGAACACGATTTTGAAATGTCTAGACTTCTTAATTGTTTTTACTTAATTAGACTGTCTTGTAAGCTTATGTATTCGGAATCAAGAATTACATTAATTAGTTCTAAGCTGTTGTTCAGACGTTTTAATAATAGTCACGTAATATTGTTCCAGAAAATGCTTTAAATTTGTGTAAAAGTATTTACTTAGATCTTAATTTGCTTGCTTACATGTACGTTTTTATAGGTGTTTACAATTTCATTAACATTTGTCATGATTTTCTAAAATTCAAATTCAAATTCAAAAATCGTTATTCAAAATAGGCCTTTACAGACACTTATTGACGTCAAAACAAAGCAAAACAATCTAATTTAATGAAATCATATTAACCTTGTATGTGCATACATCCTGAATATACTCAAGATGTCTGCAAATACAAGTAGGAATGAAAAAAAAAGTCGACTCTACACCTGTTCGGAAATTGGGAGAGCCTTCTTGAGAAGAACAGGCAAGAAACTCGAAAGGTCAAAATTTTGGCTGTTTCCTCGTGGTATCTCCTCTTTTAAATCGCCATTTATAAAATTGATTTTGTTACAGGGTCGTCAATTGGAAGCTGACCTCAAAGCAAAAATTAGAGCTCAACTTCCATTACAAGAAGAGATGTGTTAATTCACATTATATAAGCTATTTCTGAGAGAAGTGCGTGAACTTAGCTTATAATTTGCTCTCACTGAATGGTTCTTTGAAACAAAACGCAGTACATTGTTAAATATTAGAAATGAGAGTTCAAACCCAAGCTTTTTTGTCCGTCATGTAATCAGACGCTTTTTTAATAAGTACATCTTTGACTGCAACTTTAAATTTGTTTAAGCTGAGTTCTTGTATACAACTTGGGATTTTATTGTAGAAACGTATACACAGGCCTCTAAAAGAATTATTGATTTTTTGGAGCCTGGTATTTGGTAAAGCTAACATATTCCTTTGTCTAGTATTAACTGAATGAATATCACTATTTTTACAAAACAAATAAATATTTTTACGAACATATATTAGATTGTCATAAATATATTGCGACGCTACTGTCATAATACCAATTTCTTTAAACTTTTCTCGCAAAGAATCTCTCATTTTAAGGTTATAGATAGCTCGAATAGCCCTTTTCTGGAGCACAAAAACGATCTGAATGTCGGCAGCATTTCCCCACAACAAAATTATAAGTAATTGTTTATAAATCGAGAGTATGTGACCACAGAGATGGCGCTGTTGTAAATTATAATGCGATTACGTTATGTGTTAATCAGATGCATATAATGCTCGAAGGCCATTGTTTGAATATTCTACCTTTGAGCTTATCCTGTGCTGACGGCTTCCCGTCCCGGCTTACTTAATAAACTACCTGCGATAGATATCTGGCTGATGCGAATGGTTCCCGGTCCATCAGCAACGTGTTGTGAGGTGTGTGTGAACTCAAAGTTGGCATTTGCAACTACGGAACCCTACACTGCGCGTGGCCCGATACGCACTTGGCCGGTTTTTTTTGTCACTAATGAGAGGGTAACTCTTCGCCTTCATCTCACCTGATGGTAAGTGACGATACTAAGGCCATCAGGCGTAGCACGGGATGCCAAGACTGGACTCGAGTCACGCATTATCTCACAATTTCAGCGACATAATCTCTATGTCTTAAAGAGTAGCACGGTGGCGCATATTTAGTGTGACTGACGTGATAAAAATTTCTTGACGCTCGTCAAGGAACACGTGTGACTGAATTTTATAAAAAATTATTGGCGTGCCTGTGCTCCGACAGCTATGGTTGTAGCAAGGGCTTTAATACTTTAAAAGATGTAACAGCAGTCGGAGAGCAAGATATTTGTGATAAAACTCAGTCACACGTGTCCCCTTGACGAGTGTCAAGAAATTTTTATCACGCCAGTTATGTACGAGTACTACACTAAATACGCGTTGCCGTGCCACTCTTTAAGATGTAGAGATTATGTCACTGAAATTATGAGATAATGCGTGACTCGAGTCCAGTCTTGGCAGCCCGTGCTACGCCTGCTGGTGGAAGTGAGCTTCACCTGGACTCCCCAACAACTGAGATGTTTCTCAGTTGTTGGGGAGTCCAGGTGAACCAGATCCAGATCCAGGTCCAGAGCTATCTTACCTCTAATCGTCGGAACACAACAATGCTAACATTGTTATTATGGCGAGAAGTTGAGGTAAGAGGTAGTAGCTAGCCAAGCGAGCTCAGAAGGCCAACCACCAACGAAACCTTCATCATCACAGCTCATATACGTCCCCACCGAGGGGCTCGAGCCTACCCTATGTTAGTGTAAATAGGCCTTAGGCAACCACGCTGGCGCAATGCGGATTGGTCAACTTCATATACACCATTGAATCTCTTCGCAGATGTATGCAGGTTGCCTCACGATGTTTTCCTTCACCGTAGGAGCATCAGACAAATGTACATATGAAATTCGAAACGAAAAACACATTGGTACATGGCGGGTCTCGAACGCCGACCTTCCGATTGGAAGGCAAGTGCCGAGTCCACAGCGCAACCGACGCTCGACGAACGAAACCTTACCAATAACTAAATCGAGCAGAAACTGTCTGCCCCCATGGAGCCTCTGATTTGAGTGCTTTGTATTACTAGACAATCGTAGTAACGTCATAAGTAAAACCTATAAATGTATAATTTTTTTAAAGAGACATTAAATTGCATAAGTCTCCCCCAAAAATCTCAAAACCCAATGATCTTGCGCTTATCGCATCCAATGGCTTTCCGTGACCTTCACTAGTAGTCGTCGGTCCACCTTGTGGGGGCCTATCAACTCTGCGTCTCCCGGTACGCGGCCGCCACTCGAGGATCTTTCCGCACCGACAAACTCCCGTCAGTCGAGCGAACGATGTGTTGAGCTATGTCCGTGACTTTAGTTTTTCTACGGATCTTTAAATTTCTGATTTCATCACGTAGAGAGACCTCGAGCATAGCTACAATAGCTCCTTCCTTTTGAGTGACCTTGAGCCACAGGAAGGAACGATGTACAATCGTTGGTATTAAGTACTAAGACCCTAAAATTTAACTATGACAGCTGCTTTGGTTAATGTGGCTAATTCATCAACAACAGGACTAATATGTCCCATGCAACACGTCCGACGATGAGAGCTACGGTTTCCATATGCCATCAGTCTTGTGCCAGTAATGCAGCGCCACATTCCGAAAACAATAAACATGCCAAGCTCCGCTCTTACTGAGGTAATATATTGAATAGCTATTATGCCCGCTAAGATACATTATACAGGGGCCTACTCGCGATCGATTCGTAGTTGCGGGAGCATTTTCGTTACACAATACACAGGGTGGGAGAAGAATGCTGTTGTTGCTTGGAGTTAAAAAACATCATCATGATGATTTTACTACAAAAAACATTCGAAAATACGAGTATGATTCAGAAAAAACTTATGATACTTTTCGACTGATATGATATATTGATTAAAAATGTCAATTTTACGGCTTTTAAAACTTAATTGTATAGGTACTTAATTAGTTAATAGAACAATGTTTCTACTCATTGAAGGTGAATGAACAAATGATAATCCATAAATTACACAAGGTGTTTGGTTAATACCCTATCAAGATGAAACCTATTCATAGTAACATCATCATCATCATCTCAGCCGCACGACGCCCACTGCTGGGCATAGGCCTCGGCCTCGCAGGAGAACTAAAGTAATGTCGGTTACTTTAGTTCTCCTGCGGATCTCCTCATTTCGGAACCGATCACGCAGGGAGACCCCAAGCATTGCTCTCTCCATTGCCCGCTGAGCGACCTTGAGCCTTCGGACGAGACCCATAGTGAATGGCCACGTTTCGCTTCCGTAGGTCATCACTGACTTCATAAGATTAATCAGATCTTGCTTTAATATTTTTGCTGACTGTACGGAATGCACGCCAAGAATTAAATCGTCCATATAAAAACAATTCTTGAGTACACGTGCAGCCTCAGGATAGTTTTTTCTTTCGTCGCTAGCTAACTGAAGAAAAGTCATCATGGCGAGGAAGGGTGCGGCCTTGGTGCCGTACGTCACTGTAGCGAGTTGAAATTCTTGTAAAGGTTTCTTCGGACTATCTCGCCATAATATGTTTTGAAGTGCTTGATCATCTTCGTGGAGCCATATTTGGCGAAACATTTTTTCTACGTCAGCGGTTAGGGCGATTTTATACTGTCTCCACCCTAAGATTAGTGTCAAAATATCTTTCTGTAAATTTGGCCCTTTATACATGCAGTCATTAAGGCTCAAACCGCTCGATGTTTTCTCTGACGCGTTAAATACTACTCGATGTTTCGTAGTAGTAGAGTCTTCCCGTAGCACACAGTGATGCGGTAAGTAGCAACCAACATTGTCGTAGCTGTCTACGTATTTCATGTGACGTAATTCTTGGTATTCGTCCATAAATAATTTGTAGGCCTCTTTGATTTCACTATTTTTATTGAATTTCTTCTCTAGGTGCAAAAATTGCGCTATAGCTTTTTGCTTCGACCTTCCCAATTTATCGATGTTTGACATAAGGGGCAGTCTAACTTTGTATCTGCCATCATCCAATCTTGTTGTTGTTGATTTGAAAAAATCTTTGCATTTATTTTCTTCGTTGGAGTGTGGCTTGTCTTCGGATACATCTTCGATTTCCCAGAATTTTTGCAGATCTTCGAAATTATGTAATACAACGTTACATTGAAGGGTTTGAATTTTTCCGCACAAAATCCAACCTAGCTTGGTTTGTTGGGCAACGACACATGTGTTTTCATCTCTGTATATTCCTTCTTGAATTATGTTTGCGTAAATATCAGCGCCTAAGAGAATGTCAATGGGCTTGCTTGTATAGAAGGTCGGGTCAGCTAGCTCAATTTTTTCTAGAAAGTCCCATGATGGCATTGTGAATGTAACATTTGGTAAGTTTCTTGCCAAACTTTTCATTATGTAAACATTAGTGTCAAAGCTGAAGTTGTTATTAATTGAGCTGCATTTGACATTAATCATTCCCGTACATGTGTTGTCCTTGGTGCCAACACCTGTTACAACGCCCTTGCACTTGAGGCGCGGTAGACCTAACATGCGTGCTGCATGAGAAGTAATCAGGGATACTTGGGACCCTTGATCCAGGAGTGCTCGCATGGTCTTATATTGTCCATCTGCTCTCTGTATCTTCACTAGAGTTGTTGGTAAAAGAGTCTCAATGTTAAGCGTGTCACATTGCTGAGCCACGTGCGTGTTGCTACGCCGGGCATCCGAGGTCATGCATTTCGACACTTCGTCAGTCGGCGTCGTATAACTTCTTGAATAGGCAGAATGCAAAAGTGTATTGTGACAGCCGTTGCACTCGCGGCATCGTTTGTTCGAGGTGCATGTTTTGCCATTATGGTCAATAAGACAATTGCCACAAATGTTCAATTTGTTTATTGTTTGACGCTTCTGTGTCTTTGATGCGATGATTGTGCGGTAGTATGACGGGGTGCTTCATGTCAGAGCTGATGTTTGCAAAATGCAGTCTCCCTCCTACTCGCAAAATTTCGTCACAGTCTAGAAATGGGTTTAAGCTTAAAATCTTGCTTTTAGACGAAATCTGTTTCTTTTCCTTCAAACTTCTTAGTTCTTCTTCAAAAACTTCACTCTGTACTTGCTGAATGATAATTTTTCTTGCTTCTTTTAATTCTGAAACTGTCAGCCATCTTGTATTCTGTCTGTTTTCTTTCCTTGTAATAAATCTACGAATCCATGCTAGTATTTTCACGATTTTCGTGAAAGAGCTATAGTTGGTTAGCAAATCCTTGATAAGAGTGACGTCATCTTTTTTCGTAATAACATTAACTTGCTTTAATTTTCTTGTTTCTTCGTTAGTACAGTACTGCTTCTGTTCAACTTTTATGCTCTTGTAGGTCAGCAACCATGATGGTCCTTGCCACCACAGTGGGTGCTGCTGTAGTTTACTTGCTGTAAGTCCACGGCTAGCGCAGTCTGCAGGGTTGTCTGCTGATTTAACATAACGCCAGCAGGTTGATGGCATATTTTCAGCGATTTTTATGATTCTGTTAGCCACAAATGGCTTCCAGCGTTCCGGATTTCCTTGTAGCCATCCCAGAACAGCTGTAGAGTCTGTCCAGCCATGAATCTTGATATCCATTTCCGGTGACAGAGCCTGCTTGATTTTTTCAAATAATTTAGATAGTAACAGTGCTCCACTCAATTCTAATCTTGGTAATGACATTTTCTTATTACAGGGAACGAGTCTTGATTTTGCAGCTAATATTCTAATTTCAACTTGACCTAGTTTCATAACTTTGCTATAAACGACACATGCATACGCCTTTTGTGATGCGTCGCAAAATCCGTGTAATTCAAGCGAGCACGTGACGTCAGTGCCAATCCATCGTGGAATGTTAAGGTTATTTATATGTTGAAGGTCTATTTTTAGCCTTTCCCATTCTTGTAAAATATCTTCCGGGAGCTTGTCATCCCATGTTAAGTCCAATTTCCATACTTGTTGGAACAACAATTTTAGTTTTGTTGAGAGTGGAGTTAACCATCCGAGGGGGTCATAAAGTTGAGATATAGCTGATAAAAGAGTTCTTTTTGTAGTTTGCCTTGTCTGTGGATCAATTTTGCATTGAAATAAAAATATATCTTGTTCAGGGTTCCAAATTAGTCCAAGTGTCTTGCCCGTTTGTGTGAAGTCATAATCTTGTTGGTTGTTTGTATTTTCATCTTGTAGAAGCTGCATAGAATTAGAATTCCATTTCCTTAAATTGAATCCACCAGACTTCATAAGGTTAACCAAAGGGGAAAAAAGATGGGCCAGCACGTAGGACACCTGACATGGTGAAAAGGCGTCTGGATACCCTAGAAAAATATTGGAGTGAATTTGAGCTAAATCATAATAAGCTCAAAGAGTGTTTGTCAGCCGACGATGAGTATTTCAGTCAAGATTTTTATGGTCAAATTAAAGAAAAATATTTGGAGTCGAAAGATTTCATACAAAAATCGGTTCGGAGCCTCAGTCCCCGGCCATCAACGTCCCAAGACCCTGCGAACACGAAACCTCTTGCTACTCGAACAAGTGACCTGCAGACTGCGCTAGCCGTGGACTTACAGCAAGTAAACTACAGCAGCACCCACTGTGGTGGCAAGGACCATCATGGTTGCTGACCTACAAGAGCATAAAAGATGAACAGAAGCAGTACTGTACTAACGAAGAAACAAGAAAATTAAAGCAAGTTAATGTTATTACGAAAAAAGATGACGTCACTCTTATCAAGGATTTGCTAACCAACTATAAGTCTTTCACGAAAATCGTGAAAATACTAGCATGGATTCGTAGATTTATTACAAGGAAAGAAAACAGACAGAATACAAGGTGGCTGACAGTTTCAGAATTAAAAGAAGCAAGAAAAATTCTCATTCAGCAAGTATAGAGTGAAGTTTTTGAAGAAGAACTAAGAAGTTTGAAGGAAAAGAAACAGATTTCGTCTAAAAGCAAGATTTTAAGCTTAAACCCATTTCTAGACTGTGACGAAATTTTGCGAGTAGGAGGGAGACTGCATTTTGCAAACATCAGCTCTGACATGAAGCACCCCGTCATACTACCGCACAATCATCGCATCACAGAACTGATTATCAAAAATGCGCATGAGCTCACATTTCATGGGGGAGCTCGAGTTACCCTAGCCTTCACTAGGAAAAAATATTGGATTTTGAGTGGATACAGAACAGCGAAAAAATATATACATCCATGTGTCATCTGCAAGAAACAAAAACCAACCATGATGAAACAAATTATGGGCAACCTGCCTGACGCCAGGGTCAACGCCACACGCCCATTCGAAGAAGACAGGTGTCGATTTTACTGGACATATTTTGTTGAAAGCCAACAAGGGGCGCGGAATAAAAACCACAAAAGGATATGTTGCAGTATTTATTTGTATGGTAACCAAGGCCATACATTTAGAGGTAGTGTCAGACTTATCATCTTCTGCATTTATCGCGGCCCTTAGAAAAATGGCTGCGCGAAGAGGGACACCAAGCGACATTTATTGCGACAATGGACGGAATTTTGTTGGAAGCAATAAAATAATACAACAAGAGTATCAACAGCAAGAGTTAGTCGACATGGAAATTACTTTTCACTTCAACGCACCTTCATGGCCGTCAGCAGGAGGCCTTTGGGAAGCGGCTGTGAAAAGCCTCAAATTTCACCTCAAAAGAGTACTAGGAGAACAGAAGCTAGCATTCGAGGAGTTTTCGACAATGTTACATGAAGTAGAGGCGTGCTTGAACTCAAGGCCACTGTGCGCCGTATCAAATGACCCCGACAACTTAAATTTCATCACCCCTGCTCATTTCCTTTCAAGTGGGCCAATAATGACAGTAATTGAAACTGAAAAAGATTTACGTACCCGTTGGTGTCTCACTCAGAAAATCGTACAAGACATTTGGAAACGCTGGCGTACAGAATATTTATCTCAACTGACATCAAGGTCTAAATGGAGAAATTCTGAAGAAAACATCAAGGTGAATGACGTCGTGATCGTTTACGAAGAAAACTTACCACCTGGTAAATGGATAATGGGAAGAGTAACCGAATTACATCCCGGTCAAGATGGATTTGTACGTGTGGTCACTCTCAAAACCAAGAGGCCAGTGGTTAAATTGTCCAGACTGATCTATCAAGAAAATAATAACACAAGCGATACACCAAGAAATAACACTAGAAATACTCAGAGAAGCCTTTTTAGATCTATAATCATGACTTTATTATTATTATTTACATTTTTATCAAGCTCGCAAGCCGCTGTGAATATCACGAATTTCAAAGAAAATCAAACACTTTACTTCGATAAAGTTACAAACAAACATGTTTCTCATAAAAGACGAATGGAAGCTCATTGTATACTATCAAATGGAACCTTATTGGGAAGGAAAGAAGACTCTCGATACGTATATAGAAACATTAGATAAAGCATGCAAAACGATACGTCAACAAGGACACTGTGACGCAGTACTCATCCAGCTACGTCAGGGCTACGCGGAATTAGAGTACTATGACCAGCTGTTGCTGAAACAGCAAGTCAGCAAGCGTATCGCCAGACAGCGTCTACGCAGAGGCCTTATCAATGCAGTGGGAAATATCGCTAATAGTTTGTTCGGAGTGTTGGATGACAAGTTTGCTGATCAATACAAGAAGGACATTCGCATATTACAAGAAAACCAACAACATATCATGAGTCTTTGGAAAAATCAAACATCGATTGCCGAATCTGAAAATAATGTTTTAAAACGCACTGAAATAGCTATGAATCGGCAGCATAAAATAATAAACCAACATATGATATCCTTGGACAACACGGTAAATGAATTACAGAAGAACGTACAAGCAATTAACATTATTAATGACTTCACAATAGGAGCTATAATTGCGAATAACCTACTCAGCAATTTTAAAAACCTACAAAACGCATTGATTGACACAATGACCGATATCTACCATGGTCGCTTCAATGTGCATTTGCTGACTCCCGAACAATTAATTGAAGAATTGAGCACTATTTCAAGCAAACTACCCAAGGACGTTTTGTTGCCAATTGACAACATACACTCGGACTTAAGCAAGTTATAAAGTCTGCTCACTATCAAGACAAGGATGCTACAAGACTTTTTACTTTTCGAAATTAGGTAATAAGCAGAGAAACATACGAAATATTCAAAATCTCTCCTGTGCCACAATATTATGAAGAAAAGATAGTTATGTTATCACCGGTGTCGAACTATGTCGCCATGAACATCAAGAAGGACATATTCATACCGATGAGCGAAACAGATGTAAGGACATGTTTTATACAAGAAAAATCATACTTTTGTCTCAGTAAGAAACCAGAATATTTGATGAAGGGTGACAAAAGCCTGTGCCACATGGAAAATAATGAGTGCAAGTCAAGTACAAGAGTATGCAAGCAAGTGTGGCAAGAAAGCTATTTATTAAATACTTACATATTTACATGCTGTGGGCATTGTTCAGTCAGAGTTAAATGTGACGATCAAATTACAGCATATCAGCTGACAGGCACGGGGCTTATGAGCATAGGACAAGGTTGCATCATCAAGACAGAAGAGTTTACGATATATCCTCACAAACCTCACTCAAGCGAGATCAAAATATCACCCCACCTTTATATGCCTACAATAGCGCCTATCAATCATATAATTATTATTTCTATTCCTCATTTAAAGATGAACAACAAGTCACATCTGGAGATTCAGCAAGATATCTCTATGATAAGCAAAGAAATACAAGACACGAAAGATAATGAAGGACATCTTGCATCGGTGACGTCACATGACATTCACCACTACGCTATGATTAACGTCACACTTGCATTGCTAATCGTAATTATGGTCGCTATAGTAATGAAGCGCGTGAAGCCAACATGGTGCACCAAACGCAGGGGAGCGAGCATGGAACAGGAGCATGCGGTCCAGCCGGAGGCGGCGGCAGCGTCGGTGACGTCGGCGGCGGCGCCGGGAGGGCGCGATCTCCCGCGACTGACGCGCAACACACCGAGCACCAGTGACAACCAAGTGTCATCATGGTTTCGGAATAAATCTACCAGTCCCGTTTTACAAAAATTTCACGAAATGTTTAACGAGGAAACAGTTTAAACAGCATAATAATATTTTTATTTTTATATTCATTATTTTGTATTTTTACATTAATGTTAACATTTTTGAATTTTTATAATATTTTGTCGTATACTTTACCTTTTATATTTTTTAATGTTTCATTTCATTCATCTTAGGCCCGGGAATATGTACGGTATTGCACCGCACATTGCCATTTCATGCGGGTCAGCATAATTTTGTATATCGCACGTTCTAACGTCACTTAGCAAGAAGTCGTGCGACCAAGCGCACTCTACCACCTATTTGTAAACAAGTACAAATAAACGTATTTTGGAATCATCAGCAGCAAAAATTTTAAAGCAAGATCTGATTAACCTTATGAAGTCTGGTGGATTCAATTTAAGGAAATGGAATTCTAATTCTATGCAGCTTCTACAAGATGAAAATACAAACAACCAACAAGATTATGACTTCACACAAACGGGCAAGACACTTGGACTAATTTGGAACCCTGAACAAGATATATTTTTATTTCAATGCAAAATTGATCCACAGACAAGGCAAACTACAAAAAGAACTCTTTTATCAGCTATATCTCAACTTTATGACCCCCTCGGATGGTTAACTCCACTCTCAACAAAACTAAAATTGTTGTTCCAACAAGTATGGAAATTGGACTTAACATGGGATGACAAGCTCCCGGAAGATATTTTACAAGAATGGGAAAGGCTAAAAATAGACCTTCAACATATAAATAACCTTAACATTCCACGATGGATTGGCACTGACGTCACGTGCTCGCTTGAATTACACGGATTTTGCGACGCATCACAAAAGGCGTATGCATGTGTCGTTTATAGCAAAGTTATGAAACTAGGTCAAGTTGAAATTAGAATATTAGCTGCAAAATCAAGACTCGTTCCCTGTAATAAGAAAATGTCATTACCAAGATTAGAATTGAGTGGAGCACTGTTTCTATCTAAATTATTTGAAAAAATCAAGCAGGCTCTGTCACCGGAAATGGATATCAAGATTCATGGCTGGACAGACTCTACAGCTGTTCTGGGATGGCTACAAGGAAATCCGGAACGCTGGAAGCCATTTGTGGCTAACAGAATCATGAGCTACAGCAAGAGTTAGCCGACATGGAAATTACTTTTCACTTCAACGCACCTTCATGGCCGTCAGCAGGAGGCCTTTGGGAAGCGGCTGTGAAAAGCCTCAAATTTCACCTCAAAAGAGTACTAGGAGAACAGAAGCTAACATTCGAGGAGTTTTCGACAATGTTACATGAAGTAAAGGCGTGCTTGAACTCAAGGCCACTGTGCGCCGTATCAAACGACCCCGACGACTTAAATTTCATCACCCCTGCTCATTTCCTTTCAAGTGGGCCAATAATGACAATAATTGAAACTGAAAAAGATTTACGTACCCGTTGGTGTCTCACTCAGAAAATCGTACAAGACATTTGGAAACGCTGGCGTACAGAATATTTATCTCAACTGACATCAAGGTCTAAATGGATAAAGCATGCAAAACGATACGTCAACAAGGACACTGTGACGCAGTACTCATCCAGCTACGTCAGGGCTACGCGGAATTAGAGTACTACGACCAGTTGTTGCTGAAACAGCAAGTCAGCAAGCGTATCGCCAGACAGCGTCTACGCAGAGGCCTTATCAATGCAGTGGGAAATATCGCTAATAGTTTGTTCGGAGTGTTGGATGACAAGTTTGCTGATCAATACAAGAAGGACATTCGCATATTACAAGAAAACCAACAACATATCATGAGTCTTTGGAAAAATTAAACATCGATTGCCGAATCTGAAAATAATGTTTTAAAACGCACTGAAATAGCTATGAATCGGCAGCATAAAATAATAAACCAACATATGATCTCCTTGGACAACACGGTAAATGAATTACAGAAGAACGTACAAGCAATTAACATTATTAATGACTTCACAATAGGAGCTATAATTGCGAATAACCTACTCAGCAATTTTAAAAACCTACAAAACGCATTGATTGACACAATGACTGATATCTACCATGGTCGCTTCAATGTGCATTTGCTGACTCCCGAACAATTAATTGAAGAATTGAGCACTATTTCAAGCAAACTACCCAAGGACGTTTTGTTGCCAATTGACAACATACACTCGGACTTAAGCAAGTTATATAGTCTGCTCACTATCAAGACAAGGATGCTACAAGACTTTTTACTTTTCGAAATTAGGTAATAAGCAGAGAAACATACGAAATATTCAAAATCTCTCCTGTGCCACAATATTATGAAGAAAAGATAGTTATGTTATCACCGGTGTCGAACTATGTCGCCATGAACATCAAGAAGGACATATTCATACCGATGAGCGAAACAGATGTAAGGACATGTTTTATACAAGAAAAATCATACTTTTGTCTCAGTAAGAAACCAGAATATTTGATGAAGGGTGACAAAAGCCTGTGCCACATGGAAAATATTGAGTGCAAGTCAAGTACAAGAGTATGCAAGCAAGTGTGGCAAGAAAGCTATTTATTAAATACTTACATATTTACATGCTGTGGGCATTGTTCAGTCAGAGTTATATGTGACGATCAAATTACAGCATATCAGCTGACAGGCGCGGGGCTTATGAGCATAGGACAAGGTTGCATCATCAAGACAGAAGAGTTTACGATACATCCACACAAACCTCACTCAAGCGAGATCAAAATATCACCCCACCTTTATATGCCTACAATAGCGCCTATCAATCATATAATTAATATTTCTATTCCTCATTTAAAGATGAACAACAAGGCACATCTGGAGATTCAGCAAGATATCTCTATGATAAGCAAAGAAATACAAGACACGAAAGATAATGAAGGATATCTTGCATCGGTGACGTCACATGACATTCACCACTACGCTATGATTTACGTCACACTTGCATTGCTAATCGTAATCATGGTCGCGATAGTAATGAAGCGCGTGAAGCCAACATGGTGCACCAAACGCAGGGGAGCGAGCATGGAACAGGAGCATGCGGTCCAGCCGGAGGCGGCGGCAGCGTCGGCGACGTCGGCGGCGCCGCCGCCGGGAGGGCGCGATCTCCCGCGACTGACGCGCGACACACCGAGCACCAGTGACAACCAAGTGTCATCACGGTTTCAAAAGTCTGGGTGAACAAAAGGGTGACAAAAGTCTGTGCTACATGGAAAATAATGAGTGCAAGTCAAGTACAAGAGTATGCAAGCAAGTGTGGCAAGAAAGCGCCAGGTCTTACCTCTACGGGGGGGTCGACAAGTGCAATAATTCGACCCCCCAGACGGGCAGGCCAGGGGTAGAAAAGTGTCTCCCGACCGGTTGTCGGCCGGCCGGGCCATTTCATCCCCAGCTTGCTTAGGGGAGTTGGTGGCGCGCGTCCAGGAACGCGCGCCTCCTCCTACCCAACCGCCTGCGCCGGAGCGGTGCGGCGAGAGGGTCAACCTCTCGCGCCCGCTCCGCTGCCTCCTTCTGCGAGATCACTTCCTCGCAGAAGGAGGCGACAGCCTCCCACGCCGTCGCGCTGGTCAGCATCTCGCGTGCGACGTTGGCCAGCACGACGGGCGCACCCCTACCTAGGCCCAGCGCGAGGGCTATGCTGGGCATAGGCCTCGGCCTCGCAGGAGAACTAAAGTAATGTCGGTTACTTTAGTTCTCCTGCGGATCTCCTCATTTCGGAACCGATCACGCAGGGAGACCCCAAGCATTGCTCTCTCCATTGCCCGCTGAGCGACCTTGAGCCTTCGGACGAGACCCATAGTGAATGGCCACGTTTCGCTTCCGTAGGTCATCACTGGCAACACACACTGGTCAGACTTTCGTCTTGAGACACTGAGGTAATTTGGACGCGAAGATTTTTCGTAACTTCCCGATACGAAAAATCTACGCGTTCCCTTCTTTAACATACTCGTAGTCATATCTATACTTACTACTTACTATTACTAATATTATAAAGCTGAAGAGTTTGTTTGATTGTTTGGTTGATCGCGTTAATCTCAGGAATAGGCTAGATGACTAAAAATTTTTTTTTGCTTTAATAGAAGCTCATTCATATAATAAACAGAAAGAAAAAATCGGTTTTCGAATAACTATAAAAACAACTAAGATATAAGGTTTTTCTCCATCTCTTTCTAGCAAAACGGCAATTTACAAGGAGTTTATATGGCCGTACTCAACGATGACGTCACGGTTGATGTCGGATCTCTCTGTCTAATCGCCTTCAAATTAACAACTTAAAATGCTTGTATCTAATGTATTTCTAAGCCGATTTTAATTCTAATTTCACAGGACTGTATCTTTTTCCACGGTATTTTAATATTTAATGACGAGACGTAAAAATTAGAATTCAGTCATCATCCCAATTATTGATTAAAATTGAAAACTTATTTTTGTGTTGAATAGTCAATTTATCGAGGAAGGCTTTAGGCTTATATATCATCACGCTACGATTAAAGGAGCTGCGCAATGAGCATCAATGAAAAATGTTGAAAAAACGGGAAAAAATATATGGCGAAACGTAGTTCGCGGGCACAGCTAGTAAAAGATATGGCGTCATTGAAAATTCGAAATTGTAAAATCGTTTGTCTTTGATTCCCCATCATTCCCCATTTTTTTTTCACAGACCTAACTATTTGTATATGACTTGATAGCGTATTGACCAAACACGGTTAATAAGATCTTATTTTTTTAATAATGTGTAATGTTTAATTCATGTCTGTTTATTTAAGTTAATTTGTAATCGCAATTTGTTAATCGACCCTTATAGTAAAACAAATGCATAAGTACCACAGGATAAACAAGATAAATTATTTAGAAAAAACTTTTTTAAATACAATCTTTTAGTACTCGTCAATACGAATCAAACGAGCCCAAACTCGATGGGGTTGTGTTGTTTTATTGCAAAGTTCCCATGTGCAGCTTCCAGCTCCAACATTAGCTCCATGTCATCATATTAATTTGCATTGCCACGCGATATACAACATTTCAGCTCGATCGGAAACCGGAAGGTGGGTCAAATTTTACATGCAAGATTTCATTACAGACACCGGAACAGGTGAAAGTAAATAAACGCTCGTAAAATACATGAGTTTAAACCTATATACATTAATACCACTGTCAATACCATAACAGCATCATGTTTAATGCTTACTATTATTATTTTGTTATCGTCTGTTCATTTCTTTCCGTGGTTGTAGTAAATGAATAGGTACTAGTCAATAATAAAACATATAATTACGCGTATTGTATCATGTTGCGTATTGCGTTATGCACTTCCCGTTCTAAGATACTTGTCCTAAGGTTGCCAGGCTAAAATTACAATATCAGCAATAAGGCTGCCATTTTAAGTCTCTGTTATTTGTTGTTATTTAAGCTGTTGTGCAATAAAGCATATATTTATTCATCCATTCAGTATCGTAATCGCGATTGCTAAGAGATAAAAAAAAACTCGAATCAAAATTGCAGCATGCAAAGCATTACGAAAGCCATCGTAATTACAGTGATAATGTAAGAGCGATCTTTAATTCAACATGCAATCTCTTATTTGCTTATCGCTTGTCTCGATAGCGTTTCAATAAAAGTGCTTTTGTCGCTTTTATACTCATTTCCTAATGCATTTTTTTCGTACTAAAATTTTTTGATAACTCAATAGTGACAAATGTTTTCAATCGGTTAATCGATAATAACTGTTTCAAAAAGCGAAGCTATTGAAGCGTTATCTATTGATACGCCACAAATGCTTTAACGCTAGCACTAGCAGAATAAGGCCCCTGGTGTGGTGCTGTGTGTACCAAGCCAATTCTTTCTTGTCTAAGAAGAAACTTGGGGCCGGCAGCATGGCGTATTTGACGAAGCGATAACGATGCCAACCTTTCGATTCTAATAAAACATTTAGAATACGAACGCTTCACAAATACATCCCTATCCATACACGAATTCCGTCTCAATAAAATACAGACCATAAATACGTCAGTCCGGGATGCCAACTGCGGTCGCTGCTCAACACATTAGCTCCACGGCTCCGCTGAATAGGTAATAATTCAGACTTGGATAAAACAAAATAATGGTCTGTAATGCTTTGTTAACGAGCGGCAATGCGAGGGTGAAAGAAAAATGCTCAGCAATTTCATCAAAGTAGAACAATAATGTTGTCTGGAATTATTTTTCAATAATTTAATCACGAGAAGTAGACACGAGTGTTAGCGCAGATAGCTATTTTCGATGTGAATGCAAATAAACATACGAACGTACGCATGCACACGCACGCTTAAAGTATCCAGCTATAAAAATCATGGAACATTTTATGAATAGAAAATGAAAAAATCATGTAAAATGATGTTTATTTGCCACACCTGCTACTTCACTTCATATGAACAACTCTAACGCACACTCTGTGAAATCGCAGATCATTCCATTTTAATTTAAAATTTTAACGACTTTGTACATTTTTGCAGCCTATTTAAGTATCAGATCATATAGAATGCAAATTAGCAATTATAGAAGCAAACAGATAGTAAGTGTGACATTAGACAACGCTCTAACACACTAACCCGTAAATTTTTTAACAATTGATTCTGTACCTCAAAAATAAGTTAAGATGTCAACTAAAAAGCATGTTTTCGTTCGTTTTTTTTTATGTAGGACCCGGCAAATGACCTCCTCCCGCCTGATGTTAAGCGGTGAAAGAGGCCCAAATGAGTTGACAGATAGAGTAGGGACGACATCGACTATCCTACCTGCCCGCCCCTTGCCGGCCCAAAAGATGCTTTTTCACGCCTCTTTTGAAGGAACCCATGTTGTAGGATGGAGGAAACACGTGCGCAGGTAGAGAATTCCAAGTGTGGGATGAACGACAGAAGAAGGAATCTTGGAATTTCTTGGTACGGTGTGAGAAGGAGGACACAGTGTACGGATGACTCCGAAGGCCCTTACGCGTGTTTCTGTTAAGAAATGGAGAGGGAGGGATAAGGTTAAAGAGCTCCTCAGAGCATTCCCCATGGAACATTCGGTAAAAGACGCTAAGAGAGGCGATGTCACGACGAAGTTGTAGAGGCTCGAGGGTGTTAGTTACCTCTACATCACCAATAATGCGAATAACGCGACGCTGCAATCTGTCCAGAGCATCGAGCAGGTACTGAGCGGAGCCGTCCCAAAGGTGCGAGCAATATTCCACGCAAGACCTAACCTGAGTTTTATACAACAAGCATAGTTGGTCCGGCGCAAAATACCTACGCACCTTGTTCAGGACACCGAGTTTCCGTGAGGCAGTAGTTATGACGGATTCGATGTAGTCTCTGGGGTTCAGATCGCAGCGAATGTTTATTCCGAGCAAGGTGATGTTGCTCTGTGTGTGAAGGGTTGTGCCCTGAAGAGAAGGAAGGGGGAGGAATGGTGACCTTTTCGCCGAAAACGCGCACACCTGTGTTTTCTTAGCATTGAACTCAACAAGATTGTTGGAGCCCCATTCGGAAACGAGGTCCAGCGTCCTGTTGAGCTCAATGATAAGATTCTGCCTCTCCCTACCAATATCACCACGAGCAGCCCCTGAGCTTCCGTGATATCTCCCATGCTGAGTACAGTACAGTACTGTCGTCTGCATAGCAATGTATAGCTCCCAAGGAAAGCATGTCATTGATATGCAGAAGAAACAATGTTGGGGATAGAACGGAGCCTTGCGGAACTTATATCACATTTACACCATAATTTATACCACATTTATACCATAATATATATTTAAATTAAATATAAGTTCATTCGAATTGTAGTATTACATAATCACTTTTGCACGTCAAAGAAGCAACGCTGATGGTTCACAGGTCTACAGCGGGAGACCTTGTACTGGAAAGAACCTGCAAGGGTTATATTTATTAATTTATTTATTTTTTCTTCGCCCTGTATTGTTACATAGTCGTCAATTGAAGGCTGACCTCAAAGCAAAAGTTGAGCTTGTTACATAATTGCCCTTACACACTAACATAAGCTAATATTTAGTATTAAACCATTGTATCTCATTGTTTACAACATACTTTCCCTTAAACATTAGCATAAATTAGTATTTAATCATTGTATCATTGTTTACAAATCCCTCAGTAAGTTATTTAGATATCAATAATTATGTTGGACACTTAGTTGAGTATCTGTTATTGTTTACTAATCACTCCTTATCTTTGTTTACCAATCTCATAACTAATTAAGACCATTAAATAATACATTTGTTTACAACTCTCATACATTAAGTAATTACTATAATGATTTACTTGTATAAAATCAAACCACGCAACTGAACAGCAATCAGTCGCATTCTAACATCCAAGTGTAAAACTTCTAATAAATTTTAATCTAAGAAATAAAATATTTTTTAAAACAAGTTTGCCGTGTATCACGTAACAAATTTGGCGCAGTCGGTAGGATAGTGGTGACCGAAGAACAACGCGTGACAACGAGGAGTTCGAAAGGGACAAAAATCGCCCGCTGAATCCAACGTACAACGCGGTAGCTGAAGGCTTTTAAAGAACTTCGGGGACCTACAATGAGAAACATAATTCTGTTACTGTGGTAAGTGGCTACATTGTTGCTCTATTCCTATCACTACTCAATTTCAAAAAAAAACTCCTAAATCACCCACATTCTAAACCCTAATCCTTAACCTATCTCATTATATTTATACATATTTACTATCTCAACATGTCTAACGAGCAAAAACCCATAGTCATCGTTGATTTACCAAAACTATTAAAACTTATTCCAGATTTTGATACTTCTCAACATAAAGGTTTACCTATAGTACAATCTACAAAATCATTCTTAAATGTTAATTTAAATAAAATAGAAAATCGTCTTTCAGAACTCAATCTATATTTAGGCAAAAATTCAAGACAAAAACGCGAACTATTTGATGGTATCAGTTCGATTTTGAAATGGCTTATTGGAACTCCTGATGCGAAGGATGCCAAAAAGTATGAAGATTGCATCGATAAACTAGAAAAGCGTGAATTAGATATCACTTCGTTGCTAAAGAAACAAATTCAAACAACGTCTTCTACAATACAAAACTTTAACGATACTATCTTTAAAATATCATACGATGAACAAATCATAAACGAAGATCTTAACCGTCTAAGTCAATACCTAAACAAGACTGAAAAAATAATTTTTGATCTTCAACTAAGTGAAGAAATCTCGAGAATTTCCTTACAAATGTTAGAATCTATCACTAGTTTAGAAAACGAAATTAATGATTGCCTCATGAGTATTCTATTCGCTAAATCTAATACAGTACACCCCTCAATAATAAATATTAAGAAACTCTACGAAAAACTTCTTTTATCTAACCATGTTCGGACAAGTAAACGCCTAGTTGCTTCAATCACACTAAACAATATACATACTATATTAGATTCTTCTACCCTATCAGCATATGTTTATTCTGATCGCTTAGTATATATACTTTCCTTTCCCCTCGTCCAAGGCGAACCATTCAAAATGTATCATATTTATAGTATACCTATTCCACATCCACAATCATCCTATTACTCAACTATCCTTCCTGAGCACATGTATCTCGCCACAAACCCAAGTGGACAGCAATACATCTCAACAAGTTCCCTGGACAGCTGTAAAACCTTCGAAACGAAGAAGATGGTCTGCAACAACCTCATCATTTATGACTCCGTCAGCCGCCCCATCTGCGAACTTCAAATATTACATAGCGTATCAACTTCAATGCCGAAGACATGCACGATGACAACATTTGCTGCATCCATAAACACGTTCCAGAACATTGACAACAATAAATGGCTCTACATTATAACTAACGAAACTCAATGCGTATTGCAATGCCCAAAAGACGTATCACAGCATATTATACAAGGAACTGGAATTCTAACATTACCACAAAATTGTAAATTATATACCGGATACAGCACCTTAACAGCTTTCCAAACAACAGAAGAAAACATCACGTACCCGATAATAATGCCTGATATAAGAACGGAAGATTACTTCAATGATATAAAAAATATTCAAGCTCCATATATAATCCCCATTGCTTTAAATGAACTACCACTAGATTCATTAAAACAAATTCGTCACCAACTAGACAAACATAAAGAAGAACTAAATAATATAATCACAAAACCATTTCTTGAAAAGCACAACCACTTCTTCTTCTTTTGGATCCAATTCACAGTTGGAATACTCTTTCTTTCATATCTGATGTACAAATGCTGCAACCGCTGCCCCAATGGACTCATAGGAATGCGCCATCCCACAGATCGTGAAAATAATTGCATCCAGATATTTAACAATTGTTTTGACAATTCATCAAGAAGACGTCACACTCAAGTAGCTATCCCTATGAGAGATCTACAAAATACTTCATGCATCTCAGACGACGAAGAAACCAACGCGTCTTCATCACAACATCCCCAAAGATCCAGCAATACAGCTCAATCTTTGTTCTAAGGGGGGAGGTGTTACATAATTGCCCTTACACACTAACATACGCTAATATTTAGTATTAAACCATTGTATCTCATTGTTTACAACATACTTTCCCTTAAACATTAGCATAAATTAGTATTTAATCATTGTATCATTGTTTACAAATCCCTCAGTAAGTTATTTAGATATCAATAATTATGTTTGACACTTAGTTAAGTATCTGTTATTGTTTACTAATCACTCTTTATCTTTGTTTACCAATCTCATAACTAATTAAGACCATTAAATAATACATTTGTTTACAACTCTCATACATTAAGTAATTACTATAATGATTTACTTGTATAAAATCAAACCACGCAACTGAACAGCAATCAGTCGCATTCTAACATCCAAGTGTAAAACTTCTAATAAATTGTAATCTAAGAAATAAAATATTTTTTAAAACAAGTTTGCCGTGTCTCACGTAACAAGCTCAACTTCCACTACAATATGGAATGTCCACCCATATCATATCCCATTCACACCATAATAACCAATTGATTTTCTCCCTAATACATTTAATTTATACATATTTATATGCATGATTTTAATACAAATGGGAGCCTTTGCAGCAGATATTTGCATCCGTGACTTTGTATTTTCTTTAAAAAGCAAAGCTATATTAATTATATATATTTTTATGTATCATATGTGTGTATGTATATATATGTATATTAATCAATTTAGTACCTAAGTATATATATATATATATATATATTATCAGTAATGTTACAAATAGATAATTTGTAACATTACTAATAATACCGCAACTGTCACACCCTAAAGCGTACCTACCTTACCAACTACCTCCTCCTTACCAAGTAGAACTTACTACTGTATGTACGGGGCCAATCTGAAAACCAGCGCTGGGCTGTGCCCAGCATTTTGCTGAGATTGGTGCCTATTGCCTTTATATTTATTATGTATTTATATTTTTTTGTGTAAATTATTACTTACCTACTACTATTTTCGCTACTGATGTAACTTAATTAATTAAGGCAATAAAGCTTACCATTTATCATTTAACTCCAGCGTTCACTGCCACGAACCGCGAAGCGCAGCCGTCAACGACAACGCGAATTCTACGCTCGTGGAGGAAGCTGGCAATCCACGTACAGAATTGCGCGGGTAATCCGTATGCCGGAAGCTTGGAAAGAAGAGCCTTGTGCCAGACTCTATCAAAAGCTTTGGCGATGTCGAGACTAATAGCCACCGATTCGCCACGCTTATCGATAGATTCACCCCATTTGTGCAAAAGGAACGCTAGAAGGTCACCTGTTGACCGTTTAGGACGAAATCCATACTGTCGGTCATTAAGTAACGAGTGACCTTCCAGATAACGGATCAGCTGGGTATATAGGATCCTCTCCATGATTTTGCACAAAATGGAAGTGACGGCTATAGGACGATAGTTAGCCGGGTCAGAACGATCTTCCTTTTTGGGAACCGGCTGGACATTGGCCTCTTTCCAAGATTTCGGCACACAACCAGCAGAGAACGACAGACGGTATAGACGCGTCAGGACCGGAGTCAACTCCGCTGCACACTTCTTAAGAACAATCGCAGGAATGCCGTCTGGTCCACTTGCTTTTCGAGTATCGATCGACTGGAGCTCCGCCCGCACATCACGCTGTCTGATACGGATATCGGGCATGGTGCTGCCACAATGGGACAGTTTCGGAGGTTGTGCACTACAGTCATCGACACGGGAATGAGCCGCGAAGAGTTTTGCCAGGAGGTCGGCTTTCTCCTGCGGCTGATGAGCAAGTGAACCATCGGCATGTCTCAGCGGTGGCAGCGAGGGTTAGCAGAAGTTTGATTGCACAGCTTTGGCCAGGCGCCAGAAAGAACGGCTACCCGTAGGGTGCGCAAGCAGTTCCTGGTCCACTTGTGCAATGCGCTGAGCATCCGCTCTAATGTAAGCCCTCTTACACAACTTGGTGGCATTATTGTAGACTGTTTTCAGTAGGCTAGTATTGGGATCCCTAGAAGCTCGGCCTCTGATCCAAGCGCGGTAAGCCAGCTGTTTGTTTTCAACAGCTGAGGCGCACTCGCGATTGAACCAGAGGTTACGTCTGCCTCTACTGACGAGATTGGAATGCGGAATATAATATTCCATTCCTAGTATGATCTCGTCAGCAACAGAGTTAGCGCAGGAGTCCGGATCCATCCCATTGAAACAGCGCTGCCACCAAAGGATAGATGCGTAATAATCCCGCATACCGTCCCAATCTGCTGACGCATAGTGCTACAGACGGCGTGCTGCAACCACAGGCGACGGTCGCGACGCCTGAGGCACTGAGACGGATACCAGGCAGTGATCCGAAGATCCTAGTGGAGCTCGAATCACCACCTGATATTGATTTTTTGATTTTGATTTTGATTTTGCATGGTCAGTTTTAGAGGAACTTAACCACAACTCGTGGTGAGCATTGAAGTCCCCTAAAAACACCAGCTCGGCGGAAGGAAATCGCTCCTGCGCGTCATCTGCCACCCGACTTAGATGTTCAAAAAGTCGAGTTGTCTCCAGGTCACCACGATGGGAACGGTAGACGCAGACGTAGACACGGCAATGAGTGCCAAAATCGACGTGTACCGCAAGGATGGAAAAGGCAGGTTCCTCCAAACAGCGCAGGCGACGACAGCAAACGTCCGCCCGGACGAACAAGCAAACACCAGCCTTCGCCTTCAAGGACTCCTCAAGAGCGTAGCCGGGGTAATTAAGGTAGCCTGTATCGGCCGGGCAGATAATTTGCGTCTCCGTCAAAAACAGCATTGCTGGACGGGCTGTCTCGAGATGGTGGTGGACAGCGAAGAGGTTAGAATGGAGCCCACGGATGTTAGCGAGCCCCACCTCGAATAATGGTGTTTTGGTGGTGAATCGTGACCTGGGAAAGCGAAAATTGATGCTATGCAATTATTAACCATATTGCAATGCAATAAGCCACACCCATTTGTTTTACGGTGGGAAATGCATTACGCATACCCCGCCCTTGGGAAGGCGCAGGGTTGTTGGACTCTCCGCGGCCCCTGGGGGCAGAGTGCCAGCCAGGAACCGCGGCCTACCGACTAAAACCGACCGATGCCCCTCACATACGCCTTGATACGAGCACGGCAATCATCGCCGCATCCTCTTCGTCATCGGACGAAGAGGACACGCCGAGGAGGGCCACGTCGCTGTCGGACAAGGTCATGGGAACTCGGGTGAACACATCCACGACCTCGTCGGCGTCTGCTCGCCTAGGGCGAGCCCCTCTCACCCCCAATAAGCCACACCCATGAAACAGAATTCGTAAACTGTCCTGGCCTTAAGAAAGATTCGGGGGAGATTTCCGCCATTAATTTACCTCGGTAATATTTTGTTCAAAATTGTTTTATGTGGACTTTCAACGCTTTTTGAATTTATCTTCACAATAATCCGTACGATAATCTTGAACGACGCTATTTGTCGGATGTGAAAATAAACTCATTATTTCAGTAAAGTTTACGAATAAGTCAAATGATCGTCAGATATATTTCATGTATAGTTATGTATCTATAATAGTATTTATATGATTTTTTTGACAGGGAAGCTTTTGGCCAAACGTCGCTATTGTTTTCAAGAAGAGCTGTTTTATTGCCCTCTGTACTCAATGCCTATTAACTAAAAATAAAAGCGTGGGGCGCTCATCGTAGAAATGGAATATGATAAGCGCCCCACGCTTTTATTAGTAGTCATAAAGATTTTGTATCATCATCATCAGTCCACACTTGTCCACTGCTGGACATAGGCCTCTCCAAGTGCACGCCACTGAGCACGATCCGCGGCTACTTTCTTCCAGCTTTTGCCAGTCACGTTGCGAAGATCGTCACTCCACCTAGTCTGAGGACGTCCTACACTTCGCTTGCCGACGTATGGTGTCAATTCTATCAACCCCAATGGTTGTCGGTTCTGCGGTTGATTTGGCCAGCTCATTGCTACTTCAAATTCAAATTCAATATCTTTTATTCAAATAGGATTGTAACAACCACTTTTGCACGTCAAAGCAACTACGCCACTGGTTCACAAGTCTACGGCGGAAGACCTTGTACTGGAAAGAACCAGCAAGAAAACCGGCAAGGGCAATTTTTTTCATCCTGTGTTGTTACAGAGTCGTCAATGGAAGCTGATCTCAAAGAAAAAGTTTGAGCTCAACTTCCATTACAAGATTAGATGTGTCAGTTCACATTATCTTCTTCTTCCCGTCTTATATATAAAAAAAAAATTAAACGCTGTGTGTTTGTCTCGCAAAAACTCTGAAACGGCTCGACCGATTCTTACGAAATTCTCTGTGTATTTGAATAGATCCAAGTAAAGTTTAAACGTACAGTTAGACCCGGTAGGTGGCGCTGTAATCGAGTGGGACAACGTCCGCCGATCAGTCAGTGAGTGAGTCAGTCAGTGGTAATCCAGCTTTATATATTATAGATGAAACGCTGTGTGTTAGTTTTTATATAGCTTTATATAGTATAGATGAAACGCTGTGTGTTAGTCTCGCAAACACTCTGAAACGGCTCGACAGATTCCTACGAAATTTTCTGGGTGTGTTTGAATAGGCCCAAGGAAGGTTTAAAGGTAAAGTTGGACCCGGTAGGTGGCGCTGTAAGCAGGCAGGACATCGTCTGCTGGGCCCACTAGTCTTCTTCTTATATATATATAAAAATGAAACGCTGTGTGTTAGTCTTGCAAAAACTCTGAAATGGCTGGAGCGATTCTTACGAAATTTTCTGTAGAGATGTGCGTAAACTTAGGTTATAAATTGCTATCGCTGAACGTTTCTTTGAAACACAACGCAGTATATTGTTAAATATTAGAAATGGGAATGGGAGTTTAAGTGAAAGAGGTTCACATTAGCTAAAACAAATTTTATACATTTTTTACCCTTCATTAAATGACAGGTTATTTACATTAAACTAATTAACACCTCTTGAGATAGAATTATTTACATCATTATTAATTTGCACTCCTCTTTTAATTTAATTCTAAATAAAAGTGAATTATCATCTGCAAATAATACCATCTCATGTCTGTCCTGTACAAAATCAGGGAGGTCATTGACATATATAAGAAATAGAAAAGGACCAAGAATCGAACCCCGCGGAACTCCCATTTTAACTGCGGAACCTTGAAACCTTTTTCCATTGATGTCTACTTTCTGAATCCTCCCACTTAGATAAGAGATTAGAAGATCTAGTGCAGTATCACGAAACCCATAGTGGTGTAATTTTCTGATCAAGATTTCGTGATAAACGCAATCAAATGCCTTGGACAAGTCACAAAAAATGCCTAACGCATCGTGTGAGTCTTCCCAGGCTTCAAATATATGTTGTATTAACTCAACACCAGCATCGGTTGTTGAGCGACCCCTCCTAAAACCAAATTGTTTACAGTGTAGAAAATTATTCCTATTAAAATAACTTTGCATTTGCTCCAACATTAATTTTTTCAAAAATTCAGCTTGCTTATTCGTTGAGCTATGTCGACAACCTTCGTTCTCTGTCGGATCATCTCGTTCCGGATCGGATTCTTCAGAGAGACTCCGAGCATAGCCCTTTCCATGGCTCGCTGAGCAACTTTTTATTTGTGGACTAGCCCCACCATGAGTGGCCATGTTTCGGCTTCGTATGACATGACAGGTAGGACGCACTGATTAAAGACTTTCGCCTTGAGACATTGTGGTATGGGCTTAGTAAAGATCGTCGTATTTCGAATGCCGTGTTTTAAAACTTACTAAAACTCTCTCATCTTTACCACTTATCGACGGCACGGCAGCGCGACGGCTAAGCGGCAACATCGTATTCGCAGGCGCATAAAACAGAAAGATGGACATATCTTCGTAAATAATCCACGAGAATTGAATTTATTACTTTTTTGTAATTCTTTTATAATAAATATAAATTTGGAGTGTCTGAGGTTTTGGGTTATTAAGGTAACGACAGTCGAGGTAATAAAATAGTCAGTTACTTTGTGACCGTGGCTGAAAATGAAATCAGGAGATCTGTTGAGAACGGAGGTGTAGGCGAAGCTCGCTTTCATCTTAAACATTTTTATCATCAACATCAGGTAAGCTGAATAATAGCATATTAATTAGAGTTCGATTCGGTAAAATATTCGGTACCTATTCCGAGAGATAAAATATTGGTAAGTTTTTATTTATTCATATGCATACCATGTGCAATTGTGCATTCCAATTACTTGCGTGGACAATATTGTTCGCAATCTATTTTAGCAATTGACATCAAAAGCCATCTAAGCGAAGCCCCAAAGTGTTAAAGATATCTACGTTGTATGTGATTTGCTTGTTTTAGAAATTCCTAAAATAGCGGCATTTTTATCACCTTTGTGGCATTACTTTCGTGGCCTTTGGGAACGAAGGTGACTAAAGGCCATGAAAGTGATTTTTTGGATATGAACAGCATGTTTTATGATTTTAATTTTTTTGCATTTAAAATACTATTTTATAAAAGAATTGTTATATTTGAAAAAAAATAGAATAATCAACTGTATGAACAAGTGATTTGTTCTAGTATTTTTCTAATATAATATACATAACTATTTAATTTCTACTACTTATAGTCTATTAACGCAAAGCTGTAAATATAAAATTATGCCAAAACATCTGTCAAGTAAGCTACACAGAACTTATTTCTTGATTGTAAAACAGGCCCTAAATATACTATTGTTGATAGCTATCGTGGCTTATCACCATTCTGTTATTTGAAAGTAAAGTAACTAGAAAGGTAAATATAAAATAGCAACTTGTCTTATATTGCCGTTCGGGTGAATATGAGACAATTTGTTTATATCTAGTATTTTTCTATGTTATAAAAATTTATAGTATTATGATTTTTCAGCACTTCGAAATGCCGCAAACTGCTAAAAAGAACGCCACGGAAAGGCGAAAAAACATGCAGAAAAATAGGGAAAGGAAAGAATAAAAGGAAACTCTGATTTTCATAACACTAAAAAAGGCAAGAGAACGCTTTCATAGAAATATCATATCATAAAAAATACTACTAATTCAAAATTATTTTTTTGCAATAATTTTGTTTTTAAATACGTTTTTGTTTTGGAAAAGGATCTAGAACCATCTAATAATGGTTCGTATTTCCTTTTTGTAGTCAGGTTTGTTGTTATAATATAGAAAATTTGATTTTTTGAGAGTTAGGACTATAAAAAGAGTTTTAAAGTAACAACCAATTACGCTGAGTTTATTAGTTGTGGACTCAGCACTGGCTTTGTAAGAGGGAGGTCCGTGGTTAGATCCTGCCTTGTATGAATGTGTTTTTCGAATTATATATGTACATTTGCCGATGCTTCTACGATGAAGGAAAACATCGTGAGGCAACCTGCATACATATGCGAAGAAATTCAAAGGTGTATGTGTAGTCGAACAATCTACACTGGGCCAGCGTGGTTGACTAAGGTAAGGCTTAATCACCCTATCATAGGGTAGGCTTAAGCCCCTCGTATATGAGCTGTGATGATTAAGCTTAGTTTTTGATTATTTGTTACCAAAGACTGAGTATTTGTGAATTTAAAAATTTGCTCTTCTACATACTTATGATATTGCGGTTAAAGAAGGTATTAAAATAACGCATAATTGTTATAATATATATACTTAACAACAGATGGTGTTGTTTCATTATATTCACGTAAGTTATTCAATAGTTTCTATATAATTTCAATATGTTAAGAAAGTAGTCCAAATTGAAAAAGTGTAGGTGAATATTAAAATTGTTTTAACAGTGTTCAGTTGCAAAAGTATTACCTCCAGACAGTTGTTCATTTTTTATCTGGTATTCTGACAATGAAAGATAGATTACGTATTATTAGGAATATCTAGAAATAGCGGTATCCTCCGTTTATAAATAATTAACATGTTCAATGCAAAAACGAAATAACTATCAATCACTTACCAATGTTTACAAAGCTCCGTGAAAACAAGTGCGTATTTTCAAACTGCCAGATAATCTTCCTTTCTCTGGAGCCGTTCCTATTTTTACGTGGCTTTGCGATTTGTTCGCCCTTAAAAATTTCTACTCGGCTTCAGAGAAGTAGGCGCCCGAAAGCTTTCCGATGAAATTACTTTTGCTATCGCAGAAGTAGATAAAAGACAACAATAACGGAACAGGTACAATTCAATTGAGTTTCGTGTGTTGATGTAAAATTTTCATTTGGATTTATGTTTTCATTACACGGTGACACTATTTCAAAAACTTTTGTTACTTATGGTGATGGATGATGGTGGATGGTTCAAACGTGTAGTGTATTTTTTAGCTAAATTGAAAAAAATATAATTTGAAATTGGGAACAGAAAACAAAAATTGCCCCTTAAAATTTTACAATCTTCAACTTTATTCTTTTACATCTTATATCCCAAATGCAAAGCACTTAAATTAACTAAATGTTAAATCTATACAAGCCAAGGGCAGGATGGTTCAGGTTTGTTTGTCATCAATCTCGGTAAGTTCTATCACGAATTGGGTACAAAAGTTATAATATAAACGGGGTAATAAGGTAAGTACACAAACAACTAGTTCTTTTTCTTTTACCAAAAATTAATAGCCTTAGATCATACCTTCGATATGATCACGTGTCAGTAATTCCAGTTTCTTATTTTTTTTCACGTATATATATTCCTATTGATATACTCGTATTTAGCGCCACAGAATTATTCCTTGATATCAGGTTAGTTCATCTAACTGAAAAGTCAAGCAGCGGAGCCCTATGGCCTTCGGCAACTGCCCTGGAGATTCATAGCACAGAGTTAGGTTAAAAATATAAGTAAATATGCCTATGATCTAACACTCAGAGGGTCAGTGGGTCTAACACTGGGTTCTGAAGGAATCCCAGTCAAATATTCGAATTTCATGTAATAAACATTGCAAATGAATTCCAAACCTGATTTTCAATAAATTGACAAATTTTCTTAGCAGTTGCTTTATAAAAAGGACACATGGAGGGCAGAGCACCTATTTTGTGTATAATTAAATGATCAAACGAACTTACCTGAAGTGAAGTTCGATCTTAATTATCCTGTCTTCGCCGAAGAGATTTATTCCTTAACCATGTAGTAGTAGCCCTGCTACGCGCTAACCCTATCGCACAAGTTTTAAAGTCAGAGAAAGAAAACCACTATATCTTCCTCTGTCTAATCACACCTGACAAGCCTCCGCAGTACCGACCTCATTCTTTTTAGAGAAATAGAGCAACATTGATATATAGGGGGATAAGATTCAGGGAGGGAGGGACCATAAATCTCTTCGGCGAAGACAGGATAATTAAGATCGAACTTCACTTCAGGTAAGTTCGTTTGATCATTTAATTATCCTGTCTTCGCCTCCGAGATTTATTCCTTAACCATGTAGATGTTCAGAGAGTATAAAATCAATGTTGCGACAATAAAAAATAAACAACATTACAGTAAAACATCAAAACATAATTATTACGTATTTCAATTTTTTTTTTGTTTTTTGCGCCACTAGCAAAAATTTTAAAACAACAAAATATTGTGAACAAAAAACTAATCAACCGACAGTATTATTTTAAGTACTTAATAATAATTATAATTGTGACAAAGATTCAATAAAATTGGTTTCAGAACTAATATACCGGTCTGTTATAAAAATCAGCAAATACAGCTGATCTTTCCGAACATCCTGCGGTCTTTCTAATTACATCGACGTTGTGGCCAGCACGAGACGCCGCCTGATGTTGATGCGTGTCTCGCTCGCTCCGAATATTGAGATGTCAATGCCACTATCGCACATGATCTGCTTTATCCAGCGCCCATTGGGTTGAGATGAAGCAGGTCTACGTGGTTTCTTATGTGTGAGGATCAGGTTTGTTCTGAATCTGAGCGAATTGAAGATGATACAGCAATATATCTTAATACCACTGATGCTGAACAAATACCGGGATATTAAAGGGATAAAAAAAGTAAGTTTAAAACCGGTTGAGCTTTGCCAATTGCTTATGTTTTAATTAAATTTGTAAGTGTTATAATTACTCGATCTTCATATGCTTTATTAATATTTCGTATTTTTGTTAGAGAATTGTATGCGTTCTTGGTCCAGCTAATAACATGACTAACTTCTTACTCATTTTTTCAAGATTAATTGTATCATTCTCAAATCGTTTAATAGTCTAATACTATAATACCAGGGGGCTACTGCCTAACTAATAACGATCACTTGCTATCGTGACATTAGAACAATAGTTCTACCTGAACTTCAAAATTTCAAAACACATTAACAGAAATGCCAACAAAAATGTAGTATTTACATTTAAAAAATCTGTTGTATTCTTTTTACAAAATTCCCACCATATCTTTAGACTAGAATTATATTATGACCCGGTGTTATGTGATATCGAAGATAACAACATTAAGGCTGTTTCTGGCACGTCATGAAAGCTTTCCCGGAAAATACACACGCTGGCAGGGAAAGGTGACGGCGCAGATGGTGTACCATCCTGAAAGGAAGTAAGTAGATCTTTCTTGGAGGAAATATCACAATCTCTGTGATACCCAGGGATATGAAAAGGGGATACCATGGTTAAGAGGGCTATAGTTGAACAACGATAATTCCAGTGTCTTAATCAGTAACTATTTTGTTTATCGTTTTAAAAATTAGTGCAAACGGTGTTAAAGCGTAAAAATAAAATTGCGACTAATCTACTGTTTAAACGCGTCAATATCATAGGCAAAGGTATCCCTTTTCCATGAAATATACGCGGGACATTTTGCATTACTACGAGATGCAAATAAGTCAATAGATGGTTCACCAAAAAAATGTTTTAATTTTCAAAAGTTGTCGGATACCCAACTGCCACTCTGTGTCGAAGTTTATTTTTCTCGATTCACTGTCAGCTTCTATATTTAACGAGTAACGAATATAAGACTCGAAAATAAATATACCTACTTTTCTCACACCAGTCCCAAATCATTTTAGTAACTTGACTTAAGTGTTGGTATTACACTCTCCCCATTCTATTTATATAGAATATGGCAATGGTGTTATCGACACTTAAAAGACTACCATAATTAGCGACATTTTTAGCAAATGAAATTAGCCCACAATATACAGCGAGTAGTTCCAGTCAGTTTATATGATTGGTTCGCTCGATGTTGGTCCAGAAACCACCAGTCTTTTCGTTGGCACAAGCTGCACCCTAGCCTGCTGTCGAAGCGTCCGTAAAAATTCCGAAATTGTACCTATGACTTTTTATTCAATTGACTGCCAATGGAATATTGATCTGCCACCAATGGAGATCATCATATTATTATAAAATATCTGTAATTGTAATAAAAACGTCGTAATTGTTAGTATTTCTAAGAAGAGCACTTTTTAGTGATTGTGATTTTGTGTGTATATACTACCCATATACTACAGCCGACATGCTGCCGTAGAAAACGTTCAAAGAACCTTATTCGAATTCTGTTAGATTTAAATATATTTTTTATGTATATAATAAATTTTTCTGGCTTGAATCTGGTAATTGTATGTTATTTTATTAGAGTTTAAAATAAAACCTAAAAATTTACAAAGTTTTTTTTTTTTTAAATTAATAACTAACCCTAATCGTGTCAGATATTAAATAGTTCTTTTTGCATTCTCTAGGCACTCTCCAGCAGAGTTTGCTAAACACAACATATCATAGATATCTCACTGATAGCAGACCATAAGATCTTAAATGAGTAAGAGCTGGCTGTAATATTTTTGTGAAATATATCGCGCGGAACATAGGCTAAACGGGAGTGCTAGAAACTCGTACAAAATATCATGAAAATAAAAGCGTAAACATGTTTTTTTTTTTTTGATTTGTGAGTCGGCAGCAAAAATTAAGCTTCCTTAATATCAATATTAATCACGTATCAGTCTTCGGTCATAAATCGAGTAGCCGTTCTGATATCTTCTTTTTGAAATGAGATACCTACTTCGACTTCGAATTCAGCTTTTTAGATTTATTAGATATAGAGCACACGCTTTTAGGAATAACGAAGATATCATAAACGAATTGTTTTGCTGTCGGGTTACATCTCCTAATAGCTTTTATTTCTAATAAATGATTTAATTCGAGAGAAATTGCTATTCACTCACTTTTTGAAAAAGAACGCCGCGCACGGCTGTATAGATTTTGATAAGGTTCCTCAATAAATGAAATCCTTGACACATTGTCTAATATAAACCTATCGCTAGTGATAGTTCACCACTCATTGACTAAATTAATATTTTAAGCGGCCGGCATGTACTTGCGGCTGCGCGCTCAGGTAGCGCGATTGTTCGATGACCGTTGTGATGCGACGCGACTGGCTGGTGCCTCGGCGGTGCCAGCGGCAGCGGCGGCGGCGGCGGGGCTGGCTGGCGACAAGCTGGCAGCGGTGCGAACGCGGCTGCTCGCCGTCGATTCGCTTGTTAGTATGACGTCTTTGAGTGTCCCGGCCCACACCGGCTCGATGAGGGTAGGATTGGCCGCTGCTTTGCTGTCGCGTTCGGGACGATGAGCCTTTCAAGTCTAAATGACTCTTAGATGAAATTGGTGTCTGCATCGTTCAACGTAACTACATCTGGAATATTAAGATTTTTCTTTAAAAGACACGATTGTGCCCTTCCCAGTGCTGAAAGTGCTTTACCGAGTTGATTCTGTTGTGTACCAACATAGCACTTACTTCCGAATTAGAGTTCGGCCTTTCGCCATAGGTACTATAGTACATTGTTTTTTTTTTTTTAAATGCTCGTCTTTGGTCACTTTTGGAAACCGTTTTGAAATAGGATTTGAAACCTGGCCGCTACATCGGTTTGTAAGTCATCAGTTATCACCATATTGGTTTGTATGTGAAAGATACTAATAAATATTTAATGAGAATTTAGGCAGCACAAAAAATATTTTTTAATAATTCCGATGAATGCAACGGAAATTTTTAAAACAGCGGGGAAAAAAGGACAGCCCCTATATTTTTCATTAAGTACATATTACGAGTATTACTCGTTGAATGCAACGAGAACATAATAACAATATGATCCGAAGAATACAACGGACATAAAAGTGATTTCCGATGAATGCAACGGAAATTTTTAGACAGCGGGGAAAAAAGGATACCCACATTTTCCATTACGAGTATTACTGCACGTGGTCGCGCCGCGCGCGTACTCGGCGGCCCAGGCGAGCGGTGTCCACCCGCTTACTCGTTCAATACAACGAGAACATAATAAAATATTATCCGAAGAATACAGCGGACATAAAAATGATTCTTCGTTCAATACAACGAGAACATAATAAAATATTATCCGAAGAATACAACGGACATAAAAATGATTCCCGATGAATGCAACGGGAATGTAAAAAAGTATTCTTCTGGTTGCACATCATTTTCGCCATCATCTGAGTACAAAATGTGCCTCCGGCTTGCCCCTACGTTTTTTTCTTCTTCGTATCTCTTCATCTTCCTTAGCCATTTATCTTCTTCGGATTCACAGTGTTTTCGTTTAGGCATACTTAACAAATAAGCAAATAACCGTAAATTTATATCTTTTTTTTTTACGTAGGTTACCTACACTCATGCACAAATTATATTACTGTTACACTCGTGCGAACGCCGCGCGCGCACGGACAAGAATGAGGTCGGTACTGCGGAGGCTTGTCAGGTGTGATTAGACAGAGGAAGATATAGTGGTTTTCTTTCTCTGACTTTAAAACTTGTGCGATAGGGTTAGCGCGTAGCAGGGCTACTACTACATGGTTAAGGAATAAATATCGGAGGCGAAGACAGGATAATTATTGTTATTAATAAAAAGAAAACAGCACAATTTGTGAGTTATTTGCCAAAGTATGATGTGAGACTTTATATGGTGAAAACTTAGAATTTAGCATGAAATGTGTAATTGCCATTCAATACATTCATTAATCCCACTAAGGTGCCGCTTACTATCAGGTTTTTTTAATGAAATAGGGGATGTTAAAGGCGAATTTTGGAAATATAATGTGTTTGAAACAACCCTACCCACCAATAAAAAAAAATCTGTTTTAAATTATGAAATATCATAAGTTATATAGGTACCTTTATGCTTTTTTTTCACTTATTGATAAAATTTATCCATTCGCTCTTTAATTGAGTCGTTTTTAATTGCGTGCCGGCGATTAAATAAGAAATTCTTAATGAGCTTTGCTCTCCAAACTGAAAACAAAAATAACTGACTTTTGAAATCTCACTGTAGCTTTTCAAATTAAATGCACACGGAAAACGGGAAAAATACCTATGGATTTTATTCGCAGAAATTAAGATAAATACTTCTAATTTCGCAAATCAATAATAAATTCCTTCGGTCGATGTGTCACAGATATTGGTCTGTTTTTTTTTTAATGTACGGCCCGGCAAATGACCTCCTCCCGCCTGATGTTAAGCGGTGAAAGAGGCCCAAATGAGTTGACAGATAGAGTAGGGACGACATCCACTATCCTACCTGCCCGCCCCTTGCCGGCCTAAAAGATGCTTTTTCACACCTTTTTTGAAGGAACCCATGTTGTAGGAAGGAGGAAACACGTGCGCAGGTAGAGAATTCCAAGTGTGGGATGAACGACAGAAGAAGGAATCTTGGAATTTCTTGGTACGGTGTGAAAAGGAAGATACAGTGTAAGGATGACTCCGAAGGCCCTTACACGAGTTTCTGTTAAGGAATGGAGAGGGAGGGATAAGGTTAAAGAGCTCCTCAGAGCATAACAAAGACTCGTTCGTATCTGAGATCATAACAAAGACGCGTTCAAAGACTAAGGTGAGATATGGGCGCGTTCCATTTACGCACATACTAGAATCGGGGTCCGTACACCGAATGTTAAGCGTCGTATTGGCGACGGAACCTTCCCTAAAACCAATGTCATTTCATAACCCTCGTAAAATTCTTAACTTGCTTCAAAATGTGTCAAGTCAACATATGGATCCTAAGAAATTCCACAACATTCACACTCAGCGTTGTTATTTAAAGTTATGAGTTTTACTGAAAACAAAAGGTCATAAGGAATCAACAATATAGAAAAATATGAACGCTATCTAAATTCCATTCGACTGGACCATAATATTATGAGCTAAAAAATTAAGTGGATCTTATTAAATTACTCTAAAAGTGATCAAAACAAACGGTTTAAATGTTAAATTCCGAATTTTGAGAAAATAAACCCACCTAAAGGGGAGCACGGGATTTTGGGCGAAAAAAACTATCTTTGTAAATAAGGCCAGGATGAACGCGAGATTTATTTTGTTTATGCAAAAATTTAATAATGACCAAAGATAATTGCAAATGTCACTGACGCGACGTGAAATGACGTTGACGTTGACAATTGACATTGACATTGTGAAATTAATTGACAAAGTTGTTGAAATTATGATTTTAGTTGTGAATTTTGTGTTAAAACAACAGTTAAACCAAAGTGTTTTTGCAAAATTAGTGTTTTATGAAATTTTAAGAAAAAACGGTGTTACAAACGAAACACCCTTAAATACTTTTAAAACTACTATAACTACATACATACATGCATTATACATATATACTCGTACATTATTCAAAGTAAAGTAAATACAAATCGTCAACAAAACAGTTATCATCTCGCGAATTTATTATATTAGAATAGGTTAAAGCGATTTTACTGTAATTCCATGAATTTGCCTCGGTACTGATTTGATTCCATGCTTTTGTGTTTGATGCGCTCTTACGAAGACAACAGCCGAACAACAAGAGTGAGTTCCTATAGATGAACAAAAAACGCTTGTGTCGGAGGTGAAGGTTTTTGGATCTGCAAATTCTGCAATGCGCAAGAGACTAATCAGTTGCAAGTAGGTAAGTAATGAAAAGACTGAGGAACTACTTAGCATAGTTGGGCTGTATGTTTGTATGTAATATGTTTACTTTAACCAATATGACGTCCTATTACTGGAACGGTAAAATATATTTTATTTTTAACTTTTTAGTGAAAGAAACGGTACGGTTTCTCTCGATTTTCATGGGATCCATCATCAGATTCTGACTTTAGTGACCTTGGGACCACCCCAGGAGTATACTCTATCGAATACAAAATAATTTTTGGCGGCGTAACATACACACAAAAAATTACATACGCATCGAATTGAGAACCTCCTTCTTTTTTGAAGTCGGTTAAAAAGCGTCTTCGACTCTTGGTTTCATCATTCGCCACAGTGGGCTGTTTTGTTTACCAGCATAAAGCCGCTCAAAATATTGTATGCCGCGTTTGTCAGAAGCCACCTAGAGTATGCTAGCCAATTATGGAACCCAAATTATTTGGTACTCTCATCAAGACTTGAGAGAATTCAGCAAAAGCTTACAAGATTTATTTGCTATAAATACAGAATTCCATATCTTGATTATTCCCATCGCTGCCGCTGTGCCCAATTTCATCTTCTTCCATTGGAGACTCGCAGAAGAATTTGCAATGTTCGTTTTCTGTTGAAAATAGGCCAATCAAAGATTGGCTGCCCTTCACATTTGTCAAAATTATATATATAAATGTCCCACCCTGCCATTTTCGCCCTAGAAATCTGCTTCATGTTCCACACGTGCGTACCGTGTATCGTAGTAATTCTTATCTGGTAAGAGCTTTTAAAGATTTTAATGTAATAACTAAGAAACATAATATGGGCAAGTTGAATCTGTTTTATAGTAGGTTGGCGAACATAACTATGTCGATGACCGATAACCTAGCGAATTTTATATAAAATTGTTTAGAATACGAATATGTTAGAATTAGAGCAATACTTGCAATCATAATAGTGTATACTATTCATTTCTATATGTGGAGGCTTGTTATTGGTTTCTTGTTGTATATTTATGTGTTAACTATTTTTTATATTCATCATCATCGTCATCACAGCTCATATACGTCCCCACCGAGGGGTTCGAGCCTACCCTATGTTAGGGTGATAAGGCCTTAGTCAACCACGCTGGCCCAGTGCGGATTGGTCGACTTCACATACACCATTGAATTTTTTCGCAGATGTATGCAGGTTGCCACACGATGTTTTCCTTCACCGTAGAAGCGCCAGACAAATGTACATATGAAATTCGAATCGAAAAACACATTGGTACATGGCGGGTTTCGAACCCCAACCTCCTGATTGGAGGGCAGTGCCGAGTCCACAGCGCCACCGACGCTCCATTTTTTTTATATTGTAAGCCCCCAAATAAAATAAAATCATAAATAACATAAAGGATTTTGTTTCTTGTCCTTGAATTCATCGCGTAGGTATATTATTATTAATGGTGAATCTTTTCAGTCGGCTCTTGGAACATCCACGTTGAAAAAAAGAGAACGGTGACACATGTATTCCGAATCCTTGGAAAAATATGTTACCAATCTGCTTATTTTCAAATAAGTAGATGCGACAAGTTTTGTAAAGGTTTTGTTAGTGGGCTATGTTTATACCTAAGCTTGTAAATGACAGAACAAAACAAGCCAAAAACTACGCTTGTTCCATCAAAGCCTCGTTGGAATTATTCAACAAACTTCGTAATTAATATCTCAGTAGAAAATTTTACGCCTTAGATAATTACGGAAATTCTGAGTTAGCATTTTTAAGGGGCAATTAAAACGAATGTCCGTTGAACGCTCAAAGCGTCTTAGTCCGAGTTTGCGCTAAAAGTCTTCGATGAAGGTGAGGGTGATTATATCGAGTTGCTCGACAAGTATAATGAGCTGGAGGCCAATGAGTGAGATTTACTGGGCGGTTAGGCCGGAGGAAATTGTTTTCTTTTTTCGAGAAATTTTAAATTAGAATTGGAAGGATCAGTTTTAATTGGTATCCGTTATTTTTGATTACCATGCCAAACGGAACAATCGTCGGTCACGTTTTAATTGGTTTCTAAGGGCGATTTGCACAACACTCCCACGATTAACGAAATGACAAAGACAAAACGGTTGTTTAACTCTGGCGTTAATCGTATTGAATAAGTGTCACACGGCAGCCTCTCATACCGCTTGATAAAGGTATTGACCAGTCAGGGGTGCTTTGGCCACAAACTGCACAAGGTCGTTCATCGAGAGGAAACGCCACGTCAGCGTCACCACTGCGACGCTTCCGACAATGACGATGGCTGTCGCCACATTATAATAATAATAAAAGACTGGAAAGAGGTAGAGGCTTGATAGATATACAATATTTATGGTAGAAGCAAACCTATAGCTTAAAAACTTTTTTCCATTCTAAATCACAAACAAATAAGATTCACAAAGCAATAGTTCAACACGACCAACATTACACACCACTTAACCTGCAAGACGACACCATACAAGAAGATCCAAGAAAGACAGACCCACAGAAAATGAAAAAAGAAGAGTGGAAAAAGAAAGTATTACATGGCCGACATCCACATGACTTAAACCAAGCCCACATAGACACGAAAGCCTCTAATATGTGGCTTAAAACAGGCTACCTATTCCCAGAAACGGAAGGATTTATAACTGCAATACAGGACCAAGTTATTAACACAAGAAATTACAGAAAATTCATAATTAAAGGTCCAGAAAAATGAACAATGATAGATTTAGAAAATAAAGTCATAAATGATAAATGCCGCAAATGTCAATTTCAACCAGAAACAATTCAGCACATAACAGGAGCATGTACAAATCTCACTCAAACAGACTATACACACAGACATAATCAACTAACACACATAATATATCAAAAGCTAGCAATCAAACACAAACTCATACCACAAGAACCAACGATTCCATACTATAAATATACACCTCAAGCCGTTTTAGAAAATACTACACATAAACTTTACTATGACCGTGTTATCTTTACATCATATCATTCATTGCAATAGATCAGACATTACTCTACAGCACAAAACAAATAAAACTACATTTTTAATTGATATTACAGTACCCAATACGCATAATTTACAGAAGACAATAGCCGAGGAAATAAGTAAATATATAGAATTAAAAGGAGCAATTATACGAGTACGGAAAAAAGACAAAGTATTGTGCCAATAGTAATTTCTACAACAGATGTAGTACCAATCAATCTCCGCCAAAGCCTTAAATATCATAGACCTGAAACAGAATATAAGTCAAACATTACAGAAAGCTGCCATATTAAATACTTGCCGCATAGTGAGAAAATTCATGCAAATAGAAAAGGATAACATAGCCCCACACCACTTACCAACCATACCACCATCTCAGCAAACTCTGTAATTTACTTGGTCTATGCCCGTAATTACAGGTAAAACCAGCTCTTAAGCTGAGAAATGTTCACACAAAAAAAAAATCTTTATTAATAGAGAAAACATACAAACACCTCGTAAAATAAGAGTTAATCGTGTGCTGTGTATGGTTTTTGGCTAGCTACGTGCAAACTATGCCTGTCTGCAAGTTTATGTAGGCTAGAGTTTTATTTGTTCGTTTGCCACCCATAACTGTATAAGAATTGAATATCTACCAGATAGATCTTTTTTCTAAAGAAATACATTTCGCAGGCTTGACTGATAGGGTCTAGTTTGATGTAGGTAGACGTGACTAATGGAACTAGTTTGAATACAGAGAACAAGTATTCAACTTTCGTGTTAGACCCTTTAGAGACTTTGTCATTAAATTTTTCCTGTAAAATTTTTTTTACAAAAAATAAAACCGACTTCAAAAACAATAAAAACTTAAAAATAATATAAGAATAGGTACAGACAACATCACACTTCTATATTGAAGTCGGCGCCAAACGATGATCTCCTAGAAAGTGTTAAAATTTGTCACCGACTTCAATATAGAAGTGTGATGTTGTCTGTACCTATTCTTATATTATTTTTAGTGTTTTTGAAGTCGGTTTTATTTTTTGTAAAAAAAAATTATTTTTAACTTTTTAGTGAATGAAATCTTTTCAGTTAAAGAAACCCTAATTTACTACCAGCTCACCGAAGGTTTTCCTTTATTTTCTATGGGACCCCATCATCAGATCCTGACTTTGGTAACCATGGGACCACCCTTGCAGTATACTCTATCGAATACAAAAAGAATTTTGGAAATCGGTTTAAAAATGACGGAGTTATGAGGTAACAAACATAAAAAAAAAAAAAAAAAAAAAATACAACCGAATTGATTACTTCCTCCTTTTTTGAAGTCGGTTAAAAAAGGAAGTTTCTTTAATGAAATCACATTTATACCTTATCTTGTCTATTATATACGTTACAGAGTTGATGAAGTATTCGACATTGTAGTTACAACCTGGGGTCCTTTAAAATAAGTGATAAGATGAGGGTGTGATGAGGGTATTCTGTAGGTCCAATAAGAATGTCTAGTGAAGCTATGTATTCCTCCTCGTGAGCCATCCTTGTATTTGGACTACACTTCCACTTAGTATTACGTAGAAAAGAGTGATTTGGTATGGCCCACTATTAAAAAAATCTGCTTGTTACAGATGAAAGTTTACTATATGACATAACAACTAAAATCGATCCTCGCGTTTGACCAATATAGTGCCATAAAGGAACAAACATACATAAATACACACACATATACATAGTTTGACGAACACATTGCCCTCCTTCGCGTTGCGCAGTTGGGTAAAAATATAACAGAAACAATAAGTACAGATTAAACAGTACAAACTATAAAAATATGAATAAATTTTGAAATAGTAAATTGTTTTATAAGTGCTGATGCTGAACAGTGAACAGCACCCATACAGTCGCCAATAGTTCGAGCTGAAATTGTTCATTCGAATTAAACACTCTACTTTTCATTTCGAATATGAAGAAAGTAAAACAAAGTTTATATTCGAAAGAAAGAAAGAAAGAAACATATATTTATGTTCGATGACATTGGCTTTCCCGCTGATTTACGCTATGGCATTTATTCGTAAATTTTTAATATGACATATTTGCGACTCAATTTAATTTCTAATAAAATACTTGACTTCAATAAATTTGAACAAAGAAATTAGATATAAGCATATTTGATAAGTTCATGAAGGTTTTACGAAGTTTATTTATTTATTAGTATCGATGTGTGGCTGTATATGTTTTTTTGTCATTGCCCAAAATAAGAAGTTATTTCTTTTTATACATTAGATGTGGCTGTAATGGATTTAAATTAATACTTTATTTATGGCCGCGTATGAAGAAATCTGACAAATAGTTATATTTTTATTGAGTTCGGAGTGATCGGATCAGATCGGAGTGATGTATAATTTTCAGCCCTATACTTAGGTAAACAATGACCTAAGTACTTTCAGAATATATGAGAAATGAAAACAATTTACAGTTGAGGAGTGCCTTTTTTTTAAAAACCTATATTGCTTTATTCATTATAACAGCTCATATACGTCCCCACCGAGGGGCTCGAGCCTACCCTCAGTTAGGGCGTTTGCCTCACAACTTTTCTTCACTGATATGATTACTTTATTAGATTTATAATTTATTTAGATTAATAGTTGTTTTATTAGATTAATAAAATAAATTAAACCCAACACCGGAAACATAAAAATCTGGATTACAGTCATACGTTACCATAGCCATAGGAACTATAAAACCTTTTATAAAGATTACAATGGGAAAAAAGGCACGGAAAATTGCGCGAGAATCGCTGACAGTTCGCGCGAGAGACCTTCGAATCGGTAATTGTGCAGTGGTCCTAATACAGCGCGGTCACAAAGGGGAATCCGATAAATGTCAGCGGGCGAGGCGCAACGGAATTTTGTGGCCCGCATGTTGCACGCATTCTGCTAATGCCTATTACTGAATATCTGATTGCGGAGTGCTGTTTGGCTTTTGGTGATACACGATCTTCACCGTCAATAATTAACGATGTCATTTTAACTTGGTAATCTGAATACTAGAATCAGGTTAAGTTAAAATGACGTCATTAGTAGTGAGTTTGCTAGAGTTCAGTAATCTAGTCATGGGGAGAAGGGGCTAAGTTAACACCTACTTACATATATTGGGAATGGCAAAAATACGAGATGTAGGTAAGGCATTTGTAGCTCTACTGAGATTGTAATTAAAAATATCGATGAGTAGGCCGTCACGCACTATGGGGATTAATTGATCACCTAATGGTGTAACGCCTGGCGACCTTAGCCTAGCAAATCCTTATAAATTTCACATTTCTGATTCGATTTTGGTAGTAAATTGGTTGTGTGTATTTTTCTGTTACGAAAAATACATTATATCTCTATATATAATAAAATCGTAGGGGTACAAAAATCTGTAATTGCGAAATATTAAGAAAAAAAATACACAGGTCGCCCTAAAATCATTAGCACAACACGATAGAATAGTTTTAAAAAAAATTGTTTGTTTGTTTGTCTGTTTGTCCGGAAAGATCTCCGAAACTACTGGACAGAATTTGATATGGCTTACGCCACAATATGCTTAGAATTTTCCGGAAGAACATTTAGGCATAATTTCGTTTGTTTAAATTCACTTTTTATTTTTAGTGAAAAAATACCATATAAAATTTTCGAACAATGCTGTAGAAAATCAACATGGCGCACGTGAAATTATTTTGACAAGTCTGTCACATAGTACGAGAGAAGTTATTTTCTTCCACGAAGGAAAGGCAATGGAACTACGCCATACAGCCTGATCTTAAAGTAATTGGATTTCGAAAATTGAAAGGCAGGAATGAAGTGTTTCACATAGTACAAATAAAATTTAATATTTTCTGTTAATGGCTGTACCCAACTGGATTTCGCCAACAAAATTGTCTTTTTCTTATGTCGTACCGTGGTGGTAAGGCAAAAAGATCAAGCCATACAACCAATGTATAAAGCATTTTTTATGATAATACTTATCGAGTGACCATAAAATTTGTAGATTGGTTTAATTCTTGACTAATTTTCACAAAATCGGTACAATTTTTGAAATATTTAAAATGTTGAAAAATGAAGATACTCTTTTCAAGGTATTTTGAAAGGTGTTATATGCTTTTACATTAGGATTAAGGAATCAAACTCTTTTATCCATTTAAAACTATTAAAAGTAATAGATTAATATTGATAATTAAAAAAAATATCTGACTGTAATGTTCTGGGTTACGCGTAGAGGGACGGGACGGGACTCTTGATCCTAATGACTAAAATGACGGATCACATTTTTTTGGATCCACCCAAGGAACATGGATATCGAACGAAGAACCTAAAGAGTAGAACACATTGAACCTAGCCACGTTGACTTTATTTTGACATGACTGCCGATAAAGTTCGTTTCCAAACCCAGCAATATGGGTATCAAATGAAAGGCATTGATGAGTAGAGCACTATGAACCTAGCAACATTGACATAAATTCAACATGGCCGCCGCTCAAAAAAGGTGGATAAAAGTTAGTTTCCAAACCTAGCAATATGGGTATCAAATGAAAGGCCTTGAAGAGTAGACCACTATGAACCTAGCAACATTGACATAAATTTAACATGGCCGCCGCTCAAAAAAGGTGGATAAAAGTTAGTTTCCAAGCCTAGCAATATGGGTATCAAATAAAAGGCCTTGAAGAGTAGAGCATTAGGTACATAAGAAAATCGACCTAAATTCAACAAGGCCGCCGCTCAAAAAAAAAGGATAAAAGTTCGTTTTCAAACCCAGCAATATGGGTATCAAATGAAAGGCCCTGATGAGTAGAGCACTATGAACCTAGCAACATTGACATAAGTTCAACATAGCCGCCGCTCTAAAAAGAAGAATAATAGTTCGTTTCCAAACCTAGCAATATGGGTATCAACTGAAAGGCCTAAAAGAGTAGAGCATTATGAACTAAGGAAAATTGCCCTAAATTAAACATGGCCGCCGCTCAAAAAATGGATAAAAGTTCGTTTTCAAACCCAGCAATATGGGTATCAAATAAAAAGCTTTGAAGAGTAGAGCATTAGGAACCTAGCAAAATCGACCTAAATTCAACATGGCCGCCGCTCAAAAAAAAAGGATAAAAGTTCGTTTCCAAACCTAGCAATATGGGTATCAAATGAAAAGCCTAAAACAGTAGAGCATTATGAACTTAGGAAAATTGCTATAAATTCAACATGGCCGCCGCTTAAAAAATGGATAATAGTTCGTTTTCAAACCCAGCACTATGAACCTAGCAACATTTACATAAATTCAACATGGCCGCCACTCAAAAAAGGTGGATAAAAGATAGTTTCCAAACCTAGCAATATGGGTATCAAATGAAAGGCCTTGAAGAGTAGAGCATTAGGTACCTATGAAAATCTACCTAAATTCAACATGGCCGCCGCTCAAAAAAAGGATAAATGTTCGTTTTCAAACCGAGCAATGTGGATACCAAATGAAAGGCCTTGATGAGTAGAGCACTATGAACCTAGCAACACATAAATAAATTCAACATGGCCGCTGCTCAATAAAGGTGGATAAAAGTTCGTTTTCTAATCTAGCAATATAGGTATCAAATGAAAGGTCTTCAAGAGTAGAGCACTATGAACCTAGGAAAATAGCACAACATTCAATATGGCCGCTGCTCAAAAAAAAACTGATAAAAGTTCGTTTCTAAGCCCAGCAATATGGGTATCAAATGAAAGGCCTTGATCAGTAGAGCACTATGAACGTAGCAACATTGACGTAAATTCAACATGGCCGCCTCTCAAAAAAGATGGATAACAGTTGCTTTTCAAACCCAGCAATAGGGGTATTAAATGAAAGTAGGCCCTGAAGGGTACCTAGAGCAGCCATGCTCTAAGTGTGTTCCACGGAACCCTAGGGCTCCACAATACCCCTATAAGGGTTCCGCAATAATTTAGAAAAATCAAAACACCCTCTCTGGTCATACTTTTATTATGCTTATTAATAAAGAATACACTTTTAAAAACTATTGTTTTATTTTAGGGTTCCGTCAAGTATTTCGCTTTCCAAAAGGGTTCCGTCACCAAAAAAGTTTGAGAACCGCTTTGGGGCCTATTGGATGTTAGATGTTACCTGTGTTTAGTGTCCTTCGAGACCGTGATAATGCAACGATCGTGAACTAACTAACGATAACTCCAAGTTTGTGTGTTGGATGGTAGTCATCACGGCGAATTTGCTAACCGAACTATGCCAGCAACACTATATTGCACAGTACACGTTACAAAAACGGAAGTCTTAATAAATTTTAAGGCTAACCGCATAAATACGTTTTTTCGCATTCGTTTTCTGAATGCGGGCATCCGAATGCATCAAATCTATACAAAATACTCATTGACTGCCGCACACGTTCGTTTTTATTACGAACGGAACACGTTATGTACGTACATTTAGGTAGAATGGTAGAAATCCCGAATGAGAAGAAACGAACGTCTGCGTTACGTTCACGAAACTCCGTGTCTGTATTCCGTGATCGGATATCAAATACGGAAAACGTATTTGTACAGTAACCCCCCCCCATTCATGCTATACATTAACTCTACGAAAACCGCCAGTATTACGAGCGACATAAGAACGGTTCAAAGGTCAAACAGTATAGCTTGACAAGGAGCTTACTGTACGACCAGTCAAAATTGGCCAAGTTGTCATATCCAAAAAATATATTTTGTTGGTGTTACCAACACCCATTATAAAATCTAAGCTTTATTCGTATACAGTTCTAATTTATTAACAATTGTTTATTTTAATTCGAAACATGAATACGATAAAGATTATTCTTGCAACTATGTAGTTCTTTCTACTGAAGAAGAATTTATTAATATCAATAATGTCTCTAAAACAATAATAATACTTTGTGTTTATAGTAATATGTAATGTATTTAATTTTGTGGACTGTTAGAAAAAAACATTACGAACCTACGAAAATTGTCCTAATTTCGTAATGGCCGATGCTCGAGAAAGGCAGAATAAAGTTGAATCATTATGGAATAAAATGGAGGAAAAAACTAAACACTGTGTTAAGTATTTTGATGGCGAAACGTAGTTCGCGGGCACAGCTAGTTATAAATAAAACATTAATCTTAACATATAAATATATAATAAACTTAATACTAAACCTTAAAGAAGTAATTTGAATCTAATTTATATTTAAAATCTGCATTCCAACGAAATTGGTGTAACGAAACGCGCTTACTGCGTGACGTACGTCTCATTCAAGCAGTGGGGACTACGATGACGTTTCTCACTTTTGCCGCCGAGCCGAAGGTGAAAGCCTGCGCTAAGACAACATAACGATTTTGGAATTTAAAAACTACAATAATTCAAATTGCATTTACTTCATTTATTAGTAAAAAAATACTACTTGCAATTAAATAGTGTGTGGTGTTATTCCCCAATTCGGGTGAGTGTTGCAAATACCTATTTGGCTTTAATTGTACTGCTACCCGGCTGTTGTAATTTTATTTTGAAATATTATAATGTAGATTATTTTAGTATGCAATTCTTGTTTATAATTGTAATTCAGAATTCAATATTATAATCACTCTATTCGAAGTCCTATTTATTTGTCGTTTCTTTGCCGAATTTTAAGTATCTAAATCAATAATTTTCACATCCACCTTACTGTAGTTAAAATAAATTCTAGCTTCATAATTATCGTTGTAAATGATTTTGCCTAAGACTGCCACATCATAATATCTATATATGCTTTATTCCACCCTGCTTTGGCATTGCACATAATTTCCGGAAGATATGGTGTTGCAGTCACTTATGCGAAATCGGATTTTTTTAAAATGCCCAATTTCCGGGATTCCAGGGATCAAGCACCGGAGTGTCGTACGCGACTAGATCGCGATTCGACGAGTAGTACCTACCTACATCTACACTACCTGCTGTCCCTGCCTGACCGAGCACACATCCCGCCGGGTACCGGACGGAGCGCAGAGGAGCTGCCACTGCCACTGCAGGGAAGTGGTATTCTGTAAGGGAGCAGTTAACGTACCCGCAACGCCCAATCCACGACCCACTACTACCGCTAAAATCAAATCTACTCGCGATTTTTATAATTATTAAATTATTTTTTCTAAATTTAATTCTAACTTTTTTTGTAACTTTCTTCACCCATTACTACTATCTACCCCTAACTAGAAAAGTTACAATGGCGCCCAACGTGGGGCTCGAATAGGGCAACTACTTTAGAACCAATTTTAGGTCTTTTGAGACATCAATGTTGGCCTTGTCTTGCGAGAAACTTATCATCATAACAGCTCATAATTATACGTCCCCATCGAGGGGCGCGAGTCTACTCTAAGATAGGGTGTTTAGGCCTTAGTCTACCACGCTGGCCCAGTGCGGATTGGTCGACTTCACACACACCTTTGAATTTTTTCGCCGATGTATGCTGGTTGCCTCACGATGTTTTCCTTCACCGTTAGACAAATGTACATGAAATTCGAAAAACGAAAAACACATTGGTACATGGCGGTTTCGAGTCCCGGACCTCCCGATTGAAAGGAAAGTGCCGAGACCGTAGCGCCAGCGACGCTCCGAGAGCATTGAGTTACGTATATCTCAATGTCCGAGAGTGAGAGACTTATTTCCAGCTAAAAATATATGTACTTATTGTGGCTACGGTGGTGTACTCCGTTATCAGCATTTCTATATAATATTACTTTACCTTGTTATTTATAGAATGATAAAGTTACTTTCTTCTTTCTTTTTAAAAAAATCGGCCAAGTGCGAGTTGGTCTCGCTAACAGTGTAGGCCCATAAAATATAAAAAAGTAATAAAAAAAAAATAATTAGGTAGTGTCAGGGCTGACGCCGAGATGGCGGTGTTAAACAAGTATCTTGACACTAACAAAGTATAGCAAGTAATGTCAACAACTACCGGCAGATGTCGTTATTACAGACATTTTGACTAATCGCCAAATAATAAGTAAAACAATAAAAAAGAACTAATTTAAAAAAAACATAAATGGCATGTGTCATTGCCCCTGCTAGTCGATATTGATTTCCCTACGTGTCCTGATGTATCTTCCTCAATTACATTAATGTTGTAGGAGTAGAAATAAGATTTTATAAAATAAGCAATCGCACGAGCAAGATAAACATCCAAACCTCATACTGGAATACTAGGAATCTTATTAATATGGCTTTTCAATCTCCACAGACTCGTGGTCCGTGCTCTTTTCATGGAATCTTCTCATTGTGATCTATTTTGTTATTATAATTATTATATTAAGACTTACGACTACTTTTTACTCCTAATCTAAGGTGAGTTGCGCAACTCAATCAATTTAAAAATTTAAATATATATCTTAATAATATTATACTTATATGTATATACTTAATTATACTCAAATATATATCTTAATAACATTATACTATATGTTAATAATTTATGTATGGACTATTTCACAAGATTTGGTTAGTTAGTATACTCGTATTTGGCATAATAGATGTTACGTCTGTTTTTTTTTAGTTACACCAAGATCGCTCCGCTTGATAGGGCCCTGAGCACCATTTTTTTATTGTATTCCATGACCACTTCATCTATTGCTATGCTGGGAAGGGCAATGAGACGTCTAATTGCGTCGTCCTCCTTCAACTCCCGGTAGAAGTAGGTGCAGGATACCGTGTGTCTGGTAATGGCAACCACCGCGTGAGGGACACTCTCGTGGACAGGGTTCTTCCTTTCTGCTCCTCTGAGCACAACCACGTGATCGTACGTTAGTCCCTGTGCTTCGTGGATCGTCAGCAGTCTAGATTGTTCTCCGGTGCCGAACCCTTCCCTCCCATACGCTTCTTTCTCGTCTTGAGTAAAGGTAAGGAAGAGAGTATTTGGGTTGCCCCTTCGTAACACCGCCTCCGATGCCATTCTGCATGTCATGGACCTCAGCACTTGCCGTGATGTGTAAATACCCTTGTAGATGTTTTGGAGGGCATACACCACATCCATCAGACTTCGGTGTATGCAAAGGAGCTTTTCTGTTACCGACGTGATGGCGGCGGGGCTTCCGTAACGCATCTCGAACAGGTTGTCTCTGTCTATGAAGGGGATCTGATTTGTATCGGTCATTAGTACCAATTCTCTTGCCCCGGTCAGCCTTGTTGCCATGATGATAGCTCCAAAATGGACTAGGAGAGCTTCGTCCACCAAAAGGCGTTTTGATGCTTCCACACCATTGATGAGAACTGAGGCAATGGTTCTTATTTTCCCCTTCACGACCGCCCCGAATCGAGTGGTCACTTTGTCCAACAGTTCTTTTGCCGTCTCGAGTGTGCTAGTGATGATCATATCTTCCTTCATTTGGAAGTTGTTGAGGAGCCACGTGGTCTTCCCGCAACCCGGCACACCGTCAACCCATCTGATTGCCAGTTTACCCCATGGCTCCCATGTCTGCCAGTGTGGTTTTGGGTGAGGAGACCGTTCTATGTTTGGGGACCAAGTCCGGTACTGTCTCACTGCTTGTTCTACGAGGACGAGCGTGGCCCAGGGCAACAGATATGCCCCTGACGAGGTCGTCTGTCGGGGATTGTCTTTGTGATTGGAGGCGTCTTCTTTCGTTTGCTTCTTGCATCGCCTCCTCGTGTTGCCTTTGTGCCCGGGCTGAGCCACTTTCTGTTAGTTCATTGCATGGAGTCTGCTCGTGGTCTTTGAGCAGAAAGTCGAGGTTTTGGCCTCTTCCCTCGTACACGATAATTTTGTGTTTTCGGGAGGCCTCCAATAAGGGAGTGTAATCGGACACTTTCCCTTTCTCGAGATCTACCTTCATGACATCCACGCTGATGACTCTTGGGTCTCCGTCCATGTTTAACAGCAGTTCCCCCGCTACAGTAAAGGACGACTTGTCAATGTGCCAGTCCAGGAGCAGGATCGACTTATTCCTGAAACGTACAATCCGGCATTTTTGCCCTGCGAGCATCACCTCAGGCATTGCATCAAACACTTTTCTTTTAATGGTGTCGCGTGGGGGTCTAAATGAGAACTCACATAGGTACGTGGACAACGAATTTATTTGCCCCGGTAAAAGTAGGCGTGGGTTTTATAGCCGACTGGTAATATGCTTTCGGTCCAGACTTCCCTGGTAGTGGCCGAGGTGGTAGGTGGCGTGACGAGTGGTGGTGAGCAGCAGTGGGTACGGCACGAAAGGTACTTATAAGATGGCGGCGAGTCGACGAAAACCCGTCGAACGGTCGCCGACTTCAATAAATCTCAATGTGGAACCCTGAAATCACATATTTCGGCCGCGTAAGCGAGGTTGCCTATCATACGCCGATTGCAATAGCCAATTCACCTGAGCCAAGCCAAGAAAGTTGGGAGTGGAAGTAAGCAGCAGGTGAAGTGGCAAATGATTACAATCAGAGCGGAGTGTACATTAATAAAAAAAACAATGCGCAGAAAACATGATAAAATATACTAATTGCTTAATGAAGAAACTATTCTTTACATAGAATTGAAATTTTACAAAAATAAGTAATTAAAATTTTGAAGGTATAATTTTAAAAAATACGTACTGGCGAAGTTAATTAATTATAAGGCTTACAATGTTTAGCAGATTAATACTAATAAGCTCACACTCACTCAACACAATTATATTCAATGTTTCAATATTGATAAGAAGAAAAAAATGATTTGCAACAAGCCACTATGATAACTAATAACTACTTAAAAAACTATAATAGGTAATTGCTCAACACTCACCCTATCGGGGAAGATTCCAGTGGAAACAAATTATTTTTAAAAAAATATGTTTAGGTCAATACGTGACCGTGAAATATTCAACTGTTAAAAATTCGAAATATCCAACGGAGATAAAGGATAGTTTACGACTATGCTCCGTGGAGGCTCAACAGCAGTCTGACGATTGAAATGGTTCGCCGGGTGACGACGTAGTGCATGACTTTCACCTTTAAACTTGTTCGCTAACAAAAGGCGAGTTTTAGGGTACCGCGCGTGGTTAGAAGTAAATCCGTTTAATTAATCGATGCATTAGTGTTGCAGTTTTGTAAAAAAATATTGATTTCTTTTTTATTATTGTAGTTATTAGTTATTTAAGTATAGTGTATAATATTAGTTAGGTTTATTTTGTAATTAGTTTTGTATTTTAATGTTTTTTTTTAATAAATATTGTTTAATGGATTTTAAATTTTAGTTTTTAATTAATTATGAACGTATAACGTTACATTACCCCCTCGCGTCACCAAGGATTTTATTCCTCTTAATAAAATCCGCACTCAGTAATTAAGTTAATAGTTTGTATTTACACTTTCATTCATATATTTCATACATCACGCTTACAAAGGGCAACAATAAAATTTTCTACTTATTAAATATTGACGCATCCTACCAATACAATAGGTTCCTGTTAAGTATGAACTGGAACCCATACAAACTGTGTACATACTTTTGATGTTATTATGCGATTCGGCTTACGTAACGATAAATTAAATGAAAATTATTATATTTAAAACAAAATGGCATTTATTAATATTACCTACTTATTAAGGCCAGCTAATTTTAAATCTTTTATATGCCATACACCTAAGTCTTTACCCTTCATATCCTCTAGAACGTAAACTAAAGGGGATTTTTTAGCAGTGACACGGCATTTAATAAATTTAGGTGCCAATTTTTTGCTGAAGTACTTATCCTTGTCGCTAAGCACATAGGCTCGCTTCATGACGATGTCACCTACGTTAAATTCTGCTTGTTTACGGCGCAAATTATAATGAGCTTTATTTTTTTCATGTGCATGCCAAAGTTTTGCTTGCACCTCATCAAAAATATTGGACAAGCAACCTAAATTTTCCGCGTATATATCCCGCGGTAGGAATAAAATTTCTTCACCTAAGTTTGTATCCGTGTAATGAGTACCACAAGTGACGAGTTCCCGGCCGAATACTAAAAATGATGGCGTAAATCCGGTAGCTTCGTTAACAGCGTTATTAATTGCAAACTGCACTTTCGGTATAAAAATATCCCAGGTTCTGTGGTCATTATCGACAAAGGTTGAAATGCAAGTTATGATCGTTCTATTGTAACGCTCCACTGTGTTAATTTGTGGCGTATACTTAGGCGAGAAATATATGTTTGGAATATTATATTTTGCAAAGAATGAAGTTGTGTCACGGCTAATAAATTGAGTTCCATTATCTAAAAAAATTGTTTGTGGGACTCCGTGCACAAGAAAAACGTTATCCTCTAAGATTTTAATAATTACATCTGAATTGGCTTTTTTAATAGGGTAAATTAAACAAAATTTTGAAAAACAACACGTCACAACTAGAATGTAGCTGTTCTGTTTACGAGTTGTTGGCAAAGGTCCCATAAGATCAATAGAGATCATTTGAAACAGGCGTGAGCACTGTTTGGGACGACCCATGACTCCTAAAGTTTGATGGTTATGTGATTTGTACTCAAGACATTTTTGACAAGAACCAACAAATGACACGACGTCCTTGTGCATGCCAGGCCAGAAATAACGAAGAATAAGGCGATGGTACGTTTTAAAAATACCTAAATGTCCAGCTGAAGGCTGTGAATGATTTTCAAAAATAACTTTTTCGCGTAACTCGGAAGGGACAACGATTTTCCACGAGAATTCGTCATTAAGGCTACATTTGTCTTTCGACAACCTATATAAAATTGCATCTATAATTAAATAATTAGGGTACTGTTGAGGACTGTTCAAGCAACCGTTATAAAGAGATTTGTACCACGGATCTTTAGTGTCCGATAAGTCGGAAGAGCCAATGGCACTAACTGGCACAGCACGTGAAAGGGCATCTGGTATGACGTTGTCAACTCCACGACGATGTTTAATGTCAAAATTAAATGACGACAAGCGTACTCCCCATCGAGCTAAGCGACCAGTAGGGTTATTTAGAGACAGGAACCACTTTAAAGCACTATGGTCAGTATAAACTGTGAAGGTTTTCCCGTTTTCTAAATAACAACGCCAATGCTCCAAGGCAGTGATCACGGCTAGGGTTTCACGCTCTGTGATGCTATAGTTGCGCTCTGGCGGAGTTAACGAACGGCTCATATATGCAACAGGATGTTCCTTTCCGTCCCTGGTCTGAGTGAGCATAGCACCGACACCGAAATTGCTCGCATCCGTATGCACCTCGAATGGTTGATTATAATCGGGGCAAGTCAGGACCGGTGCGGAAACCAAACATTCTTTCAGCTTCTGAAAGGAAACATCAGCCTCAGCAGACCACTTGAAGGGGGGCGTGCCTTTTTTAATGGAAGTGAGCCTATTTAAGGGACCGGCAATAGTGCTGAAATTGGGGACAAAACGACGGTACCAGGTAGCAGTCCCGAGAAATCGCTTTAGATCCTTCCGACAAGTAGGTGTCGGATAATTTAATATAGCCTGTACTTTTTCGGGATCGGTCCGTAGTCCACTACTATCAACTAAATATCCCAAATACTTCAACTCACTTCGAAAAAAATTACATTTTTCTGAACTGACGGTAAGGTTAGCGTGCCTGAGCTTTTCTAGGACCTTTAACAAGAGCGTCACGTGGGTCTGGTAATCATTACTTGCGATGACGACGTCATCGATATAGGCAAAGACATTAGCACCAAACTCGCCAAACAATAAGTCCACCAATCTTTGTTGGGTTGCCGGAGCATTAGTCAAACCAAAGGCAGTTCTCTTAAACCGGAATGTACCTCTGCCCGGAACATAGAATGCGGTTTTGTCACGGTCTTCGAGCGCAATATCAATTTGCCAAAATGATTTAGATAAATCGATGCTGCTTAGATAACGCGCATCGCGAAGGTTATCCAAAATCTCGGATATGTATGGCAAATTGTAGGCATCGCGTTTGGTGACCGAATTTAATTTGCGGCTATCAAGGCAAAACCTAGGCTGTCCGTTTTTCTTAGTTACTAAGAGAACTGGGGAAGACCAAGCGCTTTCGCAAGGTTCGACTACATCTAAAGCCAGCATTTCATCGACCTGCTCAACCAGAATACGCTGTTTTTCTGGCGACATGCGGTAATATCTTTGCCGGATTGGTTGAGCATCGCCGGTATCAATTCTATGGGTAATCAAGTTAGTTCTACCCAGACCCTTACGTTCAAATGAAATTTCCTTAAATTGTTCAATAATATTATCCGCAATTATTTTTTCCGAATCGCTTAAATTATCGTAACCGTGCAGTAGAATTTCGGAAGATAAGTCAGTTTGTGTATTGGTTGCACTGAGTGAAATACTACCTAAATATTTAGGGCATATTTTGAATTTACGCCAAAAGTCAACGCCTAATATAAGAGACGTTTCAATTTGTGGCACTACAACAGCTTCAATAATGTGAAACTGGTTTTCAAAATTCACTGGAATATTAATATAGCCAATACTATTTAAAGACTGACCACCTGCAGCAGTTATGGTAATGCAGCGTTCTTTAACCAATTTAAAACCCTGAGATTCTAAGATCAAATGTGAATTGTTTCCCAAAATAGTGATTGCGGAACCCGAATCAAGTAAACCAGTAAAAAAGAGATTAATAATATTAATGGTGACATAAGGTCTAACATCGTTATTTGGTTTATCATGAATTGTGGCAGTCCGGTATGCTTGAAAGAAAACACTTATAGTTTTAAGCCACTTTTGCCAATCATCCTTATCAAAGTGATTGTGATTTGATCTTCCACAATTCGATTCTACTAGTTTTTTGAACAAGAAGGTTTGACTAAATTACAATCAGGGCATTGAGGAGATTTAACGTCCTTGCGACCACATTTAAAACAGTAGATGTTATCTTTATTTTCCGTACACTGTCTCAAATTATGGGTGTTAACCCTACACCTAGGACAATAACGAGCTTTAGGAGCTTCGATCGCATGTAAATATTTTTCATTAACATTTGTTTTATTAGGATAGGTATTTTTATTATTAGGATAATTTGTGGTATTATTATTTGTTTTATTATTATTGGCATAGGTGTAGTTATAGTTTGAATTACTTTTATATTTTGTAAAGTAAACATTTTTTGAATTAAAATTACTACTATTTTTATTACGATTGCCACTATATACGAATTCTGGAGCCATAGTACCAGATTTAGTAGTACTAGGTTCGTGAAAGTGTGCAAGGCGTGCTTGTACATTTTCATAATTACGACATGAGGTCTGTAAAGAGTCGAGTGTTTTAATTTCACCAACTGAGGCTAATGTACTGGCATAGCAAGGCCTGATGTTGTGTAGGATTATCTCTAATTTGTCGTCATCAGATAATGTTTTCGTTAATCGAGAAAACAATCCAGACATTATAGACAGATAAATTGTGATGTTTTCTGTTTTGCCTTGTGTTCGTGCACGGATTTCCGATAGCAATCTGTAATCGAAGTCGGATTGATCGAAATCCTGCCTCAACAAATCGATAAGATCACTCCAAGTTGACACTCGATCCTTAACACTCCTGAACCAGTGCAACGCATCACCCGTGAAAATCTCGGTAGCGTAGGACAGTGCCTTAGGTCCTGGGATATTTCTAGCATCACAATATTCAGTAACACGTTGAATGAATGCCCTAACGCATGATTTCCCATCATACCTAAGCTTCCCTAAGTCACTAGAAACCCCACGATCACATGTCACCGAAACATTCACAGGCAGTGCAGAAGTTGAAGGTTCAATGTTGCTTGGCAAAATTAAAGGGTCTATTCCCTTATCTTTTAATTTGTTAAAAGTTTCAAAATATTTTTTAAACTGCAAAACGCATGCATCGTATTGAGGTTTGGAAGAATCGTCACAAACTATGCGATTAATACGATGGTATAAATGGTTTAATAAATTTTCAGTGCGCAGTAAAGTGTTTTTATCTAAATCCGAAACTAAATTTAACTGCACTTTTGAAAGTGTATCACTAACACCAGTTAAGTCGTCATCCGTTTCCAAAGGGCTATCCAATATATCCTCAGATGGAAATAAGGGGCCTAACTTTGCAATCTGTTTGCGCAAATCTTGCACAGTAGCGCAGGGTGTTGAGCCTCTAATATAAACCTCGTATTCTAACTCTGCCTTTTGTAGCGATAGAAATTTTATAGGATAAGCCATTTTTACAAGAAAAATTTTACTAAAAACATACGGAACTTCCGAAATAAATTTGAGCAAGATATGATAATAAAAAAAATATACGGAACCTCTGAAATAAATGCGAGTAAAATATAATAATAAAAATATACGGAACTCGGAAGTGAATACCAGTATAATTATAATGAATTATACGGAACCCCGGAATGAAATAAGTACAAAAAAATTAATTGTATACAGAACACCAGAAAAAGAAAAAAAATACACGGAACCCCAGAAGAAAAAATAAAAAGAATAATTATAAAGAATTATATACGGGACCTCTAAGAAAAAAAATTATAAGAATAATAATTAATTATCAAACGGAATACGGAACCTCTGAGAAAAAATAAATTACAAATCTTATACGGAACCGCGGAAAAACACGAGTTTAAATTCTGTAGGTACTATAGGGTAAGTGTTGATCAACGCTAACTAAATAAACGCTAAAAGCTAAACTCCGTCTGTTACATAAAAATAAACGGTCTCGCGCCCACTCATAACCAAAAATCTCATAACCAATACGTAAAGGTCCCACTCATAACTGCTGATGTGAGAAGACGAAACTCATAACCAACACAACTACACAATTATGTACAGTCGCTTTAATAATTACTAACAACATTAACAAAAAAGGGTGAATAATATTTTCATCAAAAGCTTGGTATAAATGATATATTTTCATCAAAATCAAAGTAAAAAACTTGGTATAAAAGATGTGTAAAGAAGCATCTTGATGGTCGGCAAGGTGAGGGTGGCTATTGCGTTGTGTAATATCTCTCCCGCATTAAAATTAGACAGCACAAACAATACAGAAGACAAAATGTATTTTTTTTTCAAAAATCAAACCGACTTCAAAAACACTAAAAAGTTATAAATAATATAAGAATACAAACAACATCACACTTTTATATTAAAGTTCGTGTCTTTTAACTAGTACTTATATTTTTTAAGATTTTCCAGATTATTTATGACTTTTTGGTGTTTTTGAAGTCGGTTTTATTTTTTGTTAAAATTCTTTTCAATCTTTTTAGTTAAGTAATTTAAAACCTTATCCTAAATGTAACAAATACTTTTCTGAAAACCGCATCAAAATCCATTTACCAAACGCGAGATAATCGTGGACAAACATACATACAAACATACAGGTCAAACTGAGAACCCCCTTTTTTAACCGACTTTGAAAAAGGAAGAGATTCTATGTTCGACTGTATCTATTTTTTTGAAGTCCGTTAAAAAGGATCTGCTTATTTCATAAATGAAATTTCATCCAGCAGACCTGCGAAAGGAGAAATTGTAATAAGTATATTAGAATTTGCGTGTAAAAAAAATATAAAAATAAAACCTTACTAAGTATACAACATACGTTAAATAAAAAATATGTAGAAATGCCTATTACACAAATAATATGAATATTATCATAATTAGGACTTGGATAGATAGTATTCTCTTATGCGGTGCTTGAAAGAGTAGATGAGATGTAGCTATCAGGACAAACTAGTTCTCAATCACTCCTCAAAATTGTTATTTTTGTTGAAGATGTCACGGAGAGAAACTATTTATGCCTTCCTCGCACTAAGATTTGTTTAGTGCTTACCCGTGGTACTTACTACCGTTGGTACTACTGTTAGTATAGTACTACGGGTATTTTTTGTTGCCCGATCCCGGATTTGGTGACATAAGAGACTAAATGAGAACTATACCCCCTCAAACAAAAAAAGAATTTCCAAATCGGTTATTAAATGAGAGAGTTATGAGGTAGCAAACGTAAAAAAAGAACATATATTACAATGGAAATGATAAAGAAGTCGGTTAAAAAATGAAATGACTCGCAATTAAAATTTGCGTTAAAGTTGCTTTTAAAATTGTTTTATTAAAGCGTTCCTTAATTTCTTCAATATAATATAAACATTAAAACCGATAGTTACCCACATGGTGTTCTTTGATTGTCAAAGATAATAAGTAGTACTACAGGCAAAATTAATCACCCGTAGTACTACCGGACACGTGAGTAGTACCACGGGTAAGCACTGGATTTTTTGTGTATTGCGTCTTGAAATGACAGTTAAGACTGTGTTGCCGTTTGTACTGTAACTAAATATTTCTTTTTAGTATGAAATAATAAAACAGTAAGTACTTACTTTAAAATTAGTATGCAAGTATATAATAGTAAGCAAGCACTATTAGTCTTAAATGTACTTCAAAGTAGTTTACAGTTTAGGTATTTGCTTTTTTTATGATCGGTTATGAGTTACTCCTCTAAATTAAATATTTAATAAGTTTAAAATATATTTCATAACCATGGTTATGAGTGGGTCCTCAGGTCAGTTATGAGTCGCCACATTTTATTCCAGTTATGAGTTTCTGGTTATGAGTGGGCGCGAGACCAAATAAACTACGGCAACAGAAAGCGAAAAAAGATACAATCACATAAACAAAAAAAACGAACACAAAACTAAAAGTTCGAAAATAAAAATGCGTTACACAAAAAAAGCACACAACACACAAACTACTCACTGCGAAAGCAAATTACCAGCCCAAATACCAGGTTGAGGCGCCAGTGTCGCGTGGGGGTCTAAATGAGAACTCACATAGGTACGTGGACAACGAATTTATTTGCCCCGGTAAAAGTAGGCGTGGGTTTTATAGCCGACTGGTAATATGCTTTCGGTCCAGACTTCCCTGGTAGTGGCCGAGGTGGTAGGTGGCGTGACGAGTGGTGGTGAGCAGCAGTGGGTACGGCACGAAAGGTACTTATAAGATGGCGGCGAGTCGACGAAAACCCGTCGAACGGTCGCCGACTTCAATAAATCTCAATGTGGAACCCTGAAATCACATATTTCGGCCGCGTAAGCGAGGTTGCCTATCATCCGCCGATTGCAATAGCCAATTCACCTGAGCCAAGCCAAGAAAGTTGGGAGTGGAAGTAAGCAGCAGGTGAAGTGGCAAATGATTACAATCAGAGCGGAGTGTACATTAATAAAAAAAACAATGCGCAGAAAACATGATAAAATATACTAATTGCTTAATGAAGAAACTATTCTTTACATAGAATTGAAATTTTACAAAAATAAGTAATTAAAATTTTGAAGGTATAATTTTAAAAAATACGTACTGGCGAAGTTAATTAATTATAAGGCTTACAATGTTTAGCAGATTAATACTAATAAGCTCACACTCACTCAACACAATTATATTCAATGTTTCAATATTGATAAGAAGAAAAAAATGATTTGCAACAAGCCACTATGATAACTAATAACTACTTAAAAAACTATAATAGGTAATTGCTCAACACTCACCCTATCGGGGAAGATTCCAGTGGAAACAAATTATTTTTAAAAAAATATGTTTAGGTCAATACGTGACCGTGAAATATTCAACTGTTAAAAATTCGAAATATCCAACGGAGATAAAGGATAGTTTACGACTATGCTCCGTGGAGGCTCAACAGCAGTCTGACGATTGAAATGGTTCGCCGGGTGACGACGTAGTGCATGACTTTCACCTTTAAACTTGTTCGCTAACAAAAGGCGAGTTTTAGGGTACCGCGCGTGGTTAGAAGTAAATCCGTTTAATTAATCGATGCATTAGTGTTGCAGTTTTGTAAAAAAATATTGATTTCTTTTTTATTATTGTAGTTATTAGTTATTTAAGTATAGTGTATAATATTAGTTAGGTTTATTTTGTAATTAGTTTTGTATTTTAATGTTTTTTTTTAATAAATATTGTTTAATGGATTTTAAATTTTAGTTTTTAATTAATTATGAACGTATAACGTTACAATGGTCGCACTGGTAGTGCTGCCTTTTAGCAGGACTGCTAGGCCAGGTGATATGGCAACGTGCTTCCTTGTTCTGGACATACAGAAACTAATGCCAATCCTTTCTCCTGCACTATCCATGAACAACGCCACAGCCCTTGTGAGGAGACCTACCGTTCCTTTTTCTCCGTCGCTCAACCACTGCATTTGCGTTATCGTTGGGGCCACGTAAGGTTCTCGCGTTCGTGGTGCCATATTTACCGACCCATCATGACCCCCCTGCGCTGGTGGAGTACAGTTCTTGTTTCGCTGTGTTGCCAGATCGGCTGCCATTTGTATAAACTGCACTAAGGGTGGTTTTGCCTTTTTATCCATCAGTAGCGCATGGATATTCTCTTTTGTTATCACTATCTTGCCTAGTCTATGTTCTAAGTCATGGCGGGCACTGGCAATTTGTCCGGTTTTTTATTCATGTATTGCTGTCGCACTGTGCCCGAACAAATGAGCAAAGCGCGATAGAGCAACTCAGGCAACTGCAGCTCGGACCGAGCGTACCTACGAGTATATGACAATAGGGATGATGACTGAATTCTAATTTTCACGTCTCGTCATAAAATATTAAAAAACCGTAGAAAAAGATGCAATCATGTGAAATTAGAATTAAAATCGGCTTAGAAATACATTAGATACAAGCATTTTAAGTTGTTAATTTGGAAGCGATTAGACAGAGAGATCCGACATCAACCGTGACGTCATTGTTTAGTTCGGCCATATAAACTCCATGTAAATTGCCGTTTTGCTAGAAAGAGATGGAGAAAAATATTTAACGCCTTATATCTTGGTTGTTTTTTGAGTTATTCGAAAACCGATTTTTTCTTTCAGTTTATAATATGAATGAGCTTCTATTAAAGCAAAAAAATTTTTTTTGTCATCTAGCCTATTACGCAATATATTTCGACGACGATTCGTATTGCCTTGTTTCCTCCTCTAAACTAGAACGATTTAATTACTCTTTTATTAAAAACTAAAGAATGGTTTTGCTATTCTCATATAAAAATATATTATATCTCGTCGAAGATTGATATTTGACAGCGGAAAATTTGGCCCATTTTTTAGGTCTTTGAAGGTTCCAGTTGTTTTTACTTAATGAAAAAAGAAAAACATAGGAACATGCTTTGTGGCCTTAGTCAATAGCGTAGATTTTTATGGAAAAATACATTATTACCATTATCCGTGAAGGAAACCGGCGACTATGTTTGTATGAAAAAGTGGTCCTTATGGTTTCCTCTTAACACAAGTAGAGCCGTGGCATAAAGCTGTCTCTGGAATGAATATTGTTGAATTTAATTTTGGTAATAGGCTACAGCAATAGTTTTACATTAAATGGATAACATGTTTTATTATTGCCAGTCATGCGGCAGGGGATAAATCCAAGCATCAACACGGTGGTATGAAAGTGTAGAGTCGAGATGTCAGCTTTTACAAAATCGAAATAGGAGTCTGTTATAATCCGGATCAAAAATAGTGTTCAGTTCGTTTTTCGTTTTCAGATTGTAAGCGACGCGCATAGGATTTGACCGGGCACACCGGAACAAAGAGTGTAGGTAGGCGCGTTCAATCGTGCGGAATAGTTCGGGCTAAAAACAGCTCGATACAATGAGCACGGGGCTTGGGGCTGCCAGACACAATGCGTTTGTCAAGTATACAGCTCTACCCAAAATGTACGGACAATTTTATTTTAACCTATATAGCCTAGGACGGTACATTTTGCGGCACTTATATGTAGTTAATTTTTAAAAGTGTTGTAACGTAAAACTATCGCTTGAATTACGAATATCCAGTACAGATATCTTATTTTTTTTATGGGATAGGGGGCAAGCGAGCAGACGTATCACCTGATGGTAAGTAATTACCGTCGCCCATGGGCACCCGCAACCCCAGAGGAGTTACAAGTGCGTTGCCGGCCTTTGAGGTGGGAATACGCTCTTTTTTTGAAAGTTTGAAGGTCGTATCGATCCGGAAATACCGCAGGCGACAATTCGTTCCAAAGTTTGACTGTGCGAGGCAGGAAACTTCGAGAGAAACGCACAGTTGTGGACTGCCAACCATCTAAGTGATGGGCATGGATTTTTTGCCGCGTGGAACGATGGCGGAAAGAGGCGACAGGTATAAGTCCGAACAATTCCTCGGAGCATTCCCCGTAATAAATTCGATAGAACCTGCGCTTTGTGAAGCTGAAGGCGGTGCGCCGGAGTGAAATACTGTCTCGATCTATTGAGCACACCAAGCTTCTTTGAAGCTAATTTAGCTTTACCCTCTAAGTGGCCACGGAACTGTACTTCGCTCGATATGTCGACACCAAGGAACCCAATATTGGCTGAGGCAGTTAGGGGAATGCCCTGAAAGCGAGGAGATACGACAAATGGCATTTTCTTTGCGGTGAACGCGCAAACCTGGGTCTTTGAAGGGTTGAAATGGACTAAAGTAAGTTGACCCCAGTTAGAGACTTTCTCTAATGAAGTTTCAATGTCAGACACAAGTTTATTCCGGCACTCAATGACGTTTTCCCGAGAAAAGTTCGCACGGCCGTTATAGAAGGTGTCTTTCGTGCTGTCGTCTGCATAACAATGAATGCTGCTGATTTGCAGCATATCATTGATATGCAGAAGGAATAGTGTAGGTGAAAGCACACATCCTTGGGGGACACCAGCATTTACAGAGAGTGAGTCTGAGCATTCACCGTCAATCAAGACCTTAATTCTTCTGTCTGCTAGAAAGCTAGTGACCCATCCACATAATTTCTCGGGAAGCCCATATGAAGGAAGTTTTGAGAGGAGCGCTTTGTGCCATACCCGATCGAAGGCCTTCGCGATGTCCAAACTAACTGCCAGTGCCTCCCCCTTCGCTTCAATTACCTCTGCCCAATTATGTGTCAAGTAAACTAGAAGATCACCAGCAGAGCGACCCCTACGAAAGCCGTATTGTTGGCCACTGAGCAGCTGGTGATCCTCTAGGTACCGGGGAAGCTGACGGTTGATTAGTGATTCCACCTTTGAAAACAAAGGGGTTATAGCTATCGGCCTGTAGTTGGACGGATTCGAGTGGTCACCTTTCTTAGGGATCGGATGCACTAAAGCTGTCTTCCAGGAGGTTGGAACTGGGAACTAAACTTACTAGGTGACACCAGTCCCTCCATTTGTCTGTTAACTGAGCGAGTTAAGTTTTCTTTCAAGAAAACTTAACTCATCAACTTAACATTTAAAACGTTATAAGTTACAATGTTACTGGTCATATTTTTGTTTCTTTTTTTATAGCTCAATTTAGTTCAATCAGGGATTTTTCTTAATTTTGGTTAATGACCAGTGCCGATAGCGAAGAAACGCTGACTAACGGAAACAGTTTAAAAATAGGAGTATTGCACTTCCTTTAAGCACGCTAAGTACAAACACTCGTAGCGTCTATTTAGATTCATATATGTGATATCCAATTATGCAAAATATAGTAAGTGAAGACAGTCAGTTTCCTGGTTGTGTTGTCCCTTATGTGAGCAGGGTCCTAGGTGCTCCTGAGGGAGAAAGGAGTTGACAGGTCGTAAGCGATACTGGCATTGTGAGCGTGATAAATTGCGCTCACCACCTATAACCGTTTTAATGCTGTAATTTATTTATTCAAGTATTTTATTGAAACATAATACTTTTCGGATTGTTCGTGGTCATTAATGCTGAAAAGCGTTCGAAACATCGGGCTAAATTGTAAAATGTAAAATGTTTAAAACGAAATATGAGTAAGTGAATCCTAAAAGTGTAGTTGCATTTAAAAATTGTTTTATGGTGTGTTCGATGGTAATAACGGAGGGTTTGGTAAATAACAGTTCAACTCACGTTATATATGTTTACTCGAACCAGTCCATAAACTATTTCACATATAGAAGGCACGATAGGAATATATGCACTTAATCCAATAAGATAGCACTATATGGTACACTACAATCAGCGTGAGGCAAGAGATATATAGTTCCTCAAACTATGGTAAGAAGCGTTGTGCAAGTAACAATGCGTATGTGTTAGAACGGTAAGTATATAAGCGATTACAAAGCAGCGTGCGCTCCGCGTCGTGATAAGGTCTCGACTGGTTTGGGAGACGCGCCGGCGCCGCTGAGCTGGTGCATTACCTAAGGCTTATCTACAAGCAGTGACGCTAGTGCGAGGGTCGTATCGATACGGCGTTATCGATATCGACATCGACAAACCGATACACATTGTACTGTTATATGAAATATTAATATTGATTTTAATATGTAAATACATGTGTTAATAAAATATTATTATTAATATATAAATGTAAATATAATCAATTGTTATTTAATAGATTTAAGTTAATATTAAGTTTTATTGATTTTATATAATTAAGTATAAGCTGTAAATGTGTAAATATGTGTATATATTTTTGTGTGAATACTTTCACGACAAAGTAGCCTACACCACCCCCCTCCAGAGACCGTCAAGGGCGATAAAAATCTGTAAATTTTACTCGGCGTCCAGAACGAGTGATGTAATTTTTCTGAACATCCGGTAATGGTACAGGTTCTGTTTCTTTATGGTCAGTCAGTATGAAGGCCGGCCACTTTGTGGGGGCCCGAATATGCCGGTTGAAGAGAACCACGCGAAGCGTCTTCACGGAGGAACACGTGATCGGTGGTTGCTAGTTCCTTGTAAATAAATACCTTCGGGCTGGCATGACGAGAAGCCGGTGTGGGTTGTAACCTCGTAGCTATTTGCTTAAGGCGAGCGGTAAATTCGGTCAGATCCGTTGTACCACTGTCAGCAGGTTGGAAGAACTCACCCGGCAATCTTAATGGCTCTCCGTATACCAACTCGGCAGATGAGCATTGAAGGTCTTCTTTAAAGGCGCTACGTATGCCTAGGAGAACCCACGGCAATGACTCTGTCCACTTGTCATTTGCATGGCAAACTATGGCAGATTTAAGTTGCCGGTGGAATCTTTCCACCATGCCATTGCACGCAGGATGGTAAGCGGTTGTCCGTTTGTGCTCAAAACCGGCAGTATTTGAGAGGCACTGAAATAGCGCCGACTCAAATTGTCGCCCTCGGTCGGTGGTAATTTGCATCGGACAACCGAATCGAGCGATCCATGTCGACAGTAGGGCCTTAGCCACTGTTTCTGCGGTAATGTCTGTTATCGGTACTGCTTCCGGCCACCGGGTGAACTTGTCTACAGCCGTCAGGCAATACCGATAACCTTCCGACAGTGGTAAGGGACCCACGAGATCTATATGGATCTGCTTGAATCGCATGCGGGGTAAAGTATACGTGCCAAGAGGTGCGGTGACATGGCGGTTGACTTTTGCCTTTTGGCAAGCTAGACAAGTGCGAGCCCATTCTCGACAGTCATTGCGTATACCGGGCCAGACGAATCGCTCTGCAACTAGTTTTGCAGATGCACTAGCTCCGGGATGGCTCAGTGAGTGGAGGCTTTCGAAGACTTGTCGACGATAAAACTTCGGTATGAAAGGCCTGGAAGTCGGTGTACTGACGTCGCAGTACAAGGGAATTCGACTTCCAGGTACTGTCAGCTTCTCCAAACGCAGAGACGTACCTTCGGTTAGAAGCTCCTGAAGTTCGGGATCAGACGGTTGGCTATGTGCTATAGTCTCGAGGTTCACCGGCACTCCCAGTTCCTCAATCCTCGACAAGGTATCGGCAACCACATTATCCTTGCCAGATATGTGTCGGATATCGGATGTGAACTGGGCAATGAAATCGAGGTGTCTATACTGCCTGGGCGAACAGTTTTTCTTCCTTTCGTGGAATGCGAAACTGATCGGTTTATGGTCAGTATAGACAACGAAGTGCCGAGCCTCGAGCATATGCCTGAAGTATTTGATGCCTTCATATATGGCGAGCAGTTCCCTATCGTAGGGCGAATACTTCACCTGGGATGGGCTAAGTTTTCGCGAAAAGAAGGCTAATGGCTGCCACGCTCCGTCCTTATATTGTTGGAGGACTGCGCCGATTGCCTTATTGGAAGCATCTGTCACCAAGGCAAGTTTAGCGGCACAGTCGGGGTGAGCTAGTAAGGCAGCATTAGCAAGGCTTTCCTTGCAAGCGTTAAAGGCTTGGAGGGCATCACCTGAAAGATTAATCGGCTGTGACCCTTTTACAGAACCTGTAAGTAGCGCATGTAGTGGAGCCTGGGCTTGAGCAGCTTGTGGAAGAAATCTCCGGTAGAAATTCAGCATGCCCAGGAACGCCTTGAGTTGTCGCACAGTAGTAGGTGTTGGGAAATCCTTTATTACCTGTACCTTGGAGTCCAAAGGCTTGGAGCCGCCCTCAAAGATGGAGTAACCTAAAAAAGTTACCTCTGGTACACCGAAGATGCACTTTGCCGTGTTCACCAGCATGCCGTACTCTTTGAGCTTGGTGAAAAGTTGGCGTAAGTGCTGCTCGTGCTGCCGCTCGTTGAGGGAGAAGACTAAAATGTCATCCAGGTACACGTAGACAAAATCTAGACCACGAGTGACTTCGTCCATGAACCTTTGGAAGGTTTGAGCCGCATTCCGAAGTCCGAAGGTCATGAAAGGAAATTCATATAGACCGAAAGGTGTAGTGATCGCGGTCTTCGGAATGTCTGCTGGGCTGACAGGTATCTGATTATACGCCTTCAGTAAATCCAAGGTACTAAAAACTTTGCATCCAACCAGATTATGAGCAAAGTCATGAATGTGTTTAATCGGATACCTGTCAGGTACAGTTCGGGCATTGAGCATGCGGTAGTCGCCGCAGGGACGCCAGCCATTGTCCTTTTTAGGCGCCAGGTGAAGAGGAGACGCCCAAGGACTGTGTGAAGGTCGTGCTGTCCCATTGGCAATCATGGACTGGAACTCCTGTTGTGCGATTTTCAATTTATCGGGAGCTAGCCGACGTGGAGTACAAGAGACTGGAGGGCCTGGAGTTGTGAGGATGTGATGGACTGTGTTGTGTGTGATGTTGCGATGTGTACCAGTTGGTCGGGTGATCTCGGGAAATTCCTGGAGGATTTTATGATACCGAGTCTCACCAGTCAAAACTTTAACAGAAGCTACATTACTACATCTAACTAATTTAGCAACAGATGAAATAGAGGTAGTGGAATCTAACAATCGTTTGTTACGGCAGTCAACAGTAAGGCTATAATGATTCAAGAAATCTACACCTATTATAGGTTTTGTTACATCAGCCACTACAAAGCGCCAACTAAACAATCTACGTAGACCAAAATCTAAATTAAAGTGAACATAACCGTAAGTAGCTATGGAGGATCCGTTCGCAGCACACAAGTTGTAGTCAGTCTTCGCACGACGATCACGAAGAAGGGACCGGGGGTAGACGCAGAGATCGCTTCCTGTGTCGATCAAGAACTGCACCTTCGAAGCTCGATCCGTGAGAAACAGGCGACCAGTTGAAGAAGTTGGGCAGTCAGCAGTCGCCACTATCGACCGCCCTTGGCGTTTCCCGCCTTAAAGTCACAGGGGGTCACGCATTTGCTGGCTTTCTCTCCGAACTTATTGTGATACCAGCAGATCGGGAACTTCCTGTAGTTCGACTGGGAGCGTCGAGGCCGAGATGTTGATCTTCGTCGAGGTGATCTAGCGGGTCTGGAGTGGGATCTACTGCTCCTTTCTAATGTCAGCTTCTGCAACTGCCTGCGTAGTTCAGCAACCTCTCTCGTCAATGCATCCAATGATGAACCGGGACTGGACTGGGAGTGGCTGGTAGACGCAACGGCTGGAGATGGTGTGGCCAACTCGTGAATGCAATCGGCCAGATCTGCCAGGTCCTCGATGCAGGCTGAAGGGGGCTGGCCTGCGAGCACGGTCTGGATCCCATGGGAAAGTCGACTAACCCAGATGGTCTTCAAAAAGTCATCGGGAACGTTTACACCGGCGAGGCTCTTCAAATGACGCAGAAATTGGGAGGGCTTACGGTCTCCAAGCTCCTCGTGCACCAAAAGCTGTTTAATTTTCTTCTCCTGCGACGCTGTTAATCGCTTGATCAACTCGGTTTTGAGTTTCTGGTACTTATCAGTAGGTGGCGGACTTATGATGATATCTTTAACTTCACGTGCAAATTGGTTATCTAGTTGTCCGACCACGTAATAAAATTTGGTGGAGTCGCTGGTGACTCCTGATACGACGAACTGCCCCTCTACTTGCGCGAACCACAACTCAGGTTCCTCCGGCCAGAATGGTGGAAGTCTGGTACCGACTTTGAAAATATCGATATCTCTTGTCGATATGTGCCCATCACTATCGTTCGCAGTACCAGTTGGCGGTAATCCGCCACGTGCATCTTGAAATTCCTTATCCATCGTTCAAACTGGGGTCACCACTATGGTGTGTTCGATGGTAATAACGGAGGGTTTGGTAAATAACAGTTCAACTCACGTTATATATGTTTACTCGAACCAGTCCATAAACTATTTCACATATAGAAGGCACGATAGGAATATATGCACTTAATCCAATAAGATAGCACTATATGGTACACTACAATCAGCGTGAGGCAAGAGATATATAGTTCCTCAAACTATGGTAAGAAGCGTTGTGCAAGTAACAATGCGTATGTGTTAGAACGGTAAGTATATAAGCGATTACAAAGCAGCGTGCGCTCCGCGTCGTGATAAGGTCTCGACTGGTTTGGGAGACGCGCCGGCGCCGCTGAGCTGGTGCATTACCTAAGGCTTATCTACAAGCAGTGACGCTAGTGCGAGGGTCGTATCGATACGGCGTTATCGATATCGACATCGACAAACCGATACACATTGTACTGTTATATGAAATAATATTAATATTAATATTGATTTTAATATGTAAATACATGTGTTAATAAAATATTATTATTAATATATAATATAAAAGCCTACAGTTTTATTACGCACAACTTTCGTTTCATTATTTTAAAGCGGTTTAATCTTTTTTGGATTTTATGTAGGTTTTGTAATGCTTTTTCTTGCTAAATTGTAGAAATATAGGGAAATTTTAAAGTTAAAGAAAAAAAACAAACTTATTCCTTTAGTCCGGTACAAAATGAAAAGCTTTATTCTTGTAAGTACATAATTATAATTTACTTATGCATATGTTAACACAATTCCTCAATGCAAAGCACTTAACTTAATGTTTAATCAATACAAGCCAAGGGCAGGATGGTTCAGGTTTGTTTGATCAATCTCGGCAGGTAAAAATCAGGTACAAATTGGGTACAAAACTACAAAATGAGGGGCAATAAAGTACACCAACAAATAGTTATAGGTTTCCTTTTTTTTTTTAAAAGAAATTAGTAGCCTTCCCCGGAGCGGTTGTTAGTGGATCGTACCTTCTATGCTAAGTCTTGCAATCACGGGTCAGAGATATGATATTCCAGTTTCTTAACTTATTCTCTCTCTATATGTATATTTGTTACTTGTGTAATTCCACAGAATTCCTCCTTGATGTTAGGTTATTTTGTTATGGTTTCTAGCTGTAAGGTCAAGCAGCGGAGCCCTACGGCCTCCGGTAACTGCCCTGGAGATTCATAGCACAGTGTTAGGTTAAAAATATAATTAAATATGCCTATGATCTTAGGGTCAGTGGGTCTAACACTGAGTTCTGAAGGAATCCCAGTCAATACATTTGAACTTCATGTAATAAACATAGCAAATGAATTCTAAAACATAATTTTTAATAAATTGACAAATTGTCTTATTGGTTAGTTACTAAAAAGGACATATGGAGGGGAGAGCACCTATTTTGTGTATAATTATTGCTATTAATAAAAAGAAAACAGCTTAATTTGTGAGTTCTTTGCCAAAGAAGGATGTGAAACTTAATATTGTGAAAATTTAGAATTTAACATGAAATTCGCAAGTATTACTCAATATATGGGAGAGAGGGCACCACAGTGCTCGTGTAAACATTGGTAGACGTAAAATTATAATAGTGCAAGTGAATAAAATTCAATGACAACTATCTAATATCGTGAATAAAGTTCCAAAAGACATGTGCAAATGAAGATAAAGGTGTACCAAAGAAATAAGGAAAGAAAAAGTAAAAATCATACACCGACCGTTAACGACAAGAAAGTGTGTGTATTTTAAAAGTTCTTGAGCATTTTACCCGAACATAAGGCGAGGTCAGTTTTTATTTACTTATCAATTAAAAAGTAGTATAAGAAACAATCTTATTAGAAGATTTGTAAAATTTGTAACCTAAATTATATGCAAAGTATAAATTCCTAGTCATCATACTATTGATAATTGAAACAGCGCCATCTATTGAAGTATAGCGAAACTAAGTTGTAAGAACTATAAAGCACTACATCATCCGCTGCTCTTAAAGTGATAATAGTAATACCTAAATTTACCGCTAGAGGACTGTACTGATGTTAACATGAATGGGCAAAAACAAAACCGAGATCTTGTAAGTGAATCCCTAACATTATGCGCAGGATGCCACCAAAAACTACCAAAAAGAGAACATTTAAAATGTGCATTTTGCTTAAATTTCTATGATTTAGACTGTGCAAATGTATCTATTCAACGATTCAATAACACTATGCAAAAAGAACATAAAGAAAACTGGAAATGTCCAGCCTGTTATTGCAAAATGTCTAAAACAAATAACTCAAATACACCAATATGCGCCCGAGTACGCGAAGAAGAGCAACTTAACAAAATACCATCTGAAAGTGAAAAAATCAATATAACAATTCGCAGAAAGGCCACAAGCATAAATAAATCCTTAAGTACCGAGAATCTGAGTTTACTAGGGGACACCATAAATACAGGCCTTGAAGAAAGTACTTTGAATACAAATAATCAAACTAAACTAACACTCGAGAGCCTAAAGGAAGTGATTAATAAGCAATTAAAAGAAAACAATAAGTCAATAATAGCCGAAATAAAAAGTACAATCCAGAGTGAAATAAACAAAGCCATAAATAAAGTTAAAGAAGAAATTGAGGAACAAACAAGTATTCTAACAAGTGAAAACACACAAAGGAAATTAGAGATTCAACAAATTAATACTACTATAGGAAAATTGGAAAGAGACAATGCGTACCTGAGGCAAGAAATAAAACACTTACATTCAAAACTCGCTAACATTACCACGTCTGAAATTTGTAACAATAAACTAGTTTTATACGGCCTAAATGAATACTATAAAGAACAGGAAAGCGATTTAGATAATGCAATCATGAACATAAACTTAACTGGGTACATAGAAAACACATATAGAGTCGGAAAATATAATAGAGGTCATAGTCGACCATTAGTGATAGAATTGATAAGTAAACGAATGGTAAAATACATACTAAATAACACCTACAATTTTAAGGGAACTGGACTAGCAGTAACTGAATTCTTGAACATGGAGGCAAGACAAAAAAGAAAAATAATTAAATAAAAAATGATTAAGGCTCGTGGTAAAGGTCTACATGCAGTGATAAGAAAAAATCAACTGTTTATTGAAGGTAAATTAGTAAATATTGAGGACGGAGAGACAAAGCTTTCGGAGCAAAGCATTAAAGAAATAGATGACCACATTGAAACTGACATTACTAAGAACAAAGTATGCGATTCCTCAAAGAAACTTATCCACAGTAAGCCAGGCAATCATTCCTTTCGAAGAAGCAGACCCACATTTTAAAGTTCTCTTCCAGAACTTCCAAAGCATCTACAACAAACAACATACTTTGGAAGCTTTCATAGATCAATATCCCACATATCAAGCTATCTGCATCTCTGAGTCCTGGCTCTCTGCAGCAAAACTACAACTAATAAAATTTTCTGGCTACAAAACTGCAGCATCTTTCTGTCGTGAAAAAAGAGCTGGAGGCGGCGTAGTTATTTTTCTGCAAGATCACATAGAAAGCACCGAGATTCAAGATATCCATGAAATGTCAAAGGAATTTGGCCTCGAAGCTTGCGCCACATATTTAAATAACGAAGACATTCTTTTAGTAACAATGTACTGGAATGGTAGAGATAATGATTTGTTCTTCAATCTTTTAAATAAAATGCTAATATATAATAGGAGATATATATTAGAATATTATAATAGGAGGTGATTTCAATACAAATACGCTTAAAAACAGCCCTAAAGCTCTACAACTTTTAGAATTGATGTCGGAAAATAAACTAATGCAACACATAAAAGAACCAACTCACTTAACAGAAACTTCATCAACGTGCCTAGATCTAATATTTACAAATTTCAATAACAATAACTTGTACACATCTGTGGAGGATTTTGGTTTTACAAATCACTTATCAACTATTTTACACATTAAAATCCCTAAATATAAACAGAAATTTACATGGTATACAACTAAAAGACTATTTAGTAATAAAAACATACACTTATTCCGATCACAAATTGAAAAAACCAATTGGTCCGAAATAATAGGAATTGACAAAAGTGTAAATGATAACTACAATGCATTCAATAACATATTCATAAATAACCTAAACGCAACTATACCAAAACAAAAAATTAAACTAATTACAAACTCTAAAAAATATTGGCTAACAGCAGGAATAAAACGAGCTTCCAAAAATAAACGATTACTAAAATCTCTATCAATAAAATTTAATAACAAAATAATAACAAACTACTATAAAAAATATGAAAAAATACTTAAACAAATTGTAAACACTTCAAAAAAACTAAATTATATTAACAGGATGAAAAAATCAAACAACATAGTAAAAACAATGTGGAATGTAATAAATGAGCGTACAAATAAAAAACGAAATAATGAAAAAAATAATATGAAAATTCAAGTAAATGATTCTCTTTACACTGAACCAAAACTAGTTGCAAATATCTTCAATAACTTTTTTGCGTCTATCGGAGAGAGAAGATCCACTTCAAGTGCTTGCGGCACGAGTGACGCTACGCAGCCGCTGGTGGCGCCTACGGGCGGGCGACCGGCGCTACAGCCTACAGTAAACACATTTTTCCTTTATCCTGTAAAAGAGTCAGAAATATACAAAGCACTAAAAAACTTAAAAAATAAACATAGTCATGGAATTGACGAGCTTCCTCCTGCTCTCTTTAAAGAATGCGCGGAGCAGCTTACCATACCACTTCACATGATAATCAACCAATCATTGAAAGAAGGTGTATTCCCAGACCTCTTAAAAATCTCAATAGTAAAGCCCATCCATAAAAAGAATAAGAAAACAGATCTAAATAATTATCGCCCTATTGCCCTATTACCTACAGCTTCAAAAATATTTGAAAAAATTATATGCAATCGCGTCTATAAATTTTGCGAAAAATTTTAACTCCTAGACGAATCTCAAAATGGTTTCCGAAAAAAGAAATCGACAACCCTAGCTGTTTATAAATATATTGAAGAAGCACTGAAAAATATCAACAACAAAAAATACGCAATAGGAATACTACTCGATATGACTAAGGCATATGACAAAGTTCAATACAATATACTGTTGAACAAGCTATACAGTATAGGTATTCGAGGCGACACTCACAAATGGTTCAAATCATACTTATCCAATAGACAACAATTAGTGGAAATAGAATATTTTAATCATAACACCAGAGAAATACAAAAAATAAGATCCGAGAATATATTTCAAACTGCTTCAATTCCTCAAGGAAGCGTAATAGGCTGTCTACTCTTTCTAATTTACATCAACGATCTCCCCAAAATAATGGACGAGCCCTGTGTTCTATTTGCCGACGACATTTCAATAATGACATCATGCCATAATAATTTAGATATAAATGACAAACTTCAATCTATACTGGACAAAACTGTAGGGTGGCTAAATGACCACAACCTAGAAATAAATTTTAACAAAACAAAATTAATGACATTTCATCCCTATCAAAAATCTCCAATTGACATCAAATTCTCATACAAAAATATAACAATTGAAAAAGTTGACAATTTTACACTGCTAGGATTAGATATTGACCCCCACTTAAATTGGAAAAATCATATTGACAAAATTAGACTAAAACTATCTAAATTCTCTTATGCGTTATACGAAGTTAAGAAAACCACGGACTTACAAACCGCGCTCACAACCTACTATGCGTACGCATATGCATGGTTGAGCTATGGCATAATTCTTTGGGGGAACAGTGTTGATGCTCTCTTTACTGCTCAAAAAAACTGATAAGAATCATAGCAAATATAGAAATGACCGATACATGTAGACCACATTTTATAAAGCATAAGATCCTGACAGTGCCAAGCATATATATACTTGAAGCCTTTAAATTTGTACGAAAACATCCTGAGCTATATACAAAACGAGAACACCTAAAAATGTTTTAATCGCTAAGGTCTACACGCAAAAATAAATTAGTACCACCAACTTCAAACCTACGACTACATTCGTCTGGCCCCTTGTCCATGACCACTAGAATTTATAACAAGATACCAGAAAATATAAAAAATGAAGAAAACGACAAAAAAAGTATAAAGTTATTAAAAGAACTATTGATTAGAAAATGCTATTACACAATTAATGATTTTATGAATAACAAAAAAAAAAAGAAATATTAAATAGACCTACCATAATATAATTACGTTAATTACTTACTTGCTATTAAGTAGCATAATATTACTCAAAATAGATAAATATAAAGTTATGTTGATAAATATGTTTCGAGATATAACTAGCTTTAAGTTGTACATTTATAAATTACGATTGTTTATACAAAATATTTTTAAAAAGGCGAGCTTATCTCGTTAAGAGATCTCTACCAGCTAACCCTAGCACTAGTTAAAATTAAATGTATAAGTAAATATAAATTTCAACTACACCTTAGCTTTAAATATTATAAATATAATGAAACAAATATATAAATGTTAAAAAAAGTAATGATATAGTTACATAAACTTAAAAAGCAGAGATAGCTATTTAATAAAGTGCAATTAAATAAATATAAATGTAATTATTAAAATACAATTACCTATATTAATAAATGTTTACAAGTCTCCAAATTAAGATATATTGTAATATATAAATGTTATTTTGTTCAATGTCACTATAAATATTAATAGTATTAATTTTATTCCATATACATATTTTCTAATAATGACATATTCTGATTATAATAATAATAAAATGCTGTGATAATAAATTAAATTTAAATGTACCTGTGTTAGTTTTTAGATAATAGTTTCTAAATATGATGGACATTAGATTTAGATAAATAATTTTTTATATGTAAGTAGTGCATGCTTCTCTCAAGAATTGCTGTGCCTTAACAAGGTCCATAATGATACAAATTGTATATGTCAGCTAGAGAATACTTATGGAATGCAATAAAGAATTTGAATTTTGAATTGTATGCCTTAATCCCACTAAGATGCCGCTTACTATCAGGGTTTTTAATGAAATAGGGGATGAAAAAGGCGAATTTTGGAAATGTAATATGTTTGATTTAATAATCAATTTACCCACAAATAAAAATAAAATTAACAAAATCTGTTTTAAATCATGAAATATAATAAGTTAATTAGATACCTTATTGATTTTTTGCACTTATTGATACAATAAATCCATTTAATTTAATGAATCGCGTGCCGGCGAGTAAATATAGTATTTTTTCCTTAGCTTTACTCTTCAAGCTGAAAACAAAAAGAACCGACTTGTGAAGATTCACTGTAGCTTTTCAAATTAAATTCACACGGAAAACGGGAGAAATACCTATGGAAGTAGGTGTATATTGGGCATTCTAAAACAGTTTTCATCAAAACACCGCAAACGAACGCAGTGAGATTTGAGCTACGCTTCGCTGCGCTCTAGCTCCGCAAATCTCACTGCGTTCGTTTACGGTGATTTGATGAAAACAGTTTAAGATTGCCCAATATACATTATATAGGGTTAAATGGAAAAGAAGATTTTTTATTTCATTTCATTTCATAATGTTTCTATTGTGTTGTGTTGTTTGACTGTAAACAGTATACTTTTGATTGATTGCGATTTACTAGACACATTTTCAAGGTTTTCTATCTCAGAATATTAAGGCATTCAACTAGGTAGCAGTGCAATAACAACAGAAATTAAACAGGTTGAGGTTTCGTAGCTTCAGGACTCAACTCTCGGATAAGTATCTGTACCGTTCGACACTCTGCCTGCCATACAGTTTCAAAGCATTCCCACGAAATTCATTTATCAGCAATAAATTTATTGCACATTATTCATATATCCAGTTACGAGTGCTTACTCAAATAATAAGGCTTCTTTCACACGTTAATACTTTTATTTGTTTATTAAATTACTTCAATTAAATATATTCTTTATTATAAAACAAAGTATAAAATTGTTGATTTTTACAAAATATTTAAAAGGGCGGGCTAATCCCTGAAAGATGTGTTCCAGTCATCACACGAATAAAAAATAGAAAATAAATATTCCAATAATTTAAAAAATTAAAATATAAAAAATATTAAGAACATTTTAACTACCTACCTTGGCTGACTAAGGTCTTAACATCCTAATTAAATAGGGTAGTGCGGTGGGAACGTGTATGAGATGCTACCGATGAATACCACCTATGTATTATTACAATAATTTTCTTAAACTTCTATGGTTCTGTCGTCATGTCGTATCAATATCGTTATGCTATAGATACATTCGGTTCGCCTAATAGAACGATATACCTATTGTTTATCTGTTTTAAATAGTAGTATCGAAAAATGAAAATTAGAAATCGCATCCGTTATTATAAAGAAGACTTTTTAATTTGGAGATAATATTCCTTAGTAATTGTAAATATGTATGTACATGTATAATTTAAATAAATATAATAAACCCGAAATGAAAAAAAAATTGGAGCATGCAGCCTTACACGAGATTTCTGCATCAGCAGAATTAAACGGTAAACAATTATTTTGCTGTATATGCACAGTATTGTATTGCAAGTTTGTGGAAATAAACGACAAACAATTAATTTGCTGATTATTTCCGCGTCATATTGCACATTGGTAGAATTATGGGTAAATATCAAATTTTGCTAAATATCATGAAAGTCAGAGGTGCAAAACGTTATTAAGTTTTATATTTTGAGTATGCAACCGACTTTTTGAAAGTAAACTACCAAACTATAATCTTCTTTTAGATGTTGTGATGCTGAATAACGATCTACTACTACCTCGAAAATAAAAATCCAATACACGTAATTGCGTCAGTTCGTCGTTTTGTTTCTTTCTTGCTACGTAAGTACTTTTTTTTTATATAGCTGACGAAGTTCAGCCGATGATCGGACCGTTTTTGGATCATACGCAACTGCGGATCAAAAATTTTGTTGCAGACCTGAGAACTGCTCCACTCACACGTCCCGGGTACCATAGTACCCAGAGCGCTTCGCGTCTCCTTTGCCTAAAACGCGCGGTGTGATAAAAAAATCACGAAAAAAAATATATTTTCTCTAAATAAAGTGTCAGTTCTTTAGTGTTTGAAAAACGAACACTGACCATGGAAGTGGAAGTGAATGCATTAGGATTCTCGATAACGTATAGACATCATATCCGTGAATGCATATTTGTTTTCTTATAAATATTTTGTGTGGATATGATTTGGACGGAAAATAATAATTTTGTGATTATATATATAATATTTTATAATATTACTTACTTATTTAACAATATAAAAATTAATGAGCATTCTTTTTTAGATTAGTCATGTTAAATAAAAATGATTATAAAGATAAGGTATAGGTTGAGAACCTCAGTAAAATTATTACTTGCATTGCACTTTTCTTGTATAAAATCCGGAAAAACTGTAGTCACAGTACACTCCAGTGCTATCTCTGACCACTAACAGTGCTTCAGTACCTCCTCATCAAAAAATCTCAAGACCAAGACAGCTGAAAAATGTTCGTAAGTTTTTATACTTTATTGCTATACTTTATATCTATTCTTTAATTGTCTATAAGTGGTTGATCATCTTCATGCTTCAACAAATTGAGCCGTTGGACCAGGCTGTATATGACGTGACCTCTCCAAGTGCTGTCTTCACGAGGGACCATCAAGCCCAGCAGTGGCATGCTGATTGACTGATGATGATGATATTTTTTTTATCTTATGAATTGAAGATGTGAATCTTCAACTCGTTTTCTTGTAACCACTCTTAATACTAATATGACATTTGTTGGGGATAGAACCATTATTAAATGTATGTGTGTAGTTGTAAGTTTTTTGTTTATTCGTGTTAAGGTATATTAATTATTTAAAAAATGTATTTAATTATGTTAGACGGTATTATATAAATTAAATTATTGAAATCTTATAAATAGGAGCACAAAAATTTGTAAACCACTTCGATTCTACCGACTGTGCTATTTGTGTCTCGACGTATTAAACCTCTAATCTCATTCGCCACCGCAGTTTTTTTTTTTCATCAGCCGCATCCGTTACAACATTTACTATTTTCAGGTCGGATAGCAAGCAAAACAAAAGGTCAGCCAAGAAGAGCTGTGAATCTGACCTTTTCTTTGATACCGACGACGAAGACATCAGGTACTTTTATTGCTATATTTACATATATCTAAATTTCAAGTGTTTAATGTGTACAATAATCGTGTATCCTTTTTCTATCTCCCTAGTCCAAAGAAGAGAAGCAAGGCGATAAAGTGCCTATCGAAGGCGAAGAGTGCAGAAGTGAAGAATACATCGTCGTCCAATACTTCTGAGTGGTTGTTCGACTCAGAGTCGGACAGCGAGGTTTCGCGGCCGCCAAACCTGCCAAACAAGACCACCAGTATCCTGACACGCCGAGTACCTGGTGGTGTAACGCGTCGGACTGCACAGCTCGACGGCGACTTGCTAGTGGAGCTACGCCTCTACAACCAGAAGGAGGTATCTAATCTCAGCGGCCTTGACCGGTGCGAGCGCGCTATCGTTTGGGTACGCTTGCAAGGCGAAGCAGAATCTCCAGAATTTGACGCATTAAAAAAATTTGTAAAATTAGCTAAGGCAAAGTTTACCACAGAGGGGATATTTTATAAAGATAAAGTTAAAAAATAGGTTCTCTTTTGTTTCTCTCTGCGTAAATTATGTTTTAGCTGGTTTACTTATTGTTTATCGTTAGCAAACTCAAAGATTAGGTACTTACATACTTAAGCCTTTATTACTTTAACTTTGAGAATTTGTACTGTCCAAATCATAATGTCGAGGTCTACTTTCTGTTCAGTTTGTGACGTATCCGTAAATAACAAAGTTTTCTCTGCACATTTGAAAAGTATTTTACATAAGAACAACAGTTCGGTCGTTGATAGTGAGGGGGTTGAAAAAGTTCATAGCGCTTTTCGTAATCGTATAGCATCGTACCGTGTTCGATATCAAGATGAGGGTCATGATAGTGCGCGTGTTCGCCCGCCCGCCGAGTTTTTATGGCACTTGCGCTCTCGCGTACGCCTATTGCTCATAGCGAAAATTCAAGCTCACACTAATGTTAAAGCTAATTTTGAACTTTTCTGTGAATTCTTTCTGCTTAGTAAGTATGATTCGATTTCAATCAAGTCATTTGCAACGGAAAACTTCATCTTGCATCAAAACTTCAATTTTGAAGATATGTTTTCAAAAATTATTCACTTAATTTGTAAAAAAATTGAAGAATTTGAAGAAAGAGATAGTGGGTGGGCCTATTTACAAAGCCTATATCTAGAAGTAAATATAAACAAATATAACCCGTTAAGAGGCTCCAGTTTTATAGAATTACCAAAGTCCATAAAATGTAAACGAGCATGTATCAACATTCAAAATTCTGATAATTATTGTTTTTTATGGTGTGTCATGGCAGCACTATTTCCTATAAACAGAAACGCACATCGAACGTCAGCTTACCCACACTTTAAAAATGTACTCAATATCAAAAATATGATTTTTCCAGTTGGGTTTGCGGACATCAAAGTTTTTGAAAAGAATAATCCTCGCATAAGTATTAATATTTACGGCATTCAAAAGAATGGTAACATTGTCGGACCTTTATACAAAAGCGAGATTCGCAAAGATCATCACATTAATATGCTTTTCCTGGAAAACAGAAAACGCACCCATTACTGTCTTATTAAAGATTTATCTAAATTACTTCGTCTTCAATTAACTAAACATCATTCTAAAATATATTTATGCGAGGATTGTATGATATTCTTTGATAGTAATGATAAACTGAAAGCTCATGTTTGTGGTGGTGTATCGACAATATTACCCGGTGATGGAACACGAATTCAATTTAATCATTACGAGCGAATGCATGACATGCCCTTCGTCTTATACGCAGATTTTGAATCATTATTAAAACCAACTGAACTCGATTCTGGATCAGGCTGTACAAAGATATTGCAAAAACACGTACCATCAGCATTTGCTTATTACGTTGTGTGTTCTTATGATAAGTCGCGTAATAAATATGTATCTTATCGAGGTCCAGCCTGTGTAGAAAAGTTTTTAGAAAGTCTATTATTGGATATAACCGATATTTATAACGTTTTGCAGTCGCCAGTGGCTATTTGTTTAACAAATGAAGACAAAGCGAACTTTGCTCGGGCTACAAATTGTTTTCTTTGTGATAAAATATTGTTTGACGATAAAGTTAAAGATCATTGCCATCTTACAGGACGGTATCGTGGTGCAGCTCATTCTTATTGCAATATTAGATATTGTTTGCCTAAGTTTGTTCCTATATTTTTTCATAATTTAGCGGGTTATGACAGTCATCTTTTTATACGACAGTTGGGAAAACTATCAGGAAAAATACAAGTAATAGCAAAAAATAAGGAAAACTACATATCTTTTACAAAATTTTTTCAAATTAATGATAAAGATATCATACCTGTTCGATTTGTCGATTCTTTTAAATTTTTAGGCACAAGTCTAGAGAAACTTGTCGCAAACTTAAAAAATGACGACTTTAATCATCTGCGGCGTTATTTTCCTTCTCATGAGCATTTTGCTTTAATAAAACGAAAAGGGGTGTATCCATATGAATACATGACTACTTGGAGTTCATACGAAGAAAAAGTACTTCCGCCTCAGGAGTTCTTTTTCAGCAAATTACGCAATAGTAATATATCTAAAGTAGATTATGATCATGCAAAAAAAGTCTGGCAAACGTTTGAATTATCGAATCTCGGTGAATACACAGACTTGTATCTTAAGTCAGATGTTCTTTTATTAGCTGACGTTTTTGAAAGTTTTCGCCAGACATGTAAGATAAATTATAAATTAGACCCAGCCTTTTATGTTACAGCACCGAGTCTCAGTTTTGATGCCATGCTATTAAAAACAGATGTTAAATTAGAATTAATACACGACCTGGAAATAATAAGAATGATTCAAAAAGGTATTCGCGGTGGAATATGTTTATGTTCGACAAGGTATTCAAAAGCCAATAACAAGTATTTAAAAACTTACGATCCAAGAAAAAGTAATAACTTTCTAATTTATATCGATTGTAATAATCTCTATGGATATGCAATGTGTGCTTATTTGCCTCATTCCAATTTTAAGTTATTGAATGACTTGGAAATCGCTGGAATAGATTTTATAAATGTGCCAACTAACGGAGACATTGGTTATATACTAGAAGTAGATTTAGAATACCCCGAACATTTGCATAATGATCATAACGATTTTCCATTCTGTGCTCAAAAATTTACTCCGCCAGGGTCTAAAACTTCAAAATTGATTCCAAATTTATACGATAAATATTTCTATGTCATACATTTTGCTCATCTGCAAACATGTTTAAAACATGGTTTGTTGTTAAAAAAAATACATAGAGTTATTCAATTTAATCAGAGTCCTTATTTAAAGCAGTATATTGACATGAATACTGAATTACGAAAAAAAGCTAAATCTACATTTGAACAAGATTTCTTCAAACTTCTTAACAACAGTATATTTGGCAAGACGTTAGAAGACACAGAAAAGAGGGTTAATGTGAAATTAGTCAATAAGTGGAATGATGATAGTAACAAAACAAAGAAAAGTTTCTGTGCAGAGCAAATGATAGCTCGACCAAATTTTCACAGTGTTACAATTTTCACTGAAAACTTGGTAGCCATTCAAATGAAGCCTGAAACAATCACTTTGGATAAACCTATATACATTGGTTTTTCCGTTTTGGAAATATCTAAGAGTCACATGTTTGATTTTCATTATTCTATTATGAAGCCTTTTTATAAGGAAAAGTTAAAACTTTGTTATACGGATACTGATAGTTTTTTGTATTCAATAGAAAGTAAAGATTTTTATGCTGATTTAAAATCAAATTTTCTTCCCTATTTCGACACTAGTAATTATTCTGTAAATAACGTATACGACATTCCTAGTTGGAACAAAAAGGTGCCAGGTCTCTTTAAAGATGAGCTAGGAGGAAGTTTGATTTCGAAGTTTGTAGGATTAAGGTCCAAGTTATACTGTATTAAAACGGCAGAAGATGAATTAAAAAAAGCAAAAGGCATACAGAAGCAAGTATTAAAAGATGTACAATATAAAGATTATTACAAGGTATTAAATGAAAATACATTTTTGAAGAAAAAAAATATCATATTTAAATCTCTTAAGCACGAAATATTTACTCAAGAACAGAACAAAATAGCTTTGTCAGGTAATGACGATAAACGTATCATATTAAAAAACAAAATTTCTACTTTATCATGGGGTCACTGGGATAGTTTAGTTTAATATCATTAGTTTTTCTTTAGAAGCACCGTATTGTATAGTTTATTATTATTTTAATGATAATCATGAATCAAATTGTAAGTTGAGAAATATGTTACCCCATCATCTATTTATTTATTATATGACTTAAGTAATGAATAAGTTAATAGAATAAAAACATACATGAAATTGTATAGTATGTACCGACACGGCACTTTATATTGTAAAGTTATTTAATTTTAATATTGTTATCCATCAGTTATTTGTTTAATAGTATTATACATTGTTTTTTAATGGTAAATAGGTAAATTAATTACCTAGTTTTAATCAAATACTTAATGTTGTATTGTAACGATGAAAATATATAACGCTATAAACCAGCTACCATGTTTTTTTTATTTCATAATCCATAAAATATAAAACTATTAATAAAATAGCACACGCAATGAACAATTCGAAACTGGTTGGGACATGTTATTGCTGATTTAGGTATTCCAACTTATAGTTCATTAGTAATTTGTCCAATTGCGATTCCGTGCGAATGCTTTGTTGTTATGTCAGCATTATATTTACACTATAAATAGCTATTAAAGTCGAATGTTTTTAAAATTTGTTTCACACATAATTAATCAAGTGACAACTACGGTCACCCAAATACATCATGGTAAGTCGTATAAATTATTTTTCTTCAAACTCTTTTCTTGTGTAGTGGTTAGATCACTAGTTAATGTTTATTTGTATATTTGATTTAGTTGGAAGATAATGTTGTTGTTAAAACCTTATGGTTGTGATGCTGTTATCGTGATTCTCATATTCTATCGGTTCCGTATAAGATAGTCAGCCTCCTTGTGGATCCTAGATACTCTTCTACCTCCGCCACTATATCAATAATTTCTTCGATGTGAAATTATTTTTGTTGCATAATAAATTAAATTTCAGAATACCCAAGAAATCTCGCAGTCGCTACTCATAAGCAAGGAGGCAACAGAAGATTATGCTCCTTGCTTTGAGCAAAATGCGCAAGATATGTTGGAGGGCTTCTCTGAAGAATTTCCACATTGGAATGCTAAAGATTCACCGCTGCATGCCAAGGTGGTTAAAAGTCTTTTTAATAAAAAGAAGCCCATGAAGAGGAGAAGCAAGTTACTGCAGAATACGAAGGGGAACGAACCTTCTTATTTAATTAAAACAATACCTACTAAAGGGCGGCGATTAATTAAATTAGAAATATTAGATCTGGAATCAACCAGCAATGATCCATTAATAAAAACACAATATGTGGTAACCGAGCATATTGATCCAATAATGGATCAAGCAGAAAATATTATAACTAATATCTCTAAGAAAATATGTGGTTACAGTTATAGTTTTTAAATAACTATTGCTGACCTAAAACATTTGTAGATGTATATTAAAATTCTCTAATGTGCTAGATGCGTACCTACTATCTTTAGTTACGTGTACACTCACGGAGATACATTATTTCAACAACATTATTCTTCTGAAAAATTATAGTAATGCTTATAAATTTTACTAACTAAGACTTATGTTATTTTAAATAGTTATGTTAGTTTAAGTCTTGTATTGTTTTCAATAAATATTACTTAAAAATAAAAAGACTTGTATGAAAATATTTGTTTTTATTTTAACACCTCTATAATGTAATCAAATATTTTGAAAAACATTCATTCAGAATTACCTCTATAAATAAATCTAAGATAAAATTTATTAGAATTCAAATACATAGTTTAAAATAATGGTAATAAAATTAAAAATATAGTTTTATTTATTAAAGAACGCAGTGTATTACTTTGTTAAAGTAGGGATGCAAGTAATTAAACAATGTTTATTTTTAAGCATCGATTCCTTACTCATATCATTTTTTATTGCACGATTCGAGAGGGGTGAGAGCTCTTTCTTCTCTCTCCATTCTTCTCGATGCTTTAACATTGTGTGTTCTAGACACGTCCAATAACTTAATATAATGAGTGGTAACAGTATCCAAATTCTTCTACTCCTTGCTATTGTTACCGCCGTCGAATGCTTAGTCTATATGGTGGAGTGAGTGCACTTACAAGTAAATATACTGCTAGTTCTCTTATTATTACGAACGCAAAGTGTTATATCCATTTTGTTAAAAGCCACGAATCAAAACGGACAAGTTGCTATGAAGTTCCTCAAACAAAAGGAAACGTTAAAATTAGATTATAATATCTGTCCTGCATCATTATGTGAAGCAAAGCGACATGGCAACTTATTGCCGAGCACTATACGATGTATTGTTTGTGGACCATCAAATTGCGGCAAGACAAACTTAGTAATAGGTTTGTTATTACATGAGAATGGTGCTCGTTTTCGTAACTTATATGTATATTCTAAATCATTATACCAACCAAAATATGTGTTCTTAGAAAAAGTATTAGATTTAGTTGCAGATATATCTTATAGTAAATATAACCATAATAATGATATCATAAGCCCACACGAAGCTTTGCCAAACTCCATTATAATATTCGACGACGTAGCTTGTGAAAACCAAAATAGCATTCGGGATTATTTTGCTATGGGTCGACATAAGAATATTGATTGTTTTTACATTAACCAAACATACAGTAAAGTACCTAAACAACTTATAAGGGACAATTCTAACCTCATTATTTTATTTAAACAAGACGATGTAAATTTAAAACACGTTTACGATGAGCATGTAGGTTCAGATATGTCGTGGTCTCAGTTCCGTGAAATGTGCTCAACTATTTGGAATAAACCATTTAATTATGTTGTGATCAATAAAGACTGCGAAAGAAATAAAGGATGTTATAGGATGGCATTCGATACTTTTGTAGTAGTAGATTAATATACATAAGTTATTGTTTCATCAATACACAATCACTATTACTCTGGATTTTGCATTGAACGGAATCCTTGTCAAAATGGAAAAGCAACTTAAAAAACAAATTGTAAAAGCTGCAGCTGCTGTAAAAAGAAAGGTTGAAATGATAAAGGATATGAAAAATACAAATGATGCCACTCTGGAATCCATATTCAAACCTATAACCGATCCATTGAAACAAATAGCCATTAAGAACAATGAAATTTCTCATGAAGATGAGGATGAGTTTGAACATTATACAATAAAAAAAAATAAACATAATGACAGTGAGGCAACAAATTTTTCTGATGACGATTTTAATGAAGAAGAGGAACAACAGTTCTATAAAAAATTTAATTCCGAAAAAACCCTTGTCGTATCACCTTCTGACAACAATAATATGAGTGATGCTTCCTTTAAGTCCTTTCAATCATCACCAAATGTTTCACTTAATAGTTTATCGTGGTGTGCTTCACCCGACGCAAATATCCCTTTTGGAATAAAAAATGAACGAGGAAAACTTATGCTCGGCCAAACACGTGTTTTCGACGACGGAAAAATTATAAAAATTGGAAATCGAAGTTTAAACAAAACTCTTGGATTAAAAGAATTACTATTTGAAAAGACACCAAATTTGGATGTTATCACAGATGAAGATTTGCAAAATTATAAAGAGCTTCTAATAGAAACGAATGCACATAGGCGTAATTGTGATCCACGCAAGCCAATTAATAGTAACAAAGGGTTTAAGTACATGCATATTATTAAACCACTGTTTAAGTTCTCTAGAAATAAGTATGACAGCACAGAAAGTCTTACGGTAGGAAAAGGAATAAATCTTTTAAAAAGTGTAAAGAAAGATATAGATTACGTTTATTGGGATGATCCAAATGAATTAGTAGATCGATTGAAATTACTGTTTGCATCTCGTGATGCTGGCAATACCGGCTTAGATAATGAAATTATTGCGATTATAGAAGAGCTGTACGAAGCAGGCATCATTAAAAACACCAAATATAAGGAACCTAATTTTAAAAAACTGATCAGTAGTTATACAGCAAACACCGCATAGATACGGAAATGAATGTAGATAAATTTGGTCATCACGTTCATAAACGTTTACGATTAGAGGAATATATTGGAAATCTCAACGATACATTAGTGAAGTCAGAAACAGGTGAATATGATTTAAAATCATCAAGATTAAAAGGACTTATATCGCCAGGCAATGATGACGAAGCCGCAAATAAAGCTTACGTGGATGAAAAGACACACGAACTAAGAACTAATATTTTAAGTGATGTAAATATTCATTTAAATGATTTTGAAAGTTCAATACTTAATAAGCTAACCACCTTGTTTTACACAAGGACAGAAATTGATCACATGCTTCAAGAGAAACCAGATAATAATGAGCAAACAAGACATAGTGAATGAGCTTCACAAAGCAGCAAGAAGGAATTTTTCCCGGCGATGTACGATCATAAAAGGAATAGATGATTTATGGCAAGCCGACCTCATAGATTTGCAAAAATATTCACAGTATAATAAAGGGTATAAATATATTCTTATCGTAATTGACACTTTATCAAAATATGTATGGATCAGACCTTTAAAATCAAAAGCGAAAAATTATGTTACAGATGCAATGCAAAGTATTTTAACTACATCATTACGAAAACCTAAAAATTTACAAACTGATTTAGGCACAGAATTCTACAATGATAATTTTAAACAATTAATGAAAAAGTATAATATTAATCATTATTCAACATATTCTATTAAAAAAGCATCTATAGTAGAAAGAGTCATAAGAACAATTAAATCTCACCTTTACAAACTATTTAGTTTGAACGGAAATTACCAATGGTATAAAAATATTTTAAAGGACGTTGTAGAACACTACAATAACACTTTGCATAGAATAACAAAATTTAAGCCTGTGGAAGTTAACAAAGTAAATGAGCTTATAGTCAAAGGTTATATTATGAATTCTCAAAAGAATAAAACAAGTCGGGGATATACATTTCGTGTTGGTGACTATGTTCGCATAAGTAGATATAAAGCAGATTTTTACAAAGGCTATACGCCAAACTGGTCCACCGAAATATTTCGTATAGTAAAAGTTAATCACACTAACCCAACAACTTATCAAATAGAGGACAGACGCAATCAAAGAATCCTCGGCTCATTTTATGCATACGAGTTACAAAAAACTAAGTTTCCAGACCTATACCTCATTGAAAAGGTTATAAAAAGAAAAGGAAACAAATTGTTTGTAAAATGGCTAGGATTAAGTAATAGCGAAAATAGTTGGGTTGATAAGAATAAATTGGTTTTATGATATAAAATAGCTCAAGATATCTTTATTGATTCACTTTTTGTTTATCAATGAAGAAAGGAAGTGGTATCATAAACAGCTTAATAAATAAGATTCCGTTTGAGTTACATTTACCGGGCTACCAATATTGCGGACCCGGCACAAAGCTTCAGAAACGATTACTTAAGGGTCAGCGAGGAATTAATAAATTGGATAACGCTTGTATGCACCACGATATTGCTTACATAAACAACGACGCTAACGTAAGGTACAAAGCTGATCTAGATCTATTAAATATGACTCAAAGAAGATTGAAATCAAAAGACGCTGGAAAGAAAGAAAAAATTGCTTCATGGATAGTAAAAAATGCTATGAAGGCCAAATTAAGAGCAGGTGCAGGTGCTCGGTCGTTTATGACAGCTGTGAAAAAACTCAAATCTAAATTAAAAAAAATAAAATCTAAAGACACAAATTCTACTATTAAATATGCGGTCGCCGCTGCAAAAAAACTATTTAGAAATAAAAATAAAATGAGTTTACCTCGTTGTATTCCTATTCCAAAATGTGGAGGACTGTTACCGTTAATTCCTATTTTCGCGGGATTATCAGCTTTAGGTTCACTGGCTGGTGGAGCAGCTGGCATAGCAAAAGCGGTTAATGATTCAAAAGCAGCTCAAAAAGCTCTTCAAGAATCGGAACGACATAATAAGATGATGGAGGCGGTTGCTCTCGGAAAAGGATTATATATTAGACCTTATAAAAAGGGTGCAGGTCTATATTTGAAACCCTCAAAAAACTAATAAAGCGGCTACCTAGGCGGGCATTAACTAATTGGGATATATTAGAACATGCTAGTGATATTCCATTTTTTCGTGGTGTTTTCATGAGGGATACGTTGCCCTCAAAACCTAGGAAGATAGAATGCGGTATTATAAATTTAGATACTTCAAATAACATTGGAACACATTGGGTAGCCTACGTGAAAGAAAATAAGTATGCTGAATATTTTGATAGTTTTGGTAATCTGAAACCTCCGTTAGAACTACTTGATTACTTAAGAAATGTTTCTTTAAATTATAACTATGAGCAATATCAAACATTTGACTCTGTTAATTGCGGCCACCTTTGTATAAAATTTTTAAAGGAGTATTGGAAAACACATTTATATAAAGCTTGAAATAAAATTCTTTATCAGTAGTAAAATGTCTTTCACTGTGTCTATAACTGGAAAAGGATCCTCTCTGATAACAAACTACTCACCTACTTTGGAATTAAGTGGATACTATGAGTGTGGATTGTTGTATTTTTCAACATTTAATTCTATACCCAACATAGATAAAAGAAATAATAAATTCTACTATGACGATAACGAAGTAATCGAAATACCTGAAGGAGCTTATGAACTTCAAGATATCTGTGATTATTTAAAGACATACATTAGAAATGCAATGTTAAAATTAACTTGTAATAATAATACTTTAAAAACTACAATTTTTTGTACTAAAGATGTTCATTTCAACAAAAGTGACTCACTTGGAAGGATTTTAGGTTTTGGTGGAGAAACAATAAAGGCATTAAAAAGGACCGAATCTCTGTATCCTGTCAGTATATTGCCAACAACCATTGTGCGCATCGAATGCGACGTAGTTAGTGGGTCATTCGTGAACGGATCTGCAAGTCATATTATTCACGAGTTTGTTCCTAACGTACCACCTGGTTATCGGATCATTGAAGTGCCGAAAAATCTAATATATTTTCCTGTAAATAAAAGTTCTATAAGTGCAATAACTATACAATTATTAGACGCCGAGAATAAACAAATCAATTTACGAGACGAAGAAGTACAACTGTATCTACATTTTCGTAAAAATGATAAATTTCAATAAAAATCATAACACAGCTTGCATTCAAGTTAGTACTAGAAGATCACCTCATAAAAGCACACCGCTTCACATAAAAAAGAAGCTCACCAAAAACAATAAGGAATTTTTGAAGTTGATTGGCTTGTTAAAATGAATATTTTAAATATATCTCAATCAACATCATACGACAATAGTATTGAAAGTTTCGAATATCATTCTTATAAACCGTACGTAACAAGTTTCAACAAGAATGATGAAATAAGAATACCTATTAATCAACAAGATCTATGTCTGTTACCCTCACTCAGCACTTTGTATATTGAGGGTAAAGCCAATGTTTATAATAGTTCGACTAAAGAAAAAATATCAAATGTGTATTTTATCAACAATCCAATACTATATTTATTTCAAGATATTCGATATGAGTTAAACGGAATAGAAATAGACAAAATAAAAAATGCTGGCATAACTACAACAATAAAATCGTACCTCTCGTTAAATGATAATGAATCTAAATGCTCACGTGTATGGGGATGGTCAACTTCTGGTACAAACAATCTTAACGGAGGAATTTTTTCGGCTTCTGTGCCGTTGAAGAAAATTTTAGGTTTTGCAGAAGATTATGAAAAAGTTATAATTAACTCCAAACATGAATTGGTGCTATTAAGAAGCAATACAAATCTCAATGCTTTGAAATTAAATGTCGGAGAGGTGGTCGAAGATATAACTATTAGCAAAGTTGTTTGGCGAGTTCCGCACGTTAAAGTATCAGATCGTGAAAGAATCAATTTGTTGAAACATCTAGAAAAGGACAGGCCTATTACACTAGCATTTCGAAATTGGGATTTGTATGAATATCCATTATTACCGAAGACACGTAAACACACTTGGTCTATCAAAACTTCGTCACAGATAGAGAAACCAAGATTCGTTATTATAGCCTTGCAAACCAATCGCAAGCACAATGCGGAAATGTCAATGGCAGAGTTCGATCACTGCAATGTACGAGATGTAAAAGTATATTTAAATTCATCGTATTACCCTTATGAAGGATTGAATGTCAGTTTCTCAGAGGATAAATTTAATTTATTATACGAACAATATGCAAGATTCCAACAGTCTTATCATGGACGGCGACCAGAGCCGTTGATGAGCTTGAAGGAATTCAGAGACGTTGCCCCATTATTTGTTATTGATTGTTCTCACCAACAAGAAATGATAAAGGGATCAATCGATGTCAGAGTGGAGATTGAAACAGACCAAGAAATCCCGGATCAGACAGCAGCATATTGCTTGATTTTAAATGACTGCATTTTTGAGTACAAACCTCTGAGCAATATTGTGAAGAAAATATCTTAACTAAATAAAGTGCAATCAAAAGGTATTTGAAAGAACAAACTTCAACTTTATGTTAAACAGTGGAATACAACGAAACAATGAGTGCTGATAAGAGTTCGATACTTTTTGTTGATGTTCAAGGATTCAAAGACTGCAAAAATAATTTTATTATTAAGGAATTTGCGTTAGCCACAAAAGAGTTTACGCAAGTCTTTTTAATAAAACCTCCATATTCGTATCTAAAATTATCTGCCGAAGAAAAAAGAGCAGTCAATTGGATTGAACGCAACAGAGGAATATACTGGAGTCAAGGCAATATAGATTTCAGAGAATTTAAGAGATTAATTATTCCAATTTTAAAGGACCAAACCATAATAATGAAAGGTGTTGAAAAGCAAAAATGGATTAAAGATTTGTGTTCTGACTGCTTTTTGATAAATGTTGAAGGCAAAGGTTGTCCTAATTTTGCAACATTGCGCAATAGTTATGCTAAAGGTGGAGCTAACTTCAATTGTATAACTCATAAAAAAGAGTGCGCTCTAAGGAATGTTTTATTCATAAAAAAGTGGTACTTAAGCACATGTAATTTATGACTTCAGTAAATTGTACTTGAATGAAAATTTATATTAAAAATATTGTTCTAGTTTAGCTATGATGATATTTGTTACTTGCTTTATAATAATAAAAAAAAAATTAACAAAAATTTCTGCGTTTTATTAATGAAAACAAATATGGTGATTCAATATACTCGCATAACTCTTTATTTATCAAAAATTACAATTTAATGGTATGAATAATTTAACCCTGTATAATGTATATTGGGCAATCTCAAACTGTTTTCATCAAATCAGCGTAAACGAACGCAGTGAGATTTGCGGAGCGTAGCGGAGCTAGAGCGCAGCGAAGCGTAGCTCAAATCTCACTCCGTTCGTTTGCGGTGTTTTGATGAAAACTGTTTTAGAATGCCCAATATACACCTACTTATGGATTTTCTTCGCAGAAGTTAAGATAATGTAGAAATTTAGATTTCGCAAGAAATCAATAACAAATTACTTCGGTCGATGTCTCACAGACTAAGAATCACATAGAGATAATATCATAGCTTAGGCGCGTTCACGTACCAACGCTCCACTTGCGCACAGATTTGCGTTTATGTGGAAGCGACGGAGCCGAGGTCCGTTTGCTCAATGTTAAGCGCCGTATTGGCGACGGAACCTCTCCTAAAACCAAATTCATTTCATAACACTCGTAAGACTCTCAACCTGCTTCAAGATGTGTCAAGTCAACATACGGATCTTTCGGAATTCTACAATATGCAATAAGTATTTCCAGCTAGAGCCATAAGTTTGGTTGAAAAACAAAACGCAATGAAAAATTAACCATAAACAAATTGTGAATGCTTTCCAAACTCTATTCGACGAAACCACAATTATATGATCCGTAGCTTTAAGCGTATTTTATTATGATATGTCTCTAAAAATGATCAAAACAAACGGTCTAAATGTCAAATTCCGAATTTTGAGAAAATCAACCCACCTAAAGGGAAGCACGGGATTTTGGGCGAAAAAAAACTATCTTTTTAAATAAGGCCAGGATAAACGCGAGATTTATTTTGTTTATGCAAAAATTGAATAATGACCAAAGATAATTGCAAATGTCACTGACGTGACGTGAAACGACGTTGACGTTGACACTTGACATTGATATTGTGAAATTAATTGACAAGTTGTTGTAATTATGATTTTAGTTGTGCAATTTGTGTTAAAACTACAGTGAAACCAAAGTGTTTTTGCAAAATTAGTGTTTTATGAAATTTTAAGAAAAAACGGTGTTACAGTTTCAGCTCCACTTATAAGCACCTAATATTAAGTGAGGCAATGTTTCTAATAGAGTGCGCATGCCAACTTAATGCCCAGCATCTTTTTAAAGAAACTCCAATTATTATGGTCCATGATCAACACCTAGGATTGTCTACCGCCTTAAGCGATATAGAGGAAAGGATAGCTTATGAAGTGTTTGATAAATCAGGACGTCCACAGAGTAAGTATGAATTCCGACATTATAAATCTGGGGGCACGGCAGTGCCCCGGCCAGTCGAGCGCGAAGCAAATACTGCCGTACCATCCTTTACTGGAACCATTTCGCCGCATTTTCAAGCCCTTATTTGAGATCCTCTGGATAAGACCAGAACGCAGAAATTTTCGTCATCCAGTAAGCTATAATCACATACTTAAAATCCAAAATTTCAAGTCTGTAGGTCATTTAGTTCCGAAATTAAGCGAAAGCAAAGTTTCGCATTTATGACACTCACTCACTCACTCATGATCATCAAAATAGAACTAGTACTTCGCATAAACTCAGAGAGCTGAAATTTGGTACAGAGTTAGGGTTTAATGGCCACATAAAGGGAAAACTATAAAAACTAGGATAATCGAAGATCTGGAGTACCTGGTGGCCCTGATTAGAAAACACAAGAGCCCAACCAAATTATTAGAGATATCGACATACCGCCTTTACAAAACAATAGTCAACTTGGTGGGCCGCTTCATTTGATGTCAAAAATCGAAGGTCTGAAGTATCCGATGAAGAACCCTCAGCTGGTCTCAGCTGTATTAGAGATATGGTAATGCCCCCTTCTACTATTGGTACATAAAAGAATCGACTGTCATTCAATAAGCTCACGTTTCTACAAAAAGAAGTGAAATCCCACCAAAAACATTCTGTAAAAAACTAGCCAAGTCTCGATGGAGCTGTTGTTTATCTCTAAAAGTAATGAAATCTAGACAAATTCGTGCCAAGTCTAAGGTTCCTTACTGCGATTTCTTTTGTTATAGAATTTGTGTAGAACTGCTTAATGATCCACCTCTACAGTTCTACACTATGGTTTTCGTAGCTAAGCAACAAACTTTTACTTTTGATTTTGTTCCAATTTTCAATTTCTTTTGTAATCAGCTTTAGTTAGTTTCCAAATAAAAATATTCTTTTTCCGCACGATTCCCAGCTTTTATTTTTAACATTTGTGGCGACCGTGACAGGACTCATAATAAAAGCATACAATGGAGTCGCTAAAGCGGAAGAGAACTCAATTGCGACGAGAATTCACGTTACTAGCTGACGACTTAGAACGTTTTGATGAAACTCAGACCTCTGAAGATTTTGAAGAATCATACATGTTGGTATCTGAGACTTCGGAAGCACTATTTAGAGTCGAAGACGCTATTCGGGAGCTATGGTGTTCGGTAGAACCATTTGATGAGAAGGCATTCCAAGAAGATCAAGATAAGGCAATGACCTACCGGAAGAGATGGTTCAGACTACAAACGAAACACAAAAGGATCTCGTCGAAAATGAGCTATTGTAAGAGTGAGCAATCGTTGTGTTCCGCGGAGTCTATGGTAGCAGATAGGTGCGACGATAGGAGTAGCAAGAACCAACGACGTCTTCACATGCCAAAACTGGAGCTCATGAAGTTTGATGGAAACATAAAAAATTGGTTGCTATGGTGGGGACAGTTCCAAAAAATTCATGACGACGGTGAGTTAGACAATATTGACAAATTCCAGTATTTATTACAGTCAATGACTCCCGAAAGCAATGCTCGTCAACTGGTAGAAAGCTACCCGCCCAGTGGTGATAATTATGTGAAAGCTTTAGATGCTTTAAAAGCTCGATTTGCTAGAGAGGACATTCTAATCGAGACTTACGTCAGAGGTATACTTAACTTGGTGCTTTTACAAAACAAAGGGGAACACCATTCGATTGGACTTCTGTATGACAACTTACATAGTCACCTTCAAGCATTAGAGACCTTAGGAGTTGCTAATGACAAATACGCATCCATTCTGTACCCAATGATCGAGTCAGCACTGCCCGAAGAAATCTTAAGAACTTGGAATAGAATTCGATATAGAAGTGAGATAAAGGGAGATGATCTGACGAAACTTATGCAATTTCTGAAAGACGAAGTAGAGTCTGAAGAAAGGATACAGTTGGCTCGTACAGGATTTGAGGCAAGTTCCAAACCGCCTACAGCGTGCTTCGTAGCGGAAGGAAAGATAGAAAGAAGTACTGACAAGATGAAACAGGGTGAGATAACCAAGAATGTGTGTATATGGTGCGAAAAGATTAGTCATGCAAGTACAGAATGCTATAAGGCAGCAAAGATGACTCTGGCTGATAGGAGGGAACTGTTGAAGTCTAAAAAAGCCTGCCTTATATGCTTAAAAGTTGGTCACACCGCTAAGAAGTGTAGAAGTTTCCCTAAATGCCTTATCTGTAAGAAGAGACATGTTACACTTTTGTGTTCAGATTTACAGAATGAGAAAGCTGTATTAAAAGAAGACAATGATTCTGAACAAAAATCAGGGCAAATGCTATGTCAACTTAAGACGACTACTGTCTTACAGACTTTAGCTGTGAAAGTGGTGAATGGTACCAAACAAGCAAATGTGAGAGTGTTGATTGACAGTGGTGCACAGAGGTCATACGTCACGAAAGAATTAGTACAGCGATTACAACTGGAGCCAATAAGTAAGGAATCTATTAGTCACTGTTTATTTGGCGGCTATGAAACTAAAAGGGAAGATTATAATGTATATAATATTTCTGTACATAGCGATTTTTGTAATTTTGTATTGAACATGTCTGTATTAGAGCAAGAGAACATTTGTGGTTTGTTACCTAAGATTAAAACTGACTTCATAGTACGTAAGTTGTTAGATAAACATGTAACTTTGACAGAGACAGCTGATACGCCTGACTTTATTTCACTGCTTATTGGGGCGGACTACTCTGGCGCACTACTGACTGGGGACTTGATTCAAATTGACGATACGTTGACGGCTATTAGGACAAAACTGGGGTGGACTGTACAAGGGCAAACGGCAGGGACTTTTAGCACACAGGTAAAGTCGACTACTCTACATTCTATATGTAAAATAGACTTGAAAGACCTATGGAGTCTAGAGATTTTAGGTATTAATGATCCCTTTCAGCAGGTATCACGGCAAGCGAGAGACATGGAGATTCTGCAGCAATTTAATAGCAGTTTACGTATTAATGAAGAAAATAGGTACGAAGTGAGACTTCCATGGAAGCTTATACCTGGTTTATTGATTGGCTTTAGGAAGTATGCTATAGGTATAACCGCTGACGTGGCAAAGGCGTTCTTACAAATATCTGTCGCGTCGGAAGATCGAAACTTCCTCAAGTTTTTATGGTGGTCTAACTACAATGATCAGAGTCAGGGCATTACTGTATATCGTCATAGGCGAGTAGTATTCGGAGTTACGTCGAGTCCATTTCACCTCGCTGCAACCATATTGTACAACCTCGATAATTGTCCAGACCATTTGAAAAATACAGCTGACAAATTAAAAAGGTCATTCTATGTCGATAATTGCGTCATAAGTTTGAATACAAAGGAAGAAATGCTTAAGTTCATAAAGGAGGCTAAGGAAGTCATGAATCTAGGTATGTTTGATCTTAGGTGTTGGGTTACGGCGCCTGAGAGAGTAGATCAGCAAACGACTACAATATCTGTGTTGGGTATGATGTGGGATACAATTAACGATGAACTTTTTGGTAATGTGTCAGCAATAACTACCGTGGACGTAAAACTGACAAAAAGAAGTCTCTTGTCGTTAACGCTAAAGGTCTTTGACCCGCTTGGTTTTTATGCACCTATTACAATCATCCCAAAAATGATTTTACAGAAGTCGTGGTCTCTAAACATAGGCTGGGATGCCGAGCTACCGGCAGACTTAGCTAAAGAATTTCAAAGGTGGGCAAAATACTTACACTTAATTCCTAATATTAAAATACCTAGGAGATTGACAACTTTTAATATAGAACTGGCTAATAATACTTTACATGTATTTTGCGATGCAAGCCTACATGCCTATGCAGCTTGTGCGTTTTTGAGATCACAGTACAACAATGAGGTTAACATAAATCTTGTTATGGCCAAATCTCGTGTAGCACCGGTGAAGCCGCCAACAATACCACGCCTTGAGCTTATTGCAGCAACTTTAGCAGTAAGGCTTGCTCAGACAGTGATCGAGTCACTCAAATTGACATGTAATGTATATTATTGGACAGATTCAACTGTGGCGCTTAGTTGGATCAAAGGCGAAGGTGAGTGGAATGTTTTTGTTGCAAACCGAGTCAAGGAGATAAAGAAGTATTCTTCACCTGATTCATGGTTTCATATCCCTGGCAATCTTAATCCAGCTGACTTACCATCTAGGGGGACCGATGTGAAGACTTTGCTGGAAAGTGACTGGTTGAAGGGTCCTTCATGGTTGATGTTAGGTTCAGAGGAATGGCCATCAATAAGTTTTGATATAGATAAACTAGCTTACGATGAGAGAAAGAAAGGTTCCGTGAATGTAAATATGTGTGCAAACGATGACTTGTTGCTTTCTAGAATAGGTTTTTATTTTTCATCTTACATTAGAGTAGTTAGAATGATTGCGTGGATCTTAAGAATTAAGTATAAGTCTAATCGAAACCATTCGGAACTTTTATATGAGGAAGTAGAACGTGCAGAGATTTGCTTGATCAAATTAATGCAATGCTCTTATCAGAGCCGCGTTGGTGCGCTTAAGGTTTTTAAGGATAACGATGGCATTCTATGTCTAGAAACAAAATTACAATTGAGTAGTGAACCGTTCGAATTTAAGTCACCTATTTTGTTGTTTTCAGATGGAATTTTGGTTAAGCGACTTGTGGAGGAACGGCATAAAACTCTGCAGCATGCTGGTGCGTCAACGATGACATCGAGTCTTAGAGAACGGTATTGGATTGTCGGTGTTCGAAGATTAGTGAAAACAGTCATTCGCGATTGCGCAGTTTGTAAGCGATTTAAAGGTAAATCGTATATTACTCCTCCAGCTAGCTTACCTACAGGTCGTGTTGAAGGCAATGTTCCATTCGAAGTTTCTGGTGTTGATTTAACGGGTCCGTTGCTGCTTAAATCAGGGAATAAGTGTTGGCTGGTTCTTTTTACATGTGCCACATATCGTGCCATTCATTTAGATGTCGTTGAGTCGTTGTCAACGAGTGATTTCATTCTTGCATTGCGGCGGTTTATCGCTCGCAGGGGTAGAGTGAAGACAATTTATAGTGATAATGGTACGAATTTTCGTGGACTAGATAATATGTTGAATCTTCTAGAGTGGAATAGTATTTTGTGTTTTTCATCAGTTGTGAAAATTAATTGGATATTTATACCTCCCGGTTCTCCCTGGTGGGGAGGCTTCTACGAAAGGCTTATAGGGTTAGTAAAACAAATCCTAAGAAGAATGTTAGGAAAAGCATCACTGTCATTAGTGGAACTGCAGACAATACTCTGTGATTGTGAGGCTGTGATAAATAGTCGTCCGTTAACATACGTAACAACAGATCCCAATGAGTTCAAACCATTGACTCCTGCGTGTTTCATACAGCCGCTGGCGGAGTCATCGGTGCCAGAGTTAGACGAAATAGACAGGAAATCACTGAATCTATGGATGAGGTATTGTCAGAAGCTTCGTGATGATTTTCGACAGCGATTTCGCAATGAATATTTAAGAAGTTTGATTCATCGGGTTAAAAATATTTCAGGTTCTATTCAGCCGCGCGTGGGAGACGTGGTACTTCTGGAGACGGAGGAGAAAAGAATAAAGTGGCCCTTGTGTAAGATAGAAGAGCTTTACGAAGGGGCTGATGGTGTTAGTAGGGTAGCTAAGATACGTACGGCTTCCGGATCTAAGGCTCGTGCAGTTCAGAGGCTTTACCCATTAGAAGTCTCTGAACCTGAGAATATTGACAGTTTGACTGACCCTTCCGCTGACAAAGGACAAACGACTAGATCAGGCAGGACTGTTCGACGACCAGCCAGATTAAATGACTAATAACTTAAGGAAAACCTTTAACCTTCCGGTTTTTCTTGGCCCGGAGTATGTTATAGAATTTGTGTAGAACTGCTTAATGTTCCACCTCTACAGTTCTACACTATGGTTTTCGTAGCTAAGCAACAAACTTTTACTTTTGATTTTGTTCCAATTTTCAATTTCTTTTGTAATCAGCTTTAGTTAGTTTCCAAATAAAAATATTCTTTTTCCGCACGATTCCCAGCTTTTATTTTTAACATCTTTATTATTATAGTTAATGTTGTGTGACTTGCCGTTGAACATTCTTTATACGTTAGTGGGTACAAGTCAACGGCCAATCAATTTTCTCACTAAATATTTTATTATGATAAAAGTTCACGATTTGCTTAAGCAGAGCCGTCTATTTAAGCAATTTCATAAAATTGTTCTTCATTTTAACCCATTTAGATCCCACTTCATGGCGGAGGACTCTCTTTAGAAGAGAAGAGAAGTATTAATTGTTTTACATCATGATGACCAAACAGATTGGTGTAGTGTTGTTATTGTTTCGTGTTTCTTATGACTTCGCTGAGGTATAATTGTATCTAGTCAATTCCTTTAGTCGGCTCATGCGATATCCCTGAAAGAAAAAGAGAGGCTACGTATGTATTCCGTTATCGCAATGACAGAATAAAAGTGTTCTTTGCTCAGACAAAAATGTGTTAACCTATTGGTTAAAAAACAACAAAGTGTTTCTTCTTTAGCTATTTTTATCGCCACAGCTCATACATGTTCCAACCGAGGCCTTAGTGAACCACGCTGTAGGTCTAGTACGAGTTTTTAAATCGAGTAAACTACAATAGTTTTCGTTAGCTCGCCAAACTGTCAGTTTACGATGTAAACGGTAGTATGAGTTGCTCGTTTTGAATTCACGTTTAAACGATAGCGAGTTAGTTTTACTCGATAAGACGAACTTCACATTATATATTTATATCTCTCTTACACACATGCGAATGGAAAGAGACACGCGATTTTGTCACTGTGACGTTTTCTTAGCCGTTTTTATTATTTTTAAAGCGAGTTGAATGAAAGAAAAACAGTATTTGGAAACTTTATATATTATTATTTATAACCATTGGGTGGTTGAGTGCCATTGTTACTTGGTCAATATACCAACTAACTGCTTCCTGCGACAAGTAATTAGCAAGGCCAATTACTCGCTGGTAGTCTCCATTGGCATAAAACAATAAGGCACACAACACCTAAAACAAAGGTAACAGAAATTAACTATAATGTTATGTGTGTAAATAATATTGTAGGTACTAACCTTAGTCTCTAGAGACACTCTTTGCGAACTTCGAAGGTCACTATACTCCCTTAATGTACTGCAAACATGATGGAAAGCAGCTTTTGTTAGGTGGTAGCGCTGAGTAAAGTGTGTGGCGGAGATGCGGCTTAAAGAAAATGATTGTCGCAGCTTAGAATTCTTTCGTCTCTCTTCATGCACTATTTCATCTTGCCTGGCCCTCCATGCAAAGTACCACCGTGCAGACATAATTTTAATGTTTATAAACAAAAAAAACGTATTAATGTACCAAACTCACATAAAAATGTAAGGTGAGAACCCAAACTACAATAGTTTTCGAGTAAACTGCCAAACAAATGTCAAACATGTAACTCATACTGCCAAAGACTCAAAAACTACTCGAATACGTACTCATTGATCGAGTAGTTTATTACTTTTTAACTCATACTGTCAATTCTAGTTCATTATAGTTTCCGATAGAGGCGCTGGTGTGAAATGTATGGAAACAAAACTATTCGATCGTTCGAATCCAAAACTATCAAAACTCATACTAGACGTACTGGTCAGATGTGGATTGGTTGACTTGACATAAACCTTTGAATTTCTTCGCAGATTTATGCGGGTTTCCTTACGATGTTTTCCTTCACCGTAGGAGAGTCGGAAAATGTGTACCGGGTGGAAAAATAAGACCGTGCTTGGAGGAATAGTACTCTTAATATTGTTGATCGCATATTTTACTGAAAGGAAACATTCCTTTATTTTCAAAAATAAATAAAACTGCATTTAATAATTTTTGAAAAATCACCTGCTTGAGCCGGGAATCGAACCGGTGAAATGTGACAAAAAAACCATTCTGTATTTTATGGCACCAACCGAAAGAGTCATCCATAAGGATCAATTTCTTTTAAACAACAAAGTATCTTAAATTAAAGAAAGAGCAAGAAAAAAGTTTTTTGTAAAGCTTACTCAGTTATCTAACGGAAATAGTTCACTTGACTTATGAATTACTCAAAATGAGACCCATTTTCACGTATGCACAGTCGTATTCTTCGACTGAATTCGCTGTGTCGCCTTTATATCGAGTTGATTGAATATTTAAAACATTAGTTCAACTTTTCTGTAATTTATTTTATTTTAGTTCTTTATGTACAAATATTGTTGTACAGAGGCGGACTTAATGCCTGAGGCATTTTCTGCCAGTCAACCTTCGGGTGATGCAGAGAAACAATGTAATGGGCTTAACAATAAAAAAAATCTTGATCTTTCTTTAATTTAAGATACTATGTTGTTTTAAAAGAAATTGATATTTATAAATGACTCTTTCGGTTGGTACCATAAAATACAGAATGTTTTTTGTCACATTTCACCCGTTCGATTCCCGGCTCAAGCAGGTAATTTTTAAAAAATCATTAAGTGCAGTTTTAATTATTTTTGAAAATAAAGGTATGTTTCCTTTCAGCAAAATTTGGCATCATCAATATTAAGGGTGCTTTTCCTCCAGCCACGGTCTTTTTTGTTTTTGCACCCTGTACATGAAATTCGAAAAACGATAACATTGATACATGGCAGGATTGAACTCCGGACCTCCCGAGTAGAAGGCCAGTGCCACCAACGTTTTTTTCAGTTAGATAAAAATATGCTGCTTTATAATCCAGATATATAAAATTCTCGTGTCACAGTATTTGTAACTAAGCTCCTCCGAAACGGCTTGATCCGATTATTATGAATTTTTTATATGTATAATCGGTAGGTCTAAAAATAGGTCGTAAACCATTTTTGTACGCCTAGGTGATATTAAGGGTTTCTTTGACTATTATTATTAAGAAACGTAGTTCGCGGACACAGCTAGTCTATCTATCTAAATAAAAATCAATGTATTACAATGTTTGTTTGTCCTCTATGCGTTCCGAAACCATTCATCAGATTGTAATGAAACTTTGGTAGAGTGTTATAGGGACACCCGTGAGGGTTGCTAGCAAAAAAAGGGCATTATGTGGCATTGCAACGCATGCCGGGTACTGCTAGTAATTTATAAAATGTTACTGAAAATAGTTTTAGTCTGGCCAACAAAAGCTGTCCCTTGTACAAAAGTCTTGCGGAGTCAACGTAGCTGATACTTTTTACCTAATATATCCTAGAATTCAATTTTTTTATCAACTACAATGATTCAGTGGGCAGTTGGTGCCGACAGCTTAAGATTTTTTATGATTGGCGTCATATCCTAAAGCCAGCATTCATTGGTCAGACTTTATCAACCAATCCGAATCCAAATCGATGAACGGATCGATTTGTTTCGTTAGTAATAGTCGTATTATCTGGCCGAGTAATAAATATTGAAACACAAGTATACAAGCATACAAGCTGGTACATTCATAGTATAAACAGAATGAAAGCTAATGTAGTTTCACATCCAAAATCAAGAACTCAGATTAATTTGTATAATGACAGGATTCGCATTGACAATGAAATCTCATTACCGGAGCAACGCGTAACAACGCAATAAATTGATTTTAATGCGACCAAGCTATTGATTATGGTTGAGTAATTACGTGAGCGGATTGTCTGGTCCGTTTTGTATTTGAACAGGATAACGGTTGAGCTGTGACGCCTGCGCGGTGCGATATTTCCTCCGTTTCTTGACCTGATGCCGGACCCACATTCTAGGAGTTTAGAGCAGCTATCATTGATTTACTACGTTTGGTAGTAAATCAATGGCAGCTATACTCCACCTGCGGCCCGCGGACCGTATTCGGCCCGCTGGTCCTTACCGATTGTCCCAACTTGATTTAATAAAAAAAACGTTTTTCAAAATTAAGGATGTATGTACCTACTCTATTAATGAAAAAGAAAATCTCTCGCTCGGGAAATGCTCAATGCAGCGCACCCCGGTAGGGTTATCTAGTTACCTATTTTATTTCCTCGGTGCGCAGTTTTTCTGATGGCTTTCAATTTTATAACACTCAAATAATATTTGCCCGCGGCCCGCGACAACGTCTGAGACTTGTTTGTGGTTATATAAAAAAGGTGGAGTATCGCTGCTTTAAGCCTCGTATTCATGGTAAACATTTGTTAAGCAACAGTTGATCAACATTGTTGATGAGCGGCGAGAATGTTGCTGGAAACTTTGTTTGAAACAATATAGGTTGTCCCCACGCCAGTCTGCGTTAAAATGTTACCCGAGGAAGTAATGTTGTTGTGTTCTCTGTATCTGATGTATGGGATTTCTAATTGCATTATTTTGTTCTTGCTCCACACTACTGCCATGTTTACAAACGGTCGCAAACACGTCCGCACACGTCAACAATTGTTGATGAACATAATATGTTGTCGCTCGTCGGCCGAGAGCTTGTCAACATGCCGTTCTCAACTTTACAACACGCAGTGCTGCCAGCAACATGTTGACAGCAACTCCGCAAAATAATTTTGTATGCTTGTTAAAACAAGCAAAATGAACAACTTTTACTATGGGACCAAACTTTTACTATGTCAGAGGTCATCTAATTGCGGCTTGTCCGGTTGCTTTTTCAGATGACTCGGGTGCGCGACCCCGGCTTCTCGAGCCTTCGATGCCGTTTACCTCTCGTCTCCGCGGTGTCGATGTCCCTCTCCTTCCCTCCCTCTCCCATTACAGTCGTGGTAAGGCTCGGTACTAATTAGGATTACCTATGTAATGCCGGGACTGTGCGGGTTGGTACCACCACTCTGCCTATTTTGGTCGTGAAGCAGACCTGCATTTCGATTGAAGGGTAGAGACAGCCGCTCCTTCATGCCCCTTTCCCGTCCCTTTTGTCGTGTGGAGTCGCGGTGATAATCGAAACTAGTGGAGTTTAAAGTCTCAGTGAGGTCGTTGGGCGTGAAGAGTTGACGCGCGGTACAGGGAGACCCGGTGGTAATGGTTACCGTCGGCCACCTGCCAGTCTGTAGGGGACCCGAACCCAGGAATATCCTGCCTGGGAGGCTGTCCTGCACAACCGGCGAAAATCCCGTCATGCGGTTATCGTGTCGGAGTAGGAGACCGAAGTGGATCCCGATGTCTGCGTGCGGGGGGGCACCGGGGGCCCTTCCGTGCCGCGTGTCAGCTCTTCACACAACCCGCGCCCCCACTTTGTACTACGTTCTGCCCTTTCTTCGTTTGTCACCGTGACTCAGCCCCACATTTAATCCCTTTCCCAAAATGCTCAACAACAATATAACAATATGAAGATCAACAATAAGAAGAAGCGAGCTCCTACGGCGGACACCCAATCCACATTTAAAATGGATTTCTGTAACATCAGGGGTCTACACAGTAATCTCGAAGCCGTCCACCACCATCTTGAGACGGCTCGGCCTGCCTTGCTCTTCTTAACGGAGACGCAAATTACTACCCCTGACGATGTTTCGTACCTGAAATACCAAGGTTACGAACTGGAACATGCATTCCTACGTAAAGCCGGGGTGTGCGTATACGTCAGGGGTGATGTTTGCTGTCGCCGCCTTCGGGGCCTCGAGCATCGGGACCTGTCGTTACTATGGCTGCGCGTGGACCATGGGGGTCTTACCCGAATCTACGCGTGCCTTTACAGGTCCCATGCCAGTGAATTAGGGTCAGCTCAGCATTTTGAACACGTTCAAGAGGGGATTGACCGAGCGTTGGAGCAGTACCCATCTGCGGAGGTGGTGGTCCTTGGTGACTTTAATGCTCACCATAAAGAGTGGTTGAAGTCCCGGACCACTGACCTCCCGGGTAGGACTGTCTTCAACATGGCTTCGGCCTATGGCTTCTCTCAACTGGTGGTACAGCCCACCCGTATCCCAGATATAGAGAGCCATGAAGCCTCCTTGTTGGATCTACTGCTGACTACGCGATCTAGCGGATACAGGGTTGTGGTCGATGCTCCTCTTGGATCATCGGATCACTGCCTTGTCCGTAGTACTGCCAGTCTTGCACGACCCCATCGCGTGTCTGCGGCTGGCAATCGTGCAGTTTGGCGGTATGAGTCAGCAGACTGGGATGAACTCCGAGAATTCTTCGGATCCTACCCCTGGAAGCAGCTCTGCTTCGCCTCCGAAGATCCCGATACCTGCGCAAATTGCGTCACTGAAACGGTGCTGATGGGAATGGAAGTTTTCATACCCAACGCCAAAATACCTGTTGGCGGTCGCAGTCGTCCCTGGTACAATAATACCTGCAGGAAAACTGCCCACCTCAAGCAATCTGCGTACATCGCCTGGGACAATGCCAGAAAAAGTCGGGATCCTGACGTGACGGAGAAGAAGCGACGGTACAACGCTGCTTCTAGATCCAACAAGAAGGCTATTGCTGAAGCCAAGGCGGAACACGTGGCCAGGGTTGGCGAGCGACTAGGAAGCTATCCCAGTGGGAGTCGTGCTTTTTGGTCGCTGGCCAAAGCTGCGCAACGTAATTTCTGCCAGTCCAGTCTCCCACCACTGCGTGTAGCTGATAGCAGCCTGGCCCACAGTGCAAAAGAGAAGGCCAATCTCTTGGTCCAACTCTTTGCCTCTAACTCGACAATGGACGATGGAGGAGCCACACCACCTAACATCCCTCGGTCTAAAAGCTCACTGCCTGAAATACGCATTACACAACGTGCGGTCAGGCGGGAGCTTAAGCTCCTGAACGTCCATAAGTCGAGTGGGCCGGATGGCATCCCAGCAGTGGTGCTGAAGACGTGCGCCCCTGAGCTGACCCCCGTACTAACGCGCCTTTACCGCCTTTCCTATCAGAACAGCAGGGTTCCATCTTCGTGGAAGATCGCTCACGTCCACCCAATTCCCAAAAAGGGTGACCGATCCGACCCGTCAAATAACAGGCCAATAGCAATAACGTCCTTGCTCTCCAAGATTATGGAGCGGGTCATCAACTCCCGCCTCCTACGGTACCTGGAAGAGCACCAGCTGATTAGCGACCGACAATATGGCTTCCGTCACGGCCGTTCAGCTGGTGATCTTTTAGTTTACCTGACCCACCGTTGGGCGGAAACCTTGGAGGGCAAAGGTGAGGCTCTCGCCGTGGGACTAGATATTGCTAAGGCGTTTGATAGGGTCTGGCATAGAGCTCTTCTCACGAAGCTACCATCTTATGGAATCCCCGAGGGACTCTGCAAATGGATAGCCAGCTTCTTGGACGGTAGGAGCATTAAAGTCGTCGTCGACGGCTGCTGTTCCAAAACCATGCCCATAAACGCTGGCGTTGCACAAGGTTCGGTGCTCTCCCCTGTTACATGGCTGTATGAGCATTATCCCTCGTTACGTGCCTATATAAAATAAATAAAAAAAGAGACTCGCTCTCTCTGATTTCCGACATCACGCTGTTTCATTGTCCGCATCCTTTCTCCTACAAAAGTCTACTTAATATGGTGTCAGAAGTCCTGAAAACGACAAATAATAGTCATCCGAGGTACCTAATTCTATCAAAACAGTAAATTGCGGATATATAAAGTCGCGCACGGGTGAAATAGGTAGCAGCACACGGCGAGGTCGGCGAGCAGCAAGCGATGTCAAAATGGCTGCCGGCCCATCTTCTAATTTGTCTTCAAATATTGGTCTACATTCGGGCAGTCTAACTAAATTGCAGGTAAAAGACTGTAACAATATCGGCAAGTCATGGCGAGACTTTCGCACTTCAATCGACATTTATCTAACAGCGAATAATCTAAAAAAAGAAAGTGATGAACGAAAAGTCGCCATACTATTGCATAACCTTTCACCAGACGCTATGGAGATATTTAACTCTTTCAATGTCAGTTACGAAGAAATTACCTACAAGGAGCTACTTGAAAAATTCGATAGCTATTTCATGCCTAAAACTAATATAACTGTCAAGAGGCACAAACTATTCAATCGGCGTCAAGGTCAGTCGGAAGACATCGAAGCGTATGCCACAGATTTGAAAAATATCGCCCTGCAGTGTGAATTTGGAAGTTTGTTTGACTCACTCCTCAAAGATATTTTCTCCTGGAATATTCACACAGATTATAATTTCGTCAAAGAAAGACTGCTTCTTGAAAAACCGGATACTTTTGAAGAGGCTGTTTCAATAGCAAAAACAGTCAGAAACACTAGACAAGACATTCAGAAAATTACTCAGGAAGAGAGCATCAACCAGGTCAGATTTCGTCACAGCCGAGCCAGATCAAAATCACAACACAGACCAGCTTTTTCCAAAAATGACCTAAAACGTCCACAAATTTCAGGCCAGAAATGTCATCGATGTGGTCAAGTGCACAGAGTTCGTTGTCCAGCAATAGGAGCAGTATGCAACATCTGCAAGAAGCCCTTCGCTTCAGTATGCCGTTCACGTTCCAGTGGTCGAAGAGTCAACAACATCCAGTCAAATGAAAGTGAGATTATTTCTGATCAGCTGTTTGTTGGTCCAGTATTTTTGTCTACAAATAATGTCAATTCTGTAAGTAGCAATAACTTTAAAACTGAACTTCTTGTAAACAACCAACCCATTCTATTTCTATTAGATACTGGGGCTGACACGAATATACTTCCATTCAAAATATTTCAAAATTTAAACTTGCCTTTAGACACTTTACAAAAAAGTCAACAGCAACTATCCACGTTTAGTGGTGAAATCTTACCAAGTATAGGTCAGTGTACTTTAAAAAATTTTTGCATAATAATCAAACACATTTTCTACTATTTCATATTGTAGACTTACCTTGCAAAAGTATAATTGGTCGTAAAAGTTGTGAAGATCTGAAACTGATAAAAAGAATAAATTGTGTAAATTTTGATTTAAATGAGTACAGTAAATTAATAAATGACAATATTGATTTATTTCAAGGTATAGGATGTATAAAAAATGTTGAGTGTCACTTAACTTTAAAGCCTGATGCTTCTCCATCTGTTGATGCTTGTCGCAGAATTCCTTTTCGGTTAATGGATGACCTAAAAAAAGAATTAAAAATGTTAGAAAAAGAAAACATTATAGTCAAAGTAGATAAGCCAACTGAATGGGTCAGCGCAATTGTACTTACATCGAAAAAAAATGGTTCCTTGAGGCTGTGCATTGATCCCCGTAAATTAAATAAAGCTATTATGAGGCCGCACTATCAATTTCCTACTATAGACGAGATTAAATCCAGTTTGGCAGGATCAAAATACTTCTCTACCCTTGATGCTAACAAAGGATTTTGGATGCTTAAGTTGGATGAAAGTTCCTCTAAGTTGTGTACATTTATTACGCCCCAAGGGCGATATAAATTCCTTAGACTCCCCTTTGGTGTCAATGCTGCACCAGAAATATTCCATTCAGAGATGTCCAAACGATTTAGCGACATAGACGGGGTGAAAGTCATGAGTGACGACTTACTCATTTTTGCACCAACCAAAACGGATCATGATAAAATTCTCAAAAAAGTGTTCGATAGGGCTAGAGAAATAAATCTCAAATTCAACAAAGAAAAATCGAATATTGGTAAAACTGAGGTCAGGTATTTAGGACATATTTTCAATAAGGATGGGGTTAGAATTGATGACGATAAAATAAAAGCTATTTGTAAAATGCCCTGTCCCACAAACATTACTGAATTACAACGTTTTTTAGGTATGGTGAACTATTTGGGGTCTTACATTGATAACTTATCACAAAAAAATAGTAACCTAAGATTGCTTCTATCAAAAAATATCACTTGGCAATGGACGGACAAACATACAGCAGAATTCAATAATTTAAAAGAGGCTATAACCAATGCACCTGTGTTAGCTTACTATGATCAATCCAAAGATATTACTTTATCTGTGGATGCTTCTCAGGATGCAATGGGGGCAGTTATAAGTCATGGGGAAAATCCAATTGCATATTCATCTGCTACTTTAAGCACTTGCCAGCGTTCATACTCCCAAATAGAAAAAGAGTTACTGGCTATTCTTTTTGGTTGCACAAAGTATCACCAATATATATATGGGCGTAGAACATTAGTTGAAACTGACCACAAACCTATTGTGTCTTTATTTAATAAACCTATATATGACATACCTCCTCGCTTACAGCGTATCATGCTAAGACTACAACCTTATGACCTCAATGTAACATACAAACCAGGCAAATATCTGTATGTCGCTGACACGCTCTCGAGATCAGCTTTACCTGAACAAGCTTTAACTGATTTAGATTCAGATATTGATCTTTATGTTAACTTTATTGCAAAATCATTGTCTATCAGTCAGCCCAAGCTAGAGGAATTAAAAGAACACACATCTAAAGATCAAACACTGCAATGTATTATAAAATTTTGTTCTAATGGGTGGCCAGAACATAGACGGTCAGTTCCTGATACAGTCAAACCATATTTTTCTTTTAAAAATGACATACATTATATGAATAATCTATTATTCAAAAGTAACCGTATTATTATTCCTATGTCCCTAAGACAAAATATTTTAACTTTGCTTCATGAAGGCCATCAAGGTATTCAAAGCACTCACCGTTTGGCTCAAACCTCTTTATACTGGCCTAATATGTATAATGATATAGAGAAATATATAAATATGTGTCATGTGTGTTTAACATTTAGAAGAAACAATACGAAAGAGCCATTACACTCTCTCTGATTTCCGACATCACGCTGTTTCATTGTCCGCATCCTTTCTCCTACAAAAGTCTACTTAACACTCTCATGAATACAATTTCATTCCTTGGTATAAATTAGGTGTAGATCTTTTTGATTTTAACTCGCAAAAATACCTAATAGTGGTTGATTACTTCTCAAAATATGTTGAGCTTGCTTTACTTAACGATGGGTCCAATTCAACAAATGTAATCATACATTTAAAGTCTATTTTTGCACGACATGGCATACCAAAAACACTTGTCTCGGACAATGGCCCTCCATTTAATTCAAAAGAATTTAAAGAATTTACATACAAATGGCAAATAGACCACATTACATCAAGCCCATACCACAGTCAATCTAATGGTATGGTGGAGAGAACCATACGCACTATAAAAAACATTTTGAAAAAATGTGCAGCGGATAAGTCTGATCCCTATTTGGCAATCTTGCATTACAGAAACACACCAAAAGAGTCTATGTGTTCTCCTGCTCAATTAATAATGTCAAGGTCTCTTAGAACAAACATTCCCATAATAGATAAACTGTTAAAACCTAAAGTTTGTAATTATAATAAAATAAAGGTATACAATGAAACACAAAATCATAAGTCAAAATCACGTTTTAATCAAAACACAAAAAACTTAACTAAATTAGATGTCGGTGATAAAATCTATTTCAAAAAGCTTCCTAATAGTTTATGGATTCCTGGAACTATTTCTGATGTAGGTCCAGAACCTAGGTCTTATACCATAACATCACCAACTGGTACTTTCCATCGAAATAGAGTCCACATTCTTTCACCAAAACATTTTTTTGATAAGTTAGACAGTGCACTGCCATCCTCAAGTACTGATGTATTAACAAAAAATGAAAATAACACAGCCACACAATCCAATGATATTGTAACCTATTCGTCCTATAGTCGTGCTATTCGTAAACCCGCTAGATATCGTTAGACTCGTTGATCATGTACTATTGTGTTTGGAAGGGTACATATTATGTAATTATCTTTTATTTTAAACTGATGGTTTCTGTTAAAATATTTCTCTATGCATTAAATAAAATATAAATTAACTTATTATTAAAATGTCAAAATCAAAAGTGTAATATGTCAAAAACATTATACATAGTGTTGTTCTCTGTTTATCGAATAATGTATCGAGTCATAGAACTTAAGTTATTAATAGTTATTATAGTGTTTGTTCCTTGCATATCGAAAAATGTATAGAGCCATAGTTATATGATAACATTTATAACAATACATGTTGAACTAGTTTTAGTTTATAATTTATTTCAATATATGTGGTTTTCTTAAAGAAAGGGAGGTGTTACATGGCTGTATGAGCATTATCCCTCGTTACGTGCCTATATAAAATAAATAAAAAAAGAGACTCGCTCTCTCTGATTTCCGACATCACGCTGTTTCATTGTCCGCATCCTTTCTCCTACAAAAGTCTACTTAACATCCCCAACCCTGTTCATTCTGCATATCAATGACATGTTGTCCATTGAGAACATACATTGCTATGCAGATGATAGTACGGGTGATGTGCGGTATACCGATAAACCAGAATGTCCCTCGGATTTCGTTGCAAGAAAGGCGGTCACAACTTGTGTCTGAAGTCGAGGACTCTCTAGGGCGAGTCTCCGAATGGGGTGCAAAGAACTTAGTTAAGTTCAACCCCACGAAGACACAAGTTTGCGCATTCACTGCGAAGAAGGACCCATTCATCGTAGTGCCTCAGTTCCAGGGAGTTACTCTTCGTATGTCCGGTGGTATTGGGATCCTCGGTGTGGAAATTTCGGCCAAAGTGCAGTTTGGGAGTCATTTGGAGGACAAAGCCAAATTGGCGAGCAAAAACTGGGCGTCCTGAACAGAGCCAAGCAGTACTTCACTCCTAGCCAGCGGCTGATGCTTTATAAAGTACAAATACGGCCGCATATGGAGTACTGCTCGCACCTCTGGGCAGGAGCTCCGAAATATCAACTCGACCCTCTTGACTCCCTGCAAAGGCGTGCATTCCGCATCGTCGGTGATCCCAATATCACGGCCTCAATGGAGACGCTGGAGCAAAGGAGAGACTTTGGTTCTCTTTGCGTGCTCTATCGGCTCTTTAACGGAGAGTGCTCCGAGGAACTGTTTGCAATGGTGCCCTCGTCACCTTTTTATCATCGCACCACCCGCCACCGCAATAGAGTTCATCCGTACCACCTGGAACCGATCTCGTCTAGCACAGTTCGGTTTCAGCGTTCATTTCTTCCACGTACGTGCAGACTCTGGAACGAGCTCCCAGCTACGGTGTTTCCTAAGCGCTACGATATGTCCAACTTCAAACGAGGTTTAAAAAGAGCACTTCTCTCCAGGTAGGCAGCAACTGAGCTTTGCCCTTGGCATTGCAGATGTCCATGAGCGGTGGTTACCACTTACCATCAGGTGGGCCACTTGCTCGTCTGCCACCTTTAGCAATAAAAAAAAATCGAAATCGCGAAAAAAAATCAGCTGTTCCATACAAATGTTCAACATCCACCGAACCTAAATGTATGGAACAGCTGATTTTTTTTCGCGATTTCGAGTTTGGTCCCATAGTAAAAGTTGTTCATTTTGCTTGTTTAAACAAGCATACAAAATTTGGCTCCTGATAGAAAAATAACCCGGTATAGACGGTGCCAAATTTTAAGACTTTCTAGGAAATCATCGTTTGGCACCGACTTCAATATAGAAGCGTTATGTTGTCTGTATCTATTCTCATATTATAATTAACTTTATATTATTTTTATTTTTTGTAAAATATTTTTTATTGATTTAAAACACTAGTCTCTAACTCCTGAATGTTAAGGATCCCTCCATCATCAGCTTGGTTCATGACATCCAGACGCAAATACGTGAAAAGCTTCGGAAAAAACATGAAACACGTTGGACGTACCTATAAAACTTTAGGGTTTCCCTCAATTTTTCAAGGATCCCATCATCAGATCTCGACTTTGGTGACAGTGAGACTACAGAATACTAAAATATTTTTGAAAACCAGCCCAGCCCAGGTGGAGTAATCTCATAATATACTCCAAAAAAAACATACGTATCAAATTAATGACCACCTCCTTTTTTAGAGTCGGTTTATAAAAAAAAGTAATATTGATTTTCCTAACAATGTTCTATTCAGACTGATTAGTACAAATTTCTTAATGAATACTGATACTGAATAAAGTCTACTTTGGCTTAGCAAAGTATGAAAGAGATCAATACAGTTGAAATTTCGTCGGGGCTGGTAAGAACTCGGTGGCCCAGTGGTTAAGGCGTCAACACGGTATGTTGAAGACGGCGCGGGCGGTTCGATTCCAGCCCGAGACGAAGTTTATTCGAGTAATTCAATCATTTAAAAAAATCGACTTTTCATGTTTGGATATTGATTCTGAGGGGTTTTTATAAAACTTATAACCACATTTTAATATATTGAATAATAATATGCAAATATTAGATTGTTATGATTATTTTAAATATGCTGAACGTGGCGTTAAAAGCAAAATGAAGGATAACATAAGAATGTAATTTCGTTCGCGACGTATTTAGATTTTTGACATTTAACGAGATTTCATGACATGTAGGTAGTACTTGTATAAAATATACCTATTTCTTTTTTCTATTCGTTGAATGTCAACTCATTTTTTAATATTTTTTGTAGAAAAAAATACATATAAGATTACTAATGCGACAAGAACTTACCCACATCGATATAAGTTTTCAAGTTTACCCAAGTTTACCCATTATAAATCAATCAGTCAATCGAGGGATGAAAAGCAAATACCATAAATATTACCAAACTAACTTAGCTCAGAATAACAGCTGTCGACGAAGAAAGTTCAATTGAGGTCACAACGAAATTAAAAACAATAAAAGTTGATATTTCAAAGCTGTAGTAATTGAAAAGAATGCTGCGAAACTGCTCGAGACCGCTGGCAGAATGATTGTTGAACCATATAAGTGAAATAGCGATCAAATCGGGCGTTAGAACTTGGGTAAGAACAATAAAAGAGATTAAACAGTTAATTTGTTGGCGACAAACGACGAAAGAGTACAGTATGGCCTTTGTGAGAAGTGTACAACAACATAGTATAATCTTTTTAAAAATTCTAAAATTTTTAAATGTTATCTGATGATTTATTATGTCCTTTTTGATAGTATGTATTTCAGAGAGTTTATAATAATACGCAACGCCCCAATCGGAAAACTACACCTTAACATTATTAACATTGCACAATCCAACAATTAATAATAATACAAAAATAGGTCATATGTAGTGTACCACGGGCAATGAACCATATTTTTGTATGTATGTCCAAAAACAAAAAAAAAAACGATTTCAAAAACACTAAAAATGTTCAAAAACAACATCACACTTTTATATTACAGGCAATGATCACCTGAAAGTCATAAAACATTTAAGAACAATTACATAGTGTGGTTAGCTAAATTCGGCACCAAGTTCTATATAAAAATGTGAAGCTGTATGTATTCTTGTATTATTAATAACTGTGCCCGCGACTTCGTCCGCGTGGAATAGTAATAGTTTTAAGATCTTGATAAAAAGTAGCCTATGTTATACCTTATATAATTAGCTATTTATTAGTGAAATTCCCGTCAAAGTCGGTCCAGCCGTTCCGGAGATTAGCGGGAACAAACAGACAGACAGACAGACAAAAAAATTTTAAATTGTATTTTTTCTTATTGGTACCCGATATACATTCATACCCATTTAGTAAAAACTTATTATTTTGACATTACAAACAGACACTTCAATTTTATTTATTTGTATACTTAGATATAAATTTATTTGTATAGATGACTTTTTGATGTTTTTGAAGCTGGCTGGTACTAACTAGGTACATTAAGTGTTCATACACCTATTTTTAAAATGTTTCTAGATGATCATTGCTTGGGACCGACTTTTAATATAAAAGTGTGATGTTGTAAAAGTCATAAATAATATAAGAATACTCTTATATTATTTATGAAATTTTTGTGTTTTTGAAGTCTGTTTGATTAAAAAAATATATTTCAAACTTTTTAGTAAATTTAATACATGCGTATTAGAATTTGGGCCAAGGCAAACACCAGAATAACTCAAAATAAAACGTCGCCGCGTCGTCCGCTCCGAACAGTACTGAAAAAATTCATTCTAAACTCCTAACCTACCAGAAACCTTCCATCATCAGCTCAGTAACATAATATGTTGATGGTAGTCATCATACAAATACCTAAATGTCTTCAGAAGAAACATGAAACACATTGGATATATCTTAGAAATTTAAGGGCTTCTCTCGATTTTTCTGGGATCCTATCATTAGATCCTGACTTGGTGATAATGGGACCACCTTAGGGTTATACTCTTGCGATTATAAGATAAATTTGGAAAAGCGATGTCATTACAGACACCGGGACAGCTGACAGTAAATAAAAGCTTGTAAAAAGAAACGCTGTTTGTCGACGTACTCGTATAAGCAAAGCCGCGAAAACGTCTTGAAAAAGTATAAATTAATACTTTTTCAAGTATCTTCTTCTTCTTCTTCCGTCCCTGTTCCCGTTATCCGGGGTCGGGTCTCCTCACTCTACGGCGCCAGGTTGATCTGTCCTGGGTTGTCGGTTTTGGCAATTGGGCTTTCTTAAGGTCTCTTTCGATGTTTGACCACCAGGTCGATGGCGGGCGGCCTCTACCTCTCTTTTGTTCTGGCAAGCTTAGTGCGATTTTCACTACATGGTCTTCGTCCCGTCTCATGATATGGCCATACCATCTAAGGCGATTTTCCGTCATTTTGTCTGTGATTGGTGCGACTTTAAAGCTCCCCCGTATGTATTCGTTCCGAACTCTGTCCATCCTGGTCACTTGTCTGTATAGATACTTTTTCAAGTATCTATACAGATAAATTCTTTGCACTTAAGACAAAGCGTAATAAACTATGCAATACAAAAATAATAAATAGTTAGAACGTCCTGATGGCATTTCATATCCGTATATAAATTACTCGACATTTAAGTAAGTCGGTAAGCCTGATAGATTTATGAGCGTTGGTACCGTGAAGGCAGAAATTATATTTTAGTGGAGAGCTTAGTATAGTCGTTCATAATGGGTCTATGGAAGTAAACAATAACAGTAAATTCAGAGTTTCAGGAACGAAGAATAGGCATGTGCAAGAATTATCTGTCTGTGACAACCTTAGGTAATCTAAGGGTAATCTAGAGACTGCAATTTCTAAGTATAGAATATCTCTCAAATATTTGTGAATACTCAAATTTTTTATTTGTAGCATGACCCAAACTTTGTTTTATAACACTTATGAGCTCATGTTTCCGTCCATCCGTCCGTCTGTTCCACCGAAATCTCGGCCTCTGAGTAACCTAAAGGCTTCCGGTTTTCACTAGACGATAGTGATACGTCTACTTAAGGCCATTTGATTTTTTTGGTTCAAGCCCTAAGGTCGTGCCACTTCAAGAGAGAAGATCAAAGCCTTAATTTTCATATTTTAATATATGGTTTGAAGCAACTCGTTGAACTGGTTTTTTATGCTGAGTATGGAAATGGTGATACCAGCACCCTACTACTACCTACTGACTACTAGGACTAGGGTCATGCCACTAGAAAATTAGGGCCAGGACTAAGTATATAATATGAGCGGACTTCAAAAACACCAAAAAGTCATAAATAATATAAGAATCAACATCAACAACAGCTCATATACGTCCCCACCGAGGGGCTCGAGCCTATCCTAAACTAGGGCGTTTAGGCATTAGTCAATCACGCTGGCCAAGTGCGGGTTGGTCGACTTCACACACAACCTGTAAAGAAATTCTTTCTTCACAGGTGTGTGCAGGTTTCCTCACGATGTTTTCCTTCACCGTAAAAGCGTCGAATAAACGTACATATGAATTCAAAAATTTGAAAACACATTGGTACGTGGCGGGGTTCGAACCGGTACCTCCCGATTGGAAGGCGACAGCCTTACGCACTACGTCATCGACGCTGCAACGTGCATAAGAATACATACAACATCACAGTTTTATATTGAAGTCGGTGCTAAATATAAGTACCTACTTGACTACAGTATTTAGGTGATCATTCAAATTCACATCAAATTTGAGAACTTTTCGCACTTCTTTCCTTTTGAAGTTTTTGGACATTAGTATAGTACTTAGATCTTTTCAGATCATCTTAGAATATTACAGCAAAATTTAGAATATTTCCGTTTTTTTTTCTTTATTGGTTTCATAATTATTTCAGAAAAGTGTCTTTGCGATAGTAAAGGACAGAAATATAATATTTTTTCATATTTTTGAACAACGAACCACTTCCATCCAACGCGACTAATCTCCCTTACTTTCAACATGAGACCGAAGGGTATTCATCACCACAACGGGGAGTAATTGCCTTTGGTGGTGATAGTGAAAACCCCGAACGTACATACGTACTTTTCATCATAGATTATATAATAACACTTCGAGAATTCTGCCAATAGTAAAAACAGACTTTAGGCGAAGGGGTTCCTGAATAGCTCACATGATTGATCGTTTCAGAAACCCTAGGCCCTTATATGCTTTGTAAAATCAATATGGTGAACCATAAGTAGCTTCGAGACCAAATGAATTCTCTCAAGTCTCTGATGTACGTGGTTCTGTTTACACCGAAGTTGTTTATGTTGTACAAAAACAGCAGACGTATTTTTACTAACGTTTTTGAAAGATACTTTATATCACTTACGAGTAGAGTGATTATATGTGTTACGGCCGCGTTCATAATAGCAGTAACGGATATTAAGTTTCTTTCAAAAATAACAGTTCTTGTTAGCAAATGAAGTTAGAAAATTGCCCCACAGGACAGTTACATTCCGACGCTAAAAAGATATTAACTACCTACTCGTACTTTGCATTTGCTAATATTGATATCTAATATTCACTTAAGCGAGTAAGATCTTCCTGAATCTTAAGTTATTTAATATAATACTAACACTCACAACTTATAAATGTACTAAAAATAACCTAAAAAATATACCTACTATCCTAAAAAAAGTTTTTTTAGACTAACAAAAAATCAAACAATACTAATCATATTCATGTTCAAGATAACCAAAAGATTATTTGGTCAACTAAAAGCTTATTAGTATATCTATGCTAGCCAGCCATGTAAAAAAATTACGAAAAGCAGAACCTCAAATGTGACATCATCTGTACACGATAGGTACAATATATCGATATAACTATAGATTTCTTTCGGTTATATACAATGTTATTACATAACTTATTGTGTTAAGCTAACGTAAGTAGATTAATTAACCTTATTCCTTTGTGGTGTATTCTCGAGAAATATCGGCTTATGTATGTTTCGAATACATCTCCTTATATCTGTGGTTTGGGGTGTTACGCGCACGGGCGATTTGCAAATGGCAGTAACGAAGCCTGCATTTCAATATATAGCTGTTTAAAATAGCACTTTTTTATTTAATTCTATTTTATAAATAAATAATAACTAATTTAGTGCAATATTTATAAATAATTAAATACTGCACTAAATAAGTGCATTATGGAAATAAAATTTAATAGTTAATTAGGATATGTATTTTTTAATATGTATATACATAGGACACACTAAAAGTTTCCGGAATTGGCCACTTACTTATACAATATTTAAAAAGTTATTACTACATTTGAAAATGGAACTCTTTAGCCGTAGAATACAATTTGCTTTATCGGATTGTCAATTGTTTTCACATTGTGGCGTTATTTCATAAATTGCGTGATTACAATAAAATGGATTTAACTCGAAAATTTTCGTTGTTTGATTTTTTACGATTTTCAGTGTGATTTGACAAATCAGCAGAGCCTCGTTCGGCTTCAATCTGCTTCTGGAGAAGAAGCACCATGCAAGACGACTATTTATAGCTGGTTTGCAGAATTCAAACGCGGTCGTGTCAATTTCCATAATGAAATTCGTAAAGGTCGCCCGAGCATCGCTGTGAACAACAAAAACATTGATGCTGTGCGCCGTATGATTGAAACAAACAAGCATGTGACCTACCATGAGATCCGGACATCTTATGAGTCAAATACAGTCAATCCTACACAAACATTTGCGTGTGAGAAAGCTATGTTCTCAATGAATCCCACACAATTTTACTGATGCTCAAAAAACGGACCGCATCTCTTGGTGCCAAGCTATGCTTGCCAAATACAACGAAGGGGCTTTAAATTTGGTATGGGACATCATAGTAACAGGTGACGAGACATGGATTTGTAGCTACGATCCCAAAACAAAGCAGCAATCGAGCATGTATGGGTCTTTTGAGATGAGCCGAAACTAACCAAAGTGGCGCGCGTGAAAAGTGCCTCGAAACGGATGGTTGCTTCTTTTTTTTAATAAAACTGGACACGTGGCTGCTGTTGCTTTAGAAAATCGTCGTGCCGTGAACAGTGACTGGTACACGACCATTTGTTTACCGGAAATTATTGACAAACTCCGTGAAATAATGCTAAACGTCATATCATTTTGCACCACTACAATGCAAGTTCCCACACGGCCAGACAGACAAATGAGTTTTTGAAGGCGAAAAACGTACAACTTATGAGTCATCCTGCATACAGTCCTGACCTAGCACCGTGTGACTTTTTTCTGTTCCCAAGAATCAAGAACCATTACGCGATGAACGATTTTCATCACCAGAAGAGGCTGTCGAAGAATAAGTCACCACGGAGGAGTGGTGACTTTTTCAAGGCGTACCGTATACAAAACGTTATCAAGAAATCACTGAGGACTGGTAAATACCAGTGGGAAGGGTGTAAATTAAGTCTAAAGAACAAATTGAAAAAAAAACAAGGTTTAAATGAAATATAATTCAAATTCAATGTAACTTGTGTGGTTTTATGTTTTGTTTCTAAGAAACCTATAAGTTGGCTATTAAAATAAATAATGTTGTCTGTATAAGAATTTGCGCTGTTATCCAAATTGTGTTAGATAAACGATCCCAGAAACAAGAAATTGGAAGCCTATCTATTTCTGTCCATAATTTAGATTGACTCATTAATTATATTGTAGCTGAGTTGAATAACCAACCACCCCGAGCTATGTAAATATTGAGATGGAATAATTCATTAACTTTTAATTAATAAGTATAAACAGTAAATTAAACTTCGTATTTGAAATCATACTTGCAGATTCAGTGCAAACTTATGTAGGTATGTATCTGAAAATGTCTTTCAATTCTGATATTTTACGGTTAGTTATTTTTTTTTAAACACAACAGGTAAGCTTTAGCCTTCATATTTTATCATCTGATGGTAAGCGATAATAAGCCAAATCATTAAAGCTTTCGCCAAATTTTAACTCGTGATCATCGATAATCCGCACTGACTTCAAAACAAAAAATGTGAAAAGAGAAAATTTGCGAAACATATAGTTCTAAGCTCTCTATTTTAAATCCTTATTTTCTAATCCTGTCTCTTTGTTGAGAAATACACGTAGGTCATCCAGTCAAGTTCTATTTAGAAATTTATTTAATAAAACTGACTTGTCTTCTAAAAACACATTGGATACTATATTTATTGAAAGCCTTCCATCATCTTCTTAGATTCAAGCTACTCCTCCTATCAAGTTTGGCGGTATAGGTATCAGCAGAATCATTATTCCTGTCGTCCATCATTGATGCGTGTTTCAGCCCTTTGTCATAAAATTCTGAATAAAAAATCTTTAGGCTGCTTCGTAGAAGCTCAACACCTATGGACTTCCCTCTGATCCAGCGCAGTTGTTGTACCAATAAAAAAATATGTTCAAAAACATATGCACCCTCCGCTAGTAGAGTCTATATTCCAATCTTTATTCCACAAAAATTCAGTGGCCACGACTGAGTCTATGTTGTTTTGGACAAGGAACTAAGCCATTGAAATTATAACATTCTTTCTAAACAATATGTTCCTGTAGGGATGAAGCTGTCAGCTTCGGACACCACGCTCAACCTTTTGCCAATAATGCAAATAGAGCACCATGGCACAGTTTCCTAAACGATATCATTAAAAAAATCTTACAGCCTTGCAAACCCAATGGCTTGACACTTCTTCGCGCTGATCTTTTAGGAACACGGTCTTTTAATTGCTTGAAACGTGAGAAGCGTGGCTTAGCTGTTTTTCACTTATAGGCACGATTTTGAGATTATGGTAATATAATTATGGTGGTGATAATAAACATCATTATGCATTTTTGGTCACAAGCGGATGGTAGCAGAAGTGTAATTGGATTTCTATTTTGTCTCTTAAAATTTTTATCCCTAATTCAGTAAATATAACTTACAAACAAACAACTAAAATCTATAAACGTTAAAATGTATAAATATCATTATTCATAATACGGAAAACCTATACCTACGTAATCGCTCTTTCTAGCAATACAAGTACTGCTGATTGGGAGCAGATCTTTATCTGCTACCAATCAGCAGTACTTGCATTGCTGTGTTCTGGGTGGTTCTGGTTTAAACGGTAAGATAAGCAGTGAAATAACTGGGTACTGTTACTTGACATCTAATGTCACAAGCTGGCAAAGTACATTGGGCTCCTTGTATGAGTTGTTGTATAGTTTTGGAAATGTTACAGAAACCACGTGCACTATAGGTGACTGTAGCCACTTATCTACCATCAGACCGGTCGGCCTGTTCGTTTGACAACTCTTATACGTGATTGTGTAGCAAAAAATTTTATAAGATAAAAATGGACTCCCATTTAAAATATGTACGACACAAAGCACACACGATTCAAAAAATACTATCTGCATAGTGTAAATTTAAAATGTGAAATAATATTTAAGGATATGTATCATGATAAAAGATGTACACATGACATAATATGCCAAATATACTCTATTCTATAGTAATAAACCGCTATCAGATTCCAGTCTAGATGATATTTTGTTTATTGGAAGTGTCATGTAGTTTTCCACATTCGGCCTTCGAGAAAGTCCGCTCTGTATTACCCATTTTGTATTATTATACATCCCAAAATACTTTTTTCCTTTTTTCCTTGTGTTGATGGATTAGTCAGTCTCGACATTATTGTTTACTTTGAGGTAATTTATAGCTTCTATGATTGGTCATTATAACTCTTTTTAAGATGTTCCCAAAAACAATGTGCAATTCACAGTTCTTACAATAATATTAGAATTATTATACGAGACAGTTAATTGACAGTCAATTCCTTACTAGCCCGAAAAATGGTTTTTAAAGTTACACCTACCGACCAATCTGGGGGCACGATAGTGCCTCCGCCAAGTCGAGCGCGAAGCAAACACTGCCGTACCATCCTTTACTGGAACCATTTCGCCGCATTTTCAGGCCCCTATTTGAGAACCTCGTCATCCAGTAAGCTATAATCACATACTTAAAATCCAAAATTTCAAGTCTGTAGGTCATTTAGTTCCGAAGTTAAGCGAAAGCAAAGTTTCGCATTTATGACACTCACTCACTCACTCACTCACTCATGATCATCAAAATAGAACTAGTACTTCCCATAAACTCAGAGAGCTGAAATTTGGTACAGAGTTAGGGTTTAATGACTACATAAAGGGAAAGCTATAAAAACTAGGATAATCGAAGATCTGGAGTACCTGGTGACCCTGATTAGAAAACACAAGAGCCCAACCAAACTATTAGAGATATCGACATACCGCCTTTACAAAAAATATTCAACTTGGTGGGGCACTTCCAATAAAGAAAATAAAAAAAGAAAAGAAAGATTTGTAATAATAAAAAAAACTACACCTAAAAAGAAAAAAAACTGTGTCAAATAAAATCTAATAAAATAAATCAATAAGCTCACGTTTCTACAAAAAGAAGTGAAATCCCACCAAAAATATTCTGTAAAAAACTAGCCAAGTCTCGATGGAGCTGCTTGTTTATCTCTAAAAAGTAATGAAATCTAGACAAAGTCGTGCCAAGTCTAAGGTTCCGATTTCTTTATTATTATAGTTAATGTTGTGTGACTTGGCCGTTGACTTGTACCCACTAACGTATAAAGAATGTTCAACGACTAATAATGCAAAATAGGTAATACAGAGCGGACTTTCTCGAAGGCCGAATGTGGAAAACAACATGACACTTCCAGTAAACAAAATATAATCTAGACTGGAATCCGATAGCGGTTTATTACTATAGAATAGAGTATATTTGGCATATTATGTCGTGTGTACATCTTCTATCATGATACATGTCCTTAAATATTATTTCACATTTTAAATTTACACTATGCAGATAGTATTTTTTGAATCGTGTGTGCTTTGTGCCGTACATATTTTAAATGGGCGTCCATTTTTATGTTATACATTTTTTTCCTACACAATCACGTATAAGAGTTGTCAAACGAACAGGGCGACCGGTCTGATAGTATATAATTGGCTACAGTCGCCTATAGTGCACGTGGTTTCTGTAACATTTCCAAAACTATACAACAACTCATACAAGGAGCCCAATGTACTTTGCCAGCTTGTGACATTAGATGTCAAGTAACAGTACCCAGTTATTTCACTGCTTATCTTACCGTTTAAACCAGAACCACCCAGAACACAGCAATGCAAGTACTGCTGATTGGAAGAAGATAAAGATCTGCGGAAACGACTTCTGAGTTTCTTTCTGGAAGGAAGAACCCGGTAATATCGTTTGAGATATACATACATACATATATGTCTGCATGATTGTATGCATGAATGTATGCGCGCCGGTACATGATGAGTATAATGTTTATTAAAATTTAATGAGTAGTTACTTATCAAACTTAGTAAAAACATTTGGATTTTTCGTTTTATGTGAAACATTTAACTTAAGAGGATTGTGAAGTAGTAAATTTTCTTAGAAAGAGCGATTACATAGGATAGGTTTTCCTTATTATGAATAATGCTATTTATACATTTTAACGTTTAGAGATTTTAGTTTATGTAAGTTAATAACATATTTACTGAATTAGGGATTACAATTTTATGCGACAAAATAGAAACCCAATTACACTTCTGACACCATCCGCTTGTGACCAAAAATGCAGAAGAGACTTTGTACCAGGGTCGTGTGCTTGGGTACCTCTGTCTTACCTATTTCTGCCGCAAAGCAGCAGTGCTTGCATTGCTGTGTTCCGGTTTGAAGGGTAAGATATGGCACTGAAATTACTGGGTACCGTGACTTTACATCTTAAGTCATAAGTTGGCAACGTACACTGTGGCCCTTGTGGGGGTTAGAGTTTTACTGCGAATCTCACAGGAGCCACATGTATTATAGGTGACTGTTACCACTTACCATCAGGTGGGCAGTTTGCTTGTTTGCCAACTTACTAGCAATAAAAAAAAATATAAATACCTACCACGTAACCAATGATGAGTGTCGTAAAAACTCTTGTGCCTAGGCTACAAAAGAATTGGTATTTTTAGGATTCTACCCCAGCTCAGCCCGGTAACACAGCCACGTGGGCTATATTAGGCGGGCTGGCATGGTACACTGCCTTCGATCCAATGAAGCCTTGGTGACCATAAGGTCAAAGGCGTAAGGTGGAGCTTAGTCGGTAGGAGACCGACATAACCTGTACGGCCAAAAAAAATCAGCTGTTCCATACATCTAGGTTCAGTGAATGTTGAACATTTGTATGGAACAGCTGATTTTCTTTTTTGCGATTTCAAAGTTGGTCCCATAGTGAAAGTTGTTGAGTGTGCTTGTCTGAACAAGCACACAATTTTTTTTTGATAATTAAAAAATAAACTTGTATAGGCCACGTGAGCCATATTCCCATTATTTTTCGGTATTTCTTTTAGTTATTTCGCGTGATTTTGTTTTAATGTGAGCAGTGTTATTTTGTAATCGTTGAATTGATTTATGATCTAAAATAAAAGTTAGACTCTTAAGAAATTGTTTTTTTTTTTATTTAAGAATCCAAACTAAAAGTATATTCTATTTAAGTTAAATGTTTATTTATCAAACCCTTTCATTTGTTAAGTATATTGAGGGGTTGAAAGAAAATTGTAATCCGCCATTTTGTGCACTGAAAAAAATTTGTGATAAATGTTATCAAAATTGTGATGAATTTAATTAATGAACTTGTTTATATACGTTCGCATAAAGTGAATCGATGGTTGCTATCATGCCAATTTGATAAAAAAATAATCAAGAAATATGATTTTTTCAACAAACCACTTTATTGAAGTGATCAAATATTTAGTTATATTAACAATGTTCAACTTGTTAGCGTTGATATCGACGTTGTTAAAAGTAATCACTATCTTTATTAATTTGATGAAAGTAAATGATTTGTTTTATTGTGTTACTTTATGTGTTTAACTGTGAAAATGATTGATTTCATAAACGACATGTTCATTCTAATTATCGAAATTGATTAATTTACCAAAGATATTGTAAAAACAACAATGTTTAAGGTTCAAATAAAATATGCCACTTGATTAAATAAAAAAAGATCTTGTTAAGATCTATCACTTAGCTATTTGTCCCGGGTTGCTTCTATTATGATGATAGATTAATGTTACTATTTAACTTGTATGGATCAAATAAATCCTTTATCAAATTTATTAGGAGTATATGTTGGGATTTACTAGGTGTTATGTTTAGTCCAAATAGATAACTTGGTTGAAATCTGAATATAGCTACAGTCAGCATCAAAATTACGAGAGTATTCAAACCTATCAATATACCTAAACATTTGACAAAAATCAGACTTATCTCAAGATACAAGATGAACATCCATTTGTTGCTCTCTGCTAACTAATGATAGTACCTGCACATTAAGGTCTTGAGCTAAGGTTGGTTTTGTCAAATGTTTTGGTATTTTGGTAGATAGGTATGAACGATCAAAATAAATCATATCGATAAGTGTGCTGCAAGCAATGCGTCTGTAAGACTACAAAAAGTTAATTACAATACTAATCTGGACTAAACATTTAAATTGTAAATAAGATACCTTTTATTTCAAAAAATAATCATATTTATTCTTCGATAAAATCAACAAAACAATTCTAGACAATTTGCATCCTATTTTAAATGTAACAAAACAAAATAACAATTCAAGACAATTTGCATCTTAGTAAATATAATAAGTACTTACGGACACCCTCCATTGAAAATCAAGAAAGTGTCGACCTTAATAACTTGTCACATCAAAATTTATGAAAATTCAAATTTACAACAGTTTTAGGTTGGCACTTTTGATAGTTTAAATAAAATTGAATATTATAATTTTTAGGGGAGATATGAGATACTTTGTATATTAAAGTGTCATAAATAGCAGGTAGAAATCATTAAATTAAATAATATAGAATGTATACTAACATTCTCAGTGTCGTTTTTGTTTGGAGAGACTTTTTCCAGTTTGTTGGATTTTTTTCAGGTGTGGTTGCGGTTTGCGTTTCTTGTTCTTGTAAAATACTTATATTCTGAAGCTCCTGAAACAGTAATACTATTTTACCCAGTCAGCCCAAAATATTCACATGTTTGGGACGGAGGGTCCTTATTTTTACAGGGTTTCAATTGAAGCAAAATCACAAAGCTAGCTAGCTATTACTGGGCCAGCGTGGATGACTAATACCTTAACACTCTAAGTTAAGGTAGGCTTGAGCTCCTCATATATGAGCTGTTATCATGATAATCACAAGGAACATAAGAAGGGCGTACAAAACATATACCAAAAATATAAATAATAGAATAATCAAAAATTAAACATGTATTCAATTACTTGAAAAAAAAAACTAAGGTGTCTCGATTCAGAGTTCATGTGTAAATTTAAATCTAGTTATTAATAACATAAAATATGCAGTTTACACAAACAGCTCCAATATTTTATCTCAGCTGATGGTAGGTGATGATAAGGCCCAAGATGAAAGCGAATTTCACCCGGACTCCTAGGATTTCCGAGTAGGTAGTCATTCACCAAAAATATTGATTTATGGACATAGATAATAAAGAGATAGGATTTTTTCAGCTTTTCTTAGGTAAACTGGTATACTATAGATTAATGTATTAATCTAATCAAAGAGAGTGTATGTACGCAAAAATGACGTAAAATATAAAAATACTTACACTCAGAGAAATATTACAACTTAAAATGTTCACATCCTCTATGTTTCGACAAATAACAGCATTTTCATCCGTTATAGTTTTTAACCACACCTTCCAACTCCTGATAAAAAGAGCTCGAGGCCCAACTAGTGTTATTAGTTCCTTAATTTCATCCACATACAACGCTGATAGTGACTGTATAGTTATTCCATTTCCTGAAACAAGAGGTGCCTGTTATCAAATCTCATGTAGATAAGACACACAAGCGATTTGGTAGCCTAAAAATTGGTCCTAGAAAAGATGTCTGCAAGTAATTTAACAATATCTCAGAGCAGACATACAAAACATAGGTGTATTGAAAAGCGCGGCAACGTTAGCTAGCTCCATCAGCAGCTGCCTCTGCTATCGACAGTCATAGCTATATCGAACAGTTTGGGAACACTAGAACTGTTTGCTACCCACGAAAACAGGTTTGAAACCGGTAGGAACTCGTACTTAAGGAAGAATTTTAATTTCTACTTACTCGCAAATGTTGGAATGAGGTCTGGTATTCCCCATGCCGTGAGAAGATCTCCAACTTCATTAAACACAGAACATCTAAAAATGTCAAATTGCCAACCGTCTCGTCTGTCGATCGCTCGCCAGCGGCAGCGCCCCGCCACAGCGCCCGCTCTCCGTCACGAAGTGTTGCCACATTATTGTAAAACGACAGTAATTTTTAGGTAGAATCAACATCATTGTGTTCAATATTTAAAATATTTAATTATGTACATTTCAAACTAAGCAGTAGGTATACTTGATGTTGGCAGAATCCCATGGACAGCGCTACTACACAAAGAATAGAATTGAATTATGTATTTGAATAAAAGTACTTATTACAACTTGTACACGACTTTTATTATTTACCCTAATGTAATGTTACACAGTTTTTATTCGATTTTAAGAGACGATTTATTGTTCGTCTGTATTCATATTTTTTATGGTTTGTGCAACTATATTTCCGTCAATTGGGGTCGATTAGGTTAATTATTTTTATTGTTTGGAAGGATATAGGAGGTTATCATGACTTTAAAAACCTGCCTTGTTCCTATGAGTGCAGGAGATAGCGCTTTATATTAAATTATTAAGCGCTGTCGCGTTGGTATCTCGTTTGAACAAGGCAGGTTTTAAGAGCTCTTATTAGCACAGATGCCGGCAAACATCTTGAATATTTTCGGCATGGTGACGTAAACCTTGCGCACGTAGACAGTGCATGGGGCAAGGGTCGACTAGTCAACCAATAGCGCGGTTGAAGTGGTGCGCCCCACGGGCCACCTCCCTCACCGCCAAGGAGACCAGAAATTTGTGTTGTGCGCATCTTTCAAGATGTTTGCCGGCTTCTGTAACCCATATACCTACTCCCGAACCGAGGTGGTCTCATCTTAGAGTAAAATCCATTATTTCGTACAACCTGCTCAAAAATGATATATTCTGTGTCAAGTAAACTCAACTTAACTCAAGCAAACTCAAATTTAAAGTTAGTCATTTTAGGCCTTTACAAAACAGGGAGAGAATGTTGTACTAAATTTCGAGAATTAATTTGAATTTGGAACACCAAAACAACACAAATATTTGATTGAACATGTACAAAATCATAAAAATATTGCTTACACTTTTAGTTGTTAATTATTTTATGCCCCATCATCACCAAGTTAGGACAGGGATCACCCTAAGGGAATAGAAGGAGCTCAATAAAATATTTTTGAAATTCACAGTTTATTTGGAAATAAATAACAAAAAATAAAGGTAATAATTTTGTTCACTCGTAAGTTACGACCACCGAGAGAATGCGTTTTTGACAGGTCCTATCAGATACTTAAGTCCACTTAAATATAGACAAGACACAGACAGGCTTCATCATCACAGCTCATATACGTCCCCACCGAGGGGCACGAGCCTACCCTAACTAGTTATGTTAGGGCGACTAAGCCTTAGTCAAACCACGCTGCCTCAGTGGGGATTGGTTGACTTTACAAAAACTTTTGAATTACTTCGCAGGTGTATACAGATTTCCTCACGATGTTTTCCTTCACCGTAGGAGCGTCAGATATAAATGTACATATGAAATTCGTGAAACGAAAAACACATTGGTACATGGCAGGATCGATCGCAGGCCTCCCGATTCTACTCGGGTCACAGTCTAGTGCCGAGGCCACAGCGCCACTGACGGCAGGCAGGCTTGAATATAAGTATTTATTACGTTTTTGTCTGAATTTTTGATTAGTTTTATAAGTCGTTTTAGTGACAAATACGAGTATGTTAGAAACTGGCTCCACACAGCACGCGCCAACAATATGTATGGCCAGAGGCCTTACATAATCGCTCGTCTAATTAATTTGCCACGTTCCAATTTAGTCAAAGTATCTGCAGAAATAATATACCTATTAATTATAAGCTTAAGGAATTCTTTCATTCCAGGATAAACATATACCTACAAAGTATACCTACTAACAAAATTGTACCTGTTTGCTGTTCTTTTTTAGGATGTGAATTGTAAGCCTTTAGCATTGTACCTACCTACAAACCATTGTGGTTTTCTTTTAGTACTAATAATTCGAACTTGGTATACATCGTGTTTATTATGATACATTAATAAAAAAATTAAGAAAATGTAATGTACAACAATTTTCAACCCACTAAACGTCAAACTATTTTATTTTTTTGTCATTTAATTTTGATAGCATGGGTTTATCAGTGAGTAATAAAGATACAGGCAGCAGCCCAACAAAAGTTTTGCGTAATCGAAATAAAAGTTATTTTGAATTTAATAAATACTAGTTTCAATTGTTATACAAATAGTTATACTTCACAAGATACATCTATCTTGCGACATTTATGTTTGGCAGTTTTTAAAAACCAAGGTGGCAACACTGCTTATTCAATGTAGCTAACCAATCACAAAAGGGCTTGCACCCAGTGTCGTTAATATCAATAAAATGGTGCCTAATCAAATAGTTTTATTAATGTAACAAATTTCATAATTATATCAATCAAGCTAAATGTTTACATTGATCACATTGTTTTATTAATTTAACAAATTTAATGATTATATCAATCAAGCTAAATGTTTACATTGATCACATTGATTTATTGATCTAACAAATTTCATGACTATATCAATCAAGCTAAATGTTTAATATGATCACATCGTTTTGATTGTTTCTATTCAGTACTTGATAACTTCTACAATTATTTTATTACTTTAATGCATCACTTGTAAGGTCTAAACATTACATTGATAGCGAAATTTTTAATCAAATATATCGTTAATTTAATCAATTCTTTTGATAATTTAAACAAAGTACCGTACAACATCCAGCAGCTTAGTGAATAGAAACATATTTACTTTGTTAATCTGTACATATTTTTTATAAATATCGACAAATGTTTTTAATCAAGTTCTAAATGGTCTTGATAAGATCAGATTTTTTTCAGTGTGGTGGCGGTCATCGTGGATTTACCACACGTAATTATATTGTCATCAGAATTAAAGGTGTGTACCAAATTTCAGGTCAATTGGTCAACAGAAAGAGGGAAGAGAAAATTTTAAATCATAATTTTGACCCAACAACAACATATTCAACAACAACAATGACAACAACATAAAACCGTGTAAAAATGGCGCTCCAAGTGAATTTGCTCTGCACTGCAAGCATCCCCTCTGCTCAGCGTCGCTAGCCAAAAAACAAATGTACAAGTATGTGTCTTCTATGCTGCAACCACGAAAATTTGGATACAATTTCAGCACTACTTCGAACTTTAAGTCTTAGGTACTCTAGAATTCTAAAATCTCAAAGCGAAATTCCTTGGAGCATCGCTTCGCATTTCTCAACTCTCAAGTTACTGTAAAAAACTTAATAAATACATGTGTGTGGTGAGTGAAATCACTTATTTTGTTTATGGCCATATTCGAAATACGACAAAGCTTTCTGCAGCAAGCAACAAATAGCAGAATTCGCGCGATTCATCCATGTCATTGCCAAACGAGGCCAGGTGTTTCTGAAAATTTCACAATAGTTTAATTTTCAGGTGTGCTCGGTCGAAAAACACGATTAAACACACCGCGTTAACATGTTTCGGCAAATTTACGAGCCTCTAGGTATTTTATCTCTCTCACTAACCAAATATTTTTTCAATAAAATACCTATAACACAATTGTTCAGCAGATATTGCTTATTCAGTATCAATATTTAAGCACCGCTTTGCACAGACTGAAATGGAACGTGAAAATAGTAATCGGTTTTTATTTATTTTGGCTGCTGCTATACTAGCTGTTGATCGTGACTTCGTTTACCTGGCATATAGCTATTTCGCGAGTTCATATATATCACGAATGCCTTATCATTTAAATATCGTTCAAAATATCTACACACGTGCACATATAACTAAAATTGGTTCAGTAGGTTAGGCGTGAAAGCTTAACAGACAGAGTTACTTTCGGATTTGTAATATTAATAGGAATAACATACTTGATTTGTTCTTTTTATTTTATTTCATTTATTTGATACACAAAACAGAATATAATTAAAGCATGTACAAAATAGCGGACTGGACTATATCCCTAAACATGTGTATACAGCATGATTTAAAGTAAAGCGGTACAGTATTAGCAGTGTAGGAATTCTAAAGTCGACAGTAGTTGTTATTTCAAAAAAGGCCAATAATTCATCAATGAAACAATTACAAATTTAAAAATACATGTCTGATGTTAAATTTAAATTTAGAAAGTTTTTGTCCAAAGATGTTAATTGTTTTACATTCAATAAGTTGAAAAAAATGAGCGTCTGTGCTCTTTTTTTGCTCTCCGACGGCTACTACATCTTCCAAAGCATCAAAGCCTTGCTACAACCACAGCATTCGACGCACAGACACGCCAAGAAATTTGTGATAAAACTCAGTCACACTTGTTCTTTGACGAGCGTCAAGAAATTTATACCACATCAGCCACACTAAATACGCGCCACCGTGTTACTATTTAAGACACAAAGATTATGTCACTGAAATTGTGAGATAATGACTCGAGTCCAGTCTTGGCTGTCCGTGCTACGCCTGCTCTGCTGCGAATAGCTATCAGGGAGTGGGAGTGGTGTTCTTTCCGATTTCCAACGTACCGACTCGTGTACCGACCTACGACCCTAGCTATCTGCATTTTTTAAAATAGATACCCATTGATTATCTAAATTTAGTTTTTTTATCTTAGTTCGTCGCTAAACCGCGACAAGTGCACAAGCAGTTTACTTGTACGTTTCGTGAAACTTAATTCATAAGCAATAATCTTCTTATACCTATACTAGATGACCTAATGCAACTGTGTTTGCATTATAACTAACTTTTCGCATAGGAAAATTACCCAATGTCCTTCCCCTGGTCTTGAACTCTCCCTATACCAACATTCATCAAAATCGGTTCAGTAGTTTCGAAGCCGAACAATACAAACAAACAATCAAATCTTTCCTCTTTATAATACTCGTATTACTATATCTTAAAAATGAAACGCTGTGTGTTAGTCTCGCTAAAACTCGAAAACGGCTCGACCGATTCTTAAAATTTTTTCTGGGTGTATTTGAATAGCTCCAAGGAAGGTACAGTTAGACCCGGTAGGTGGCGCTATAATCGGACGGGACAACGTCCGCCGGGCCCACTAGTACTATAGATAAAAAAATGAATCGCGCCGTTCATTAGTCTCGCTAAAATTCAAAAACGGCTCGACCGACTCTAACGAAATTTTCTCTATGTGTTTGAATAGGTCCAGGAAAGGTTTATACGTATACGTACGATAGGACCCGGTATACTCCTATCATTGTAAATAATTATAAATGTTTACGAAGGTGACGTCACCTAAATTAAATAAGATAGTTTATAAATTTAAACAAGTTTTAATTATTAACGTTCAATCATTTTAACTTGATTTTCACAATCATTTGTGGTTTGTAATTTTAAATGGTTCATGATTAATTTAATTGTATTTTACTCAATCAAGCAACATTTCAACTTGATTGGACGTAACGTAACGTAACTGGGCAGGACAACATCTCGCGGGTCCACTAGTAATTAAAAAAAAATCAAAACCAAACGCCTCCAAAGAGGGTGTAGTTTCGTTTTTCAGTCGTAGATGCGTTGATTGATCGTAATCACAAATCGTGCCAATCATGCTTCAGTGAAAAGCCTCAAAATAATGTAGAGAGGTAAAAACACATGCAAATGCACAACAATATCGCGTTGAGTGTGGCTGCAAAAATTGTGTATCCTTAAAATTCTAAAATTAAAATGGAGATATTTGCAGGACCGCATCGCGAGCCGAGCCAGGCGCGGGCCATCATAAATATTAAAAAGTACAAAATACGGCATCTAGCGAGGAAATAACTAAGGGTGCAATAAAACCCCGCTTTCTAAATGTCTCGGGCCGCCGCCGCCGCCGCCGCGCCGAAGCCCCGGAGTGCTGGGAGTGAGGCATTAAAATGAAATTGCAGCGTTCTTAGACGTGACTTGGGACTACTCTCATGAACTTGGACTGTAATTCGGGATAACTGTATTTTTCGCTGCCACTTTGAGGCTATTTTATTCGGCCGTAACCAAAACAAAATAGCATAAACGAATCTTAAGGATTTTCAACGAGGGATTTTAGTTAAGTCAATTCGGAGGGTGCGCGTGTGTTTCTGAATTTTATAAAGCTTTTAACTTAATGAAAAATTTCAATATTAGTCATAGTAATTTGTCTGGAACTTTCGATCTAATATAGAATACTAGCTATGCCCGCGACTTCGTTCGCGTGGATGTCCGAAAATAACAATATCATAATGTTATAAAGCCTAATAAAGACTTCCTCAATAAATGGACTATCCAACAAAAAACGAAATTTTCAATTCCAACCAGTAGTTCCTGAGATTAGTGCGTTCAAACAAACAAACAATAAAGAGTTTGTTTGTTTGTTTGAACGCGCTAATCTCAGCTTTATAATATTAGTATAGATTATGAGAATTTTAATGATTGGCATTGTAAATATGGGCTCCACGATGTATTTTATCAATTAAATCACAAAACTTTTCATTGAGACAAATAAACAAATGCCTATAATACGTCAAATACAGTTTAAAATAAAATAAAACTTACTTTTAGAAGAAAACAATTTAGATTGCAAATATAATTATATTCTAACACCAATTTAGCATTCTTTTAAAAGAAAAATAATAATTTGACTACGTAGTGTAATTACACTACGTAGGTTTAATTCCAGTGAACTGCATGTGAATTGTTCCGGGATACTGCGTCGAAATTATAAGTTTTCTTGCAGTTGAATCAGTAACATCTAGTTACTGTGGAGCAAATTGGAGGACTTTTAATACGTGACTTGAAAATATGATTTCATAAGTTATATTTCTAAGCATTAAAATAACTTGATAGAGCCAGGAAAGCTTCCTGAATTTTTAAGTTCCATGTTGTTTTCCTAATTTACTTAATAATATTATTTCAAATCAGTAGCAATAAGTACCATTGTTGAAAGATAACAAAACATTATTGCGTTTAAGGGGTACCAGGGGATTCAAGGGGACTCAAAGCAACCTTACATGTCAACGTTGTACCCTGTCGGATAATGGACGAAGCTTTAGTGCACCCACCAACCCGAACTTGGTCAGCGTAGTAGAGAGACTCCGTACCAGGGTCGTCTGCTTGGTTACCTCCGTCTTACCTATTTCTGCCGCAAACCAGCAGTGCTTACATTGCTGTGTTTTAGCTCTCGGCAGAATAAAATGCTGTGTTTACTAAAACTTTATATTATGCAAGTATATATGGTGATTAATTTAATTTGGTAATTAGGATTATTATATTGTTCGGTGTTGCTGAGCCAGTTGTCTAGACCGAAGTGTTGTCGCTGCTTGCGCTCGCGCTGGTGTCCCGTCCCGCACCCCTTGCGTCGTCGCTCAAGTGGGCAGGGTTGTCATTGTTGTAAACATCCTCCCCCCCTTGATAGCTTAGCTTTCGAGAACTACTGAGGGCTGGGAAGCTGCTGGTTCTAGAGGACACAGTCTGCTGAGCGCCCGTTTGAAGACACCTTTAGTAGTGCGAATGTCGGCTACTCGAGCTACTCCATCCGGTCCAGGATATAATTTTTGGATTCGACCCATCATCCATTTCATTGGAGGAAGAGAATCATCTTTGATGATAACCAAATCTCCAGGGTTGACCTTCTGTTCTTGGGTGCGCCATTTAATTCTCTGCTGGAGATCAGACAAAAATTCCTTTGTCCAACGATGCCAAAAGTGATGTCGTAGTCGTTCAATCAGCTGGTATCGGTTTATGCTTATCTTCTCGGTGGTAGGCGAAGGCAATGCCGTCAACGGACGACCGATTAAGAAGTGCCCAGGAGTTAAAGGTCTCAGATCAGAGGGATCTGTAGACAGAGCTGTCAACGGCCGTGAGTTCAATACTGCCTCAATTTGTGCGAATTTGGTGAATAAGCCGGGGAGAAACTAAAAACAATTCCCTCACTTCCCGCGAAATCATCAACTGACGTGCCACATGATTTTAATAATTTAGCAATTTCATTGTTTGCCCCCACAAAGTTTCGACCGTTGTCGCAATATATAATACGCGGCTTACCGCGACGAGCAATGAATCGACGTAAACATAATATGAACGCATTAGTAGTAAGTTCGCTAACGACTTCAAGATGCACCGATTTTGTGCACATACAAACAAAAATACATAAATAGCATTTTGTGGTTCTTGCCCCACGACCCTTACGGTTAGAAATTTGGAAAGGTCCAGCAAAGTCGGTGCCACATGTTTCGAAAGGAGAAGCTGGAGTGACACGCGGACGTGGTAAGTTTCCCATAATTGGTTGAAGAGTTTGTGCTTTTATTTTTTTACATGTGACGCATTTGTTTACAATTTTAGCACTGAGAGTTCGACCTCCAACAGCCCAAAAACGATCTCTTACAGAACTTAACAATAATTGAGGACTACAATGGAGCAAGCGGAGATGCTCGGCTTTAAATAATAACTTCGAGAATAAATGTTTTGAGCAGCATTTTGAATACGCCCACCGACACGCAAAACATTGTCATCATCAAGAAAAGGATTTAATGGTAAAATATTTGATTTTGAATTTAATTTATTTAATGTTGTTAGTGCATGGATATCTCTTGCAAAGGAATCTCTTTGCGATTGCTTTGCAAGAAATATTAAAGATTTATTTAGCTCACTAGCGGACAGTTGACCATTTAGTTTAGTATTTTGTTTTTTACAATTATTAACAAATCGAAGAACAAACACAAAAATTCTTTGTAGTTTACTTAATTTCGAATATTTTTCAATCGAAACTATATTATCCAAACATGTAACACTCATACATTTTTTTTGTTTCAGGAAGTTCGATGCAACATGGAAGTGGTGTTGGCCACTCACATTCAGAATGGAGTAAAAAAGAAGGCCCGCCCAAGTAACATTTTAGGTTCTAGAATGGTTTGGAAAAGGTTCTAGAACCTTTATATGGATATCTGCTACTAAGTCTTAATTGACTCAATAATGTTATATTAACCTTATAATAACCCCCTGAGTGCAAAAAGGGCCCACATTTTAGAACCTTTCTGAGAGCTACAGCAAAACCTATAGTTTAAATCACAATACCTTTATTTAAGGTAAATATAACCTTCTAAAATGTTGTTGAATGTATCTTTATGATAACTTAAAACCGTTTTTAGACATTAATAAATGCTTTTCCGAGACTCCCAGGTTTTAAAATGTTTCTATTTAAGATTTTTTACACAGAAACAAGTGAATTTCAAATCTCTATTTATAATGGCGATTCCTTGTTTTAAAATGGCGAGATAATGTAAGTGTTGTATTCATAAAAATAATAAGTAGCTTGCTGCCGTCAGGAAAAATTAAAAAATACTGCGACTGGCACTTTATTGTAAAACTTCATGATAATAGAGCTGTATAAAAAGTGGGCCCTTCGTAAGTTAAAATTCTGAAGATATTTTAATAAAATAAAAATTATAAAATACGATGGTTGGTGATAAATCGCATTAGAAATGAAATTTCTATCCATATAAAACACACATTTTAAATATATAGCACACATGACTTAATTTTGCCTTATTTAAATTATCAAAATATTGCTTTTTGTTCCGTTAGATTTTTTATTTCAATAATAAATATGGCTGCCGTTAGGAAACTACTAGAAAGAATTTAAATTAACCTTTTCAGAACTGTAACAGCTAAAAGCTAATTATGTTTGCCAAAATAATATCTAAAGATTATCTGGCGGAGTTAGTTAAAACTACTAGGTTATTTTTGCAGTTGCTTAAAACTTGCGGAGATAACTGAAGTTTTTTGAGGATGTTTCTTAAGCTTAAAAATATTCTCGTAGGACTTAAATTATGCCGTAAGCTTATACAATAGCATTACTGGTTTGGGTTTTAACCACATAATCCTAATTTGTTTGTCTAGATAACTCTAATATAGCCTAAGGGTTTCATGTTGGTTTTAGAAATAACTTACAAGTGATTTTAAAATTCCATCAAAAATTTTGACGTTTTGTGTTTTCTACGAAATGAGTCTCACAATATTCTTCGTATGTAGTTAAAATTTTTTTATTTTCCTTTGTTTGTATTTCCTCAATCTCCCAGAATTTAGCTAAAGCATTACTAATCTCTGTTGAAAAATTGCATTTCACTTTAGAACGAGAAGACGAAAAACTACCCACTGGCCCGGCCGCAAGCCAACCAAATTTGGATTCCTGTAACACAGGTTTATTTGTTCCTAATTTTATTTGATTTGATATAATTATGTCCCGTGGTTGACTAAGGCCTAATCGCCCTAGTTTAGGGTAGGCTCGAGCCCCTCGGTGGGGTCGTATATGAGCTGTTAATGATGATGATGATGTCCCAGTACGCATCAGCACCCAACAACAAATCGATATCTGATGGTTTGAAAAAGCTACTATCAGCCAGTGTGAAATTAAGAGGTAAATTTAATTTTGTGATATCTATAGGAATACTCGGAAGACTCGCAGAAATTTTAGGAACAACAAGACATGACACATTAATATGAAAATTATTTAGACGAGACTTTATTTTTAAATTACATGATTGAATTACATTTGTAACCACCGTATCATTTACACCACATACAGAAATTGGATTAGTTTTGGTACACGGTATATTCATAATATCTTAAATTTTTTCAGATAAAAATGACGACTGACTACCACTGTCAAGAAGAGCCTTAACTAAGTAAGACTTGTTGGTAGTAATATCCACAATCTCCACCTCAGCGGTGCACAATAGCACCTGTGCAGGAACGACAGCAGATAACGACACACTAGGAACAACTACTGACGACTCATTCGAAGTTGCACAAGACACATTGGCGTTGGAAGAAGATGTATGAGAATTTGTCACTTCAGTATCATCATTATTTAATGGCCGGTGTAATAACGAATTATGACATTTTTTACAGATTCTACAAGGACCAAATCTACACCGAGACACATTATGACCTGCACGAAGACAATTTTGACATAAATTATATTTTTTAATTATTTTTATTTTATTTGAATATGACAATTCTTTGAACTTATCGCAACCATGTATGAAATGACTTTCGCTACAATACACACAGTTAATTCTCTCGTGTGAAGAAGTGTCGTTTGAGGCTACAAAAGTTTTTGTTGACCTATAATCCCTGTTTGATTCCTTTTCAGATCTGATCAAATCAACTTTGCCGTACTGAATTGTTTCAAGAACATCGGCTCGATTTCGCAAAAACTCGAAAAAATCAACGAGCTTGGGAGACGATTCCAATGTATTGCGATGTTCCTCCCATTTACGACTGGTGGCGGCATCTAGCTTAGATGTCATAACATATATAATTAAAGTGTCCCAATATTGGACTGGTTCCTTTAATTCATCAAGAGAACGTAAATTTTTTGAATAATGATCTACCATGTACCTTATTGATTTATGAGATTCTTTTGTAATAGATTGAAAATTAAATAAAGATTTTATGTGATTGATTACTAAAATTCTTTTGTTGTTGTATCGCTCACAAAGCAAACTCCAAGCAAGTTCATAATTCGCAGATGTAAAATTAATAGATTTAATAACAACTGCTGCACTTCCTTCTAGCGAATTACGTAAGTAATGGAACTTACTTATGTGTGGAATGCTATCGTTGTCATGAATTAAAGACTTAAAAGTGTCTCGAAACTCCAAGCATTTTAAATGGTTACCATCAAATGTAGGTAACTTAACAGTGGGCAACTTCACTTGAAGTTTAGTGTTATTATATGAGTTGGAACAAGAACCACAAGAATTGCTATTCTGTTTCATAGTTTCAGGACGGTTGCCAATGTTACGTTTAAGGTTCGCAGATTCTATTATGTTTTGCGCTAAAGAAATGAGCCGACAAAATGTACTTTCAATATTGTCGCGTTCGAGAATGTGCGGTTCAATATTTTCAGTAAATAACATTTCAATTTTGCTTTGAACTTCGTCGAACAAGGGCATCATCTCCTGAAGTCGCGTTAATTTTAATTGCAATTCACCCAACTGTATGTCGTCCAGTTGATTTGGATCGACTTGTTTTATCATATCAATGTATTTAGAAAAAATAGTCAACCTCGCCTTAATAGTACCTCGTTGGTGAATTAAATCGTTCAACCCCTCGGCCATGGTGGCACTTAGTAAGGGCAAACAATGTAGAAAAGATTTAAAATATTAAAAACTATATAAAGAATAAACTTTCAAACCTCCAATGCCGCTTGTATCATAGACACAAACGACAAACTTTAGGCGCCTAAGGCGCATAACACATTGCACCGGACACCGCAACCGCAGCGGTGTACGGAGGGACGAAAACCGCATGCGGCTGCGGCGGCACGGAACCGTGCCACCGTACGGTTTGCTCCGTATCACCGTCCGGAGCTGCGGTGCACGACGCCCTGCATCGCCGCATTATCTATGTCGAGATCTATTACGCGTATGCACGTCCTTTCTACGCAAAAATCCGTACGATACTGCGGCTCAGTGTGGCATACCCCGCGGACCGCACCGAATTACCGTCCGGGAGTGCGGTGCCGTCGCGCGCGCCGCACAACCGCACGGGCATGCGGTGTGAGTGTGTTATACCCTGCGGTTTTTGTATACACATTAAGATTCTTCAGTCAAAATTATATAAGTCGCATTATATAAGTCGAGATCTAACGCGTATGCACGTCCTTTCTACGAAAAATCCGTACGATACTGCGGCACAGTGTGGCATACCCCGCGGACCGCACCGCATCACCGTCCGGGAGTGCGGTGCCGTCGCGCGCGCCGCACAACCGCACGGCCATCCGGTGTGAGTGTGTTATACCCTGCGATTTTTGTATACAAATTAAGATTCTTCAGTCAAAATTAAAAACCGCAGCGCCGCACACCGGAGCGGTGTCCGGTGCAATGTGTTATGCGCCTTACGCTACGAGTACGTGACGCTACGGAGGTGGACTTCTGGAAGTGATTGCTGGAATTGCAATGCTCTTACGATGTGATTGCTGGAATTGCAATGCTCTTACGATGTGATTGCTGGAATTGCAATGCTCTTACGATGTGATTGCTGGAATTGCAATGCTCTTACGATGTGATTGCTGGAATTGCAATGCTCTTACGATGTGATTGCTGGAATTGCAATGCTCTTACGATGTGATTGCTGTGTGGAGTTTGAACTGCATTTTAATGGGGTGGTATGTTGTTTGCTCTGCTGTAAATCCAAAGTGTTATCATGTAAAAAAAAGAGATACTTTTAATTTTTTAATTTCAGGCAATGTAGACACATTTATATATAAGTAGGTAGCCACTTTTCTACGTAGGGGTTTGGTAATGAATATTGTCCATGCGTCACAAAGGAGATACTACTCCTACAGCTTTGCATAGCGAACAACGATTACTAAGTTATAATCGTGTTTAGGGTTTCGTAGCCAAATGGCAAAAAACGGAACCCTTATGGATTCGTCATGTCTGTCTGTCTGTCCGTCCATATGTCACAGTCACTTTTTTCCGAAACTATAAGAACTATACTGTTGAAACTTGGTAAGTAGATTATAGTAGTATTCTGTGAACCGCATTAAGATTTTCACACAAAAATAGAAAAAAAAAACAATAAATTTTGGGACTTCCCCATACTTAGAACTGAAATTCTAAAAATGTTTTTCATCAAACCCATACATGTGGGTATCTATGGATGGGTCTTCAAAAATGATATTGAGGTTTCTAATATAATTTATTTGTATACTGATTTGCGCGAGAGACACTTCCAGTGGTAAAATGTGTGTCCACCCCCCCTGTAACTTCTAAAATAAGAGAATGATAAAACTAAAAAAAATATAATGATGCAAACCCCATGCAAACTTCTACCGAAAATTGGTTTGAACGAGATCTAGTAAGTAGTTTTTTCAATACGTCATAAATCGTAAACCGCAATTTACCTTTCATTCAATAACTGAAATATAAAAATAAAAAGAACAATTAATTTCATAAACATAAACCTTATGCATAAACCGTGAACCATTATTTTCTAATAATAAAAATCCCATCATTTAGGTACCTAATTATAATGTTTACTTATCAATAACTAAATTAATAAAAATACGCTTATTAAAACATCGATTAAAGTTACAACGAACTACAAGAACTTTTATATTATGTTACTTGCTGCTACGGAACCCTTCATGGGCCAGTCCGACTCGCACTTGGCCGGTTTTTGAGAGCTACTGTTACTGTCGGTAAGATATTTTCGAATCGGTATCACATTGATAGTATCATCGACTTTGAGATAAATACCATCCTAATCAATAAAATTAACTAATTTCGCGCAACAAATAAAAATATGGCACCGATTTGTTATACAGTCTGCTCTATTATGGTACAACACAATATGTAACCTAATTTTTTTCCAGATTAAAACCGCTGGTGTAAATAAAATCCAAATAATATACTACTTATTCAATATAGGTAGGCTTAACGTAATGAGCGTAAAAAAATCACTTTATATATAATTTAGCTCGTCTCCACATATACCTTAGTATAACGCGTACCTTAGGGAGTCAAACGTGACTGAGCATCATTACGCCAGTACACGTCCCCTAAAGTACCGTTGACGACACGTAGCATTACACGAAACGACTGCTTACCTCCAAGCAATTTCAAGCCGTAAGCTCAGTGTGACAAGTTCGAGAATCAGTTGCAGAAAGTGAGCAGCTATGGGTTAATATCACGCGCTATTGACTGTACCTCACGTCACAATACCGGCACGTGATATTCCTTGAACAGGCTAACAGGAACCGAGATAAAGGAATGTTTTGAGAAGCACAAAAAGGAAACGTGTCTTGTTGATTCTTATACCTGCTCCTATAATTTCACGTTGGTAGGTACTTAGCATCAATTCGTTGGCGTTGCGTCTCGGCTTTTCAAGCCAGCCGTGTAATTGTATCAGCGTACTGGATAGCAAAATTAAATTTGCACAATTCAGACCGCTTCCCTCAAATTGGGTGTCAAATGTTGTTGAGTTTTGAGAAAGTTGCGGATAATATAGATGGTAAAAATTGCATGAAAACAAAAAGCTGTCTAGTTGAGTGTTTGTTCACTTGATTAATTATAAATTAGTCCACTGCTGGATCAGCGGGAGTCTATTGGGTGAATTATGATAATGATAGGAATTATTTCTCTTAGGATTCTTTCCGAAATCATGTATTTTTTTTTTTTTTTTTTTTTTATGTAAGGCCCGGCAAATGACCTCCTCCCGCCTGATGTTAAGCGGTGAAAGAGGCCCAAATGAGTTGACAGATAGAGTAGGGACGACATCCACTATCCTACCTGCCCGCCCCTTGCCGGCCTAAAAATACGGCCATTTAGTGTGCTTGTTGCGTGCTAGTTACGTCTTTGTCTGACGTGATATCTAGATTCTATTGCATGCAAGAAACACGTTAAATGTTAAGCTTTTAAACCTATTACAACAATTTTAAATCAATTATACTAAGCGGCTCATTGAACACTACGTATTTTTATTCCATTCGTTAATTACTTTAATTGACAAATTTGAAAATTTCACAAACAGCAATTATGACAATACTCCAGTTGTTATTAGATATTTGCGTGAAGCTACCCAAATAGTTCCAAGATGATAATGTTGTCAAAACCATATTGAATTCGTATATACACGTACCTACCCGTTTAAATAAGGCGAATTTCGCTGAAAGTAAATCAAGCCTAGATTAATACATATGTTTAAGTGCAATGCACTTAAACATATGTATTAATCTTGATAACGTTACTATAATATCTTCAATAAAACGTCTATAAATGTTAATTTCCATTTTTCCACTTTGTTTTACAACCAAAAACAGAGAGAGGCCGGCAAAACTGCTGCGTTCATCACAACTTAATAATACAGTTTTATGTCAGCGTTCACCAGCTTTAGGTCTCACACTCTCCCCACCTCCACAGCTTAACTTAACTGACTATTGTAACACCTTATAAAACATCTCATGACTAATCAAACTCTATATGTTGTGCACATCTACGTATTTGGTTTACATGTCGTTTACATATCGACCCATTAACATCCAACATGTATGTAACACCAGGAACAGATTCTTTAATTATAATTCCTTGAATCCAAGGCTTATATCCCTTACGAAAATCTTTGACCATTACTTTCTCTCCCACCTTAAATTCAGTATCTCTATCACTACTAGCATATTGACTCTGTTTTATCTGTGCTTCATACATGTTATCAGTGATGGGGGGTGGCCTCAATAACGAAAATCTGCTTCGTAGTTCCCTCCCCAACATTAATCGAGCCGGTGTAACACCACTTGTTTTATTTGGTATAGACCTGTAATCACTCAAGAATAAGTTCATTGCAGAATTCAAAGCGTGACCACACTCCATCATTTTTGTTACATGTTGTTTGAATATACCTACGAAACGTTCAGCAGCTCCGTTAATAGCAGCATGGTACGGAGGTTAGAATGTATGCTTAATTTGCAAGTTTTTACAAAAGTTTTGAAATTCTGCACTAGTAAAACTGATACCATTATCTGTGACAAGATGATGTGGGTAACCAAATCGTGCAAACAAACTTTTAAATATTTCTATTGTAGTTTTAGTTGTAATGTTATTAACAATAAATGCCTCTGCCCATTTTGAGTAGCTATCAACAATAACAATAATCATTTTATTTTTAAATGGTCCCAGAAAATCAGCGTGTATTCTGTGCCAAGCTGATGGTGCTACAGGCCAGGGTTTAACCATTTTAGAAGGGCTTTTCTCATAGCTCAAACATGCTTTACATTGTTTAGTCATTGTTTCAATATCTTTATCTAGATTTGGCCACCAAAAGTAAGATCTAGCTATTTCCTTCATTTTAACAATGCCAAAATGGCTTTTGTGAATGTCATTTAATACCTGTTCGCATAACTGGTTTGGTATAATGATTCTGTAACCCCAAAATAGACAGCCTCTATCTGAACTTATTTCCAATTTTCTATTAAAGTATGGAATTAGCGGTTTATCAATGTTTTCTTTATTTGGCCAGCCATCCATAACATAACGTAAAATATTAGAAAGTATTGTATCCTTTTTTGTTTCTATTTTTATTAATTTCCAGTCGAGGTTGTCCACTTTGGAATCATTGATATGGTATATGTTGCTGATGTTGCCTTCATTACATATTTCATTTAGATTTAATTTTTCACTAACATTTTGTGTTGTTCTAGATAAATAATCTGCTGGGTTGGATGACGTTTTTATATGTCTAATACTATAGTTAAATGCTGACAAGAAAATAGCGTAGTGCTGCAATCTTTTTGCTGCCATTTTTGGAATTGATTTAGTGGGACCAAATATTCTTACCAGAGCAGCACTATCAGTTTCTAGTTCAAATTTTTTTCCATATGTATAATTGTAAAATTTGGTCACACCAAATATAATAGCTAGTGCTTCCTTATCCAGTGTACAATATTTTTGTTCTGCCGGAGTTAATTTCTTACTAGCAAAAGCAATTGGTCTCACTATTCCTTTACTATCCCTGTTGGAGATTACCGCCCCCACTCCATCATCTGATGCATCACAAGTCAATATTAATGGTAAATTTGGGTCATAATGTCTTAAGTTTTCTGCAGACGCCAATTTGTTTTTAATATTTATAAAAGCTTTTTGGCATTCTGATGTCCAGTGAAATTTGTTTTTCTTTGTGCAATTATATAAAGGTGCAAGTGTTGTTGCCATATCTTTTAAAGATCGACTGTAATAGTTAATTTTGCCTAGAAATGAACGCAATAAACTTAAATTGGTTGGTGGTGGCAATCCCAAAAGAGATTCTATGTTTTCTCGTATAATTTTAATACCATCTTTATTTATTCTATAACCAAATACATCTATGTGCTTCTGAAATAATTTACATTTTTGTGGTTTTAATTTGAATCCACATTGTTGTAACTTTTGCAAAACTAAAGTTAAGGTGTTTACCATATCATTTAAATCTGTACCAGCAATATAAATATTATCAATAAAAATAGATACATTTCGAATGCCTGTTAATTTGTTGCTCATGAGCCTTTGAAAGGACCCTGGGCCTGTGTTTACACCATAGGGTAAGTATTTATATGTATCTAATTCAGTAACAATGACTGTATAGTCCTGAGATTCCTTACTTAAACGTGCCTGTAGATAGGCTTCTTTTAAATCCAGCTCGCAGAAGTATTCTCCTTTTCGTAAGTTGTTCAGTATTTCTTCAGTCAATGGTAAGGGAAAGTGATCTACCTCTAAGTGGGGATTTAATGTTAATTTATAATCTCCACAGAGTCTTACTGACCCATCTGGTTTTTAAATTGGCACGACCGGGGTGCCCCATTGACTGTATTCAACCGGTTCAATTCGTTTGTTTTCTACTAATCTATGAATTTCAGATTTTACCTTGTCTCGAAGAGCGAATGGAACACTGCGTACTGGTAGGAATTTGGGTCTAGCATCATTTTTTAATTTTAAGGTGATCTCTTCTCCTTTGAAATCCCCCCATCCTGGTGAGAACACTTCTGCGAACTGCGTTTTTATGTATTGCTCTGCGTCTGAAACATTATTAAAGTTTGTTTTAATTTCTTGGGTATAAATGTGTTGTGTTTTGCCGCTACTTAAATTTAGTTTTGGTGGCCAAAGATTCAGTTTTGTTAACCAGTCCCTGCCCAAGATATAGGGCATCTTATCATTTCCTACAAATAAGCAAAGTTTTATGTGTTTAGCTTTAATTTCTACTGAAACTTCAAGTATACCAATTGGTTTAGTAATACTTTGATCAAAATTCTTAAATAATATTTTACACGATTTTAGTTTTAATTCAGAAAAGTATTTATTTATGTACTTGTGAGGTATCACTGTGACTTCAGACCCCGTATCTAATTGAAACTTTATATTTTTTCCTTCTAATTTTAATGTAACATAATGTGGTGGAACCTTACTTACACCAAGCGACATAACCTCATATTCCTCGAAAAGGGAAGAAAGAGACTCATCAGTGTCATTTTCATTTGGTTGCTGTAAATCTGTTGACACTACATTTGTCTTTCTTTCTTGATTCCGTGTGCACATTTTGTATATGTGTCCTTGTTTCCCACATTCCGAGCAGAATTTTTTTTGTAACGTACACTCTGAGTGCAGGTGGTTTGTCTTCCCACAGCAATAACACTGCTTTTTCATATTGTTTGGTTGTAGCATTTTCTTAATATTGGTAGATGGTTTCTTCACACTGTAGTATTTATTTTGTACTGCATTCTTATAAATAGGAACAACTTCTGGTTGAGTAACTTTTGAAACATTCATAGCTGCTTCTACACCTTTTGCTAGATCTATGAATTTATCTAGTTGAAGTTCTGAATTTTTTATAAGTTCAAATTTTATAATGTTTGAATTGACACCATCTATTAATTTTTCTTTTATTTGGTCTTCTATGTCTGAAAATTTACATGATTTTGCCAATGATCTCAGTTCAAATACATACTGATCGAATGTTTCCTCTGTACTTTGGTTCCTCTTGCGAAATTCTGTTCTGTTTATCATAAAAGATGTTGTGGTGGTATATATTTCTTCAGCAGTTGACACAATTCCGTATAACTTTTCTTCAGCGGAGGTGTTGGATCACAAATATTTGTTAAGTTATTGAAGACACCTGGAGATAATTTTGTTATTAACAGAGGTACTTTCTTATCATCCTTTATGTCGTTAAGCAATATAACGCATTCCAGTTGTTTTTCGAAAGCTTCCCAGTTTGTTCCCTCGAATGGCTTTATGTCACTGAATGCCATTTTTGGACATTCACTTTCTCTATTTATTGGCGGTGAAAAATGCTTGCTTAGAATTTACGCAATTGATCGGCAGTCGAATTGGAATCAAATTTCAATTGTAAATGTTTGGCTATTATAAATAATTGCCGTTTACTACACTTGTAGATATATGATTTTTTTCCGGTTTCCAAAAGTTCGTTTATGATTGCGTCATCTTCGATTTCACATTCACAATCGCTGTTAGCACTGGACATTTGGTTCCAAATATGGCGTTCACTCCACACGGCCGAAATGCAATTAATCTTATTTTTCGATTAGGTATTTAACTTAAAAAAAAACCCTTTTCTCTCCCGATAAATCGTGTTGCGATGTTTTATCCTCGTCGCCAATGTAATATCTTCAATAAAACGTCTATAAATGTTAATTTCCATTTAATAGATACAAGCACGCGTTCACTTTGTTTTACAACCAAAAACAGAGAGAGGCCGGCAAAACGGCTGCGTTCATCACAACTTAATAATACAGTTTTATGTCAGCGTTCACCAGCTTTAGGTCTCACAGTTACCAATGAAAAAACCTGTTATTCTTATAAGATACCTGCCTATCTTATATCGTTACATTGCCGATGATCTGGGGGTTGTCTGGTAGAGATCGCCTGTGGCGATGAGACTGCGTTTTTAGGGTTCCGTAGCCAAATGGCAAAATATGGAACCCTTATAGATTCGTCATGTCTGTCTGTCTGTCTGTCCGTCCGTATGTCACAGCCACTTTTCTCCGAAACTATAAGAACTACACTGTTGAAACTTGGTAAGTAGATGTATTCTGTGAATCGCATTAAGATTTTCACACAAAAATAGAAAAAAAGCAATAAATTTTGGGGGTTCTCCATACATAGAACTAAAACCCAAAAATTTTTTTGCGTTTGTGTTTGGTTTGTGTGGAGTATCTATGGATAGGTCTTCAAAAATTATATTGAAGTTACTAATATCATTTTTTTCTAAACCGAATAGTTTGCGCGAGAGACACTTCCAAAGTGGTAAAATGTGCCCCCCCCCTGTAACTTCCAAAATAAGCGAATGATAAAACTAAAAAATATATATGATGTACCTACATTACCATGTAAACTTCCACCGAAAATTGGTTTGAACGAGATCTAGTAAGTAGTTTTTTTAATACGTTATAAATCGTACGGAACCCTTTATGGGCGAGTCCGACTCGCACTTGGCCGGTTTTTTTGTATGTTAAATTTATTAAGGAATTGTTATTGTACAGAATAAAGAGTAATTCATTGATAACAAAAATTAGATAAAACTATGAATAAATTAGGTGTTAGCATTATATATTCTACCGATAAAATACTCAACAAATAATTTTAAATATTTTGCAGATTTTTTTAAGATATCTGCATTTAAATCATAATTTAGTAGCATTACTTTCTGTGTGCAATTAATGGTCACTATTTTATAAATTTTCATATTCGCAGTGCATGCGCGTATTTCAGATATATTCATTGATTTACTACCATACGTTTGGTAGTAAATCAATGGATATATTATTTCGCACAATCATTAACTATTTTATTATTTGAGTATTAGGGACATCGCACACTCTCACGACCAGTCGTGCGTGAGCGTGACGGCCCTTGATCGCTACGCCCAAGGGCTCTATTTTTAAATCATTCACCTTGCGCAGAGCGCTCGTCAATCGTCGTCTTCGCTCGATTTTTACCTATTTTTATTTCGTTTTTGATAATTATCAAACTAATATTGGAATTCGTTGACTTATTGCAAAAACGAAATAAAAATCATTAGAAATCGAGCGCAGAAGACGCTCGACGAAAGCTCGACGCCAGGCAAATGATCAAAAAAAGGACCCCAAGTGCACGACCGTTTATATACACTAATCAACAAAGTCCACTCCACCCAATCGGATAATCGGAGATTGTAGAAATGCTATTGACTCACTGGGAACACGGCTGAACGACATCCTGGTAGATATCAAATAACCACCGAAAGACAAGACCGTTTTATTCAGAATATTACCTCGTTGAAAGCCTGAGGTTTCAACATCAGGTGGCTATTAGCACTCAAACTGCCAGGAGGAGAGTGCACGAGATCGGTTTGCATTCTCGCAGGCCTTTACGGGTCGTAGCGCTTCGACGTGGTAATTGTGCTCAGCGCTTGCAGTGGGCTCGTATTCACCTGCGATGGCCGGAAGAAGAGTGGGCTCATGTCCTGTTTTCTGACGAATCCAGGTATGGTTTTCACTCGGACTCAAGAAAAATACGCATGTGGCGAGCTTCTGGATGTCATGAACGGCTTCGTTGCTCTCAGGAAATTCATCCTTACCATGGCGGAACAGTTATGGCTTGGGCCGGTATTCGCGTTGGCGGTAGAACGGACCTCGTTTTTATACGGCGCAACACGAACCCCAAAAACACGATATATTCCACACCGAATCCAATTGGGGGCGAATTTCATATTCATGCAAGACAATGCTCGCGCACATACCGCAGGATCAGTGATGAACGTTCTTCGTGAACGGATATTGCACTCTTAGACTGGCCTCCCTAGTCCTGCGATATGAATCCTATTGAGTATGCCTGGGATTTGCTGGGAAGAATGGCTTTTGAACAACTTCCTCAGAATTTACACTAAGACCAAGATCGTTTTTTACATCTTTCTCGGACATGGAGCACCCCAGGCCACTTTAGATAATCTGATATTCAGCATGCCAAGACAATGCAGAGCCTTAGCCAATGCTTTAGGAGGTCCAACTGACTATTGATTTATCATCTACATTTTTTTTAACGATTTCAAACACCAAAATTAAAAAGCATTTTCTAATGTGTATCTGTATTCATTTTTGCACCAATTCTTTTCTTTATTAATAAAACTGTTTTTTGTACTGTTGAAACTTTTTATTTTTTTTTTAATAAACAAGCCTAAAATTACGGTTTTATACATCTAACATTCTTTACATAAAATATTTCAAAATTTTTAGTAATTTACGAAAATAGGCTTGAGTCTTAGACTTTGTTGATTAGTGTATTATGGTTCTATAGTTACGAACTATAGCTAGCTGCGACCAGTGGCAGTCTAGTTCGCGAGGTCCCTTAATGTTGATAAATATAATTTTTATGGATATTTATCATTAGTTAAACAAAAATAGTAGAACATTTTATTTTTCTTATGTCACTAAGGTGGCAAAAAGTGTACCTATCTGAAGGTAAGCGGTTACCGCTGGGGTTATCGCTTGCACGTTACCTACCTTTAAAAAAACTTTGTTATACCCTTCGTGAAGTACCCCATGCTGTAGTCTCCTGAGGAAACCTCGACAGTTAGTTTACTGAGAGTAGAAGGACGTTCTTTTGAAAGGTATAGAGTACGGGATCATTTTAGTTCTTGGGCGTGAGGTTAAATTCCTTGCCTATGGTGAATTATGCGATGAGAGTTTGAAGGCAGTGAAATTACTCGGTACCGTGACTTTACATCTGAAGTTACAAGTTGGCAACGTACAGTGTGGTTCTTATGGGGTTTGCAGTTTTTCTGTGAATCTCACAAGAGCCACATGTACTGTGACTGTTACCACTTAACGTCAGGTGGTCAGTTTGTCTGTTTGCCAACTTAGTTGTATAAAAAAATAAAATATTCTTATTTGATTTTAATTTCATATAATATTTAGGAGATCGAATTCAAGGAATATATATACAATCTTATTACATACGGGATACTTATACCTACGGATTCTTTCTGTCACATCACTATACAAGCTACAGTAGGCACCTACTTTCTTGTAGCCAGAGCCAAGGCCGGCTGTTTCCGATGCTAATACGAAACTTTTATTGCTTGGCATTAGAATATCGAGTATTCCCTCTCTGAGCGGAATACTGTAGTCATTACCATCTCATTTGTTTACGCGAGTCGTGAGAGTTTTTTAAATCCCCACAGCTGGCCGCTGTACACAGGTTTTAGCCTGATTTCTATGGAAAACCTTCAGTAAGGTGATGCACCGTGTAATTTAAACTTGCTATGTTAATCTTGAGCACTCAACTTAGTACTCAGCATTTTTTGCTTGGATTTTGTATTAATCTCGGGCTAAGGTCTTAGAGTGGAAGATTTTATTTTGTCTTTGCATGGTTTAAGCTTAAATTGTTTACCTTTAATATTGGAGCTTGTCTACGTATTCTGAATAGGTAGGTATTCTGTTAAAAAACCAATCAAGCGAGTTTGGGTTATTAAAGAAATCCGTTGAATTTAACGAGATTCTAGAGTTCACGATTTTTCTTTCGTTGACTTCATCAACAACAGCTCTTAAACATGGGGCTCGAGCCTGCCCTAAACTAGGGCGATTAGGCCTTAGTCAACCACGCTAGCCAAATGCGGGTTGGTCAATTTCGCACACAACCTATAAAGAAATTCTTTCTTCACAGGTGTGTGCAGGTTTTCTCACGATGGTTTCATTCACCGTAAAAGCGTCAAATATACGTATGTATGAATTCAAAACGTACGTATGAATTGGTACGTGCCGGGGTTCGATCAAAACTAGCCCAGGGATTAAATTTTAATCATATTTCTATACAATAAAAGTCCTATTTACTTGTACAGTAATTGGACCAAATTTTAGTACTAGAGCACTAAGCGAATTTCAACACCGTAAAACGAACCATGAAATCAGAGTAGTGGGTTTTTGATTCGTTACGACGATGTAATAGACTGAGAGCTACTGAACCCTCCGAATAATGGTTCTCCTGTAAGGCTAGAAATTTGTTTAGTGATAAGTTGTATCATGCTCAATACAATAACCATGACCTGGCAGGTCTCAGCCCTGCACATCACCCACTCCTATGTTTTTGAAAATGTCAAAATAAGTTAAAAAAAAAACTTTGTGCTGTAAGCTTGAAATTTTAGGACGATGTAGTTTATTAACTATGAAGTCAAGACAAAAAATGCCAGGCGATTTTGGTGTGCACAAGTACCCGCCAGGCGAGTCGAAAAGTGTGCAGTATATGGTTGAAAATATACTTTCTCCTGTAAAGCTGAAATTAAGATATGTGTTTAAGTAAGGGATCTAGAAATAGGGAGTACGATGACAGGCGATTCTGGGCAGCATAAGGCCTTGACAGGCGAAGGGAGAGCCGCTATGGAAGTGCGAGTAAGAAGCATATAAATTTAATAGATTTCCCAAAAATCGGGGAAAATTACCGCACGGTACGATTTTCCTCGGCGAGCACTACAAAAGGTCACCCGGGGTTGTTAGTCATAAAACGCCGACAACCGCGTCAAAATCGCGATGTTTTTTGTAGTGCTCGCCGAGGAAAATCGTACCGTCCGGTAATTTTCCCCGATTTTTGGGAAATCTATTAAATTTATATGCTTCTTACTCGCACTTCCATAGCGGCTCTTCCTTCGCCTGTCAAGGTCTTATGCTGCCCAGAATCGCCTGTCATCGTACTCCCTATTTCTAGATCCCTTACTTAAACACATATCTTAATTTCAGCTTTACAGGAGAAAGTATATTTTCAACCATATACTGCACACTTTTGGACTCGCCTGGCGGGTACTTGTGCACACCAAAATCGCCTGGCATTTTTTGCCTTTACTTCATAGTTAATAAACTACATCGTCCTAAAATTTCAAGCTTACAGCACAAAGTTTTTTTTTACTTATTTTGACATTTTCAAAAACATAGGAGTAGGTGATGTGCAGGGCTGAGACCTGCCAGGTCATGGTTATTGTATTGAGCATGCTACAACTTATCACTAAACAAATTTCTAGCCTTACAGGAGAACCGTTATTCGGAGGGTTCAGTAGCTCTCAGTCTATTACATCGTCGTAACGAATCAAAAACCTACTACTCTGATTTACCTCAACTTTTTTCTTCAAGTACTTGTAGTTTACAAATATTTCATTTCTGCAACGGTGAACAAACATAGATTTGTCTTAGCAGTATTAAGGATTATTTGCTAAAAATTTCAAATCATTAATATTTTACTTTTCACATGTTAAAATATTATAGTTTTTGTAACAACTTTGCATTCGGATCCTATTACCGCAGTACAACTTGCAATCGATAGGGAAATAAAAGTATCGTAACTCAATAGCAAAAAGGAAACTTTCAATATTTCACTAGAGCTGCTGAACTGAGAATTTTCACAGAAGTTTTCTGTACATTTCTTAAGAGGCTTTTAGTGTGGGTGTTTACTTAGGTTGTAAGTGTTGCGTTTCGGCCGTATCCGGCGAGCGACACGCCCTTTACATTAGCCCCTATATAATTGTTGGGTGCTTACCCTAGTTCACCAAAACTCGTCCACCATAACGCAACTATAAATCTATTGCCCATAGAATAAGTTTTACTTGCTCGAGCCATATTCTTGTTTACTGCCGGTACTATTACAAGTTAGGGCATCAATAAATTTTCCTGTTTTTTAGCGTCATCATCATCACAAGCTCAAACTGAAAAATCTTTATTCAATATAGACCTTTACAGGCACATATTGACGTCAAACCAGAACACATATCTAAATCTAATCAACCATCTTATTGAGTCAAAATCTAATTAACATGTTTAGCAATAATTATTTGAAAAATGGATGTTGATGCGTAGTTTTAACAGTGAATAATGACTACTTTGGCGTAACAAAGTTCAAAAGAGATAAATACAGTTAATGATTTCGTAGGGGCTGGTAAGAGGTCGGTGACTGAGAGGTCTAGATGTCAACACGGTATGTTGAAGATGTGGGCTCGATCCCCCCGCCAGAGACGATTTTTTTTCTTTATTGCTATATTCATCTTTCAATTTATTTAGCATTTTTAAGAAAATGCAAAGTTCTATAGAACATCATTATTTAATCCTTGCATACACCCCAACAATCAATAAGATAAAATAAAAGTTAAATAAAATAATTAAGTTAAATAAAAGTTGACTCTATACCTGTTCGGAAATTGGGAGAGCCTTCTCGACAAGAACTGGCAAGAAACTCGGAAGGTCGGTCAGGCAAGAAGTGGCAAACCCAAATGATGGTTGGACGGGATGGGATGAGTGTTGAGCGGCACGTCTGTTGAGCGGCAATTATAAGGTATCACAAGAGGAGAGATTAGCTTGGGTCTCGTCAGATAAGGGGTTCATTCGGTAAAATGGCCCTTCGTGATCTCTTACATGCCTTCCACATTGCTCGGAGAAGTTCGAGAAAGAGGTTTTGCTGGGAGATAGTATTGGAAATTCAGTGGAATAGCTGCTGGTGGACTGGAGTCCTACGATGTACCCAAGTGGGCGGTCTGGTTATCTTAGTCCCTGTAGATTATCTGAAATTAAAGTTCCATCATAAATATATTGTCTGAAAAGCCTTAAGTTTTTTGCACTCAATACGTATAATAGAACTTTGTCATTTTACTACCTGATGTAGTACGGACGGGACTTCTACCGACGGTTAGGTTCGTAGAATGACCTTCTCCTTTTAAGAAATGGAGTGTATTACTCGCGATCATTACTCTCCAATTGCGTATTTGAATTAAAATCATGCCGCATTTAGGTTTAATGAGTTCCGAAAAAATGCTATAAGGGACCCAAACCATCCTCAAATGCAAACTACCAATCAATGGACACTCCCAACAAACATTTGAGAGACAGATAACTCTTAATATACTCGTATAACCTAAAGAGGAACAAGAACGCCATTTGGTAGAATTTACAATCTATTTTATTTCTTTAAAGTTTAAGCTATAGTAGTAGATTTCTATAAGTACGCTAAGAGTTCGATATTAAAGTTTAAAGAGTTAGAGTAGCGATTATTATCGCTATTATTAAGGTAAAGCCTCTTATTTTATAGCTTTAGACGATGTTATATCTCTGACATCTATTTCGGAAATAAACGGTCACAGTACTGTTAAAGCTCTATACTGACGATAACAATTCCTCATAAATCACCAAAAGCTCTATAGTAATAAATTCTGACGGATTTAGGTATATTGTGGTGCTTATTAAATCTCCAATGACTCTTGAAGTTCAAAAAATTACGTGCGATATTAGAGAAAGATAGCTCATATCTCGACTGTACTCAGCAGTAGGCGGTGTGGCTAAGATAAAGGACCCAGCAGTTAAAATATTTTTTTAACGTAGTGTACATTTCAATTTCTGTAAATAAAACCAACCCATTGGCTTTGTGCAAGTGAGGGCGTGAATTCAATTTTTTTATTAGATTGTCTGTATGCGACATAAATTTGAAAATCAAATAGACTCGTGACGCGTATCGAATCCAATTAATATGCTGATAGCATATAGTATTGAAATACAGCGAGGCGGTTTTATTCGCTTAGAAAGATATGTCATATGCAAAATGGGAATATATTGGAGATGAAAGTATCAAACGGCCTTTGAGTTAGCGGCTTTGTTATGGAATTTTGTTGATTTGATAATTAAAGCGATATACGATACGTGAAATGGTATTGAAAATAAAACCACTTGAAAAAGAAATCCATTTGCCATAAAAATCTGCAAAATTTTACAGTCGTACAAAGCACGAGCCTCATGATCTCAATCACTAGATCATAGTGTCATAGGCTTATTACAACGGAGTAAAAATAACAACAATGGCGGATAAATTTTGAAATACTACATACATATTATGAAGCAAAGTTAACTAACACAATTGTTAACATTCACATAAATTTTATTTATTCATTATTAATGGAAAACAAACAGCATTTAAATTAATAATATAGTAACAGTGAATTAGAATACAAATTTAATACATTTATTTTTATTACTTTATTCTAATTGTATAAATGTTCATTTGAAATTTTGTGGAAGCAGTCTCCTAACACAGCAATTATGCTTAAAAGAAGATTCCACACACTTGATACCTATGTCATCATCATCACAGCCCATATACGTCCCCACCGAGGGGCTCGAGCCTACCCTATATTAGGGTGATTAGGCCTTAGTCAAGCACGCTGGCCCAGTGCGGATTGGTCGACTTCACATACATCATTGAATTTCTTCGCAGATGTATGCAGGTTGCCTCACGATGTTTTCCTTCACCGTAGGAGCGTCAGACAAATGATACCTATGTAAATCGTTCGAAATACTGAATAAAGATTATTCATTTTAATTTTCAAAGTCCCTCGCCGTTTTTGTTTGTATGTTCGCGATGCTCTCAAAAACTGCAGAGCAGACTTTCATGGGGGTTTCACCATCGTTGGATTTAATAAAGTTTTTATTTAAGTTAAGTTGAAAAAAAAACAATTTTTTGCAACCAAGTAGTCGAAAAATGCAAAAAATGTTGGCATAGACTCTAATACTAGTGCAAAGCAGGGTTGGGTCGGTCGCTACGATTTAAGTAAAAGCTAGTTGACCTGACAGGCGTCGCCTGTCAAACGCTTTTACTTTTGGTTTACCTTTTTTTGTGAGATGACGTGACGTGATAGTTATGCCAGAAATAATTGATATTGAAATATTTGAATTTACAGCTAGAAATACTTTAAATCGGAAAAAGAAAAATATGGTCTTCACATTTTTTTCCGAAAATTGTCAATTTTTTCATGAAACAGTAATATATTTTCGAATTATTACCTAACATTACCACCAAGCGAAAGAGTGTAACAGAGTTAATAGCGCTGGTATCTCTGTCCTATCTATTTCTGCCGCAATACAGCGATGCTGACATTGCTGTGTTCTGCTTTGAAGACTAAGAAAGGTATTGAATACTGTGACTATAGCACATCTTATGTCACAAGTTGGTAACGTGGTAACTGTGGTTTTGGTAGAGCAATATACGAGTATACTAGTAACTAGTAACATAGGTAATATTGGACAGTGACCATTTCCTTTCACGAACTTTAAAAATTTAGCAATTCATTTTTATTTCTATAGACTATAATCTGTCTTTAACATTAACGTTCCTATTTTGCAGTTTTAAAGACCAAATTGAAACTTTTCTCGAAACGACTGCAGACTGCTAAAAGTGATGTCAGATCGTAATGTCAAACTTTGCAAAGTATTTCTCACGACAGCTCGTAAAGCGAAAACATTGCAAATATTACGAATGAATTTTGGGCTATTTCCTATTTGTAGGTGCTCTGTTAATAACGATAGTGTACACAAGCGCAGCGCTTTATGAACCTTAGTTAGGGATGTAATCTGTGCTTACAGGATGTCGTTTTCTGGAGACACAACATTTCCTTCCTAATTAAAAAAAAATATTTTTGTATAGTAAGGCGCTATTTTTTGGTTTTACTTGCTTTTATTTCTCTTTAAGACCTGTTGTTACATCAGAAAGTCGTCTTTTATTAATGTTTTTTTTCTGTTTTCTTTCAATTATGCTAAGAACTTATCTAATTACATAATTGTGCGTTCAATATCCTACACCACAATAAAATTAGCTATAGGCGGAAACTTGTGCAACCACATTGTTAGCATTTCTGTTTCTTTGTGTGTGTGATCTATTTAGTTATCATGAGTTACAAAAAAATTGGTAGGTATATTTAAGAGTGTTTTTATTTGAATGAGTCATTTTTATTAATGTCACCGAATTTATTGATGAAGACAATTTTCATTTTAAGTCACTATCGTTGTTGTGTCACACAGAGCTAAGAGCAATACTATTAGTCACTATTAACTATCTTGTGCTTTGTTTCACGATATGTTAAAAATCGCTTAATATTGATTTGATGAATCAATCAAATTCAAATGTAATAAAGAAAAAAGCACCAAGAGCGTCCTGGCACGGTCCAGGGTTTGATCCTGCCATGTACCAATGTGTTTTTCGAATTTCATATGTACATTTTTCCGACGCTCCTACGGTGAAGGAAAACATCGTGAGGCAACCTGCATACATCTGCGAAGAAATTCAATGGTGTATGTGAAGTCGACCAATCCGCACTGGGCCAGCATGGTTGACTACAGCCTAAACACCCCAACTTAGGACAGGCTCGAGCCCTTCGGTGGGGATGTGTATGAGCTATAGTAGTGGCGAATAGAACAAAATACTTGTATAACAGGAACTGCGATTTTAGTTTGAGCAATGAATTTAGATTTTTATTCTATTAGAACCCACGTTGGGCGCCAACCTGTCACAGTTAAAGACTACGGGCAATTAAAGAGGATTTATGTAAGAATAAACACAAAGAATAAAAGTGATATACAGGGTAATTTTTAATGCATCAACAACCTCCCAGGGGCTGATTCTAGTGCTCAGATGGAGCAACTTTTTGTATGGAACCAACATCGAAATCGCAAAAAAAATCCACTTTCCCATACAAACTAGGTTAGCTGATCGAGACTTTAGTATGGGAAAGTGGTTTTTTTTTGCGATTTCGATGTTGGTCCCATACAAAAAGTTGTTGCATCTGAGCACTAGAATCAGCCCCTGGGAGGCTGTTGATGCATTAAAAATTATCCTGTATACTTACATGGACTTGTTTAGCAACACTTTAACTTGGATGATCCCCAGATAAGCTATTCTGTGTTTTGTCTTATTTTACCATTGAGAACAAGACAAAACATGGCATAGCTAATCCGAGGATGATCCAAGGAGTGAAAGTTTTATTAAAAAGGCGACAAAGTTGTTAATACAATTCTGAGTGTTATATTTTTGTCATTATGAAAAACTTAAAACATCGCTCAACAGATTTGTTAAACTGTTACCGGCTGTCAAATCCAAAATGAATGTTTTCCATATGCAAGCAATAGATAGACTCGTGCAAACGAGGCGATGTTGATGCAGACAACTGGTGCGGGATACCGTTACGCCGCCTCGACCGAGTTTGGTTGCTGATTTAGCATGCAACAATGCTTTGAGTAGTTGTGTCGACACCTCAAAGCGGTAGCTTTTGGGAGATCGGCAGTTTCAATACAAAATTGACATTTGCAACAAACCGCTCAAGCTGTTCGTTTGCAAAATGCAGTTGGCATATAGTCTTGTTTCACCTTGTCGGCAGCAAAATTGCTCGACCCACCGTAAATGGACTGCTTGAAGCGGTTCACTCCGACTGCTTACCTCCTCCACACTTCGCACCCCACCCTGCCCGTGCCGTTATGAACGCACAAAGCCATTGGAAGAGCGGTCGTGTGGCGGTCAAACAGAAAAAGGACAATGTCGAAAATCGCTTCATGACCAACAAAGATTTGATTTACGTCATAATTATATGCATATTTTATAACACTCATTACAAATATGTATTCGACGGACAAATCAAAAATATTTAAAAGTACTTTCAGAAACAAAACCAAATGAAGTAAAATAAACGAATGGTTATTGTTACTTTTGCTTATTGAATGGAATTGAGTCGATTTTAAGTAGGTATGGACTTTTTTTATTTGTATAAATTACGTTTTCCATAACTTCTTTCACAATTTACAACTTACGTTGTAAATTGTCACTCACACGTCAATTAACTACTCACATGCTGTCGCTTGTTAGTTTGTTGTGTTTTTGACTTGCTTTATAATTTCCAGATTTCTTGTTCTTTACTACGTAGCCATAATAACGCTCCTTGATTGATTGCAATAATTATTATTTTAATAATTGTATAGGTATGGACTATGTGTGTTTGATTTGTGAATTTTGTTGTTTTTTCGTTTGATAATTACGCGTGGAGTGTTCAAAAGGGAAATTGGGTTTTGATTTCGCGTGGAGCATTCAATAGAATAAGTATTTGGACCGTTTGTAATTGTTAACGTCAGGTCAGTGTGTAATAGAACAAAGTGTGTGGCATATGAAATGGCGGATCGGCTATGAACTAAAACTGAATATTGGTTTGTCGCTGCGGAACGTGAGATTCTTCAAATTCATATCTGGGTGTGGTACCACAGGGCTTAGTCTGGGTGATGTTGTGAATAAACACGTCAAGTTGTCCTCCAGGGCGGACTCCTTAAAGAACGGTAAGTTATTTTTAGTAATAGATATGTCAAAAACAAATAGACCGGGACTCGAAGTCCAAATTGACTTCGAGTGGTAGCAGAGCTTGGCTTCCACCAAATCAATCAATGTGTATTGCTCTAACAAATTAAATGTTACTTCACCAGCTCAAAATCTGATTCATTTTGTTAAAAAATTTGATTTCGAAGCTTGTCCGTAGTCATTGATGTGGACGTACAGTATTTACTTTTATCTAAATATACGAAAAGCATTTTTTCTTTGTTGTTGGTTTTGGGGCGAACAATGTATGGACGCTTCTGTGTCCATACATGTCCTTTATGGCAAAATGATTTAAACCAATCAAAGTTTTGAGTATCAACTCAAACTATTGATTACGGACTTAGATAGTGATACTTCAGTGTATTAGGTTTTAACTCACACGTTGATATAACAATATTGTCGCGCGAAGGGTTTTTAAGGGAAACTACAAGTTGGGAACAAATGAACTATTTATTAATAGAAATAAGGTCGGTCAGTAGTCTGAAGAGCGTTGGTGGGGCTGTGGACTCGTCATTGGCCTTCTAATCGGTAGGTCTGGGGTTTGATCCTGCAAAGTATTAATGTGTTTTTTCGTTCTTCAAATTTCGTATGTACATTTGCCCGATGCTCTTACGGTGAAGGAAAACATCGTGAGGCAACCTGCATACACCTGCGAACAAATTGAATGGTGTACGTGACGTCGACCAATCCACTCTGGGCTAGCGTGGTTAACTAAGGCCTCAACATCTTAATTTAGGTTAGGTTCGAGCCCTTCGGTGGGGATGTATAAGAGTTGTGATGATGATGAATGGTTAGTACTGCGGACCTAAAAAGGCCGCATCGCAGAGTCATAATATGAATCATAAGCAAATTCTATTTGACAGCTTTGTATGAATATACGTAAAGTGGTCCCAATTGACACTTTAGCAATGCCTTATTTGTGAACCATTTTACGAATATTCATACAAAACTGTCAAATTCCTACAATAATTGCTTATGATGAATTGCACTCCATTCGTTATATGAATCATAATATGATTCGTATTATGATTCTGCGATGCGGCCTTTTTAGGTCCGCTGCTATGATGATACGAGTATGTAGGTACTCCCCTGCCGATAAGACGAAGACTTACTTGACACGGGTTTTTTATAAAAGGTCTGCGCGTCTCCTGTAATGAGTAGAGTCGACTCATTTCTAACAGGTACCAGAGTACATCAGCCTTCACTCGTAACTTTCACCCCAAAGCGCGCCATGAAAGAAAGGGACAGGTGCAATCTATTTTTCGGGTGACTACTACACTACAGTACTACACTCTTTGTGCAGCAGCACTTTGTCTCACTCCAGTCGTGTATAACAACTGCACAAGGACTGCTCAGTGCAGTCGGGGTGAAGTTGACTCCAAATGCTCCCATGCTGTTGGTTTCGACTGCTCTAAGCGATGTTGCTTGTACGAGTATAAATCTTAAAACATAAACTACTAGCTGTGCCAGCGAACTACGTTTCGCCTTAATTTATTTTTTCCCGACATCTTCAACAAATATCGTTAATGTACACAGACATAAATACAAAAACTTAACAAATTATATACTAAAACCTTCCTCGAGAATCACGCTATCGAGAGGTGAAAACCGCTTGAAAATCAGTGCAGTAGTTTTTGAGTTTATCGCGAACAGACAGACAGACAGACGCGGCGGGGGACTTTGTTTTATAATATGTAAGGATGTTTATAGCTTACCATCAGGGTGGCTGATTACTTTGTCGCCACTTCAGCGTATTCCAAATTTTGTTTCCAACTCAGGAGTCACCAAATCAGTAGGTACTACGGATAATGGTTTCAGATAGATTTCTTTTACAACGTTTGCATTCAGTGCCTGAATAATTAAATTAATCACGTTGAATCGGTATGTGACCTCATTTGCTAACCTGATTTCGGCAAATATCGAGAACACGGAGTACACCATGAAATACTAAGCAAGTTTTCCTTAAGAAGAACAATACATCAAAGCAATGTTGCACGGTCTAATAAGGTTATTGACATAAATACGATTACTTTGGCATGTATGCTATCCTACCGGGAAAAGACTTTCACTCACGTATAAATATTATTTTGTATTATTAGTTTAAATATTTTCTATAGGTAAGAATGTAATTCCCAATTATTCGGTTCGACGAGGCTTTAAAACTTTTCCGAAATGACTATGATAGGCTCAAGCATTTGAAATGTATTTATGTCTCCCAATTATAATATTGTATAGAGAAACACTATTCTAATGACATTCAAATGTTTTTCAGGGTACAGGAACAAAAAATAAACTAATAGGTAAGGGTGGGTTATTGCAATTTTATCTACACTCATGTTCTAATTCTAATATTAAGAACTCAACACTAATATTTTAAAGGCATAACTTAAAGCCCTTGGCCTTTTACAAATTACATTATAATACAGGTTCGCCATACAAAACCAGTACTTTAATGTAACTCGAATTCCAATAAAATACAGTTCGATTGACGAAGCCCGACCAAGGAGGTTTTGTCACAATTTTCTTTTGTGCCAGTACATTGTCTATGGCGGCGCGTGCAACAGCGCATGCGCGGTAGAATGTTGGTGTTGGCGCCATTTCTCTGAATTTTTCATTCATTATTTTGCTGTTATTGGTTAAAATAATAAATAATATAAATGTATGTAGTTTTAGATTTCTGTATTAGTTTCACAATTGCACTATTCAAAATGCAAATAATTATTAGAATAAATGAGTTTGATTTTGTTTTAATTTTGTCTTTTATTTAATTTAGGTAACCACTGATTGCATGAGTGTAGATAAAGTAGTGCATGAAATTGCACATAATTAGGTCTTAAAACACTCGTATGGTACTATAAAAATTCTCGGCAAGCCTCGAATTTTAAACACACACTAGTGTTTTAAGACCCCCTATTATGTGACTATTTCATAAACTACTATTAAATATACGATTTACATAGTGTTATAATAATAAACAAAGCTTTTGACATTACTCCTTCGTTAATGTGTAATTCAAATCAAAGTATTGCCATTTCGCTAACGTAAAAATATAGAGTAAACCTGAAATTGTACAATGCAAGAAATTTTGGTTTTACCGACTGTTAGCTTAATATTTAAAATTACTATTTTAATGAATGAATGAATGAATAAATTAATGAATTAATTTTTAATTGCACAAATAAACTTAAAATTATTACACATAACAGATACAAACACAAAAGGCGGCCTTATTGCTAAAATAGCAATTTCTGCCAGGCTAAATTTCTTAGGACACCTTACACATTTTATATTAATGAAATTATTATTATTATATAGCGTTACTTTCGATAATGTCTATGGGATCAATTTTTCATTACCATGTGGGTGACAAATAATAACTATGGGAATAATAATACTTAATAATAATGAGCGATACTTAATATACTTAATAATGATAGCGAGGCTCCAACGTGCGGTATTGCTCGATAATGCTAGAATTGTCCGACGATTCCTCTCTTTGTCGCCCTGACCCTCTGCCGTCTGGCCTCCTCTGCCCAGGGGTGATCTCCCCTCCTTCGATTTGTCGTGGGACCGGAAAGAAATAATAAATATTAGGGTAAGCCAACTTTCTTAAAACAAAACGCTAAAGTATCTTTCAAATTGTTTGGCTCACCTTACTCATCTTATTTACATAATAAATCCGTCTTTGGCTATCGAGTGAAAAGAATGCCTTCTTGGAAATCGGATTATGTTTTAGCCATTAGGCTTTTATTCTTAGTATTATTGAGAGCAATATGTTTTGTGAAATACGCAAAAGACATTAGGCAAGCGATTATTATAAAATTTACTTAAAATATTAAATATGTTAAAGAAATAAAATTGCTACTTCCATCACGAAACAAGTTCACAACAGAAAACCGTATTCTACGTTCACGCTCAGTCTGGCAATACAAGGAATGTGCGGAAATTAAAGTAGATATTAGTTGCAATAGGTATAAGGGTTGTATATTTTTACTTACTTTCATCGTATGGAAATTCGCATAATCTGCAATCTGACAAAATCGCTGAAATCGGTGGTAGCCCAAATTATTTGATGCAACAATAAATTGGCAAGATGTGAATATGAAGATATTTTCTCTCGCCAAGCGAAACATGTTTTCGGCGATTGCTCACCGTGTCGGTTCAGTGGTTCGGTTTGGCAAGGGGCGACGGATGCGTGGTTCCCACAGCCATAAATAGACTACGATGGCGTGGCTTCGAGTCTGGGCATTAACCAAAATATGCATCAATCGATTTAATATTGACATAGTCTTATATTGAAGTGGCGTGCAAGATTTTGACAAAATGCTTGTACGCATCAGCAACAAACATATCTTCGAGGATATAGCCCTAAGACGCTGTTCAGAAAGGTGCGATTTCGCGATTCGCTTCAAACACGCGCGATGCTTATGGACGGAAGTATTGGACGTAGACACTCTCGAGCGAGTCAAATCACATCGAATTCGCCCCTTTCCGGACAAAGCCTTATATAGAAAAAACAAGTTCTAGCAATAACCCACACACACATTTTATCAGTAACCGAGTGGTGGGATTTTGGAATAAGCATCCGAGGATATAGTGACAGCTAAAAACACACCAATTCAAGAATAGACTAGATGTACACCAAAACACTTACATTTCTTAATATTCACAACAATAACATATTTATATCCACGAAAGCTTATTGAATACAGAAAATTATCAGTGGTCTCAATTACTTGCCTGATTAAATAAATAATATTTATATTTTCATCTCCAACACACAAAGGGAGCTTTTCCCACAAGTATGAGTAAAACTGATTCTAATTTCCTAGCAAAAAAATAAATATTTTTACATAATATCTTAATTGTTATTTTCACTATAGATGAGATCTTTCTGTGCTAGTACTTACTGTATTTGTACTGTGGCGAGTAGAAAAAACAGCGAACAAAATAAATATGTAAGGTTCTTTTGTGCAATAAATAATATTCTTTGCTAGATTGTTTCCACTCCATTATGAATACAGACACCGTTCTGTTAAGCGGCTTATGCATCATTATAATTGTTCAATTTATATTAGTATCGCAGATGAAATTGTTGGATTATTTTAAAGAGATATAAATTGTGCATGCCCAATAAAGCACGTTGGCTTTTGGCACGAGATAACACGACTATGGTTTGGTTTGCTCGATAACTTGGCAAAGGCAAAGTTTCGATTGACAGTGTGCTATCATGTTTTTTTAAGTTTATAATTAATTTATTTGTTCATAAAGCAAAGGTAGTCTTTTAATTTTATAACATAGGTTATAAAATTAAAAGAGTACAGTCGTGTTTCGTCTTATTTTTAATGTCATGAACCGAGAAAAAAGAGCTAAATTAAATTATAATGTCAGCGCGGTAAACAAGCATGACAAATATCAATTTACAGACTTTGTTCACGCTCGAGGAAGAGCGAGTGGCGGCACTGCATTCTAGTCTGTGCAGTGACAGCTTTTTTGGCGGCCGGCCGCATGTGATATGTCAGTTGAGTCAAGTCGAAATGTCATGACATGCTTAGAGGTTATGTGCGGGCCGGAATAAAATATAATACACAATATTCAAGCAAATAGTGATTTGCGCGGCGCACCTAATATCGGGGTGCGAAAGCCCGCTTTGTGTTGTGCAAGTGTCAAAATCGCGTGTGTGAGTCGTGGTGGCCTAATAGGCCTTTGTAGTGCTCCGGTCTCCACCGGTGGATCCACTGCAGAACTTCAGGAGCCGCGACTTCCTTCGAGCTAGCTCAGGAAGTCCACCGGCTACGGAGGAGACGGACGGAGACAATTGGAACCAAGGTAAGTAATACCAATTTTCTAAGAGCTGGTATTCGGTGAATAAAATTCAGCAATACAAGTCGGTGAAATGCCGACGTGGTGGAGTCTACTTGGGGCACCACCATCTCTTGGTAGCAGAGCGTGGTTTTTAGATTTGAGTGGTTCTTAGATTTGAGTATTTGATTAGTATTGTACAATTAATATTGTAATCTTGTTGGTTGTCCAAACGGGCAATACATATTAATTGGTTTTGATTGCTGATTTTAAACCGACTACCAGCTCATTTGTGGACCGATCTTCTTAACTAATTGTCATTGTATATGAAAAATTGGGGTTAAATGTCTTTTGTTGTTCTAGTTAAGTTCTAGCATTTACCTATATTTGATTTTGGTTTGTTTTTTCATATCTTTGTTTTGCCCTTGACTATTTGGTTTGTTAAGTTGTAAACTTATACTTGAATTTAATTTGTGTAAAAGATTTTGCTGCTAAATGACTTTGCTGTTGTTGTAATACACTATTTTGCTGTGTTAAGTTTTAGCATTTACATTTGATTTTGTTTTGTTTGCCCTTGAATATTATGTTTGTTAAGTTATTGACTTAATACCTGAATTTAATTTGTTTGAAAAATTCTGTTGTTAAATGCCTTGTTGTTCTAGTTAAGTTCTAGCATTTATACTTGATTTTGGTTTGTTTATATATTTTGTTCTGCCTTTGAAGTTCCTCCCGATCTGTTTTGTTGTCTGCGGTTGTCGGTCTGTTTGTCCGTGTATTATTATAGTGTTTATTAATTTTGGTGCAAAATGGTCCCGCCAGTCAGCCCGCTTAGTGGTGCCCGCGCGGGTGCACAAAAGATTTTGAGATGGTTTGCTAGTGCCGTCGCTTTGGTAGACCGACCAGACCGAGAACAGGCCTTGTTAATTCGGCATGAGGGAGTACCGGCTCGCTTGAAGGAATTGGAGCAGCTTTTCGTTGCTCATCAACAATATCTGCTCGACCACCCAGCCGAGGGTGCCGCTGAGTTGCGGGCAGTCGACCAATTTAATGCCGATTATGATCAGTGTTTTGAACAGGCGGATGTGATTATAAACAAGGCTCAGGCAATCCTATCCATCCGGAGGGGTGAGTCGTGCACGACCGGGGAGGTCAAGCCTACCCCGGCCGGCTTGCTGGGCAGACTGCCCACTTTGGACATCCCAACCTTTGATGGGAACTTGGCTGCTTGGATGGGGTTCATTAACCTCTTTGATAGCCTGGTCCACTCGAGGGAGGACCTGTTCCCTAGCCAGAAATTGGCCTATTTGCTCTCTGCCTTACGTGGAGAGGCTGGTGTGCTTGTCCAGCATCTACCTGTCAACGATGACAGTTATGAGATTGCAAGGGCGTTGTTGACCGCCCGGTATCAGAATGTTCGCTTGCTAGCGGACACACATGTGGCTGCCATTTTAGGGCTGCCACGAGTATCGCGGGTCTCCTCATTGAGGAAGGAGATTTTGAACCCGCTGCTGAGCGCTATTAACGCGCTCAAACGACTTGATCTACCGGTGGACCAGTGGTCCTTTATTTTGCTCCACCTCATCCTCGATAAGCTTCCCATGGAGATGAAGGGACGCTTCGAACAAAGGTACGGGGGCAATAGTGCCTCGTACCTCCCCCCCTTCTCGGATCTCCTCAGATTTTTGGAGGATGAGTGTCGGATGACCGACCACTTGGATCTGGCTCCTATACCGGGACCGAGTACAGGTCGCTATGAGGCGACCTGGGCAGCGCCACGGAGAGAGCGCCGCCCGTACAAGCAATATACTGCCGTGCGGCACAACTCTCCACAAGGGGAGAGGCCGCTGCCTTATAAGTGTTGCAAGCGCGATGGCCATCGTTTGCCGGCCTGTCCCAAATTTGTTGGCCTACGCACCGAGGGGCGTAGAAATATGGCCAAGCAGCGGAATTGGTGCTACCGCTGCCTGGGGGCCCATATGGCATCGGCTTGCCCCCACCCACGAGATTGCCACTGTTGTGGAGGGGCCCATCACCCCCTCTTGTGCTTTAATAATAAAGACACTCGTGAGGTGGTGAGAGAGAGGGACTCGCACACGGGCGGGGGCCCTCGTAGGTCACCCACATCTCCGAGGAGATCGGAGGGGCGTGCCACCCCTCCGCGGAGATTGGACAGGCGCCCCCCCTCCAGTGAGAGGATTGGGCGCCCCACCCCCCCCCTACGGGCGGGGGGGATCGACGCGCCGCTTATGAGGCGCCACCGCGGGATTGGGCCGCGGTAATTAGGGAGCCACGCCGGGAGCCGATACGCTTCTCTCCCCCTCTGATGGAGAGACCTCGTTTATCGCGGGCTCCCCCAACTTTCGCCCATCATGGGCACCGCCCGGCCCCCCGATGCAGCTTTGGTCGGGGTGTGTACGTGCCGGATTGGGACCCGCTCGAGCGCCTTGAGCGCCCTATTCCTTCGCCGCGCACGCATTTTTCTTCGGACCCCCCTTCCCCCCCGTTGCGGGGAATGCGGGAGGATTTTCACTAAACCAACTGTCGGCTGCAACCCCCCCACAGGAGCAG